>OZ004323.1:14683808-15883808 GCA_963924455.1 Pelagia noctiluca | reverse complement strand
AGCTTAAGTAATCTATGTGTTCGTTTCGCTATGTTTCCGATATTTCTGGCTATACTGAAGTTCTGTACCATCGAAAAAACTAACATTTCTTTCACTGTTTTGCAGGACCAAGCTCACCAAAAACAGTGCCAGGAAGCCAAAGACGAGACAATATCAAGGACTAGCCCTGTACAATGTGAAGGAATTTTAACGCCGCCTAGCAGTACGAAAAAAGAATATTGAAGCTACGTATGTTCGGCCTATTATTGTATATTATGCTATTAGCAGTTGTTGCTGTGATATGCACTCTGCTTTGTGCAATGTAGTATTGCATTTTCCACATGATAATTATGTGCACAAAAATTTCATTTAGAAATGAAGAACTTGTTTAGGATGCTAAATTTTGTATTTGCAGTAAGAGCAGGCTATTTTTAGGCTTGATTTGACAATTGTTAGAGTCAACAGTGATGTATACAGTGAATCTGCAATGGGAACAGAAAGCATTTAGGCCTGGTAAAACAGTGCTTGGCTGGCAGCAACATGGTTGCAAATTGTGTAAAAACAGTCCAGGAGCTGAAGAATACATTCCAACCCGACCGGTTGAATGTTTACCCTCCATAATTGCCACCCCGAGTTTCGAATTTTATCTCATCGTTAGATTTTGCATGCTGTAAGTGTGTTAAGAATTATTACTTGCTTTATCTCGTCATTTCATACACCGGGCGACTCAAAAATATTTACTCTGGCGATGGATTGGTTTCCCAATGACGAAGCTTATTAGAAATGCATCTATAGCCTCGTCATGATGTGTAGGTAAATCCCAAAGTATACATCTCTCTCAACAACTCAAAGAAGACTTTTTTCAAGGTTTATTCAATGTCTTTGACATCATGCAACGATTTTCTAAGATTTCCTGAGTTTTCAGAAATGGTTGAGCGATTTGAACGATTATGGAAAATTGAAGTAAATATTAAACATGATCCACAAAGATGAGTTAGCATACAGTCTTAATCAGTGATTATCCTAAGGAAAATTGACATCTCCACTAATATAGGTTTGAAACTAGAGATTTGAGGCTCGGCATTAAAGAAAATATCAATAGAGTTTTCTGTACGAATCACTTTCTCCAGAACATTTTTTTGAAATATACGCCTTGAAATGCAATTTAGATGTCTTGCACCTTTTGAAAATTGCAAAGCTAGTGTCTAACTCGAGCACCTTGATAACCAAAGACTCACAAATTCACAAAAATTCACAACTCTCAATTTACAGACCAATCCTACTCTTGGCAACTCAAAGAAGCACTGTCAAATCCCCCCTGAGAATAACCACTGGTCTCGATTGATTTTAGCAATTTTTGAAACGAGTTTGCAACGATGATTTTAGAACCAACCTTAAGCCCAGAAAACAGATGTTTATTTATGAGTCGCCCGGTAGTTTCTTTCTAATATTGTTGATTTTAACTATTGCCACTTAGGAAATTTTACTAATTCATATAAATTGATGACTGCGTCGTTCAAATATAAATATTATTGTGAAATATTGTTGATTTGTCAATACACACTCGTCTTTTTGATTGGTGGAATGGATTTCAGGAAAATGCCTGCGTCCTTGGTGGGTCCTAAAAGATTGCAAAATACTCCTGGATAGCTAACTAATAAAACACGAAGGTTTTACTAAGTTCACACTGATCTCCGGGGGAGTTGTTGACCAGGGTGAGTTACCCCTAGTAAAATGTTATTAAACCCTAAACCCTTAGCGGTATTAACTTTTACCCTTGGCGGTAGTTCATTTTTTACATAAGGAGATATAACAATGTATCGATCATTACTGTTAACGATAGCTTAGGCCTATGTAGAATCTTACTTATGTTGTTCTGTTGTTATTTAATCATACTTTTATTGATTCCAATTTACCATAATTTCCTTTTAGCTAGTCATAGCAATTTTTCACAACTCTAAGCCGTAGTAACTGGGTGTTTTCCACCCTAAGTGGTAGTAAATCGGGACCCTCAATTTTGCGAAGGGTACGTCACCTTGGACAATCAAGATCCCCCTTGGGCACTACTCCTTTTTTATTGTCATTGGAATCTGTTATGTCGGAGCTGTCTGTTCACATCATTCCGTTTTTGTACGAAAGGAAGAGAAATGCCTTAGGTTTGTCTGTTCACATCAGCACAAACGGCATTGAGAAATATTCGTTTCTGTGCGTTCACACTGTTTTTCAGCGATTTTAAAAAGCTCCACTCTGTAGAAAGTCTTCGAAATTTCTTTAAGCTGATGTACAGCACATAAAAATGTCTGATAGTCAAGAGAGTCAAACTTTGCAACAACTAACACTACTGATAGCAAAAAAGGCTTCCAAATCATCACATAAAGTAAGAACAATTTAAGAACATTTCAGGCTGAAAATGGGGGAATATTTAACAACAGCCAGCTTAAAATCATTTTTACTGGTTCTTACAAAAAGAGTGTAATTCTTATTACAATTGATATCTTTCTAGTCTGCGTCACAGACCAAACGAAAAGTACATCGTATAGTAAATCAAAAAGTAAGCCAAAACCAAACGATTTCCGTTCGTTTGGTCTGTGACGTTGGCTAATATTTTTCCAGTTTTGCTGGAAATCTCATACTATACAAAGACACAAATGTGACCACCCCCTGACGTATTCTCAACAGAATCAAAAACTAGGGGGTAGTCACATCTGTGTCTTTTTCTGTATGAGACTTTGGTCAAAATTGACATATAAACCTCGTTTTCCAGCAAAAGTGGTAAGAAATATCAAACTGATAAGTTTTGCATTACATAACAGGTGTATACAGGATAAACTCTTTTTTATATAAGAACCATTAAAATTGATTTGAAACTGGCTGTTCTTGAATATTCCTCTATTTTCAGCCTGAAATGCTCTTTAATTGTTCTTACTTTATAATGATTTGGAAGCCTATTTTCACTATCAGTGTCCTGTCAATCTGCTTGTTTTGTTATTATTTGCCAGTCTCATAGTTATTTCCTATAATTCTTACATCGACTTTTAATTTGTCAGCCTCAGTTTGTTCTTAGCTTGTTCTTAAGATTTGGGAAAAATTTGAGGCTCATGTTCTTATAAAATTGTACTTATAAAAAAGAGTGTAGTTGTAATAAGAATTAGTTTGCATTTGTTTTCTGTTGCTATTTTCAAAATCAGCATTCTTTTACTGACTGACACTACTTTTGTTTTGCGAACATCAATCTGAAAATGAATCTGATTTTCTAGAAATGGAAGTCAGTCTCCTGGCCATTTCGTAAAATTCTTATATTTGCGCAAAAAAAATGGTCAGCCTCATTAAGTTCTTATAAGCTTATTTTTGAATTCAGGCACAATTTTAGGCTCGTGTTCTTGTAAAATTACTTTTATAAAAAAAGAGTGTACAAAAATATCCGGACCAATGGATCGATTCTATAACCCAGAATCTACATGTTTACCCCCGTGTTCAATTTGGCTCAATCACTACTTCCGCCTTTGTCTGCATGAGTGAACAGGTGAAATCAGATGAAGCGGGGACGCAACAACGTCGTGCTCTATCGCGAGCGGAGGAGCCTTTCTTCCTATTGTCACGAGAGGGGAAGAGATGGAAGGACGAGAACAGGTCACTTCAACTACTTGATCCCAAGGAACGGTCGACTGCTCATCATACCAGTTTCAAAATCAGTGGTAATGAGGAGACGTAGTTTCGATGACTGGAGGCAAATTTGAATTCGACGATGGTGGCTGTTACTGCGGCGAGTGGGTCGATGGCAAGGCGCATGGTTATGGAGTGTGTACAGGCCCCAACAACGAGGGCAAGTTCGAAGGGTTATGGCACAATGGCTTCGAAGTCAGCGGTGTCTACACATGGAAGAAGGACCACATCCACAAGGGGGAGTGGAAGAACGGCAAGATCAACGGCCTTGGCTTGGAGCAGTGTAATCAATGGACGTATCTAGGCGAGTGGAAAAACGGTTTCAGGCATGGCAGTGGGATTATCGATAATAAACGAACTTGTGTTCGGTATGAGGGGACCTGGAGTAACGGCCTACAAGAGGGTTACGGAGCTGAAATATGCGCTGATGGAGGTAAGAAATTGTTTCAGATTAATCTACGAATATTATCATTTTCGTCGCGAGAATCTTGATTCGTGAGGTTTGATTTTATAACACAATCTGCGGCTTTCCGGCGTTTAGTGGAATCTCTAAATCAACATGCCTATACTCTCTCTTCTAAAATGGAAATGTAAACATGTGATAAAGTAAAAAGAAATCCCAAAGAATTGGAGTTTTGTCAAAACAAATAAGCAGACAGACATTGTACTGCTCTTCTGTCAGAACCACCGAAAGCTGAAAAGGACTTTATCGTCGGTTCGAGTGGTTTATAATGAAGATATTCTAGCAATGATGAATTTTTGTAAGCCTAAAATTTGATTAAAAGTCAATGCTACCGGCTACACGGGGGCATGGCGAGGCATCGTTTGCTGTTTGAAGCCAATCCGACTCTTCTATTCAGAGCAGTCTTCTGAGATCAAAAGGCAAATTATCAAAATAAATGACTGCATGATCGAATAATCACAAATCCCACAAATGTAATGATCATGCAAAATTTATAGGGCAGGTATCAAGAAATAAGATTACACGTTTTTTTAAAGAGATTCCTTCTTTTCACTAAACAACTTGTTTATAAGAAACTGTAGGACAAAAATTTCAAAACCTAAGAAACTTTGGTGGGAAATTTTGTGTAAATCAAAAAGGGTTAATAATTTTTTTGATATTTTGTGTATGGCAAAACAACTGAAAAGTTCAAAGGAAAGAATTTGCTGTTTGAGTGTATTTGCAGAGTGCAAAAAAGGAGAAATGCTTAAAAATGATTTATAAGATTTTATCTAATGTAAAGTCTTCTATGAGTGGCTTTAAATAGAAAAGGTTTTTTGATAAATTGGGAAATCCATTAGAAAAAATGCAAATTTTATTTTAGATAGTCACATTTTGAAGTCGTGTACCGATCAAAGACTGTTCTAAGATTTTATTCTAGGTACTTTGGTTGGGCCTAGTAGTGCAATTGGTAGAATGATGATAAGTGGGCATGATATTATCTTCAAGGGAAGTGGCGGCACCAGCTCTGAAAAATTGGAAATAAGTGGGTGGAATTTGGACGTAATATTTTTGTCCAAAGGAATAAAAAACTAATTTTGTGCCATTTTTCTTTGATAATTTTGCTGATGTTTGGGAAATGTGGGGATGTATCCCCCTAGTCCCCTCTTGGCGCTTTCACTGTCAAGGGGTGATATTACCTACACTATCTGCATATCATCTTAGATGCTATGGAGACACTTAAAGGGTTTTAATGATCTTGCATGGTCATTTTATTACCTTGAATTATCAAACTTTCAATAAGTAGCTAAGAAGTTCAGCGATTGATAAGTCTGGAAAAAGCATTTTCACAAACCTTAACCAAAGATACTTTAAAAACATAAAAGACTTACAACATGAAACAAGGAAAAGAGGAACAGGTAAAACAATAAGCAAATAAATCGAAATCTTGCTTAATAGATAAAATGGAAATCTTCTGCAATGATAGTTTGATTTTTATTTAGAACACATACAAAGCATCACCTAGAGTTTAGAACTTAGTAAGAACTTTTCAAGGCTTAAGCTATGAATATCTAAGAGCATGATAGGCTTTCACGATCCCCAATTCTCATAAAAAGTTAAACTCCCAACCACATCACAGCTTTCCAATTCCTTGCCTTCATCTAAGCCAACCTGGGAAAATACCAACTTGTTAGGTGATTAAGCATCTACGAATAAACTGCAAATTTCAATAACAAAGAACTAAAACAATGCACTGAGCAACAAATGTACACAATATTTTCATATCTGAATAATTTTATCATAAATCAAGTTTACATTAGAGTTTTAACACGGTTTCAATCCGTTACTTCCGCTCTGATCTCATCATAATGATTACAACAGATTGCAAACCAATTTGGCAAAACACCTTCTATTTCTTGCCATCCTGACCAAGCTGAGTCTCTGGCATTTATAGCATACAAACTGGTGGGGCGACTCCCCCTAGTCCCTCCCATTACCCCATTAGTAGAACAAATTTGCCCCACCGCTCTAATGCCTGTCCTTTCCACTGTGTAAAATCTGTTTGTCTTTCTTTCACTGTGTGTATTTTTGGATGAAAGACTTACAATCCAGATGTTTTTGTAACTGCCAAACTGACGCATGCAGATATCACTGAGCATTCAACCAAGCAAGGTCCATTTTAATTGGCAAAAGTTAAAAACTAGTAAATCAAAATGAATTCGTTTTACCACTGTCTGCTGTTAAGTTTTGAGAATTCTGTTGATATCTATTTAACATGTAGATAAAGTGCTATCTTCCAAATGCCCCACTACTGGTGAAGAATCCTTCAAAGATGCATTGCTGACTAAATTTTCACTGTGTTGAAATCTCCAGTGTAGGAACAATTTAGGCAACAACTTTTCATCTTTGTTTGGCTTTCCTCTGCCTCTCTGTTTCCTTTCCTTTGCCTTCCTCAAAACCTTTTGATTAACGTTTCATATGCTGATTTTTCTCGCAACACTATCCTTCAGTTCTATAAAGAAGTAGATGAAGGTTGTCCCAAAGTAAGGAATTAGAAAAACTACACCTTGAGCTAGGATCCGTATGAGAAACAATTGTCCCAATTGGATTTCAGATTTGTGGATGGAATAATAAAGGCTAAGTAATAGTGTTAGTAAAAATATTATGGAAAAAAACTCGCCTGACATCATTTTGAAAAAATATGAATGGTAAATAAATAGATATTATTCCCTAAATTAGTGCTCATTAAAAAAGGTAATGTCTGACTATCTGTATTATCCTCCAAAGTCATCCCCTCTAGTTTAAAAAATTCATGAAAAAATCAAGCATTTCTTGAGCCTTCTCGTTTAGCTTGAATTCAAGAGAAGTTTTGATGGTCTGATATGAATAGCTAATAGGCCTGCTGTGAATTCAAGATCAAATCAAGCATTTCTTGAGCCTTCTCGTTTCTCTTGAATTCCAGAGAAGTTTTTGATGGTCTGATATGATTTGCTAATAGGCCTGCTGTGAATTCAAGATCAAATCAAGCATTTCTTGAGCCTTCTCGTTTCTCTTGAATTCAAGAGAAGTTTTTGATGGTCTGATATGAATAGCTAATAGGCCTGCTGTGAATTCAAGATCAAATCAAGCATTTCTTGAGCCTTCTCGTTTAGCTTGAATTCAAGAGAAGTTTTGATGGTCTGATATGAATAGCTAATAGGCCTGCTGTGAATTCAAGATAAAATCAAGCATTTTTTGAGCCTTCTCGTGTCTCTTGAATTCAAGTGAAGTTTTTGATGGTTTGATATGAATTGCTATTAGGCCTGCTGTGAATTCAAGATCAAATCAAGCATTTCTTGAGCCTTCTCGTTTCTCTTGAATTCAAGAGAAGTTTTTGATGGCTTGATATGAATAGCTAATAGGCCTGCTGTGAATTCAAGATCAAATCAAGCATTTCTTGAGCCTTCTCGTTTCTCTTGAATTCAAGAGAAGTTTTGATGGTCTGATATGAATAGCTATAATAGGCCTGCTGTGAATTCAAGATCAAATCTACGGAAATGACGAGCTGTGCAGGTGCTGCAAATGGTCCTTCTGCATGCATCGGTCTTTGCATCTCAGGGGGGTATCCAATGAAAAATAACAGGCGCCTCGCAATAAAGAGCTCCGCCCCTAACCCTAGATTTAGCAAAAATACCAGATTTTTGTTCCTCTGAGGTATAAATATTCTCAAAATTTGCACCCCTGAAGTATGAAATTACCAAATCTAAATACCCTAAAATTGGTAAATATATTAAGAACATTTAGCGAAACAACCCAACTATTTTGAAGCTTTGTGTCTTACACTCATCAGAGCAGTACGTCACTAAGAGAATGAAAACGTAACCTAAGGAGTGATTGTACCCAGTTATGGATAGAAATCCTCAAGTTTTGTACGGATCAAGACTCTTGTATTCTATCCTAAAGCATAACACATGGAAATGAAAGCCCCAATTGTTTCTCTAATGTTTTGCCTTCCATTTTAACGGCAGTCAGAATTAGATAAATCATGCAGGAAAAGTACGAAAAACTGTGATTTTTCAGGTTACAGTATTCTCTTCAACAGTTTCATATTCTATTTTACAATTGTGAATAAACGCACTTAGCCGTGTAATTTGGTGTGACTTTGTATGCCTCAAAGGCCAATTAGCATTATTGCTAAATATTACTGACACTGTAATAGAGTTAGAATTACTAGAATTATAATAATAATAGTAATACACTCTTTTTTCTTTATAAGAATACTTAAAATTTTCCTGAGCCTCGACTTTTCCATTGTTTATCCCATTGTTCTTTGGCGATTTTGAGCCTAAATATTCTCATAAAATTCATTCTTATAAAGAAAAAGAGTGTAAGGTATGATTCTGGCAAAATTCGGGACATTGACCTTCCCCCCGTCATTTTAATTTGGAGACCCCCTGGGCCTTAAACTGCACCTGTTTTCCTTTGATATTAATACTTCCCATGGACAATGGAAACTACTTTAAGCCGTTCATTAAGATGACTAGTAGAGGAAGATTAGATTTTTAGGCTAAATGAGTGTTTTCGTTTTTAAAACCTCTAGCCTTTTTGTGTGGGTTGTCTTTTAAGCCTCTCGAAGTACAGAAAAATATTCTAATTCAACTAATAACATCCTCTGTGACTTATTTCAAGAAAGAGACGTTTGAAAGTCTCGCGTTTTGCACGTTTCTTGCGTTTTGCACGTTTTTGGTCACTAAGGCATCTGCTGAGACTAAATCGAGCATACTGTTGTTGTTGTTGTTGTTGCTGCTGTTGTTGTTGTTGTTGTTGTTGTTGTTTAGGATGGTGAGGAAAATCAGAAACATATAATAAAACATGACATCTACTGAAGCTGTCGGAGTCAGTGCCTTTTTGAAGGGAACATCACTGGGGGGGCAATCTATTGTCTATCAAAAAAAAGGGACAATAGGCTATTGTTTAGAACAATGAGAAGGCAAAAGGCTGGAGGGGCAATTGCCCCCCCAGTTAGTATGTTAAAAAAGGCCCTGATCGGAGTAGTACGTCAGAAAGAGAATTATCATAGTTATTCGATAGTATACGAAAGGGAGCTCTGTTATCTATAAAATCACTCTTGAACTTTTTTACTTCTTTCGTTCTATTCATGATGATTTGCTACACAAATTTGGAGCGTCATCATACTACCCTACACAAAAACAAAACCGAACAAACTAATTAAAACTGATTGCATAAAGATATACGATAAGGGAGCTGTTGAAACTAAACCAGAATTATTATACAGAACCACAACCAATCCCGCATGATCGATGTTTGATTGGCCAGAATACGTGTTTTGCAAAATGTATTTGGTAAAAACTTCCCGTTTCTATATGAGATAAATTGAAAGAAAAACATTTATTATTCCCACGGTCCTTTTCTGTTTTGTAAAGCTCTAATAACCGAGCCATAACATGTATTAGTCAGCGAATGCGGGTAATTTTATCAAGAACTTGAGCATGCTAGAAATTGCGTAGCTTGTGCCTGATCGGCATACGAAGATAAAGTTAAGGTCTGCGCACGATCAAATTTGCCTATATTTTGCAACTAAATCAGGAGAGGAAAAGAACAAACTATTGGTGGTTGTGCAATCATTATTGGGCTATAGGGCTAGGCCCATTTGTATAGAAAGGTGGGGGGGGGGGGCGTAAAAGTATTCCTAATCGGAAAATCATGTATGATAAACTATGAATCTACACCCTCCTTGGATCCGGCCCGGAATTAACGCTTTTCGTCTCACACTGATCAGAGTTGTACTTCAGCAAGAGAACGAAAACCTAACGGATTATCATACATGCCCAAACCCAAAGGCAGGTCAATATCGACCAATCAGGAAGGAGTTCAAGGATTGATATGGCATATCGACCAATCAACAGCAGCCCTCGAAATCACATGATAAATACTCCCTCCACCTTCATTGTTGAGGGCGAAAACAAACTTGAGACGAATTTGAAACTCGTCCCAGTCTCCAGATCACGCTTATTCGAAGAGTGATGGAAAAAGTAATCAGATCAATAAGGCAAACTCCATTACTGAGAACTCAAATCTCCAGGCTTAAGGAGGATCCAGAAATAAAGATTTTAATTCCTGTTGTTTACACCAATTGATTTGAATTGGCTCAGAAAGTAAGCTCTCCATCACAGATTTGACTGTATCAGTGAGGGTTTTATTAGGATTTAGTTTTCTAGCGACAAGACGTCAACATATTTTCTTCAGAGTTTTGATTGGATTCGTCGTAAGGAATTTTAAGGTGATGGATAGACAGTTAGATCGAAGGGAAGTTGTTTTTAGAGTTCATCCCATATTTTCTAAGCTAATCACATGAAATCATCATTAATACTTTTCATCACGTCACAACTTAGACAGAATCAAATGTGTTTGTTTTTGACTGTTTGCAAAGTCAAGAAAAGTCTTTAACGTTTTAAGTGGTGAATTCTAGGGGAAAGGATGCAGGGAAGGGGGAGGCCCCTTGTTGAATTTTATGCTGACTTTCAGAAGTGCTCAGACCCTAATGAATTCTGGTTTGTACTAGAAGTTTAGGTTTTTGAAGGGTTAATTGTAACTCTTCTGATGTCAGTTGCACGTTGAATGTTAGTCTTGTATCCACAATTTCATATTCAGTAGTGTTAGTCTCATGAATTTCCAGCTATTTCTCTGGACGTTCTAGGGCGGTGCGCAACTTGGATAATTCCATTTCCTCTCATAATAATAGTGATATATCTTTTTTAATGTTAGTCTCTACGTTATACTTACACACTAACAAAAAGTAACTTGAATTAACATTAAGTATGACCGCTATTCTGAAGGAGTTTTGATTTGAATTTGAATGAATTTAAGATTGTTCTATTCCCGAGGTTTTAGCTTTTCTATATTTTCAGGTAGTCTAAGATGGTTCACGAATCAGAATCCCTATCAAATAGATGCTCAAGTCCCCCCCAAATAATTCTGAAGCCCTGCAGTAACCTCCTGGAGAGTCACTTCTGTAGATATTCCATCTGGCCAGTTTTTGTTTGAAACTTTCTTAATGATTTGTCCTTCTGTGCAACAAGAACGGTTTAGAAGTTCAGATATGAAAAGTAGGCCAAACGCCATTTTGAAAAACGAAATCTTTCAACAACAACAACAGCAACGATAATGTAAAAGCAACAACAACAACAGGAAAACTTCAATATATACAAAAACAAGCAGTAGACATTAAGTTATTATTTTCTTGGTCCTTACTTAAAGGGATTGCAGTCAGTTAAGTTGGGCATATGCTCGCACATTCCTTATTTTAATTCCTGTCCAATGAGAAACCATCTTCACAGTAGACAGGATCTTTGTGCCAATCAGATAACGTCTTTTCAGTTCTAATTTCGATCTCGCTGTCTTGTCATAGTCTTTGCCTTGAACTTCTCTGTTGAGCAGGTTTCCAATGTATTATTAAATGTTTGCATCTCGAATTCTCCTTGTTGATGAAGGAACCGTCTTTTTGATAATAGCCTGAAACAGCTGCCGAAGAAAAAAGCAGGGGAAGTAAGAGTTGAATCGTTCTCGCTGATCAAGTTAACGTCTTTTATCAGCGAATTTTAAGAACTAGACTCTCCAGGCAGATTTCATTTTAGTAGAATAATCGGAAGATAAATGCAGAGGAAGGGCTAGGGACCAAAGTCTTCCCTATCTAACAAAACACACTTAAATTATTTGAAGATTTCTTTCCAGTTGGCCTAAGCCAGAAGCACATACGGTTGTCTGTAGCAAATATTAATCAATAATTAGAGTCTGGCCGAAAGTCCTATTACTTATTGGAAAAAGTGTAACAGCTGATTTGGGCTACTTTGAACCTTCATAGAATTGCAGATAATTACGATAGAGCAAAACACTTTTCGACCAACCTCTTAAACCGGCGATTTCTATCGAATTTCGAAAAAAAAACGTTAAAGGTTTATTAACACTTTAAGCTCTCTCATGATGAAAACCCCAGCCATATTACAAAGCGACAAATCCCTGTTCCAATATTATGCTCTGTGCCCTCGTGAAAGTTGTAAGTTTCTTCACTGCTTTGTTAACATGTTATTAAATTTAAGCCCTCGATCTTAATTCAGGCTTTCGGATTTTTTAATTATCATGGGCCGAATCTCGGGGGCGCAAAGGGCGTAGGCCCTTCGTATTTTTGCAGATTCATAATACATTATGGAATTGTATGTATGCTTTTTATCCAAATATCTTTGGATCAACATATTATGCCCCCCCCCCTTTCTAAGGATGATGGGGTCCAGCCCTGTATATCCATGTATTTATCTCAAGGCTGTGTGCAGACAATGATATCTTTAGTGGCTCGGTCACCAGATAGAAATCAGAATTAAATCTGTAAGTTAGATTAGATGGTACCAGTTGTGAGGCCCCCCCAGGGGTTATGGGGAACAAGGGAACTTGCCATTTTTATTAATGGGAACACGGGAACATCTGGTAACTTTCTAGGAACTACTTTTAAAAAAGGACTACTTTTAAGGAACTGGGGAACATTTCAACATTTCTTTTTAGGGAATATTCAACAAATATTATTGGGAACAAGGGAGATTTTTTGATTTTTTTTAGGGAACATGGGAACCCAGACCCCCCCTGGGGGGGCCTCAGTTGTGGAATGAGCTTGTTAATAATAAGATAAAAGATCATTGTCACTTCTTGTCAGTGTGTGCTACTATGGGCCTACTGTTCAGTTATTATGACTTATGAGCATTCCAATGTAAAGTAAGTACTTGAATAACAGTGAAATTTGGATTCAATGTGGTCTGCAGATAGGGTTTGTAATGGGAATTTATCAGACACTGTATTTTTCAATATACACAGTAAACTCTAAACAATTTTCACTGATATTTTTCTTTATCTTGATTCATGCATTGATTAGCCAAAAGTATTGGAATGATATGTAAATGAGATACACACTAGTTACAGTGAAACCCCCATAATAGAACCTTGATTTTTGAAGCAGACTGTTTCGGTTCTTATCTTAAGAAGCCTTCACAAACGAGGCTGAGAGGTTCTTGTAGGAGTGTCTTAAAATTTTTGAAAACACTCAGCATCACCTCATACCTTATAGTGAGGATTATAATAGAGGGCAGCGCTACGCTAACTTGTTAGATTTATTTGTGGTTTTATTTATCTCTTTAATATTATACTAAATTTGAAGTTAAACGATTTTTCTAAATAGTTCAAGTTTCATTTAATTCATATTGTTTTTGCTTGTATAGAATGGGGTTGCGGATGTGCAGTATATAAATTGGAACGTGTTCAGCACTAAGGAGGGATACCATCAGTACTATTGAGGGATGTACTGAATGGTATACCTCCACAGTACAGAACATCCTCCACAGTACTAAACACCCTCCACAGTACTGATGATATCCCTCCACTGTACTGAACATCCTCCATAGTACTGATGATACCCCTCCACTTTACTGAACATCCTCCCTAGTACTAAACATCCTCCACAGTACTGATACTATCCATCAACAGTCCTAACATCCTCCACTGTACTGAACATCCTCCATAGTACTAAACATCCTACACAGTACTGATGATCTCCCTCCACTGTACTAAACATCCTCCATAGTACCGATAATATCCATCAGCAGTACTTATGATCCCTTGGCAGAGAACCGGCGATCACTGGGACCCTGGGACAGAGAAGGAAGAGCCCAAAGCTTATATTAACGCTTGAAAGAATAGATGAAAGATTTATCTTACGAATGCAAGAAAATGTTACGTAACCACGGCCACAGTTTTGAAAACATTACTCTTATACTCTTTTATCTTTTGGTTGGTCTGGGAAAAATTGTTCCTGTTTGTTTGATTACGTTGTTGTCTTGGAAACTGCATAGTAATAAAATGAGGTTTGATTTTTAAAACAAATGTATTAAATCTGTCCAAAGCCAGCTTTTTGAATGATAATGGACGGAGAATCCTTTTGAAACCGTGTTTTTAGATTTATTGTTTTCTAGTTGTATGGGCTCTTAGCTTTGCTTTACAAACTATATATAGAAGAGGGCTGGGTCGAGTATTCTCTTGAATCTACCGCTGACCCCCTGCAAGAAACTCACATTGAAAATTTCAGCATTGAAACTGCGAGAGAGGCCTTTTTATAGAACTTTTCTGGTCAGCTTTTTACGACTGATACGCTAAACAATAAGCAATTATTGAGCGGCACCTTCGCTACAATAAAACACAACTTTCACTCAAATCACAACCTTTATATGGTTTTCAGTATAAGATCAGTAATACTGAATCAAACTTTATTTTAAATCGGCAACGAGCCTTTGATCGTATTATTTAGCATTTTGTAATTCGCTTCATTTCAAAGGGGCAAATCAAAAGCCAATCTCTAAATGCCCCTCGCTTGATGTAGTTTTTGTTTTTTTGTCCACCACGAGGGGCTCTCAAAGCTCTCAAAACGAGATCTTTTAGGAACCAAAGAAAATCAGAAATTTCTCAGGGATTTTTGTTTTACCGACCCATTTGTTACTGAGAACCCGTTTACACTAGCACGGATCAAAATGGATCCGTACCCAAATGAGCACAGATAGGCCTCCCGTTTACACTAGACCTGTGGATCCGTACCCATTTGGGTCTGCTATCTGGACCCATTTGAGATCGCTATCCAAGTTGTACTCATTTGGATCCGTGCTCGTTTAGGTCTCGTTTAGGGTGGAACCTTTCCCAAACGGGAACGGATCGAAGTCGAGGAAAATTTCTCTGCGTTTTGTAATCAGGTTCGGGTCAAAGTGCATAAAACCGGGCTGGAATGGGTTGTGGATCCGTTCCAGTGTAAACGCGATCTGAAATGGATCTGTTTCAGTGGAAACGCTAGAAAATATAGGCACGGATCCGAATTGGATCCTTTCTAGTGTCAACGGGGTCTAAATCTTGGTTCAAGACTTTATTGGTGTTAAACCTTACCAAACGAGTGATAAACATACCGAACCATGGGTTACTGAATCGAGTTTCATAGAAGGCAACTTTGAGTAACATTTACGTGATTATACGATACAGATTGACGTATTTGAATATCATTGGGGAGAAAAACATCTGAAAAAGCGGGAAAATGGAAATGATGGAAAATTAAACAAATTCAAAATAAGGTTAACAGCTCAAGTTGCATAATTTCAAAGTGTTTTTCTCTTGCTTTTACGGAAGCTGTAAAAACGTCTGTTCTGCGCTCCAAGAAGTTGTGTACAAAAAGAAGTAAACAAGAACAAACATAAATACTAAAAAACCATAGATTACAATGTTGCATTACTACGGTGGAGTTACCAATCCTGACTGCAGTGAATGATATAAAAGAGTATTGAGATATCAAAGAGTAGAATCTAGACTCACTAGGGGAGACATGTTCTTCTTTAACTCAATCAAGATAATTTGTGAGAATGACCCGAGCCTTATCTCGATTGATTTTCCAAATCCTACTTTTTTTAAGTTTCTTCTGTGTACTGCGAGTCTCGTGCTTGGCCACTCGTCAGACGGACTAACTTAATACCAAATTATGGTGTAGTTGTCTGATGCGTTCGCAAGTACAAAACTCAGAATTACAAAGATTGTGTCTCTAGACTGAAGCTTTTGCTTGTTAAGTCCTCTCTAGTTAAGATATTCTTTATAGTAGTTTAAAACAAATATTTTTGGCCCAGTTTTGAATTATTATCAGTACAAGGATTTATCAGGCAAAGTTTTGTTTTTATGAGAACTAGTGAGTTGTAAGCACCCTGGCCTATGGGGGAAGGACTTTTAAGAATACGTCCTCGATAATAATGGAAATTTCTTTTTCTAGCTTATTTCTTGGGCCAATGGAAAAGGGGCGTTCGGCATGGTTATGGCATCAAGGTCAGCGTAAATGGATTAAAACTAAACCGGATGCCCCTAAGAACGTCCGCCCTACCCAACCCGGGATCACTCTCAAACTCATTAAAGAATGTCCACGAAGTGGCCCGGTCTCAAGCCCGGATGGCCTGGTTGAAATCATCTGCGGACAGTTCCTTCGAAAATTACGACATCGACAGATCCATATCTCCGAAGTCCAGCCTCTATCTGAACTCCACGTCTCCAAGCCCTAGCTCGCGTAGTGATAGTTACGAAATAAGTGATGGAGTCGAGGCTGAGGTCTTCAATCAAAAGAGACTGAGGCAGCCAGTTGCGCAGGATTCAATCAGGACAAATCTCACGAGCCAGAGCAGCGGATTCGGCACGATGAGTGAGAGCTCCTCCAACTGTTCGCTGAACGTCAGCTTGTCCAGCTCATCGTGTGGAGAGATCTACAAGGGCGAATGGATTGCAGATAAGCGCAATGTTTACGGCGTCAGTGAGTACATAGACGAAAGCCGGTATTTCGGTTCCTGGAAGGACAACGCGCGGCAGGGATATGGCATGCTTTCGCAGTCTAGCGAGACGCGGTCTGGGAAATGGCAGAACGATGAACTTGCGTCGCCGATCAAAAGGGGGATTAGTATACGCTCGCCAAGGATGAGAGGGAAAGTTAGAGCTGCGGTTGATGGGGCGACCGAGGCTGCGGAAATTGCAATGGAGAAGGGAAGAACTGCTTTGACGCGCGGTGTTACCGCTAGAAAGATTGCCACCCTTGCAAAAGTGGCTGGTGCTAAAGCAGAAAAGTGTGCTGTTATTGCAAGAGCTCGTGAAGCAGAGTTTGATGTCGCACTGTCGGAAACAGGTTGGTTCTCGATTTTTGCCTTGTTTTACTTGATTCTGAAGATCTTCATACGGTTTGATTGTCCATTTTCATTTGTTAAACCCCAATTCGGATGCGGTAAAATACGGCAAAAGTTTAAACGAGACCGGTTCACTTTTGATCCATATCAAACGTGATGCGGAGAGGTTGCGTATACACGGAGCTGCACTACTTTTGTTGCTGATAGCACTTCCGTTTACAGAAGTGCAGATCCGCATGAAATAGAGGTGAAAAACTAAGTGAGGCTGAGAATCAAAATAAGAATATCCGCAGAGCACGGCAGCGCATCTAAACTTGAATACGGATCAAAAGTAAGCTGGATTTGCCGTTTACACGAGACCGGATCACTTTGAAAACGTTTCGCTTGGAGGATCAGGATTGATCTGGCTATCAGTATTTTTTCTAATGCAGATTTTTGTTCTCTTGTAAATGGGAGGCGTATCCGTATCACTATTGATACGGATTCAAATTGATCCAGCCTCGTGTAAAGATGGCCTTAATCTGGGATGAATGATGAGTAAAGGGAATCCCAAGTTGTTGTTAAGCGTTGTACGGTCAGCCTTGAGAAAGCGTAATTCTTTACTGAAAAGGGAAGTTTTTTGGTCTGCACAGCATCCCGTAATTCTTACGAGTGGGAGGATCATTCAATACTGATTATTAGACTACGTACTTTGCGAAATCTCTTTACAGGTTGCTTTGGTTTCGCATATTGATGCCATCTGAAATGTTTCGTAATCTTTGTCGAAGTTAGGAACTGTTTACTCGAGCCTGTACTGTGCAGTGGCGTAGCCGACGGTGGTTACCTTAAGGGCGAACCACTAAGGACCCCACACAGATATGGAGGCCTGAAGGGGCCCCCCAACTAAAAAAACTTACTGGCAAGTAGCCCCAGATCTCCTACTTCACTAAGGGCCCCAAATACTTCAGCTACCTTTGGTACTGTGGAATATCTCGCTTAGAAGGGGTATGTAGGTGATTTTTCTGGTTATGTGAGGGATAGTGGCGAAGTGAGGTAAAAATCAATGGTAAAGTCAGTCGTAGAATTTGTTAGGTGAAATAAGGGGTTGCTTACACGAGCCTCTCTTGTAGAATATCTCCCCTAATGAGGATCTATCCCCCTCTTGCGTAGATACGAAGGTTGTTTTTCTATTTTTGTAAGGGATAGAGGATTGAGTAGGTAAACAATGATGGTGATGTAAAACGAGCGAAGAGAAGTTTTTCTTATTTATGTTTTCATAGAGAGAGGCCAGGTAGAACAAAAACATTTTCAGTTATTGTGATTTCGCAAGTCAGTAGAGTGGCCGTTACTGTTTGCGTATTGACGTCAGACTTCCCTGGTTATGTAGGCCGTCCACCTGTCCGTGTTTCCGTGGAGGAAATCATGAAGAACTTATGAACTTACTACAGAGATGACGTCAAACAATCTTTATTTGTAGGTCACTGAGTCCTTTTTCTATGCTTTCACGCGTGTTTTTCCTGTGGAGGGATGTCATCAGTAATTAAAGGGGATACCATCATTTCACTTTAAGGTGTTGTACTGTAGTGGGATACCATTCAGTCCTGTATGTTCAGTACTGTTGGGGATATTATCAGTGCTGTGGAAGATGTTCAGTACTGTAGGGGATACCATCAGTACTCTGGTGGGATACTATCAGTACTGTATTTGTTATATAACTTTTTGACTTTGGAACGTTTACTTTCATATTGTTGGGTCTTAGAGCCCTTTGCGTTAATGCCGTAAGGCTTTGCAAAGTCATTTCATAGATGCAGATGTAGATACTGTCGATGATATGAAGCACTGTGGAGGGAAACAACAAGCACTTTTGATATTATCCCCTTATTGCTGGTGGGTATCCATCCACAGTACTGATGGTATCCCCTATATTACTGATGGTATCACTCCACAGTGCTGATGGTATCCCTCTACAGTACTGATGATATCCCTCCACAGTACTGATGGTATCCCCTATATTACTGATGGTATCACTCCACAGTACTGATGGTATCCCTCCACAGTACTGATGGTATCCCTCCACAGTACTGATGGTATCCCTCCACAGTACTGATGGTATCCCTCCTCAGGGTGTTTAATGGGAAAATTCCCTGCGTTACAACATCCACCACTGTATATGCAAGTTTAATTTTAGTTCAACATTAAAAGGCTAGTTTTCAGATTTTGCTAATCAAATTTCTCTCTTTTTTTTCAGATGAAGAGGTGGACAAACCTGAAAATGCCCTGGGTTGCATTTTAAGCAGTCCGACTTTAATGGCTTTCCAGATGAGCAAGCAATTGACACCCCTTCTGGAAAACCGGGGTTCAAAAAACAAAATTGGAGCTGTTAAACGCAAACGCTCCGAACCACCAGTATCTAAGAGTCCGGTAAAGTTGGCCGGTCTTTTTGCTGCTATGGACCTGTCTTTGTCAGCCGGTGCTATAAGCGCAACCATACCGACCGTATTGAACAAGACCGATAAAAAACAAAGCAAAAAGAAACGCCAACGGTCGATTTCATTGGATTGCTCTCAGTTTGCAGGTCCGATGACAGCGATTAGTCCGGCTTTGCTTGGTACGTCAGCCCTTTTCCCTGCGTTTGTAAACATCACGTCACAGAAGACACAGGGGAACAAGGAACCAGAAATGGAAAACGTGCAGGAAGAATCAGCCAACGATTTACAGTCTCTTTCTGGTAATACAGATATGATTGATGGGCCTCGTACTGAGGGCCAATCATCAGTCAAAGACTTTGAGGGACCAAAAAAGCCTACTCGAAGAAACACCTACTCGAGTGAGAAAGAGGTTGTGGCCATGTCTGCGATGACGTTAGTTGGAGAGAAAGTTGTGTTAGATTACAAGCATCGGCATGCCAGCATTGGCGGGAAAACGAAGAAAGTTTTTAAAACAAATGCCCCCAGGCCTACTCTCAAACACTACGATTCTGTGTCGGAGTCTAAAAGCGTTTCGGCAGCCACTGGACTTTACAGAACTATAGTCGGCGAGGTTCCCAAGTTTTTGACTATTAACGATTCTGAGACGGATGATTCGGTGCCGCCATTATCCCCACCAAACGGCAAGCCTTGCCAAAACGAATCGAGAGACAGCAGGGAATCTAACTCTACGAGTTCAGATGATGTATTTGTAACACACGGACCTTCTGAGCTCGCCAACAACATCAAGATAACGTCGCCTGAACTATTTGACAATAATAATAATGATAATGACAGAGATAGGGAGAGTGACGCGTCATCCAGCAATCTCAAGGATAACTTAACAGTCCATCAGACTTTATCGAAATCTCGAAGGGAAAGGTTGCTACAAATTGACCAGTGTTACGATGCTTTAGCGCCAAATGGACATTCGCCGGTTCGAAAAACCAAGAGCGATAACGCCTGCGTAACAGTTATGAACACGAAGAGGTCGCAAATTCCAATTAGGCCTACGAAAAGCTTTGACGCTAGGGTCAACGAAGCTTCCACTAAGAAAATTTATGTTTCTACCGCAACAATAGCTTTGAAAAAGGTAGACACTAATACAGATGATAGCAAATCGTCTAATTTGTGTGCAGAAAACGAACTAGCGAAAAACTCGAGGGATGATATTGTATATAAGAACGACAGTGATGATTTGAATATTCACGATAGAGCAACTTATGAAGCTCCCATTTTGAATCAACCTCGCACAGATGCAACTTCTTCCCCTCGTACTGATGCGGAAGACTCTGATGCGGAGGATGTAGGCCAATCTAATTGGCATGCAACGCTTATTCCTTCAGGATTGGACCTTGATTCGTCTCCAGAGCTGGATAAGCGATCCACCGGGGATTCCTCCCCCAAGATAACCAGCCTGCGGAGGGATCGATGCAAGTCCGAGAGGTCGAGAATCGGTGACGCTGGCTCACAGATGCGGAGGAGGAGATTTTCACAGATGTCGAAAACTAAAGAGGTTGGCAAATACATTTTGTCTTATCAAGGTTATTTGATACAATATTTGGAATGATTTTTACCACTTATCATGACAAGCCTTTGATATTTAGCAGAGCAACGTAAATTTAAGTAGCTACTCAAGTTCTGTACCGTTCAAAGATTGTTAAACTGTCACTTCAAACGAAAACCAGACTTTTAACTGAACAATTAGAATCAAGCATTCAATTTAAGGCTGCCAGCACACTGTTCATGAAATCACGCAATCAGATTGAACTACAGTAGAATCCCGATAACTCGAACATGGGATAACTCAAACTCTCGCTAACTCGAACAGATTTGGCATTCCCCTTGAGCCTTATTAATTCTATGAAGAGCCTCGATAACTCGAACATTCGATAACTCGAACTATTATGATTGTCCCTTGCTTGTTCGAGTTATCGGGATTCTACTGTATTTTGAAATCATCTGCAAAACATAGACGAATGACCCAGCAAAAGCATGTGGAAATTGTTTTTCACTCGATTTTAACTACATTGAGGACAACATGCGTGGGCTCCAATGTCTTATCCCACTTTTAATCCTAATCTCTTTCGTTTTGTTTTGCTCCCCTTTTCCGAGAACAGAGCAATTGACGCGAGAAATCATCGTTGCTCCCTCAATGAAAACAAAAAACTCAAGCATATTGCATGTTTGTTATCAATTTTTAATAGGTTGTTCTTGTTATTTGCATTTGAGCACTGGAATAGCTCAATGCTCCTCCCCGTTAAGCCCCGGACCTATGGCTACGCCCGTGCATGCAGCTGACGTTTCGTGAGCAAAGTTTTCCTCTGATAAACAATCATCCACGTGGACATGCTGCTTACACGTGTCATCCTTGCCATCAACTCGTTGTATTTATTGTTGTTGCTGTTGCTGCTCAATTTGCAGCAAGACATCATTTCTAGCTGTTCAGCTTACTTAGACCTACTTTACATACTACTACATACTACTACTTTGCATCTACAATCCCCGCCAAAAGTAGTTGGAACACCCTTGCTTTTCTCAACAAATACTACCTACTTTTTTTAGCTCACCTACCATTTTATTTCCAATCCCACCCCCTCCCTCCCCCTTCAAAATAATGTTGTTTACCAAAGGAACTTTATGAGACTACAACAAACACTAACTGAATGTTATTGGGCTAGTTTTTGTTATCAGAAACAACATTGTAAAGGGGGAGGGGAGGGGGCAAAATGTAGGAAACTGTTTCCAAGACTTTTGGCGGGAAATGCCTTAAGCCTCGTTGACACTGCTCCGTATTTGTTTGTCTCCGTATTTGAAGACGAAAAGGGTGCCTGTTCACACTGCTCCGTTTTCAAGCAAATACGCTATGAATACGATGAAGTGTTCACACTGCTCCTGGCAAATAAGATGCTCATATTCCCTTTCAAGAAAGAATACCGTCGTATTCTAATGTCTCCGTACTTGGTGTTCACACTGGAAACAGAGTGGATTTAATACGCACACTATTCGAAAGTATGCGTATTTGTTTGCGTAATCGAAAAGCTCCGTATTTCAAGCGTATCATTGTGAACGCAAGGCCGAAACGGATAAGTTTTGCTCCGTTTTCATTCGAATACGGAGCAGTGTGAACCGGTACTAAAACAGTATGCATTTCAAACATCGGGTGGCTTATCCATTGTTCACGAAAGAAACTTCGTACTTATCCCCAAAACATCCCTACGCCATTTCTGAAGCATTCTCACCCGTCCTTTTTACTGAATAACAATCCATGTTTTGAAAAGCCTTGACAATCCCACGTGCTGCGTCGAGCGCTGTCGAGCTGAAAGAAGATGGCTTTTGAATGAGGCGTAAAATGGTTTTAAGCAACTTTCACGTTTTGATGGAGGTCTAAAACAGTTATAAGCAATTTCCACGGTCAATGAAGAAAAACCTCCATATTGTTATCACCCTCAATGTAATAAAGCAATTGTTAGTTTTTTGAATCCGGCTCCGATTTCGAATATTTGAATGAACGATCTATAGCTCATCTAATATACGAGAGAAACTTCTCTGTTCTATAGCCGATGTGCTTCACAGTGCGTGTTGTGATCCGTTTCCCATATCGTTTAGACGGACGTTTTCATTGATCTTCGAATCCAGACTTCATTATTAGGCAGACGAGACAAGCTCTGTCTGAAAAATTCAGGCAATCCACTTTTTGTACGAATGTGCTCCGAGGTCTTCGCTCCGAGTGAAACAATTAGATAGCAGATGAATATCGCCAGTTTCTTTAAAAGCTATCTAGCTTAACACCCTCCATATTACTGGTGGTAGCTCCCCACAGTATTGTACACCATCCCTGATGGTTAGCCCCACAGCACTGATGCTATCCTTGCATAGTACTGATGATATCTTTAAATAGTACTAATAATATCTCCCCACTGCATTGAACACCCTCCACAGTACTGATTTGTATTACTCCATAGTACTGATAGTATCCCACCACAGTACTGAACATCCTAGTACTGATAGTATCCCTCCACAGTACTGATAGTATCCCTCCACAGTTTTGATAGTATCCCTCTACAGTACTAAGCATCCTCTATAGCACTGATTGGTATCCCTCCCTAGCACTGATAGTATCCCACCACAGTACTAAACATCCTCCAATGTACTGATGATATCCCCAATATTACTGATAATATATCCCCATTGTACTGAATTTCCTTACAGTACTAGATGGTAACCCTCCATAGTACTGAGGGTATTCCACCACAGTACTAAACATCCTCCAATGTATGGATGCTATCCCAAACAGTACTGATAATATATCCCCATTGTACTGAATATCCTTAGCGTACTAGATGGTATTTTTGCAATGTACTGATGATGTCCCACACAGTACTGATGGTATCCCTCCACAGTACTGAACATCCTCCAATGTACTAATGACATCCCCAACAGTACTTATAATATATCCCCATTGTACTGATAACATTTAAGTACTAGATGGTATTCCTCCATAGCACTGAAAGTGAAATGATAGGTATCCCTCTGCAAAGTATCCCTCTAATGGTATCCCTCCACTGTACTGATGATATTCCCCTACAGAACTGAACATCCTCTACAGTACTACACAGACGTCCCCAGGCTGATTTTGCACCGGGCAAAGACTGTTTTGGCGTACTACTACGTTGAGTGTGAGACGGAAAGCTTTGATAATTAATATGTTTTGCTATGTCTTAGATTTTCCTCGCTCTCCTGAAGTTCTGTACCGATCAAAGACCACTGCGCTTATTTCAGACTACTCTCTGTACTCGAGGGTTGTTTTTCAAGTTTTAGGCTTTTGATCTCGAGACTGTTAATTAAGACTGTGATGTTGAATAGTTCTTGTTTTTGTTTTACAGGTAGAACAGATGGTCACGTGGGTGTAGATTATCCCAATCGACTCTTACATTTCACGCTGTATTTGATTGGATTAGAAAGTCATGTCATGACGTCAGACGTCGATGTTTGCGTAGAGAATTCAATACAAGAAGCTGGCTACGCGTATTTAGGCCATGAACAGTAAGTTGTTTTCATCGAATGCAGATGTATTTTTTGCTAGATTTTGGCGTTTGGCTTTTGCCACGTTGGCTTTTATTATCATTAATTGCTGCGCAATATAGCCTATTAGATAGTTGTCCTGCCCCAAACTCTAGAAATTTGTTAACCAGCATTTTCAAATTTCTACTGTTGCTTGTGGCTCGAATGTTTTCGTGTTTGGCTATCGTCCGAAAATTTGTTACTGAAGTGGCCAAAACGTTTTCCAGCAACATTTGTAGCAGCTATGGTTCAGCTTCATAAAAAACTACCATATCACTCAAGATTTGATGCTATCTATCCTTTTTCGACGACAACTTCTTTGTTGATCAATTGATGAACTTTGGTCGAATTAGGCCACAATTTTTATATTGCCACAATGTAACAGAAAACAACTAAATCTACGATGGTCCATAAGGCTCACTCCAGTAACTATGAAAACTAAGAAGATATTCATAACAGGAGTGATCCCTCTGAGCAATCACATAAATCTAGTCAAATTTGATAGGCAAATCTAAATTTGGAATGAGAACAAAAAAAGTTATTGCTGATGAAATTGTTGTCGAGTTTAGGATAATGTGTTCTGACGAAAACTAAGATATTAGGAAATTTGAGCAATATTGCTGAGGTGTATTGCTGCTAAGATAAGGTTTGACTACACTTTTCATTGCAATTAGCAATAAGCCAATTAGCAATGCACCTATAAGCAACAAGCTTATTAGCCAAAAGCTACTTAGCAACATTCCCTAGATCGAGGGTATTTTTTCCTGCAAAAATGCATTTAATGAATGCTGAGACTCTTTTTGATTGTTTAACTAGCTTCACCTTGCCTGAAAATGCAAATTAACAGATTTTAGGGGGAAGGGGTTGGTAGCTACAATCCCCACCAAAAGTCTTGGAACACTTGCATGATTTTTACAGTTTTCTACATTTTGTCCCCTCTCCTCCCCCTTTAAAATGTTGTTTCTGATAACAAAAACTAGCACCATAGCATTCAGCCAGTGTTTGTTGTGGTCTCATAAAGTTCCTTTGTAAACAACATTGTTTTGAGGGGGGAGGGAAGGGTTAATTGGAAAAAAATGCCACGAAAGCTAAAAAGATAGTTATTTCTTAAGAAAAACAAGGGTGTTCCAACTACTTTTTGCGGGCATTGTAGTCTATTACTTTTAGCAATATCATAAGCAACAAACGGAGTCTGGACCCATAGTTATGTTGCTTATTGAAAATATTTTATAGGGTTTAGGTAGAACAGCCTGTTACATTTGTTTCAACATGTCTATATTGTATAGTTTCTATTATTTTTCAACATCCTCAAATGTCTAATAATTGATTTTTACAGACGCCGAGGTTAACAATTTTTTATATTATTTATGTCAATAACTTATACCTGCTTACTATAAGTTCAAAAACTAAAATCCTTATCGACCTTTTTTGCTGATGTGTTTTATTTCAAAATCCATTATCTGCTTTTTTATAAGGTTGTTATTATTTATGTTATTTATATTCTGTGTTACGTTCATATGTATTTACCAATAGCACCTGAAAATATTTTTAGGGAGCTTGTAAATTTCCAGTCACGGCCCTGATGCAGGGCTAATATTTCAACTTGCACCAAGCGATTTTTTAGGGCCTGATAACCTGAGAAGGAATTTAGGGCCTAATAACCTGAGCAGGGCATTGATAACTGGGATGAAGTTATGGGGAGATGCTTTTGCCAAAAGGGACCTGTAATGATTTCGAGCTTCCCTTCATGATAATAGAAACAGCACTGGTTGCTGGCATCCATGTGGCAGAACTCCCAAGTAATCCCAAAACTGAGCTGTGAGAAAATACGAGGAAAATACTGTACCCTGTCTTGCTATTTTCAACAAGAAACTTTCATCTCCGATAGCTTAACTATAGCAATTTCAATTTCATATGAATTCAAACTTTTAATTACAGAATAATTGATAAAAGATTAAAACTAATTAAGTAAGTTTAGGACACTTGGAAAAAACTCAGAAGAGCTATCGAGCCAAGTGCCCTTTACACAATTTGATACTCAAATTAAACAGTACGCATATGAAAGTGAATTACACGTTTTCATTCTAAGAAACCTAGCTCAAGCTCGAATAGTTAGTTATGAGTGACAAAATTGAAATAGAAATTATAGGGTTGTAACTATTCAATCACCTTGAGCCGCTTTCTTATAAGAAAAAAACGAGTAAAACAGATATATATAGCTTCACAATCACAATGGGGTAGAGAGGTTTAGCAGGGTTAAGGAGGGTACAATAGTTCAATCCACTTCAATTGCTTGAAGGTAAACACTGACAAGACAATGTGATTGAAAATAATGACGTCATTGGATTGGCTAGTATCTCCTGTCTATTGTCCATATGATTCCTCATTGAGCAGATGTCAATGATTATTCCTGAAATTATGGGCATATGCTCAATATAACAAAATTAAATGCGCTTAAAGGTAGCAACGGTGATTTTGAAGCTTGGAAACCATAGACAGCCCTCGAGGTCAAATTTTTACACCCCCTCCTTTACGAGAATGCCATCTGCTAACTACCAATAGCTTAGACGGGGGTATCATGCATGGTCACCATTTAGTTTTTCAAATATTTTGGCTTTATAGCAGGCATCGCCTAGCTAAGTATGATTATTCAAAACATTGTCGTATTGCCGTCTTTTATGCTCTATCGTTTTGCCTTCTGTTTTTTTTATCTTTCTTTTATATTTTTGTATTAATTCGTTCATTTTGATAATTTCTTTTTCCATCTTCTGTCATTTTTACTAGCCTTGTCATTTTTACTTGATCTGTCATTTTTGCATCTTTTTATTTTTCCTTGTTCTGGAATTAGTTAGTTCAAAACGAAGTTAATTGTTCAATATTAGGTAGAAATTGCAACATTTTCTGATGCTACGTATGAATAACTCTTGTCTCATCAGTGTGCAGCAACTTTTCAGGACGCGGTTAGGACTAGGAGCTGGGCTCTTTGGGCACCCAAATATTTCGTAACAAACAAATGCTCTTTCTCGTCATGCTGAAAATGCCCCTCTTATGCCCAAATTCTATTATCATGTTTCGATAAAGATTTATATTATCTGTTTAGTTCTTTTCTGCAGTGAAAAACCACTCTGAAATTTGCCAAATTTTCTGCTACAAATCAGAGAATACATTAATGAACCCTGCATAGTTGATACTTCCTTCCAATTGACAGAGCACCCCTCCCCCAATGTCCCGGTCGCTTTTTCTGCCCCTGTGCTCCTGCTTTTGAAAGATAGGTGAACAATTCGAAAGGAACAGACTTTTACAGTCTGGATAAAGAAAGATATTGATGTCACTTTACTCTTTTGGAACAATTCCTTAATTATGTCAAAACTTTTTCAAGAACTTTAGGTTTTTGGCATTGAAATGATTAAATTAGTTTCTGTTTATCATGCTAGCCTGACTAGAGCTAGGCCTTATTTCCAGTTGAAGCAGGATATTACACGCATTTTTTTATAAGCAATTGCTTTATAGGCAAGTCAGTACTCGACAAGACAAAAACTTAAGCACTTCCAATACTGGATTGAGGAATGCTAAGCAATTTGAAAATTAAGTTCTTATCCAATTGACCATGAAAATCGTGCAGCAGCTATAGAATAATAGGTTACAGCCAATATTAGTACCCCAGCACACTTTAGTATGCAAGATACCATGTACATTTGCTGTACAACAACTTGTGAGATGTTATTTTAAGAAACAAATTTTTAAGTAAAAAAAGCTAAGCAATTGCTAAGCCATTTTGAGTACTCAAATCTGCCCACCGTCTAAGCAATTTTCAGTACTGAGCTACAACTGAAATTGCTTATAAAAAAAATGCGTGTATACGCTACATCACTAGCTACAGAGGTCCTTTACTGCCCTCATTTGTGTTAGTATCTTATAATAGATGCAATGAAAGTCACTCGCTATGTTGTTAATATAAATCTTTGGTAATATGTATAGCAAGGACAAAAGTTTGGAGCTTGTCGTTAATTTGCACTGTAACGTTGTAGCATGCTTATGGTTGTAGGAATTCTTTTTTATAAATTTATAGAAGGTGCTTCAATAAACTGTTGACATGATACACACTTTTTTATAAGGATACTTAAGCTTAGGCTGATGTCGTCTAGCTCCTTACTTTCAAACTTAATTTTTAAAGAAATTTACCAACCCGTCTCTGAAGAAATACCAGGAAAATGCTTTTTCATTGCGTTCTTTTGTTCTCTATTTGCAACTTCACAAATGCAGTTATAATTTCTGACTTTTCCAGAAATTCAGAGTCAAATCTCAGCCTCGGCTTCCTTCTAAGGGTATTTCTTATAAAAAAAGTGTATCTAGTAAAAACTGATACTAATATTTTTATATTACAACTAATCATCCTTTATTAATTGTCTTGATTTAATCGGACATCTCGTAAAACTGGAGTCTTTTTTTGTCACACTGCATTGGAATTTCTGACATGACGGGAGGTCATCCTAGCGGTGGGAGTTATGGGGGTATGGGGGCGGTTCTAATTATGAGCAATTAGCAGACATGTGGCTCATTAGCGATTAATGTAAGCTGGATTTGATGGTGTTCGTTGGCGTTTTAGAACTGGTAATCAAACATGGATTGGATACCACAAGCACTGTGGAGGTAATACCCAAAGTGCCCTACACAGTACTGAATATCCCACCCCCCAGTACTGATGGTAATACCCAAAGTACTTTTGGTATCCCTCCACAGTACTGAATATCCTCTCCAGTACTGATGGTAATACCCAAAGTGCTTTTGACATACCTCCACAGTACTGAATATCGTCTCCAGTACTGATGGTAATACCCAAAGTGCTTTTGACATCCCTCCACAGTACTGAATATCGTCTCCAGTACTGATGGTAATACCCAAAGTGCTTTTGACATCCCTCCACAGTACTGAATATCCTCTCCAGTACTGATGGTAATACCCAAAGTGCTTTTGACATACCTCCACAGTACTGAATATCGTCTCCAGTACTGATGGTAATACCCAAAGTGCTTTTGACATCCCTCCACAGTACTGAATATCGTCTCCAGTACTGATGGTAATACCCAAAGTGCTTTTGACATCCCTCCACAGTACTGAATATCCTCTCCAGTACTGATGGTAATACCCAAAGTACTTTTGGCATCCCTCCACAGTACTGAATATCCCACCCCCAAGTACTGATGGTAATACCCAAAAGGTTTTAGGTATCCCCCCCACAGTACTGAATATCCTCTCCAGTACTGATAGTAATACCCAAAGAGCTTTTGGTATCCCTCCACAGTACTGAATATCCTCTCCAGTACTGATGGTAATACCAAAGTGCTTTTGGTATCCCTCCACAGTACTGAATATCGTCTCCAGTACTGATGGTAATACCGAAAGTGCTTTTGGCATCCCTCCACAGTACTGAATATCCTCTCCAGTACTGATGGTAATACCAAAGTGCTTTTGGTATCCCTCCACAGTACTGAATATCCTCTCCAGTACTGATGGTAATACCGAAAGTGCTTTTGGCATCCCTCCACAGTACTGAATATCCTCTCCAGTACTGATGGTAATACCTAAAGTGCTTTTTCTTAATATATCTACCGTAGAAAAAGCCTGCAGAAAATAGATGTAATTTTGTCTACCTTCTGGTAAATTAGCTAGTCCTTTATCATACCAAGAATACCGATTTCACACCAAGAGTGTCTAGTCAAATAACATACCAAAAATTACTATATCATTCCAAGAATACCTAGTCAAATATCATACCAAGAATACCTACTTCATACCTAGAATACCTAGTCAAATATCATTCTAAGAATACCTTTCTCATCCCAAGAAAACCTAGTTAAATATCAAACCAATAATACCTATTTTATTCCAAGAGTACCTGGTCTGATATCATACCAAGAATATCTATTTGATACCAAGAATACCTAATCAAATAACATATCAAAAATGCTTATTTCATACCAAGAATACCTAGTCAAATATCATACCAAAAATACCTATTTCATACCACCAGGAATACCTAGTCAAATATCATACCAAAAATACCTTTTTCACCCCAAGAAAACCTAGTCAAATATCAAACCAATAATACCTATTTTATTCCAAGAGTACCTGGTCTGATATCATACCAAGAATATCTATTTGATACCAAGAATACCTAATCAAATAACATATCAAAAATGCTTATTTCATACCAAGAATACCTAGTCAAATATCATACCAAAAATACCTATTTCATACCACCAGGAATACCTAGTCAAATATCATACCAAAAATACCTTTTTCACCCCAAGAAAACCTAGTCAAATATCAAACCAATAATACCTATTTCATTCCAAGAGTACCTAGTCAGATATCATACCAAGAATATCTATTTAATACCAAGAATACCTAATGAAATAACATATCAAAAATACCTATTTCATACCACCAGGAATACCTAGTCAAATATCATACCAAGAATACCTTTTTTACCCCAAGAAAACCTAGTTAAATATCAAACCAATAATACCTATTTCATTCCGAAATTACCTAGTCATATATCATACCAAGAATATATATTTCATACCACCGAGAATACTTAGTTGAATATCAAACCAACAATACCTACTTAATACCAACATACCTAGTCTTTTATCATACCAATGATACCTATTTCATACCAAGAAGGCAATTGGAGAATATTTCAACCTGAAAATATGTAGAGGACTATTTCAAAACAGCCAGCCTAAAACAAATTTCACTAGTTCTCATAAAAAAGAGTGTAATAAGTGAACACACCATCTCATTCCATTCAACTCCGAAATCAAATAAAGACTTTTCAATCTAAAATAATAACTCAAAAATGTAAAGAAAAACAAGGGCTTGTCCTACGATACGAAAACAAAAGAAGATAATCCAAAATTAGATATTGAATTGTAATTGATTCGGATAAACCCTAGAGCTTGGTTACATCCGTGGTGAAAGAAAGGAGTGGTTTGTATTTACAACTTGAAGTCAGCAGAGCAGCTTTCGTAATTTCCAGGAAGAAAGTCGAACTCGCAGATTGCAGTGAGAATCAGTTGGAATGTTGTATCAACAGCAGCAAGCCGTCATCACACGGCCTCGAAACATCCAGGCCAAATTGGTGTTGGCTTTCGGAATCATCCAGATTTTGATTGGCGTTTCGGTTTTTGGTTCAAACATTTTCCTCGTTAATAGGACGGGCCTTCGTTTCGAATTATGGGCTGGCCTGTGGGTAAGCTTTGTTCACCTACCTTGTAAATAAACAGGGCATATTGTGTACAAATCTAACAAACATGCTAACCTATGTTTTCTTGCTTTATTCTGATAGATATGGTGCTGAGCTTCAAAAATCCACCGAATTCCTTCTCTGAAATTGCCTCAGTGTCCCGTGATTCATGACGTAATTTCATGCACTGTTTCTAACTCATATCTAATTTCATGCACTATCTCGGGCCTGATTATTGATAACTTTTAGATAGTTCTAACTGGCGAGAAACAAACAAAAGTTCTGTGCTCCTTTTTCAAAGACTTTACAAGTGATGATATATGAGTTTTTTAATTTTGCTGATATTGATTTTTGGTCACGTGACCTTTTTAAGAATCAATTGCAATGCACTTTTCTCTGCTTTGTGTTTCTAGATTCTCGTTGGAGGAATAATCGGTGTCTTCTCGCACAGACATCCAACTAACAGAACCCTGGTGAGTGATTATGAAGCACTTGCAAATACCACCATTTTTCAATGAAATTATTAATCATGATTCTTTAAGTCACTATTCGGTGGTAGGATAATTGTCTGTAAATTATCAAGAAAGAAAAAACTACTTCAACTAACTGCTGCGTAGAATAAATAAATCCTTGCGGCGAAGAAATCAATAAAAAGCTATCAAAGAAACACTGTTTAATTGAACAACAATTCTAGAGGTAAACATCTAAGTATACATAAAGAAATAATTTGTAATACAAACTACTGAATTATTAATAGAATTACAATGAATATATGTTGTCGCGACGCAAAAAACACACAAATATGTGCTATTATATATTGTTACTAATATCTTGCCCTGCTAAGCAAGGCTTCCTCAGAGAATGATTAGATATAATTGAAAAATGAACGGTTAGGTAAGATAATTTGAATTTGGTAGGTTAGATATCATTGGTTACTGGTAGATGATTGAATATTAGATATTATTGGTTACTGGTTGATGGCCTGCTGTGCTGTTGATGTCTGCTGTGATGTCTGCTGTGATGGCTTAATTGTCTGTACTTCTAGAATTAGCCTGCTGTGCATGAAACTTCCCTTTCTTAACGCCCCTCCCCCCCCCCCTCCCTGCTACACATTACTATATTGTCACCACTGATCTCAAAGAAGACTGGATCGAGTATCTATCGTTCTGAAATGAAGTCATTAGCGGCCATATTGGTAGGTCCGATTCACAACATTAAGATTCCACTAAGGACTGCTTTTTTCTTGAATGATTGTTGGAATGTTATGAATGCTTAGCTAGAGAGATAATCGTGCAGCTATTGTTAGCAAAGAATAAAGGCAAGATAATTTCTTTGGCAGCCATTAGGAGGCCAAACGTAAGCCTAAGCTATTGGCTTCAACATCTGAATCCAGAAACAACAGAATGCTCAATCCGGTAAAGATCACTTGACTCCGATTTCATCTAGGCTGTCATTTTCAAGTGATTACTACCAATGACCCAACCCCTACCATTCATAACCAACTAAATTTTAATACTGAAAATGTTGCTGATGTTGACAATACATCTTCACTGCCATGTGACATAACATGCTTTAAGAATCATTCTAGTATTAAAAGAATAAATGAACATTTTCAAACAAATAATAAGTTTGAGTTCGAAGATGTTGATGCAGAAGACAGAGCAGATGTAATTAACAACCTCAAAACAAATGAGGCCACAGGAGCTGATAATATTCCATCGAAAATCCTAAAATCAGCAATATATACTATAAGTGACCCCCTTGCAAAAATCTTTAAAGGATCCATTTCCACCAAAGACTTTCCCGCGCAAATGAAAATGGCAAATGTATCCCCGATTTTCAAAAAGGAGGACAATACAGACAAAAAGAACTATAGACCAATCAGTGTACTACCATCAATTTCAAAAATATTTGAAAAGATTATGTTCAAGCAGATTTATTACTACATGAAAGATAAACTTTTCCGTTTACTATGTGGTTTTAGAGAAGGTTACAGCACACAACATGCGCTTCTGCGCCTTATAGAAGACCTAAAAAAGAACTTAGACAATAAAAAATCTGCAGGTACGGTTTTAATGGACTTGTCTAAGGCCTTTGATTGCCTGCCACATAAACTTCTGCTTGCAAAACTTAAAACATATGGTTTCAGTGACAATAGCGTAAAATTCATGCTTAGCTATCTAAAAGAACGAATACAAAGGGTAAAAAAAAACTCCAACTTTAGCCAATGGATGGAAATTAAACAAGGTGTTCCTCAAGGTTCAATCCTGGGACCCTTACTTTTTAACATCTACATTAATGACATATATCTCGTTCTAAATAAAAGTAAACTCTGTAATTATGCAGACGATAACACTATCTGGGAAACAAATGAAAACAAGAATGAAATAGTATGTGACTTAAAATCAGAAGTAGCAATCCTTAACACATGGTTTACTGAGAATTACATGATATTAAACGGTGATGAAAGCAAACTAATAACCTTCCAAACTAATCCAGTAAGACAAGATGCAGCGCAAATGAATATTAATGGTCATGTCATACAGTGGCGGACTGGCAGGGATGCTAGGTTGCGAACGCAACCCGGGCCCTTACAATCTCGTAGAATCCGGGCCCTTGCTTGAGAAAAACCGAGATTTGCAATTAACAATTTCTGTGAGCAAGGAAATGACCCTCAACCTAATATAGGTACGGATATGGGGATCAGGATTGATTAGGATTCTAGGCTTAGGTATCCGGTTCCTCTCCATCTTGCAGCTTTTGTAATCCTGCAATTGCTTGCCCGGTATGTTATAATGCTAGAAAGTAATTTTTGGCATTCTTAAAAATTTTCCTTCATGAAACTATCACAACATTTTCAAGACTTCCATTTTGGGGGTAGGCCAATATTGCATTGTGAGAATCGTTCTAAGACTAAGGAAAGGGTGCATACGAAACATTTGGTGACTTGATGGGCCCAAAGATGGTCCTCGAGATTCCGTTAAAACAGAAGAGAAAATGGCAGGGTAAAGGTTGGGAAGAATTTTTACGAGAAAAGCTTGAAAAGCAGATGACGCAATGGCAAGATTATGGTAACCGGCTTACGTGATGGCATTTTTTAGTGCTCAATTGATTCGAATAATGGCACTGTGATCTAAAAATGTGACCTCCTAAGCCAAAGAAAAGGAGGTTTTTCAAAAAATAATTTTCTGCCACCCTGATTTATCGAATAAGTATCAAATAAGCAAAATTTCCTTATTGCTAAATGCCAAGCATGATGCTAGGAGATGCATTCTAAGCCAAAGTAAAGGGCGTTGTTTAAAAAATTTTCCTGGCACGCTCATTTATCGAATAAGTATCACAAAATTAGCGAAATTTCCCTATCGCCAATGGCGAGCGTGATGCTGGGAGATGCATTCTAAGCCAAAGTAAAGGAAGTTTCTTCAAAAATTTTCTTGGTACGCTTATTTATCGAATAAGTATCACAAAATTAGCAAAATTTCCTTATCGCTAATGGCAAGAATGATGTTGGGAAACGCCTCCAAAGCCAAAGAGAAAGGAGGTTTTTTCAAAATGTTCCTAACACTCTGATGTATAAAATAACTGCTGCAAAATTATCAAAACTTCCTTATCACTAATGGCAATAATTTGAAGATTCGTTGGCGTTTCAAGCCAAAGTATAGGGTGTGGCCTAAAAATTTTCCCAGAGGCTTTGTCCCCAGACCACCCCATTTCAATGCCTTCTCCACTCCCTAAATTTACCGTGGTCTTGATGTAGGGTGTGGCACCCCGCAAAATTGCGGGCCCTTTGTGAAGAAAGCAACCCTGGGATTTCTATGCCAGTCCGCCTCTGATGTCATAAAAGAAAGTAACAGTGTCAAACTACTAGGAGTAACAATAGATTACCAAATTAAAATGGATGATCATATTAACAAACTCTGCAAAGAAGCTGGAAAAAAAGTTATCGCCCTTGCCAGAGTCTCGTATTTTATGGAAGAAAATAAACGAATTATTTTAATGAAAAGCTTTATTACCTCATACTTCAATTATTGTCCCTTTGTATGGATGTTCTGCTGCAGAAAAGGCAATAATCGTATAAATAGGATACACGAGAGGGCAATGAGAATAGCCTATCGAGATTACCAATCAAATTTTGAAGAACTTTTAATTATAGCCAGAAAAATCGGAATCATAATGAAACGAACAAATAGTTTGTTTACCAATGTTATACGAATACTCGTGCCGGTGTGATGCCAGGTACGTAGGTCGCACATCTCAGCGGTTATGTGATAGGGTTAAACAACACGTGCCGTCTAGCATACGCAACAAAACTGTTCCTCAACGAGAACAACCATCTCGCGCCTCAAAACCAAAAAGCTCACTAAAACATGACTCTGCTATAGGTCAACATTTGCTCGACAACCCAGAGTGTGCTAAAGCCTACAGTGAGAATTGCTTTCGAATAATTGGCAGAGCAAGATCTACCTTTCACTTAGCTATTTTGGAATCTGTCTACATAAAAACCAGGGATCCCCTATTGTGTAGACAGAAGGAGTTCGTTTTCGCCTTAGGACTCTTGAAATAATCTTATTGGTCAGCTCACTGTATCGTGGGTGTTGATTGGTTTTCCCACACAATACCAATCATTCACCTCTTTTCTGATTGGCCTATTTCGATCCACATCTGGGTATATAAATCAGTTAGGTTTCTGTTTCGTTCTCTTTCTGACGTATTACTCTGTTGAGTGTCAGACGAAAAACTTAAGTAGTTATCTATGTGTTCGTTTCATTATGGTTCCGATTTTTCTGGCCACACTGAAGTTCTGTACCATCCAAAGACTGAACTTTTAATTAAGAGCAAAACTGTTAACTCACATACAAAAAATTTACAATATCTTGCAACAAAAAACTACAAAACAATAAACGGGTTGAACCCAACATTCATGAATGAAATATTCTCAATAAACACGAGTCCTTATGATCTTAGGCACTCGCAATTCAAAAACACAGAACGTATTTATGAAATATACGGCTTTAATACAGTCTCATATAGATGTAATCAAATCTGGAACTCCCTCCTTGTGGAGGTAAAAAATTCACCCTCACTTGATTCTTTTAAGATTTTAAGAATAGAATTCAAATGTACTTGCAATATATGCAAGCAGTATATTCATAATGTGGGATTTATATAAAATCTCACTACGTTGTTCGTTCTGTTTGCTAGTTAGTTTAAATTAGCTTTAACTTTTTAAAAGCTATATACTCGTTTTTCGTTTACGTTGTAACTAAATTTAAAGAAAGAAAGAAAAAAAATATCGGAATGTGCTCAGAATACGTCTCTACTAGGCAAATGATTTAGGCCGTCAAACTTAAGGGGCGTATCACTCCCTTCCAAAGCGAACGAGATTTTTCAAGAACGAAAGGATTTTCAGTGCTTTTCAAGGGATCTTCATTAGAAAAATTGGATTTTCAGGAAAAGTGTACGAGAGTTTTAGGGTGTGATTTGCCCCTTGCTTGCTCCTATTAGTCGAGGAGAATTTATGTAGGATTTTATGCTGTTATTTTCTTGAGATATTCCTTCTTTCATTTACAGAATGGCGCAAATATGGTATTTGCTATTGTCTCTTCCTGCATTTCCCTCCTATTCATGACAGAGACAGCGTTATACATCTATTACTTCAATAAATACCAGAAAGAGTGTAAATATTCAGGTTGCGATGAAACTCGACTTCTCTACTTCACTACTTCTGGATTTGCTCTCAGCTGTGTGATGCTGGTGTTGATGTTGGCGGAGTTGGCTATCTCTGTTGCTGCGGCCATAGTTTGCTGTATATTCGGATGCGCTGCTGGTTGCATTGAGGACAATTCTAATGCGGTAAGCTAGCCATTTTGCTATTCAGACAATGCAATTTCCGGTTCGGTTTGCACATCTACCTGGTTCAGTTTTATCAGATTCTTTTGCAGAAAAAATTAAAAAATATTTGATAGAAATGATGTTGGAAGAAGTAGTATGTTAATGTTAACTACACAGTTCGTAGCAATGTACTTTATTTTGCGGGCTCTTTTTACCTATATAAATACCATGCCCCCTAACCCCCTTGAACCACCACTGTCGTTCTCTGTTATGTCCTGATAAGCTTGTTGCTGCAACTACTCAATTAATTTTACGTGCAAAAACGGAAAGACCCTTTAATGTTCTACATTTTGTTAGTAGAAATCATCAGAGACACACAAACTATACTCCAATCAAAAGCTATTTACGCAAGGGATAAGGCCTCACACATGGTCCTGGTGCAAAGGGTAACCCATATGTAGATTTCACCAGGGGTCATCCTAAGGAAAATGTAGAACTGCCCAAAAAATTGACGGAGCCACATCGCGGCCCGGAAAATTGTTTGGGCTATCCTAGGGGGGTCTGGGGGTATGCTCCCCCAGAAAAAATTTGAAAATAGAATGCCTCAGATTGGCTAAAAATGCATTTTACAGCTTTTTTTAACACTTTATAAAGAATGAAAATGTGTTGAATGAAACTAGAAAAAACAACAAAAATCAGTACAATAATAGTACTTAGAGTAGATAGCAATTGTTAAATTGAAATAATGCAAGACTGCCCTTAAAACCCATCATTATTGCCTTACATGCTTGTAACTGTACGCATTTGCTTCACTTGCTTGTTTAAATGTGATGTTACTAGGCCTTAGCTTTAGCTTACTAGGCTAGGTTATGTATTATTAGGCATAATTCTTCCACCACAAGCATTGCATTTACCAGTCAAGCTAAGTTCTTAGTTTTTCTTCATTTTCCTTGTCTTTGTTCTATACTGACCTCACCTGAGAAATCCGAAATAAATTTTTTAGAACTGCCCATTTTTTCATTTAGAGTTGCCCAAACTTAAGTTAGAACTGCCCATTTTGGAAAATGGGACGCCTTAGGATGACCCTTGGATTTCACATAGCATGTATCAAAGTCATTGAGTAAATATATTACAGTCCCAGCACTGAGCACTTCTAGATTTGATTCCAGTCGCTCGTTCACTTGCAAAAAGTTGTAACCAATCGCCTATGGACCATTTTATGTTCTAAAGGAAATATATTACCCTAGCTATTTATTGCATTACATTTCCTGATAAACTAAACTTTTTCGAAAATAGATATTACATTGAAGTTTTTCAAGTTGAAAAAAGTTTATGTGATGGATAAATTTTACGATCGAAATATATTTACTTAAAAGCAGTCGTGATAACGATGGGCAACATACCTAGTGATATTCCCTTTTAAGTGAACTGTTACTTAATATTGAATATGAACTTCCCATATGTTGATTTTGAAGTCGAGACCGCTCTTGGAGTGCCTACTTTTGTGTGGTTTTGCCTGTGGGGCATATCGCTTACAAAAAAGTGTATGAGATTTTTGTGATTTCAAAAATCACGGTGCTTTTTTGTGATTTTGGTGATCTTTATGTAATGTTTCTATTTTTCTGTGATTTTTTGTGATTTTTCTGTGATTTTTTCAAAAAGTGTACGAGATATTTTCGAGTGATATGCCCCTCGGTTTTGCCCAAACTTTGTCGTCTTGGAAATTTGATAATGTTGGGAGCTTTATTTGGAGCTTTTTGCTCTGACTCATTCCTTTTCATTCAATTTTGAATAAATGATAGGTTGGATTTGGGGGAAGAAACTTGCAGGCTTTTGTAAACATGTTGTGACGGGAAGAGGGAGATTATCTAGGATCCTAAGCCATTTTAAGGACCCAGAGTTGGCAAAATATCAGGAGCCTCCCTAACACCACCCCAGACATCGAGTTGTTAAGAACAATGCGTGTGTGCTGCTTCATGCAATTCACAGTATCTAGCTCAGCCACTTTAGATATGTGGTCGTGGACATTTACCATCAAATAGGCACTGCCTCTTAACACTTGTGGTTTTACCAGACGATACTGGTTTAATGATACGGCTATGATTTTGTGATAGATGGAGATTTCAAGTCGAGCATTTCACTTCTAAGGTGTTAATTCTCTTTTACATTTCAGTACACCTACCAGCAAGTCTACCAACAAGCTCCTCCCAACATGCTTGTCCAACGGCCCCCGCAGGCTCAAACATCTTCCATGCCAGAGCAACAAGAACCATTGCTGCTGCAACAATAAGAGAAGTCCGGGACAAAATGTGAAAAACTCAGTACGAGAAAAATGTTTTGTCTACAAAGGGCTATGTAAGATACTTTTTTCCAATTTCTGGCAAATTTTGAAAAAATATGTATTCGTGACTGTCTGTGTTTTTGGTGGTATTTCAAGTGTTTTCTACTGATTTAATTAATGTGCTTCTGGTGCTATTGCAGCTCAATTTTGCTCTCCGAGTCAATCAAGCTTATTTAGTATAATTTTTTTTGACGATTTTGACCAAAAACACTGGGCAAACCATCATGCTTTTTTCCAAATTTTGGCCAATGTCGGGGAAAAATATATCGGTAATTGTATGTTTTTTCTGGTGGTATTTATGTGTTTTCTGGGGCTTTCAAGAGCCTGTTCAATTTTTTTTTGCGTTTCTATAAGTTTCAGAGGCGAAACGGGATGAAATAAGTCACGCTTATTTAGTTTCTTGATAACATAACCACATGAAAAGCTGAACATAAGACTGATCTTAATGTCATGCGCACTGACGCCAATTTCATCCCGGCAAAGCAGGCTTTCTGGCCTGTTTCTGTTTGCATGAAAAAATCATCCGGCTAGACGGGATACCTCGCCTGGCCAAGACAAAATGAAATCATCTCGACAGACCGAGAAGACATGAAACTGATATTTGTAAAATGATAAAATGATAATTGTACTGGTTTGTGCAGGTAGGTGGTGTATCCTGGCAAAACGAGATATCCTGGCAAAACGAGATACCCTGACAGGGATCATATAAACAGGCCTTAAAATCCAATTTTGCTCCCTGAGTTGACCCAAAGTTTTCTGGAACTATTTGCTTTTGTGTAGCTTTGACCATAAACCATGGGCCAAACATCATTCTTTATTCGATGTTTTGGCCAATTTAGAAGAAGGTCTTTTTGGGGACCTTATGCATGTTCTAAGGTTATTATAGCCTAATACTACTCACTAATCACCCCTGAGTAGAATAAAAGCCTTTCTAGTAGATTGAAAACCATTTATTTTACACCAATTTTGACCAAGAACCATGGGTTGACCATCAGCTTTTTTCCAACTCTTGGCTGATTTTGAAGAAAACCCTTTTCGGTGATTTCATATGTTTTCTAGTGCTTTTCAAACTCAAATTTGCTCCCTGACTTGATTGAGAAATGTTTGCGACCATTTGTATTTGGGTAATTTTTTTCAAAAACCATGGGCCATCCATTAGGCGTTTTTCCTTTTTTTTTGGTTGATTTTGAAAGAAATGCTTTTGATGATTTTATGCATTTTCCAAGGCTGTTATAGCCTAATATTGCTCTTTGAACAGTCCTGAGTGAATAAAAACCTATTTGGAACCATTTGTTTTTGGGTAATTTTTTCAAAAACCATGGGCCATCCATTAGGCGTTTTTCCTTTTCTTGGCTGATTTTGGAAAAAATGGTTTTGGTGATTTTATGCATTTTCCAAGGCTGTTATAGCCTAATATTGCTCTCTAAACAGTCCTGAGTGAATAAAAACCTATTTGGAACCATTTGTTTTTGGGTAATTTTTTTCAAAAACCATGGGCCATCCATTAGGCGTTTTTCCTTTTCTTGGCTGATTTTGGAAGAAATGCTTTTGGTTATTTCATGCATTTTCCAAGGCTGTTATAGCCTAATATTGCTCTTTGAACAGTCCTAAGTGGATAAAAAGTCTATACAGAACCATTTGTTTTTGGCCAATTGAACCAAAAACCATCAGGCTTTTCTCAATTTTTCCTGATTTTGAAGGAACCTTTTTTGAAGATCTTATGCCTTTTCGCGGGCTATTATAGCCTAATATTGTTCCCTGGACAGTCCTGAGTGGATCAAAAGCCTATTTGGAACCATTTGATGTTTTTTTGAAAGATAGCTTTGTGGCAACATTTTCCAAGTTAAGAGGCAGAGAATTCCACAACTAAATTACATCAAATCTGAAAAATTTCTCTTAAAATTTATGGATATCGACTGAAGTTAGAAAACTAGGCTAGACGATGGTCTGCTATTGTAACTATAAAGATTCTTTGTTTTTAGAAACTCTGCTCCTAAAGTAAAGGTCTCTTCTTTATCAGTGGTGTAGCCGACGGTGGTTACCTTTACGGCGATTAATTAAGGGCCCCTAAGGATATGGGGCCCTGAAGGGACCCCCAACTAAAAAACAAACTGGCAAGGGGCCCAAGACCCTTTACTAAACTAAGGGCCCCAAACACCTTAGCTACGCCACTGTTCTTTATGTAAACATGAGCTTTGCTGTCTCAAGCTTGTAGAGATTATCAAAATTTAAAAGTTTTAAACGTTTAAAGACCGGGTCACTGTGTGCAGTGTATGATGCAGAATCAGCAACCCTCACAGCTTTTTGTAAGCAGCATTTAAAGTGCCTCTTCATCTTTTTGTGACTTAACGTCATTCTATAGATCTAAATGCGCTGAATTCGGGAATGCAAACATTTGTCTATAGAATGACGTGAAGTCAAAAAAGGAGAAACTCCATTTTAGGGTTTCTAATGTTGTTTTATTTGCACATCCCCAATTCAATACACCGTTTAGTGCATGAAATTGGATTTTCAATGCGTGTCATTTATGCTTCCAATATGGCTGCCAAATGTTCCATTTTTCAAGAAACTTGATTAATTCCTCACTTCAATATAGCCGCTATACAATGCACGGTACAATGCATGTGATTGGATGAAGGCGTTATAGAGTGTGCGTAAATTATTTCTTAGTACAAAGTGCATTAATTTACACAAATCGCCAGTAACCTTTGTTTTAATGTTTCCTTATTTTATATGCTGCTTCCAGTTTAGTTTTCCATCGATTTTAATTCCGAGATATTTGGTATAATTTTCCTGCTAAAGTCTCTCATTATTTATTTCCAAGTTAATAGCTTTAGTTAGTTTTCTTGGGCTGATAATAAGGAAAATAGATGAGCATACATTAAGAGATAGCTTGTTAGCTAACAACCATTCAGATATATTGCTCGTTGAGTATTAACAGTTTGTTAAATAAGATCAAGGTTTTTATTCGCAAGTAAGATATTCGTATATCACAAGCAAACAGACGAAAATTTAGCTCAATGGAAAAGTCGTATCTTTCGTTAATATGAAAAACAATAAAAGAGGTCCAAGTACACTTCCTTGTGGAACACCACAATTGATTACGCATTCATCTGAGGTTTCACCATTTGCTGAAACTATTTTTTGTTGATCCACTTTTCTTTTCTTTGTTACTTCGCCTTTCCAGTTTTATTTCTTAGTCAATGAATAAACAAATTGTTTTCAGATACTCTTTAGTGTTCATTTTCAGACGTTGCAATGGTCATGCCACAAATATTTTCTAAGTACCCTCAACCCCTATTTCCCCCATACAGCTCACTTAGTTTCGAGTTCGCTATACAAGACCCCATCGTAAGTTATTCCTGAGGGCCCCGACTCCCTTAGTTACGCCACTGCAGAGGAAGACCCATACCAAATTTATAGAGTTTCACGCAGACAAAAGTTGAAAGCTGTTTTGTGACAGACATGACAGCAGTACAGTATTTCACATCAAAATCTTTCATCAATCAACTCTTGTGCTGAATCAGGAGGGAAAATTTCTATGAGCAGTGATTAAAACAGATCTGCGGTAATCAATAAAAAACTTCTGTATACTCATAATGGAAAAAGATCTGGTGTATACTCATAATGGAAAAAGATCTGGTGTATACTCATAATGGAAAAAGATCTGGTGTATACCCATGGCCGTACATAGCGGGGGGGCAAGGGGGCTGCTGCCCCCCCAAAAAAATTCCAAAAGTATATGCTTTCCTACAGAGGATATCCTCAAAAAGTTCTTCAAAAGGGGTTTTGCCCCCCCCGCTAAAAATGTTCTGTGTACGGCCTTGTGTATACCCATAATGGAAAAGAGCTGGTCATACTCAAAATGGAAAAAGATCTGGTGTATACCCATAATGGAAGAGATCTGGTCATACTCAAAATGGAAAAAGATCTGGTGTATACCCATAATGGAAAAGATCTGGTCATACTCAAAATGGAAAAAGATCTGGTGTATACCCATAATGGAAAAGAGCTGGTGTATACCCATAATGGAAGAGATCTGGTCATACTCAAAATGGAAAAAGATCTGGTGTATACCCATAATGGAAAAGATCTGGTGTACACTCAAAATGGAAAAAGATCTGGTGTATTTTACTTTTTCTAGACTGAATCTCAATCTTGAACCTGAATGTGAAAACCCAGAGTCTGACGCGCCTTTTTTCTATTGTCTTGTTACGCCCTTATAACAATGGTGAGAAATCGGTGCTCTATTGTTTACTATTGTTCACGTTCACTTCCTGTTGACCTTCCGTATTTAGCAAGCATACAACGTAGTGCTGCCACTCGTAGGGATTTCCACCTACTGGGGAGATTTTCAGTTAGGCTGTAGGGAAAACCGTAGTGGAAATTATGAAAAGTAGACATTTTGGGCATTTTTCTAATGTTGTATAAAGATTTTCCTTGCTAAGAAGTTTCAGGACGAAAGTCAATCAAATAGAGCATTTCTGATACCTCATATCGCATTATTTGTGAAAAAGGGGGTTGAAATATTCCTCAGTTATAAAATGTTGTATAGACGTGTAGTGAAATATTGGATATCTAGGAAAATGATAGATTTACAACACTGCAGAATCTATTGTGATGAAGAATATTGATCAATTAGTGTACCTTTTAATACGAAAATGGCAAGTTTTTTTGAAATATTTGTTGGAACTTGGTGGTAGAAAATTGAATTTATGCGGAGGTTTCGCGTAGGGATAAATTAACAAGGTGCTGGGTGGAAGTAGTGGAAGTAGTGCGTGGCAGCAATGATACTAGGGAATTCCTAAGCCTTCTACTTCTTTCTTTACCTGACAAGATCAAGGACCGTCTCGAAAGAAAACCATTGCTTCGTTCTTTTCACTTTTAAGAACAGAAATAACTAGATTAAAATGAGTTGCGTTGATCAAAGCGTGTCAAATGCCTATCAAGACATCAGAGATGATTCCACAGACACCACTTGGTAAGTTCAACTTGATTTTTCCATTTTTTTATTCGGCACAGGAAATGATGACCCTGAATTTGAGGCCAGCTTCAGGATATTACTTTGCCAGGAATAACAACTTTTCAGCGATCAAGTTCTGTACTTTAGTGCTTATTTTGCTGAAGATTTTTATCTGATTATTATTCGATGTAAATCTTGCATCAGTGCAGACTACTTTTGTATTAAAAAGAGAATTTCAAACGTCAACTGAAGTTGGGTGGGGATGTTTGAGAATTTAGGCCCACACTTCCTGCTCAATATTCCAAACCCATCTTCCGTTGCCACTGAACTTTTTACACCATGATACATAGATTTTTAGTGTCTGTTGTATCTCATAACTATGTAGTTACGAAATCTTATCTAGGATATTTGTTATAACCTGGGGCAGTGCCAAACTGAAGGGTTTGGGGGAGTTGTAGCCATGAACCACCCTGTAAATTTTGCCAAATGGTCTGCCAGAAACAAAAGAACCAGGAAATTTCCCATAATTAAAACACAAATCAGTTGAACGAATTCAGGTGTGGTCTCTGCATGACTGTTGTGATGTCAAAGCATCCTGCAGCTATTTCCTTTGAGAGGTAGGCCAATGTTTACTAGGCAAGATCATTTGCCAGACTGCAGAGAAGGGCACTTTTCGCCAAGATCTCCTGATTGGAGGGGGATTGCCACAAGTTTTCCTCCCTCCTACTCTTTAGTGGCGGGGATGGCCGAGTGGTTAGATCCCTTGACCCTCGTTTGAAGGGTCCCGGGTTCGAAACCACCTTCAGATCTGTCACAAAGTGCGAGGAGAGAATCAGGCAAAAAGGCAAAAGGAATCATGAGGTGTGGTCACATCAAGAGGAAGAACCAGGGTCGCACTGCTTGATTAGTTTACCTACTCAGTGGGCCGTTTGTGCTTATCACATAAACCCATACCTTGCAAAGATAGCAGGGGCGGATCCAGGGTAAATCCTGAGTGAGTTCGTAAAGGAGGTCTGGGAGCAGCGCCTAAATGTTTGAAAACCACGCCCTAAAAATCCCAAAATTTCCCGGGAACGCCCTTATCAAACAAAAATCAGGAGCAATTTTCATCGGAGGAACTTATGGTTTTTAGCCTGGCTATGACTTTTGGGTCATCAGGAAGGACATCGAGCCAATTTGTTTTCACAGCTTCTGTGATGAAGTCGGTTATGTACGACTCAGCAGAGGAATCTCTTGGCAACAATAGAGTGTGATCTAAGTCCCAATCCGATTTAAAATTCTCGAGTATGTCTTGATGTCTAATGTGAACTTTCAATATGTTCTTCAGATTGCTTTGAAGCTCATAATAAACAGATGCAGTCGTGAGAAAATCATCTGCGACCGCCATTTTGACATCAAAATCGACAAATTTCCTTGTGTGGTGAAAGCCATGTCACAGGGAATCGACGATGGGCAAGAAGGCAGAACAATAAAGCTTAGTGTCACAGGGCAACAAGCTGCCCAACGAACTCAAGATGTACCCAATGTGAAATTGTTCAGCCAATCGCCAGTTCACTATCGTACTTTCTGCGCGTCATATCCGAGTTCCAACTATTGTTTCTGACAGAGTTCCATCCGAGTTCCAAATCATATTTTGATTGTTCTTTTCTGAGCATTTCCGAGGCACCAAAATTCATTTCTGAGTTCTGTGAGTTTCAAAACTCTGCTCCTTTGCACAACGTCAAAGATTTTATTCGCAAAAATTTCACGTCCCGTTGAATTCGCATGATTTTTTGTAACAAAAGTGGAAATTCGAATGGGAAATGGTAAAAATTAAGAAATATCAATTTTGATAAAAACCAAAAAAACAACTTTTATTATTCTTATTGAGAATACTAAATTATTCTTCACGAATATATTTTCATTAGACCTATCAAGAAGTTCAATATAATATTTTTTCAAAAATTCCTATCTTATTCCTATCTTTAAAAATCTGACTGAGTTCCAGGCCTGTGGAACTCACTCCGGATCCTGGATAGTAAGCTCATGTGCCTAACCACTATCAACTAGAATCTTAGATGTGTCCCTGCTTAAATGTATCAAGTTTTTCGTTTATTTCAGGGCTGCCTTCGAATATGGCGAGGACCAAAAATCCATCGAGTGTACCAAATCTGGAGCAAACTATTCAGACTTCTTAGAACTACTAGCAGGTATCTTCCATTTTATTCATTTTATTTTTTGGCGCTTTAAAGAAAGGTTGTAGTTGGGCCATACCCTTCTTTCATTTTGCAAATATCACCTTATTTATCATGTAGATGGGAGGGTCATCTGCATAACCATGAACCGCAGCTTTATTGCCCCGCTACCATGTAGACACGGTTTTGGACCCAGATGAAGGCACTGGTATTTTATTGATTATTAATTGAGCAATAAGACAGCCAAAACCAGGTTATTTGCAAATTAATCAATTAGTTATTGCTCAAAATTTGAAATTAGCCTTGCTTTGGATGAAGAGTCACTGTCAAATACTTGGCTCTTTGATTCAATGAAAAAACCTGAAGATTATATTTCTTTAAGATGGTTTTTGGAAAATGGTATGATTGAACATATTAGCAGTATATTTGCCTGACAGAGGCAATTACAGTGTAGCAGCACCAGAGGAGGGCCTTGGGAGAGTCGCCCCCCATTTCTCAAAAGGTGACAAAATTGTCAAAGAAAAATGGCATGAAATCAGTTGGGTATATCTTTAGTGAGAAAAGAAATATGTCAAAATCCCCACTTTTTTCAAATGGTACCTTCATGGCGGCTGCCTGAACGCCACAAGGTTGTTTATCTTTGTATTTCTCCATGCTGCTTAGAAGCTTATCATTTACCCTTCTAGAGCTGTACATAGATATCTTTTACCTTGTGCAAACATGCACATTTATATAACCCCTCAACTCCTGGACAAAGTTCAGGTGCACTCAAAGCACAATCTGTATTATATCCTTGAAATATTAATTTGTAGATGATAACCGCGTTTACGCATATATTCGAATGGAAACTGGCGACGAGATGAGTAGGAGAGCCAAGTTTGCTTTCATTACCTGGATCGGGTCAAACGTTAGCGTACTGAAAAAGGCAAAAGTCAGCACAGATAAGGCATTTGTGAAACATATTTGCAATGTGAGTATGCCTGTTATTTATTTCAAGTGCATGAATGGGGTTAATGTCAAAGCGGCTTAAGTAAGTTGCTATTTGAAGCTGAAAGCAAAGCTTGGTCAATTGAGGTCAACATCTAGATTGGTGACCCTGTGTCATTGGCTAAACAACTCACTCCAACCTCTTTGGAAGGGACGTTAAACTACAATTCTTGCCATAAGTAGTTGGAACACCCTTATTTTTCTTAACAAATAACTAAGTACTCTTTTAGCTTTTGTTGCATTTTTTTCCATTTAAACCCCCATTCCCCCTCAAAACAATGTTGTTTACAAAAGGAACTTTATGAGACCACACCAAACACTAGCAGAATGCTATTGTGCTAGTTTTTGTTTTCAGAAACAGCATTGTAAAGGGGGAGGGGAGGGGAAAAAATATAAAGAACCGTAAAAATCATTTGAGTGTTCCAAGAAATTTGGCGGGGATGGTAGAGGTACCGTACTGCTCCTGGAAATATGGCCTCTAGCTGTTCACTGGCTATTAGGTTCAACATGAACTATCTTAGTTACTTATATAAGTCTATTTTTTCAGAGTTTTGCAGTCGAAATCCTCACAAGCGAGCGGGATGATTTAACAGAAGAAGCTGTAAAATCTCTGATCACAAAAGCTGGGGGTGCTGCATACGGAACTGGAAAAAGGGACTAAATCTTTAAAAGAAAGGCAATTCTAATAATTTATATGAACATAGATTAAATTAATTAGATTTTTTAGATTCATATTTGTAGAATTTATACTTATATTTTCAATAGATATGTCTTTAATAGCTTTTTAATCATTTTGATGGAAAAATCGTAATTTTAGTAATTTGTTGGTCATTTTTGTAAGAAAAATCAAAATTTCTGCAAGCTAGAATTTGTCAAAAAAGGGGATCATTAAAATCATAACTTTTTTGCAACTTTGCTAATGATTGATCCAGGGAAAAACAAAACTCTTTGGTGTCAATCTATCTCACTATGTCCAACTGTATCAAATCATTTTGGAGGTTTAAACCCTTGTCATAAGAGAAATATAGTCTAGAAACTGTAAAATAGTAATTTTCTTCAATTTTGCAACTGCCACTCTACCAGTGAATTTGAAAAGCAGAAGGAAGGTATGTAATGTACTAAATAAGAAACCAATGGAACAAGCATCATGTCATGTGACTAGTTTACCAGAATAGCTGGACTAACCATTAACAAAACAAACAAAGCCAGAGCAAGTGTCAACTCTAAGTGTGCTGCACTATTGTTTGTGTCAAGACTATCCTTTTTCTTATGACTTTAGTGAAACATGCTACACTCTTTTTTTTATAAGAATATTTTTTTTTGAGCCACAATATTCTTAATTTTTTGCTATTTTGAGCCTCGTAATATTCTTAAATTATTCTTACCGCAGAAAACACGGATAGCAATAAATATTTATTATTGTTATAAATGCCAAAAAAACACACCTACAGTATTATAAATATGGTGGCTAACTTTCAAAATTTGTGTGAGTGTATTTAAACCTTTTTCTGTAAAAAGCACACCAATTCAGAAGTAAGAAAACACTTGCTTAATTTTTTTTCCATAAGATCTGAGCCTCGCAATATTCTCAAAATATTCTTAAATTTCACCGATTTTGAGCCTCAATATTCTTATAAAATTTATTCTTATAAAAAAAAGAGTGTATGGAAGAAATATCGTTACACTCTTTTTCTATAAGAACCAGTAAAATTGATTTGAAGCTGGCTGTTTATAAATATTCCTCTATTTTCAGCCTGAAATGTTCTTAAATTGTTCTTACTTTTACAATGGTTGGGAAGCCTTTTTTGCTATCAGTAGTGGTAATTGTTGCAAAGTTTGACTCTCTTGACCATCTGACATTATCTGTGTGCTGTCATCAGCTTGTTTTGTAATTTTTTCTCAGTCTTATGGTTGTTTCATAAAATTTTCATATTGAGCCAAAATGGTCAGCCTCTGTTTGTTCTTAGCTTGTTTTGGCCAAATTTGAGGCAGGTGTCTTAAAAAATTAGTCTTATAAAAAAAGTGTATTCACTTTGACAAGGGTGTACTTGTGAAAATGTCCTTGTTTTTCAAAGCACGCCTGTACCACTACTCAATACATAGTGCAAAGTTTTTACTATCTTTTCTGCTATGATTGGCATAGTTGAATTGTATTTGTAGCTTTTTTAGATTTGAAGAAAAAAGTTTTTACGCAATAACTGGTAATCGAAAACAATAATATTGGTATCTTTAAAATCCTTCCGTAATATGGTGTCAAGAATACGCCGCGAGTCAAAAACATTCATAAAATGAGTGATTACATCATGTCACGTGATAGAATCTTTCCTGTACTGTCGCATTTGTTCTGCTGAATGGAGGGAGGGAAGCAAATAACTAGAAAAGTAAACGAACATTGTTCCTGTCTATGAATCTTAGTTGAAAAGAAAACAAAGATTGTCAAAAGAAGAAAGGTCAAGAAGGTGAGATCTTTACATTTAACTATGACAACAAAAGTAGCGTCACAATGAAAGGGATGTAGACTTGTAGTAGATTAATTTGAGAGATTTTAGGCTGGGCCAAGTTAGGCCTATTTATGTCTTGGTAATAGACTGGCCCATTTCCCTTTACTTTAGGTCAGATTTCTGAGACTGGCAGTCAACTGAACTAGCTAGTTCAATTCTAAAAAAACCCCGCCATAACACCAAGATAAAATAAGATATCTAACTTTCTTGATAACACCCAATAAAGAAATGACACTATTGTTGTACTTTGTTTTCAAGCCTTGGTAACCAAGGAAGGGCCTGTTGACCACATAAACTTCTTAAGGAAGTAATAGCTCAATAGGGAAACACCGTAACCGGGGGGGGGGGGGGTTAATTTCCTTGAATACAACCTCAGCCCCAAAAAAGTCCCAAATCCATGCTCTGTTGACAACTATTTTTACATTGGTACATTTGTTTTGTTGATCTTAAACATTGGGGTATTATTTAGTACTTTACACAACTTTAATCTTGAATATAGAAAATTAGATCTTCTTGAATCATAACAAGTTGTTCAAATATTAGCAACTAGGGATTCTTTAATGAGGACAAGGACTCCCAGGACAAAATAGAAGTGCTGTAGTAAGTAGGGGTCTGGGAAAGACAACCCAAGATAACTGGGATATCAGTATTTATGAGTGACTTCATGCTAACTAACTGACAAAAAGACGCTCCCTAAGCTTCGTTTTCCTGGAATTGCATTCAGGAAGAGAAGACCAGGATGGATTTCAGCGGCCACCACAGATTGCTTCCAGGAATGAAGCCTAGACCAAAGATCACACTGACTGACAAGAAGAATGTCGGTGAAGTCATCCAATCGGAGAATATAGCTACTTTTGTATTCATCAAGAATTGCGAGGACTACCAAGTGAGGATTGAAGGGAAGGCCGCTAAGATCATGTGTGAAAATTGCAAGTCTATCACTGTTGAGGTGGAGAAGCCGTTAGTTAGTGGAACATTCGAGTTTCTGAGATGCGAAAATTCTTTTATCAAGATCCTCAACGATTCTGAGGTATTTATCCCTAAAATCTTCTAATTCATTCAGTTGTGTTGAAGAGGGCAAAGTTATAAGAGGTAAAATAAATGGGGTAAAACCTCCTGTGAATCCAAAAAATCTTTTTTTAAAGGTTTAACCTAGTGTTGTTTTGATAGTAGGTTCAAATTAGCTTGTTTGTATTCTTTAACTATGATGTAAACTATTGTCATATACCTTAGTCCTTAATTAGCTTAATCAGATATCTTATCCTAAATCAGTCTACTCTACTTTAAATGAATTGATGATAATCATGATGATAGCGACTCAAAAGAAAATTGATTAGAAAGGGCTCAATTCAAAACAAAGGTTGATCCATCTTAATCACACTTACTGTACCAAAACACACCAAATGCAGAGTCAAATTACTTTGGTTCTTTGTTTGCATTACCAGACCTGCCATCATGTAAAATTCAATTAAATTTTATGATTTTCAGATATCAATCATTCAAATTGACGATTCTGATGACATTCAGATTGAACTTTGCCGAAAGGACCAGCTAAAAAGCATCTACTTCCAACGCACGCGCAGAATAAAATGTCATCTGCCGCGGGTCATGGAACACAGTGGTCTAGCAGAAGGCAGAGAAACGCTCTTCATTGACACGTCCCAAAACGTGGAATTGCGAAACGTAGATGAAATTCCACAGTGGGTCGCACATTGGAATAAAAATATGACAGAGTTTGTATCGGAAAGGGTCGCTAGAAGTGGGATTTATCCAAGTCAACAACAAATGAAGGCGGAGGATAAACAAGAGGCGATGGAATGAGATGCAAGACATTGAGAAATAAATGCACTACTTTTTATGAAAGACTGATATTTTCTAGAATTTCTACATTAATTTCATAATGCAGAGTAAAACTTAGTTTTCACTGTCAATAGATTTGCAACAGTACTAGTATTTTTTAGAATTCTTACATGAATTTCGTAATGCACAACTTACGTCACAAATTTGTTTCAATGTCAGAAATTCTCTCTATAAATTATAATAGTTATTACTGTTTGTCTTTGTCTTTACATAAAGATATCTTAGTGATTCCTGAGTGAAATGTCGACCTTGCTCTGCCAATGATGCAAATACAGTCCTGTCTGTAGTTTTGAGCACACTCTTAGTTGCAGAGGAAATATTCCTTTGTCAACATTTTACTTCTTATTTTCGTATTTATCTGCATCAAAACCAAGGATAACTTCCATTCATAATATGCATAACCACGGCATAAATTCGGCATAAACACGGTTATCAAAAGATGCTTTAAGTTTACTTAAAATTTCACTTTAAGTGAAGGGATTGTATAACTGTGCATGTTTGCACAAGGTAAAAGATATCTTGGTACAACTCTTGAAAGTTAATTAATAAGCCTCTTAAAGCCTGGTCCACTCTACCAAATTTCTCCAAACTTTTATTTGCAAACTCCAAGTTTGTCGAATTTGGGAGAAATTTGTGGTAACCAACAAACTTTGACAAACTTTGACAAAGGAGTGTGAAGAACTGACGTATTGTCATGCAAATTTCACCATGCACGTGACTGCAGCCGGATATTTGAAAGGCAAGACTCTAGCAAACTTATGCAAACAAGTTTGGCAAGAAGGTGCATGATACATTCAGCTTTATCAAGGCTATTCTGACACAATATTTAACATGATAGTTATCCCTTATCATGACAAGCTTTGATATTCACCCCACTAAATATAAAAGGCTTTCCATGATAAGTGGTGACTAACATGTTAAATATTGTGCCAGAAAATGCCTTGATACGTCCTAATGTAACTACGTTGCCATAATAAATATCAAAGGCTTGTAATGATAAGTAGTTACTATCATGTCAAGTATTGAGTCAGAAAATACCTTGATACGTCCTAATGTAACTACATTGCCATGATAAATATCAAAGGCTTGTCGTAATAATTGGTGACTATCATGTCAAATATTGTGTCAGATAATGCCTTGATACGTCCTAATGTAACTACATTGCCATGATAAATATCAAAGGCTTGTCATGATAAGTGGTGACTATCATGTGAAATATTGCATCTGCTGATATCTTCACTGATTTTGCAAAAGCCATCATTCATCATTTAAATGACTCATTGATAAATTTCACTGTTTCTTTTAGTGACAATGGCGAGTGGTTCATCAAATTATGGCTTGGGAAACGAAAAAGAAAAAAAGGAATATTTCGATGATCCTGAAGAATTGAATTCTAAACTTGATCAACTGGCCACGTGGGTTTCAGAAAGTGCTCACGTGATTGTCTTCACAGGAGCAGGCATAAGTACGAGCACAGGGATACCAGACTTTCGAAGTGGTGAGAATTCGTTTATTTTCTCTTTCCATCCATTTTCATGATCAAGCGGTTCTCAATGAATGTTAAAGACTGCTACGATGTCAAGATCGCCAAAAATTAGTTCTGCGAATACTGCGACACCATTGCAGCTTCTTTCCAATATGCCATTTGGTGAAAATATAAAAGTTTACAATGTTTCATTAAGAATCTAAGTTGTACCGTCAATTTAATAAAGATACTGTTCAAATAAATAGGTTTTCAAACGAGTTTTAAAAGTTTCAACTGTGTTACAAGCTCTAACCAAATAGGGGAGTCTGTTCCAAAGGAAAGGGGCAATATTTACGAAGGCACGATCACCAACAGTTACTAATCTTGTCTTCCCTACTTCTAGAAGCAGTTCATCACATGCAGATCTATTGTAACAAAAAGCCTTGCGCAGTTTCAACAATTCTTTAAGATATTTCGGTGCTAGATCTTTTGTAGAGAATGATCTCTTTTTCCGCTTCACAATAATATTCTTTCAGATGTGCTTGTCCAGGCGAGATACAAGCCAATATGATTTGAAACCCCATTCTTGGTGTATTGATCATTAAATATTCGATTATCTTCCTAATAGCTGGAAGCTCCATTTTACATTTTCATTTCTTCTAAGAGATGTAATTGCTATGTCTATTGCAAGACAATTACTCCCCCAAATGGATTGCAAAAGTTACCAAAATGGCCTGAGATGAATTCTCCTTGAAATTAGATTTGTACCACGCTGGTGTCTTAAAATATGAATTATTTCTTCTCTGAGTATGGTAATCATATATTTCATAGCAGAAGTGACACTCAAAAAACAGACATGTTTTTCTGAAACTCCGAGTTTCGTGCTCCTGCACTCACCAGACAGACTACACCAATCGGTGTATGGCAATTACTACTACTGTGCTATTGCTCTGTGCCTAGTGTATATCGAGCACTACATGCATTTTTCTTTATAAGCAATTGCTTTATAAGCAATTCAGTACTGGACATGACAAAAACTTAAGTAATCCCAGTACTGGATAAAGGATTGCTAAGCAATTTGAAAATTCTAATTCAGATCCAATTGCTAATCAAAAACCGTGCAGCTGCTATTGAGAAGTAGGTTATAGTGGATATCAGTACCATGGGACACTTTTGTATGCAAGATACTATTGACAATCGTTGTACAAAAACTTCTGAGATAGTATTCTAAGAAACAGATCTTCAAGTATAAAAAGCTAAGCAATTGCTAAGCAATTTTTAGTACTCAAATTTGCCCTCTAGCTAAGCAATTTTCAGTACTGGGCTCGAGCTTAAATTACTTATAAAAAAATGCGTGTATAGCCAAGATAGGTGTGCTCTCCTCGAGTTAAATATAACCCTGAGTTATTGTTTTCAGGAATGAAAACCGTATTACCAACAGGTCCTGGTGCATGGGAACTGAAAGACCGTGGCATCACCCGCCCGAAAGCCACGAAAACGAAAGCTGTGTTACAGGCAATACCCTCCATCACCCATATGGCAATAGTCCAGCTGCATCGCGAAGGACTCGTAAAATTTGTAGTCAGTCAAAACGTGGATGGACTGCACTTGCGCAGCGGTCTGCATTCTGAAGCCATCGCAGAGCTGCACGGAAACACCAATTTGGAAATATGCGAGAAGTGTGGTGCGAGATATCTGCGGGACTTCCGCACAAGAAACGCGAGAAGGGTTCACAATCATTACACAGGGAGGCTCTGTGAGGTAGCGAAATGCAAGGGGAAGCTTTTGGATTCAATTATTAATTTCGGAGAGGATCTGCCTGACAAGGAATTGAGTAACGCGTTCCTTCACGCTGAAAAGGCAGACTTATGCATTTGCCTCGGTTCCAGTCTTCGAGTGAGTCCAGCCAATGAGATCCCACGTCTTGTTGCCACGGCTGGCAAACGTGTTGCTATTGGCAACTTGCAGAAGACGCCACTCGACAAGACCGTTTCGATGGTGATACATGCGATGTGTGATGACATCATGATGGGGCTGATGCAACGGTTAAAGATCGCGATCCCCAAATGGGAGTTGAACCGCCGTGTCAGGTTATCCATGAAGGCATCAAATACCGCAAACGGTAAACTGAAGCTGAAGTTTTCAGTAACCGGTTTAGGTATCGATAACGACGTTCCCTACTCGATCTTTCAAAAAGTTTCGTCGAAAATCGCGTTTGAAGGGAAGAAAATTACAAGTGAAATGACGAATGAACCATTCTCGGTTGCAAAAGTATTGGAAGTAAAGGATAGGAACAGTTTCAAGATTTCTGTGTCACTAGAGCTGTTCTTTCATGGACATTATGGAGAGCCTCCTTTCACGTTGAAAGAGAAAGTTTGTGATGCTCAAAACACGCTCGAGAGGGATTATTTGCTATTTTATGATCCTGCTGAGAGAAAGTGGCGAGTTGGAAGCCAGACCTAGTATTACTACAGCGATAACGTCATCATTTTATCTCTTACGTCATCTTACATACACAAGTAAACCATGTGTAAGGTTGATAGTAAGAGGGAAAAGCAATGTCCTTACGAAATTTGAAAACCTATTTCTTAAAACACTTATCGATTTTGATTTTTTTTACATTGGAAATTATTTCTTAGTGATGAGGTCAGGGGCTAATTAGGTATGTAAATTCTGATGTTTAATACAATAGCTTTAAGTCACTTGTCTTTTCCTTCGCTTTTTCTTAAATTTCGACAAATTAAGAGGCTTGTGTCCTTATAAAATTGTTCTCAAAGAAAAAGTGTACAGAGTATTAGTTACCAGGCCTCCGAGTTTGAACTTGATGATTTGGCGGCCACGAAGAATACAGGGGTACAAGGGAAATAGCTTTCAATTTGAAGATGTGGAATGGCGGAAGAAGGAACCAAGGCCCGATCAAAAACAAACGGATCTTGCTTGAGAGGGCAGAAAAGTTTATCTCCCCCATCTATTTTGCAGATGTGAATTTACACTCCAGGTACAGTATGTTTGTTTACATATATGTTGCAGTGCATTCGCCATTTCTAACGAAAGTCTTAGCTGACTGAGTACCAAAAAGTGTTATTGTACTTATTTACACGCACTTTTTTATAAGTAATTGCTTTATAAGCATGTCAGTACTCTCGTCATGACAAAAACTTAAGCAATTCCAGTACTGTATAGAGGAATGCTAAGCTATTTGAGAATTCTAGCCCTGATCCCTTTCTTGAAGTCTATTCGTTACGTAAGTTGTGACTTGTGAGCCGGTATAGCCTTGCACACCCACCCCTGGGTATCTGTCTATCCTTAATTAGTTCAAATTGTTCTTGTAATTCCAGGCTCTACAAGGAAAAGGCACCTTGCACTTATCTTGGGCATGTTTCTGTTGGCAAAGAAAGATTTTTCAAATACGATGAAGTCATTGATAAAGAATTCACTCCAGTGAAAATTGGCTCTAGCTTTGGACCATCGTAAGATAAAATCTTAAATCAGTGGCACTTTTTTATCCATTTATGTAGTACCTGATATTAGAAAGTTAGTCTTTGAGCTAGGAAATAGCCAAAGGTACAGGCCTCATTCAATCTGAAAATAATTATCTTTTACACTCTCATGTAACCCAAAATTGAATACAAAGCTATGAAATGGATTGATGGAACCAGGTAGCTTTTGGCTTTTTTAAAAAATCTTGTGGGGGACTGGAAGGATACCTTTGGTACTGTATACTCTTTTTTTAAAAGAACAGTTTTATAAGAACACGAGCCTCAAATTTTGTCAAAACTTTAGAACAAGCTAAGAACAAACCGAGGCTGACCATTCTTGGTTCAATAATAGAATTTTATTAAATAACCATGAAACTTACAAGTAATTACAAAGCAAGTAGAACCAGAGCAAATAGATATGTCAGACGAGCAAGAGAGTTAAAATTTGAAACGATTAACCCAACTGATAGTAAAAGCAGGCTTCCAAATCAATATAAAGTAAGAACAATTTAAGAATAGCCAGCTTTAAATAAATTTTACTGGTTCTTATAAAAAAAGAGTGTAAAAACATTTAGTTTCAAAGTTTTTTAAATTATTTTCTTAATAAGTTGAAAAATTGAATGAAAAAAACATCCAAGAATTATGTAAGCTCTTTATTTGAAAAGATCAGTGTCAAAGGAATACAAAAAGCAAAGAAAAGAATAAAAAACACAATAAGAGGCAGGTTTATTGGTGCAATTACTTGAGACATTGACCAAGGAGCGTACATCGCAGTCGACTTGCTACCATTACCGTAAATGCCCGTTTATTTTAGGTGGACGACTCATTGGTTTAAGGTCCTGTTTCGCATTCCTGATAAATGGATTGGGGAAGAAGTTAGGTTCCGATGGAATTCTGGCTCTGAGGCACTGGTAATTGATTTTGTTTTTTATGTTGTAATGGGTTTCAAATTTCTAGCCCAGGTCAAGATGATTGTACCTATTATTTGATGTGATAGTCACCACTTATCATGACAAGCTTTTGATATTTAGTAGGACAGCATTGTATATTAATCCATGTTATCAAAAGGCTGTTTTTTGTACAATATTTGAATAGTCACCACTTACCATGACAAGCCTTTGGTATTTAGTAAGGGAACATAAATTAATACATTTGGTCTTATCAGAGCTGTTTCTGACACAATATTTGATGTGATACATGAACATAGTCAAAAATTAACCACTGTTTTGTGACATTTAGAGATGTCTTCATTAAAAGTACCAATGAACCAGTTTTTAGTGGTTACCTAAAACAACTATAACCGTTTAACATGGATTATAGAATTCCCAAACTTTTCCAAAAAGAACCGTTTTAAATGGTTCCCTGAATCAAGAGTTATAAGTCTTTCTTTTGAGAGCACAAAAAGTGGTTACCCTAGTAGTGGTTACCTCATCTCGCAACTTCAACAGCGTGTAGCAGTTAACTCGAGTAAGTTAAGGATACCAAAGTTTGCAAAAAGCAGGGGATAAGGTTGTTATTTTAGATTTTGAGCATTTTTGGGGTTTCCAGGAATTTAAGAGCCCAAAACGTGGTTACTTTAAAAATGTCCGGTTCTTACCATTTGATGAAAGTTATTTTGTATATTAACCTGTTTGAAAAAGATAATAAAGAGTGTGCCAAGGTGAAATATGTTTCTTAGAACTAAGAAGAGCATATTGAGTGGTTACCAAGATTGGCAAATTTAGTGTTATGTTTGAATAACTTTTAGATTTGCTACCGTGATAAAAACATGTTATTTTGAATAAGTTCTGGGTGTACACTGAGTGTAAAAGTTTTATAGAGTTGCTGTGAAATTGAGCTGGCAAATGTAGTAGCATGAAAAATGTATAAACTGTGAGTCATTTTAGTGGTTACTTTATTTTTGAATATGATTTAATACATGAAAAATTATTAGTGGGGAATACGAAAATACATTTAAGGTCATTTCATTGAGCTGATGAATACATCTTCAAAGGTAAGATTCTACATACCAGCATCAAAGACAGTATTCTTTTTTAAAGAGTCCGTTGTGTAACCATTCGTTCAGCTATCAAATGTTTAAGGATAACTTTTCATGAATAACAATGACTACACAGAAATCTTGTACTTTGTTGAACAAACGGGAATGTCTTCACTTTTGTAAACGATTTTGGATTTTGATTTCCTTTTAGTAGCAACATGATTGCTCTTCTTGTTTCTTTGTGAGTTATTACTTATTTATTAGATTCACAGAAAGGTTTCATGATTTATTTGATTCTCAGAAATTAAAATTTGAACAAACTTTGAATTTATATTGCTGACACTACCTTGAGCTGCTAATGTGAGGTAACCACAATTTGGCTCTTTTGTACCTTTCAACACTGTTTTGTTGATTTCAACAGATATTTTAATAGAAAAAACCATGCATTATGTTGACTGCATGATAAAGTTTCCTATGACAGCATGCTTTCCTAAAGAAATTAATCATGCACCTAAAGTAACCGCAAAAATCTGCTCATCGTAGGATTTTCGGGCTCTTTTTTGCATTATTTTCATATACCAGCACCACTTGTTCATACTTCAACAGAATTTTGATGTAGACATCAGTTTTAGCTTAACTGTAGACATTAGCCCACCTTTGCCCATTTCAACATGGTAACCACATTCTGGGCTCTTTTTTGAAAAAGAAAAAATTCCATCTCTTGAATAGAATGGTTACCAATGTAATGTTCAATTTTTTTTGTGTTTGCTTCATATATCGAAATATTATGGTGGTTTTTGCTGAAAATGTGCTTTTTTCGATTCAATTTAATGTCACACAATTTTTGACCATGTTCACATCACTTATCATGGCAAGTTTTGTAGGGCAACGTTTCGGGAAATCTGTCTTTCTTCATTGGGCAATGAGACGGATCTCTATTGATGATGGGAGATTGATCTCTCCCATAACATTGCCCTGCTAGATATCAAAGGCTTGTCCTGGTAAGTGGTGACTACCATGTCAAATATTGTGTCACAAAGAGCTTTTGATAAGACCAAATGTATTAATTTGTGTTCCCTTACAAAATATCAAAGGCTTTTCATGATAATGGGTAACTATCATGTCAAATATTGTGTCACATAGAGCTTTGATAAGACCAAATGTATTCATTTATGTTCCCTTACAAAATATCAAAGGCTTGTCATGATAAGTGGAGACTATCGCATGTGTTAAATATTTTTTCAGAAACAATCTGGGAAGACTGAATGTATTTACTCAATGATTGTACTTGTTTCAAATATTTTCATTTTAAATTCATACATCATTTTCATTCTATTCCATTTTATTTAATTCTTTTATGATTTTCTCGTTCACACTGATCCATTTTTGAACCAGAACTCTGGAAAACATACCTGTTTCAGCCACACTGCTTTCTTGAAATAGGTACAGCAATTATCATACTTTTCAATACAGTGTATATTGAATGCACTCAGTGCAGCAAATACGAGTAAAAAATTCATTTCCAAGTCTTTTCATAGTTGTTTGAAATCAGGAAATCAAGTTTTGTTAATTCTTTTTCAGGTATGGAAAGACGGCTTGCCACTTCAAGTAAGATATGATTATTCATTTATTTTATTCCTCATTTTCTTCTTATGTTTTGTTTAAAGAGCTTTAGTTGATTCCTTCTAGAATTTTCCAAGCAGTATTTTTGATAATGTCTTTGTCAAGCCAAAGTGAATGGATTCCTGCCAGTTGAAAATGTGTAAAAAGATTTGTAGAAGACATCTTTAAATATACTGGCTGCTCAGCCGTGCTACCTACTGTCACTAGTAGTCAACTAACTACTTACTTGTAGTGTAGTTCCCCATTCAAAAACCATTTGCAAAAGCTGACAAATTTAAAACTTTATTGAGCATCTATAAACAATATCTAGTGGCTTGGCGAGGAAATGATCAGTGCCCAGGATTGATATCTTCAGTGTCGTGGTGAGAAATCAATGCCAGGAGGTAAATTTATTTTGACAACCTCTACAGACATATAGATGAATGTAAAGGCACGGCTTCTGCTTAAATTGTATTTTCCCCATAGTTAATGATTTATGCCCCCATGCCTTGGGTAACACATCATGCCTTGGGTAAATGCCTCCCTCTGCCTTGCCCTCCCAGTTGCAACGCCACATGCATTGTTTCTTACTTATTATGAACAATTTTAAGTTAGTTTGGTATTTTGGACTAAGGTGCTAATGCTTATCGTAACCACAACCAGGGTCTGACAGGTGGCGATGGACAAGTCCGGACCGATTTCATCATTACTGAAAAAGCTACAAGTTCTGAGAGGTAAGAGAATATTGGCTTAGAGCTGTTTTCCAGAAGTTATTTTTGGCAATTAAACAGTCTGTAAGCAGCTATCATGAAATGATTTCTGATATTCTTGAAAAGTGTTTGAAACAATTTGAGAAGTTTTGTAATAATTTGCTACAAGATTGAAATGATTAAACAAATGATGTTAAGTCTTTAGGACTGGGAGAAAAATCTGAAACATCGCCCGTGGGACCCTTTCTCAAGTATGCCAATTGCTGTGCATAAATTCTTTTAGGTGAAACAGATACCAAATGGACAGTTCCAGGCAGAAGACTATTTTATTCATGATTTTCAACCAATTAATTGTTTCTAGCATCACTTTGTATGTGGAAATGGCAGCTAATGGTATGTTTGGCGTTGGGAAAGATGGTCTGATTAACCCCCCTGATCCTGATAGAAATTTCACCCTTTCCATGGTAGAAGTTGCAGTTTTTGACAGAAAAACTTACGAAGTCATCAGAGATTTGAGTATCCTTATTGGAATGGTTCAGGTATCCCTAATTTTTCAAAATTTTATTTAGGACTTCCTAATTTAAGATTTAAGATCTGAAATTCAAGATTCAAAAAATACCCTAACCTAAGCAGGAGCACAAAAACGCGAAGCACATAAGCGCTTCAGCTCATGCACAAACGCATACCATGCACATCCGCATACTACACCAGCATGCACTTGATAGCAAAATCAATTCTTAACCAAAGATTGACCATTTGACATTTTGTTAGCCTCGCAATTCAACCATATCCTCATACATGAAATGGCATACTCATCATGGTAAACATGTTGACTGATTGATATATTGTTAAGAATCGATTTTGCTAAGAAGTATTTGCCAGGACTGTTTTGGTTAGGGCATTTCTAAGATCTTGAATTCTGGACCATGAATTAAGGTTTCTCTCATTTTAGATCTTCATTTCCAGATCTTCAATCTTGAATCTTGAATTAGTGGGTCCCCTTTTATTCTAGTCAGTAAGATAATGCTAAGTTGTTTGCATAACTGCGCCGAATCATATGTTGCAGAAGCTTAAACTCAATCAACATCCTGATTCAGTTGCGGCACGTAAAGTATCTTGGCAGCTATTGCACATTTGGCACGTAATTTAGCAGACAAAAGGTTCTCAAGTAAATTAATTTTTTTTAGGAGTTGGGAGATGAATCGCAGCGGGCATGGCAGGCCTTGTATACTGCTAATGATGTTGTGAATTGCTTTCAACCATGGTCAGATGACAGCTACTCGAGGTAATGTCTTACATTCTTTTGTATTTTAGGTAATAACTTAAAACCTCGGCCAAATGGAGCTGTAAGGCAGCTTTTGTGAATTACGAATGACACCACAGTACTGAATATCCTATGCCTAACTGGATGATTGTTCATGACAGCTATTCAAATTGATGTTCATGGCTTAGTTTGGCACCAAAGAGAATTGAAACATTGATGATTTTAAGCATTTCTCCAACCTTTGCAAGTATGAAAAATTATTATCCAACCAAAATAAAAGTAATGAAATTTTACCAACCCTTGAGGTATACTTTTCTGATTTTTTATTAATCAGGTTGGATGAAAGAAACTTGCAAAGAAACTTTACGTAGAATTATTGAAATGACAGCCAAGAAACTCTAGTACCAATATTGAACATAGTTTCTTTTTGTAAATAACTGCAGAGGTCTACTGGCTTCTATGTATTCTCAGCTTGAAAACAGGATTATTACCATTATTGGCATTGTTTTTATTCACTTTCAGGGCTTTTGAGATTTTAAACAGATTTTTCAGCCAGAAGAATGGCGACAGCCAACATGAGATTCACGCAGTTGGTCATTGCCATATCGACTGTGGTATGTGAATATAGTTTCATTTTAACTTGTTAGGCCTGGCAGCCTTATCAGTTTAAAGAACTGATCTGCAGAGTGCTTTTCCTCTGATTACGATACTTTTTAGGATAAAATTACATTATTCAGATTTAGAACAGTCTTTGGATAGTACAAAACTTCAATACAGCCAAAAATATTGTAAACATAGCGAAACGAACACATAGATTACTTAAGCTCTTCGTTTGACACTCAACCGAGTAACACGTTAGAAACTCAATACTGTTTTGTTCTCTTTTTGACTTATTACTCTGTTGAGTGTCAGACAAAAAGCTTATAAGTAATCTGTGTGTTCGTTTTGCTATGTTTCCGATATTTCTGCCTATATCAGATTTAGAAATATAACATGTGTAAAGGAATGGTAAAGAAGATCGACTCAAGCCCTCTTTTGTAGTTTTTGGAGCGTAGGTGCTTCTTTCAATTATTTATTCATTCTATTCCATTGATTAAACCTCTTCGGGTTGCAGTTTCAATAGATGGGCGAAAAATTCAGCTCCTGAAAAAGTTGCTTCTGAAATCGAAGGCATATAAAAACAAAATGTGATTCACAAACTCTTTTATAAGCTAATTCCCCCAACTTAAGAATCTAATTCTTTCAGATCAGGCTGTTTCGTTTGTTATCAAAAAGAAAAACCCAACCAGAAAGCATTCAAGCCCTTTAATGGCAGTTTTAGAGACGGTGACACCCTGGGCCAAAGACCCAGACAGACTTGTAATTGGATTTATCCAGATTCGCATTTTTACTTTGTTGCAGGAACTTTTGGTCTTGAAAAGTTCAGGCCTGGGACCCTATCCTTCTCGCTGTCTCTAAAACTGATGAGCAGAATAATGATGTTTTTCATCGCTATTTCTCATTTGGTTATTTTCATTTTTTCTTATATCTAAAACGTTCATTGAAAAAACAAATTTTCGACTCTTCCACAAGAAATAGATTCAAATTTCAAACGCCTTTCTTTATTTATGATTTGAAAAAAAATCTAAACACGGAGCATTCTAGAATACCCAACCAGACCCTACCAATAAGCCTTTTAGGAACAGAAAAACAATAGTACCCAACAAAATAGGGTGCTAGGGCTTGGAAACAATAGTCTTCTGATAAGTGGGGTATTCTACGAATCTAGCGCCAAATACCGAAGCCTGTTGTTTCTTATATAGCAGTTACACTCCTTTTTTTACAAGAATAAATTTTACAGGAATAATGAGGCTCAAAATCGGTGAAATTTAAGAAAATTTTAAGAATATTCAAGGCTCAGATCTTATGGAAAAATATTTTTAGTGATTGATTTTTTACTTCTGAATTGGTGTGCTTTTCATAGGAAATGGTTTTAAATACACTCACCCAAATCTTGATGCAAGTGTCGATGAGCTCTGTTTTACAGGAAATAAGGATATGCTACTGATTGAAGAATGTTTTGCGTTTTCGGCATTTATGACAATAACAACAATATATTGCTATATCTGTGTTTTCTGCCGTAAGAATAATCTAAGAATATTCAGAATCTCAAAATAGCAAAGAATTAAGAATATTGAGGCTCAGAAAAGAATTTAGTATTCTTATGAAAAAAAGAGTGTAATAAGTTGAGGGTACTTCCATTTCTCATTCAGTAAAGCAAAAATTAGTACACTTTTGCTTGGTGAAAATAACTTGACCATTTTTGTCCCTATTTTTGTAGCTTGGTTGTGGCCATATGCTGAAAGTATCAGGAAGTGTGCAAGGAGTTGGTCGTCTACCATCGGCCTGATGAAAAAATACCCTCACTTCAAGTTTGCTTGCTCTCAGGTATTTCCACTTTTACTGCTTCCAGAACTTTGCTTACCATTGAAAGTACTTAATAGACCTCTGGTGAGGGGGGCATGATATTGGCACGGGGTTTCTTGTAAGCCCTGGGGAGAAAAGTTGGTTCAAGGTTACAGACTTTTGATATATTCTTTCCGCAACCAAACATCTAATGGGGATTGATTGCAAGGTACCTAAAATATTCTAGCTGGAATTTTTCAGGGCTTTATTCCTTTGCTTTTTAGGCCCAGCAGTTTGATTGGGTTCGTATAAATTACCCAAGCATCTACGAGGAACTGAAGTCATTTGTCAGGAACGGACAATTTATCCCAGTTGGTGGCACATGGGTTGAAATGGTAGGCCATTCAAATTCAAATTGTTTTCAAATTCAAATTCAAAAAAATCTGATTGTTGCTTGCAATGTAGAAATATGTTTTTTGACAACTGCACAAAAGAGGGAGGACAGAATTATGTTATAGAATAATTATGGTTTGCTTTTTGTTTTCAATAGTGAGGGGTCAAGGCTCACACTTAAAGCCTTGTTCTAAAAACTGTTGATTTGCACATGGTGTTACTCGTTAGAGCAATAGACAATTAACTTAGAGAATAAAAAACCACAAATTTTTAGCTATCAGGAGCGCCACATAAGCTAGCACAGTATTCATATTTATACCAAAAATAATTCCATTTTCCTTTATCTCTACATTTTTCTCGAAATTGTATCAAAATTTGTCTTATTTAGTCAAAAAGTTGCAACAGCTATCAATTTCATCTAAATTTACAATTAGAATAATCAAGTTTACTTCCACCAGTCAGATTTAAAGAAATTGGCGTCAAAAATCAGATTTCAAGTTCTTCATTTGAAAAAGGACAACGCCAATATCTCATGGGAACAAAACACACATGAGAAACGCAAATTGTGACGATTCTGAGACTCAGAAACAAAGAAAACTTAGCCTGCGTGCATTCTAACACTCCTCTGGCTCAGTAAAATGCTGTCTACAGTAAGCCAGAGGAGTGTTGAGGATACACGCAGGCTAAGGAAACTTGACCTCTTTATGGTGGTGCCGCCATGTTTGCTAAAACTCCCTATTGATGTGACACATCTTGTCATATATTGTGTGGATTCAACACTTTCTATTGCATCATATGAACTTGTCTATACTGATTTCAGGATGGCAACATTCCAAGTGGTGAATCATTTGTGAGACAGTTTCTCTTTGGACAGAGGTTTTTCCAGTCTGAATTCGGAAAAAAGTGTTCTGTGGTAAGGGTCCCTTGAATTCTTATAATCCTTCTTGGCAGCATGTGCAGTACTCTGCAGCATGTTGTGGAGGGCATACAATCAGTACTTTTGTGAAGAATCTTCAGTTCTTTGGAGGGAAAACCACACAGCTGTTACGAGCGGGAAGTGAAGTCCCGCGCGGCCTATTTTTTACCTTGTTGCATTATTTGCTAAATATCTCTCATATTACATAAGACATTCAAAAACAAATTATATAATTCGATTCCTGAATAAATTCTGAACAAATTTGTTGAAACCAATAGAACAATAAAGCTTTTGCCTTGTTTCCAATTTTCTTTTAATATCGATATCGCTGTTTGCGAGACAACATGCAACAGAATTTTTCGTGGAGTGAAAATTTTGAAACTCAACAAAACAATATAAAAAAACTTAAATTTGTTTAGAAAATCATTTAGAAATATTCTAAATAGCTTAGTTGATATTATTTTTAAGTTTTTTAGATTAATTAAACCTGATTTTATCAGTAAAATCGTTGAAAGAAACAAATATAAGGTTTTGAAATTTTCTCGGCGCTGTTTTTCTTGTCTGACGCTGCGAGCCGCTGCGCAGGAAAATCCCGAAACCGCACGTGAATGGAATAGTTTTGGCCTAGGTAGTCAAACAAAAACTTAATTCCGCAGGCCCCTGGAGGCTTTTTAGAGTAAGAAATACTTGGAATACACGTAATAAGAGTTGAATAATACTTACATCTTGGGGCATAAAGTTTTCAAATCAAGGAAAGGTCACGAAACTCATGCTAAAGTACTAAAAGCGGGGAGGGCACCGCAGGATCGCGATGGAAATTGTGTGCCCCTCCATTTTAGGACTGTCTCATATTCAAAGTGAGACATGCAAAAAGAATGGAAGAATTATCTCTTACCGAAGAGCGCGGAAACGTAAAAGTTTGGGCTCATGTTTTGGCCTAAATGACCGCGAATGAAAAAAATTCCTCAAAACGCAACTTCGATTTAAATCTTTGATTAATTAAGTAGAACATTACAAACTGTTTTGTTTGTCTTGGTAAGTAGAGTAATATTTTCTGCATTGAATTAAGCAAATTCGGTTTAGCTGGTGTTAATTTGAGAGCAGAAATATTTAGTTGAAAAAAATCGAAATTTTCGAAATTGATGCGTGCGGTCTGTTGTGGCCCGAAATTCGAAGGACTTGACTTCCGCGAATACAATGTGGCGTAACAGCTGTGACCAAGAGCACTGTGGAGATAAAACCCAAACTGCTTGAAGTGGTATCCCCCACAGTATTGATGGTATCCATCTGAAGTACTGTCGTTGTTCCCCACAGTATTGATAGTATCCCCACAGTATTGACAGTATCCACCACAGTACTGATGGTATCCCCCTGCAATGCTGGAGGTATCCCCACAGTATTGATGATATCCCCCTAGTACTGATGGTATCCCTCTGCAGTACTGGTGTTGTTCCCCACAGTATTGATAGTATCCCCACAGTACTGAGGGTATCCTTCACAGTACTGATGGTATCCCTCTTAAGTACTGTCGTTGTTTCCCACAGTATTGATAGTATCCCCACAGTACTGATGGTATCCTTCACAGTACTGATGGTATCCCTCTTAAGTACTGTCGTTGTTCCCCGCAGTATTGATAGTATCCCCACAGTACTGATGGTATCCTTCACAGTACTGATGGTATCCCTCTTAAGTACTGTCGTTGTTCCCCACAGTATTGATAGTATCCCCACAGTACTGAGGGTATCCTTCACAGTACTGATGGTATCCCTCTTAAGTACTGTCGTTGTTCCCCACAGTATTGATAGTATCCCCACAGTACTGATGGTATCCCCCTGCAATGCCGGAGGTATCCCCACAGTATTGATGATATCCCCCCTAGTACTGTAGGTATCCCCTGCAGTACTGATGGTATCCCTCTGCAGTACTGGTGGTATTTCCCACAGTATTGATAGTATCCCCCACAGTACTGAGGGTATCCTCCATAGTATTGATAGTATCCCCCATTTTACTGATGGTATCCTCCATAGTATTGATAGTATAACCCACAGTATTGATGATATTCCACTCAGTACTGATGGTATCCCTCTGCAGTATTGATAGTATCCCCCACAATATTGATAGTATCCCCCACAGTATTGATAGTATCCCCCATATTACTGATGGTATCCCTCTGCAGTACTGGTGGTATCCCTAAACTGGAAATGAAATTTAATAAATAGTTATAAATGATGGTGAGAAAAATTGGAAACATAGAAAATACATTCTCTACTAATGCTTTTTGTGAGACACTCATCATAGAAGTACATCAGACCTGTTGGAGGCGTATTTCGGTTGTGCAGTTCACTTGGGAGAATATATTCCAGTATTATGAAGTTAAATTTCTTGTATTAGATTAATCATTGGTTTGCGTCTTTTCAATTTTCCTTTTTTACTTGTAGTTTTGGTTGCCTGACACTTTTGGTTACTCGCCACAGCTGCCACAAATCGCCAAACAGTGTGGAATGAAGTATTTCGTCACTCAGAAGTTGAGTTGGAATTTGATAAATAAATTTCCAGTAAGTTGACTATGCCATATATTTGATCACATACTCACAACCTAATCCAACCACGGCCTCTTGAAGTTCTTTGCTTCCTTATACAAACATTTTTCCTACAAGAGTGCTTCAGTTTTTTGCAGTTTTAAACCTCCCACAGCCTGGGGAAGTCTGTGCAGTACTGTGGAATATGTTTGGTAATGTGGAGGGATACCATCAGTACTGTGGAGAATGTTCAGAGCTGTGGAGGGATACAATCAGTACTGTGGAGAATGTTCAGTGCTGTGGAGGGATACCATCAGTAATGCGGAGAATGTTCAGTGCTGTGGAGGGATACCATCAGTACTGTGGAGAATGTCCATTGCTGTGGAGGGATGCCATCAGTACTGTGGGGAATGTCCAGTGCTGTAGAGGGATACCATCAGTACTGTGGAGAATGTTCAGTGCTGTGGAGGGATACCATCAGTAATGTGGAGAATGTTCAGTGCTGTAGAGGGATATCATCAGTACTGCGGAGAATGTTCAGTGCTGTAGAGGGATACCATCAGTACTGTGGGGAATGTCCAGTGCTGTGGAGGGATACCATCAGTACTGTCGGAAGAGTACAATAGCGTGGAGGGTGTTCAGTACTATGAAGATGATACCAAAGTGCTGCAAAGATTGGATCCTTTCACTGTACTGATACCATCCCCCCCAAAGAACTGATGGTGTCCAACCCAACCATCCAGTTGAGATGATATCCATAGAGCTTGTGGTTTCCCACTACAGTAATGAGCATCTTCCACAGTACACGTTTTTTTTAATAAGAAACCGGTTTATAAGAAACCTAGTACTAGAGCCCCAAAAATTTAAGAAACTTTTAGAACTACATAAGCCTCTTTAAGAAACTCCGAAAAAACCAAGAGGACTTTATGAGCCGGAAAATAATATGTCAACAATACATTTTTGCTTGATTTAAGTTTTTATTTAGAGGAACACAGGATGTTGAGTCTACTTGTATTAGTAGGTGGGTTTCACTTTAATACAAGAAATATGCGAGGGAAAGAGCAAAATTTGATGTTAAGTGCGTATCTAAAAATAAGAAACTTTTAAGAAACTTTTAGTACTAGAAACTGGTGAAAAATTAAGGAACTTTTAGTACTAGGACCCAAGCTAGGTTTCTTATATAAAAAAACGTGTAATGAGCATCCTCCAAAGAACTGGTGGTATCCCTCAACAGGCCTTGTCGTGAAAAAAAAGCACCAGAGTGGAAATATGCTCTTGTGATTTGGTTAACCTGAGCGATCACTCTCTTAGAAAAATCCTACCATGAATCTATCTCCAGCCAATAAAATCCAATTAAAAGAAGGATTAAAGGATTAAAATTGCAATTTTACTGGAGCATTAAAAGCTCCGGTGATCGCTTTTACCAGTGTGCTGGCAACAGGGAGAGCAATGGTCAAACGAAAGGGCCTGTCTCCATAGTACTGGATGGTATCCTCTCCACATAATTGATGGAATCCCTACTAGACCAGGTTAATTTTGGGGTAGTTACCACCTTAAAGCGAAGAAAACATGATGGCTATTTTCAAGGAGCCACACATCTGAAGGTTCAGAAAAGAAAAGTGGTGGTGAACGGTGATCTGCTGGGGTCTAGTGGGTCAAAACGGGGGTTCAAATTTGGGCGCATTGACACATACCATGGTGAGACACACCTGACCCAAATATACCAAATATGGAAGGTCCAGCTGATAAATGTTTATCGATTGGTTTTTCCTTATTTTTGAATAGATATCTCTAATGGGACTATCACATGAGCCAGGTTGACCAGGTTTTCATCCTATTATTATACACTACAGTTAATAATGAAGATTTTCCTTTTTTGCAGCACAACACATTCTTATGGGAAGGCATTGATGGAACCAGGTAGGTCTTGGCTTATTTAAAAATCTTGTGTGGGATTGGAAGGATACCTTCCATACTGTATATCCTCAACTATACTGGATGGTATCCTTCCACAGTATTGATAGTACAGAGAGAGAAAGTACACGCTTTTTTTATTAGAAAATGCTTTATAAGCAAGTCAGTACTCGCAAAGACAAAAACTTAAGCATTTCCAGTACTGGATCGAGGAATGCTAAACAATTTGAAAATTATTGTTAAGATCCTATTGGAAATTAAATCGTGCAGCAGCTAATTGAAAAGTAGGTTTTAGTGGATATTAACGAGGGGCATATCACTCGAAAAAATTGTGTACACTTTTTTGTGAATGATATGCCCCTCGGGTATAGTACCCCAGCACACTTTTGTATGCAAGATACCATTTACATTTGTTGTACAAAAAATGGTGAGATAGAATTCTAAGAAACAATTATTCAAGTATTAAAAGCTAAGCAATTGCTGAGCAATTTTGAGTACACGCATTTTTTATAAGCAATTTCAGCTCGAGCCCAGTACTGAAAACTGCTTAGCTAGAGGGCAAATTTGAGTACTCAAAATTGCTTAGCAATTGCTTAGCTTTTTATACTTGAAGATCTGTTTCTTAGAATTCTATCTCACCATTTTTTGTACAACAATTGTCAATAGTATCTTGCATACAAAAGTGTGCCAGGGTACTAATATCCACTTTAACATACTTCTCCATAGCTGCTGCACGGTTTTCATTACTCCATTGGATCTGAATTAGAATTTTCAAATTGCTTAGCAATCCTTTATCCAGTACTGGAATTGCTTAAGTTTTCGTCATGTCCAGTACTGACTTGCTTATAAAGCAATTGCTTATAAAATAAAATGCGTGTACTTGAATTGGCCCTCTAGCAAAGTAATTTTCAGTGCTTAGCTCAAGCTGAAATTGCTTTTATAAAACAAATGCGTGTACATACATAAATCTAGTCAACGGGGCTCATTGTGAAATTCAACGCTTGTCTAGATTAGGAGCAGGAGCGTAGGGGTAGGGGGATAGGGGGGTTAAAGGTTTTGGGCCCCAAAAGGGGTCTGCAAAAACATTTCCTAACAAAATATTTCGAAACATCTTGTGTCAAGACATGACTAATACGATGTTCTGTAAACAAAATGTTGATAGAAACTCGTTAAAGGTGGGACAGCAATGTTACACTGTTGAGAGATCTCAAGTTCTTTATTCTAAGAACTCATGGAATGCAATTAAAGAATTATGGTCTTTAGCTGGCTATCAACAACCCTGATTGGGAGACTTGGGCACTATTGGGTTCAATCGTTCATTTACATACCATGACTTTTCACGTGTAACAATACATCTAGACTTTAGACTTGGTGCCTTCCATGTGCGGCGCTATCCTAACCAATAGCATTTCAAATATTTTAATCACCTAAGGTGATCCATACCTTATTACATGTGGCTTGGCACTCCCTATTTCTCTCAGTCTGGAGGCATTTTGCTATTTGCCAGGCAGCCTTATTTGCTACATCATACGTACCATACCACTGCAATTTTGCTGTGTACGTTATCAGGGCATTTTCTGACTGCCTTCCTGCTATAATCAGGTTTAAATCCGTAATGGCCTTGGAGCTCTGGGGTCCTTATCAATCCACAAGATTCACCAGAAAAGCCCCCAAATTTGGCCTGGCCTAACTTTCCAGACATGCGAGAAAGAACTGTTTTCGTCGTGCTGCTATCTTCTATGTTTTGCTGGTACCCGGGTCGTTGGTTGTTTGGAATCCCAAGATAAAGGAAAGTGCTGATCACTCGCCTTGCTTTGCATAGAGCATGCTTGGCAGCCCGCTGTCCCCTGCTGCACCCATTGGTAGTCCTTCAACGACCTATCCTTTGCTGGCTCTCGCACCTTTCTCCTTTCTGGCTGTGTGACCGATGCTCGGGGGGCTTTTTTCAAATTACTGCTTGGAAAGATGTCCCATTAGAGATGTTAAAAGATGGTGGCTTTTATGGTATGTGCATTATATTCTATTCTCTGATTTTCATTTGTGATTTTTTTAGGTGCCTGACTCATTTTCCTCCAGCTGATACCTACGAATCCAGTGCCGGTGTTAACGACGTAAGCAGACTCTAATTGTGTTTTTTCCGTGAAATAAAGGTGTACATTATATAAGGTATTCAGGGGTATCCCAAGGAATGGTCAAAATTTTTTTCGCGCTCGTTTCAAAATGCCAAGGCAAATGGAAAAATTGCATATTAGAAATAACTTCTAAGAAAACCTGTTTGTCTGACACTCAACAGAGTACTTCCTGATAAAGTAAAACTCAGGGAATTATCATACCCAGAAGTTGGTCTAATAAGTTGTAATTTAATAATTGATTAATAATTCCAAAACTAACATTGATAAGCTTAAAATAGTCAACCTTCGTTTGTTCTTTGCTTGTTCTTTGCTTGTTCTTGAATTTTGGCAAGATTAGGCTTGTGTTCTTATGTAATCATTTTTTAAAGAAACTTTGCTAAATCTTTGTATTAGAGCTTCTTAGCTTTCACCCCAATTATTGTACGAAAAGTTTCTTTGCGAGTTTCTATCCATAAAAACCTAATTTTTCTCCGTACACCATTGTTTTTGTTTATTTTCTTTCACTGCCAAACATGAATTGAATAATAGAGAGGCAAAAATAAATACAAATTTCATTTCAAACAGCTAAAATATCTTATTGAATGTAACCAAACTGAATAATTCAAAAAGTCGAATCAGGGGCAAATCACTCCCTAAAAATCTCGTACACTTTTCCTGAAAATTCTATTGTTCATATGAAAATCCCTTAAAAATCACTGGAAATCCTTTTGTTCTTGAAAAAATCTTGTACCCTTTAAAATGGAGTGAAATGCCCCTGGCGAAAAGTTTCTTAAATTTTTTGGTTCACACAAAATCTTCTACCAAAGTTTCTTAAGTTTTGAAAATCTGGCCCCACTGTTTCTTATAAACGGTTTCTTATAAAAAAATGGTCGAAAGTTGTCCTATAAAAATGATTAATAGACTAGAAGAGTTGAACGTTTGCAATAAGACCCAGTACTGGAAATGGTCTTTTGAGCAGTTGAGTTTTTGAGCAGTTGAGCTTTTGAGCTTACAAGGTGAACAATACTTTACCAAACTTAATCTACCAAATTTTATTTCATTTAGATTGTCAAATCTTCGACAAAGAACAAGGATATGGGCAAGGTGAATGACAGTCTACTGTTGTTTGGTTATGGAGATGGCGGTGGTGGACCAACGTAAGATTTCTTTTAAGCCTAGCATTGGTGTACGGTAGTGGTAGGGTGCTTGCTACTGTCGGAAAGTATTGGGTTCAAACTCTAACTAAGTCATACCAAAGATTTTGAAAATAGTCCCTGATGCCTGTCTGCAGGGTAGCTTGATTCCGCTTCCAGGGAGCTCTCAGCCCAGGAATAGAAGTAATACCTAACCCTATTGAATTAAAGAGGATTTGTAGGCCGCGGCAGACTGTAGTTGATCCACTTTCTTATGTTGCTGGGGTATTTTTTAAGAATCCCGTGACTAGTTTGAGGAGAACTAATTTGGAAGGTGTTTTTCCCAGAATGTTCTTCCAATTGAGGGGGTTTTACCTCACAATTTGGTGGGTAATATATTCTAGGTTGAAGAATAATTTGCCAGCTCCCATCCAATGAAAACCTGGTGTAAAATAGAACCAATAAACCCAAGGGAAAATAAAACTAGAAAGTTTTTGAAATCGTTTTTGAGGAACTGAGATAATGCCTATTTCAAAACAGGGGGCTACGGTCTGCTACTAGCCAAAATAAGGGGGCATACTGCAAGCTTCCCTGAGTTTTCTTGTGTTGTAAGAAGAACTTCAGGCTCTTGGCTTTCAAAGCATTCCATTCAATTATGACATAAACATATTTCTTTATCATCAAATGCTTTGTAAGCAAGGCAGTACTCGACAATAGGAAAACTGAAGCAATACTAGTACTAGATAGAGGAAAGCTAAGCAATTTTAAAATTTTTATTTTGATCCAATTGGCAATGAAATTGCACAGCAGCTATAGAGAAGAAGGTTACAGTGAATATAAGTACTACAGCAAACTTTTTTATGCAAGATTCCATCAACATTTATTCTACAACAACTTGCGAGATAGTATTCTAAAAAACAAATCTTTTAGTAAAAATAGCTAAGCAATTGCTAAACAATATTGAGTATAGAAATTTAGTGAGACAGGAACAACGCAAGATGACACACACAGAAAAAACGTAGATGGATTAAATATTGTATATATATGTTAATTGACAACATTTATATATTTACAATATTTAATCCATCTACGTTTTTTCTGTGTGTGTCGTCTTGCGTTGTTCCTGTCTCACTTTATTTTACCTACTTCGCCGCAAGTATCGAAAAGATCCGGCACAATGCCTAACTTTCTTCGTTTAAATTATAGAAATTTACTCTCTAGCTAAGCAATTTTTAGTACTGAGCCCGAGCCAAAGTTTCTTATAAAAATGATGCATGTACAGGCTTTGTATTTTGTAACAAAACTACCTCAAACTTTAAAAGTTCCTTAAAATTTCAATTTTTTTCCATTGGAAATAACAATAGAAAAAATAACTAATTTTATTTGTACAAAATCTTAGTTCTAGTTCCTTGATAAACTGGTACGTCATATAGAAAAAATATGCATCAGATTGAGATGAAATTCTCAGCCAATTCAAATCTTGGGGCACCTTAACATGTATGGTCTCATGACGTATTTTCTGATATTTCAGGGAGGACATGATTGAAAAATTGCAGAGGATGAAGGATGTTGACGGCTTACCTCGGTTTGTTGGTTTTATGAAAAATATGCAAATTTATGCCAAATTCAGAAGTAATGTTCTATACCATCAGGTACTATCCACACGGACCTAAAAACGGGCATGCTTAAGTACTTTAGCCAATGATCACCTTGCTTCATCTTGTGGATGGTTCTTTTTGGACTTCTTGATAAAGAACCTTCTTAAGAAGGGATGAAAGGAGCCATTCAAGTAAGTTGAGCATCCCTTGGAGGTGCTAAATGTTCTTATTCTCTTTGTTCTGTTAATTGTTGCTGTCAGTAAGGATTAAAAATTCTCATTTTGGCATCTTGCAATCCTCATTGGCATTTTTGACATTCTCTGTTTGAGATTACATCAAGTCAAGTTATTGCAAAAATCTGCTTGTGGTACAACAGCTGCAAGAGAATACAGGTTGCAAGAGAAGTAAAGCTGGAACATTAGGAATTTGGCATCATGTGGCATACCACCCACTGTTTTAAGCACTTTTTGTGCACTTGTGAGGATAGTACCTTACTTGGTATACCTGAAGTTTATAAATGAAATAGTAAAGAACGACTTGAATCTTTCTTAGCAATCTGCTGATTTCAGTTCAAATTTTATTTGAGATGAAGTAAGGTCAGTCTTTAATCGGTACAGAACATGAAAATGGCAAGAAAACTCGAAAACATAGCAAAACATGATAACTGCTAAAGCTTTGCGTCTGACACTCATCATGATAGTACATCAGAAAAAGAATGAAAATGAAACCTAATGGATTTTTATAGCCAGATGTGGAACGAAATTAGCCAATCAGAAAAACTTTTGCCTAGATAAAAGGATCCATGATTTTGATGGAGACAGACTCTGAAATTCATAACTGGAGAAATGACCTTGCTTTGTCGATGATGGAAAAACAGTTCTCGCCATAGTTTTCACCCAGTCCGAGTTGTCAATTAGATATTGACTAAGAGTCCAGTTAACGTTTTTCAACTGCTTTTCCTCGTCATCCTGAAGTTGTGTATGTAAGTTTTTTTTATTTGGCAGAGTTCAGTTCTCTTCGCCAGAAGAAATGTTTAAGAAAGTGGAGAAGAACATTTCACAGCTGAACGTCTGGGCTGGGGAGCTTTATCTGGAATTGCATCAAGGAACCTTAACCACAAATTATTGGGTATGTTTATCGTTGATATTTCCCTCTTTTGTTGTTTGTTGTGGAGATTGATTTTTGAAGAAGAAGCAGGATTTGGAAATTCGTGAAAAATAAATGGTTTGTGAGAATGAAAATTGTCCTGATCAGGATTTGAACCCGCATCCACTTGTTTGGTGCGTCATTGATCTACCAAGTAAGCTATCAGAGATTTAATAAACCAACCTGAATCTCATTAAATTCTTTTTTATAAGAACAATTTTATAAGAACGCGAGCCTCAAATTTTGCCAAAACTTAAGAACAAGCTAAGAACAAACCAAGGCAATTCTTGGCTCAATATAAAAATTTTATTGAATAACCATGAAACTGACAAATTATTACAAAACAAGCAGAACCATAGCACATATATATATATATCAGATGGTCAAGAGAGTTAAAATTTGCAACAATTATCGCAACTGATATCAAAAGCAGGCTTCTAAATCAATATAAAGTAAGAACAATTTAACAACATTTCAGGGTGGGTAGAGGAATATATAAGAATAGTCAGCTTCAAATGAATTTTACTGGTTCTTATAAAAAGAGAGTGTAATCACACCAACTGCACCATCACTCGCTAAATGTAGAGATGAAGCTTTAAGGGTTCTTTAACACTCACACCAGACCTGCCAAAGGGTGGCACACCCGGGGGACCATCTCAACCCCATCACTACTGGGTAGGGTTAAGGATTAAACTTGCAGAACAATTAGGGTAGAGAATAAGGTAGTAGGTAGTAAGGTAGTAGAAAAAATCTATCGAGATAATTTGTGAGAATGAAAGATGACCGAGGAGGATCCAACCCACATCCACTGAGGTCAAGCTAAAGAGATTGAGGGACAGTTGCAAGTCAGAGGGAAGAGATAAAGAGACAGGTCCCCATCTTGAATCTCAACAGAATGAAACTTTTCAGCACAACAACAACAGCATTTAGAATAAACATGTGAGGACAAAGTAGCCTACAATCCCTGCCAAATGTCCTGAACACTTGCATGATTTTTACAGTTTTCTACATTTTGTCCCCTCCCCTCCCCCTTTACAATGTTGTTTCTGATAGCAAAAACTAGCACAATGGCATTCAGCTAGTGTTTGGTGTGGTCTCATAAAGTTTCTTTTGTAAACAACATTGTTTTGAGGAGGGGGGTGTTTAATTGGAAAAAAATGCTGCAAAAGCTAGTAGTTATTTGTCAATTATTTGTTTCTCGAGAAACTGGGCTATTTGGCAAACCAGCCAACCCATGTTGCTTGAGCAAAGGCTAATTTTGTGATCGTTGATGCAGAATTACAACGTAAATTCCGGCTGGTTCACCTGGGACGAGGACCGAATGGTCAACAACCAAGTAAAATAAACAACAACTAAAATACTCAGAAACCAAAAGAAAGAGTGACAGGGTGGGTGGGAGAAGTCACGACCTTCCTGATGGAGAGATGTTGTTTAATGAGGCTAGTGCCGACCAACTTAAGAAACAGATATAGTCAACCAAAGAGAAACACTTTGCGCCTGGATGGATTGACTCAAGTGGATGTTGTCTGACAATGACAAACAATGTTGTTGTTTGGCACCAACCCGGACATCAACTTGTAAATTAACTCTAGGGGATAAAGATTCTTGAGACAAATAACATTATTTAAAGCACCTTGTTTTTTTAAATCTCATGAAAAACAAGGTTGTTCCAACTACTTTTGGTGGGGATTGTAGCAAGCTTAAGGGCTAACATTCTAATCAATGTTTTTCCTCTAATTAAGATGAAGCATGAAAACCAATCGTTAGAGGAAGTTTTACACGACACAGAATTTATCTGCAGTGTAGTTTGGATCAATGGTGATAAAAGTGAAGGTAATTCTGTTTCTTCAAATACCATTGTTCTTCAAAATGGACTTACTTTGGAAGTCGAAAACCTCCTGGAAAATCCGTACCAGATCAACATAGGGCGAGAGATTGAAACCTAGTTGCTATATCTATAATCACAGAAGCAATCACACGGGCTCAGTGCACTAGCTCAGAGCAACCAAATAAGAGCCACTGATACCAGTTGCTGCCCCAGAGAGGAAGGGGTTGGGCAACTTTCCCACTTTTGCCCAAGATGGTGTTGAAGAATGATAGTTATGTAGGATGTATCAAAACCATCTTGTAACATGCTTTAGGACCTTATATATATGATTCTCCTCGTGTTCGATGAATGTAGGCTAGGTTTTCGTTGTGTTTGATATACTTGTGTGTTTATAAAAGAGTGCAGTCATATTTTCTTCTCGTGTTTTCTCTGATACGTTTCACCAAACGTGGTCGGTCCTATCGTGGTAGTATACATAATCCTAACAGATGGTCCTTGATTATTGACAAAAACCAATGAGACATTTTTGAGTGAAGTTAAGGGTATTATTGAGGTTCTCCTTTCTGACATTTTACTCTGACGTGTCAAATTCAAAGCTTGATGAAAGTTGTGTCTCGCCATGTCTCCGTCGCTATGTTTTTCTAGCTATCTTGATGTCACTTCACTTAGATAAATATCTTTTAGAGCTATATCCATCCTCCGCAATAAATGAGTGCTGGAAGAGTCTTCTGCTGAACCAGTTCCATGATATCTTGCCAGGAACGTCTATAAAAGAGGTGAGATTAATCAATTGTTCCTTTGAATACTGTCATTCTTTGATGAAACTCGTCAGGCGTTAATCAATTTATTTCTATGAAAATTTAGATTGACATCTGTTGCTGGAGTGTTCAAAAGAGGAGGGTCTTTCTTGAACTTAAATTATTATGTAAAGATCCACCATACAAGCCTCACCTTAAAGTAAAAAGAATGCTAACTTTCACAAAGTATTTGTCTTTCAATAGTATACAAAATGGCAGCAAAACAAATGCAGTGTTTTTATGCAAGCATAGAAACACATAAACTTGAGCATGTGATGTACGGTTGTCAATTGTTTACAAGTGTCAAAACAGATTTTTCAAAGCCTCTTTCTGAAACTAAATTTAACCCAATCCAAAATCCATTTACCTTATCACTGACCCTATTCCTTACCCTGAACCTAACTTCCCTACCTTAACTCTTACCCTTCCAATGACCCTACGAAACCCCAAAAACTAGCCACAAAAAGGCTGGGTTAGTGCATCCGAACAATTTCTGGCTGCAATGTACATGTTATGAAACATAATTTTCAATCATTTTATTTCACAGGCCCATGATGATGCAGCAGGACTTTTTTGTGGTATGTTTTGATATTTTCGATTGTTTAATCCTTTATCGTTCAAATGATTTAATAGCCATGATACAAAATAAATGCAAAGGGTTCAGGTAGGGCAAAAAGGATTAAGGTATTTTTCTTGGGGGTTTGTCATCTACCAGCCCAGAAGAATTTCTCGAACTACCTACAATCCTCGCCATAAGGTTTTGAGACACAATGGTGATTTTAGCATTATCTTTAACATGCAGCTATTAACCTGTAAGATGATGTTGAAGCCCCCCCTCCCCCCAAACCAATGTTGATATTAGGTTTGGATGTCATCGGAGGATGTTGCAGATGCATTTCCGCACCAAAGCAACATCTGAAACAACATTGTTTAGGGGGGATGGGGGTCTTTCGTCGACAATTAGTATATATCGAGTGGCAATCAAGCACTGTCTCATACCTTATGTCAAGGACTGTAGTTCTCAAGTTCCGATACTTTTTGGCCTATTTTTATTTTTCCTCTGCACAATTATGTCTTATTAATGGTTTATGTTAATTTCTATTTCAGATATAGAAACAAAATTATGCCAAATCCAGCGTGACTTTCTACAAAAAATGTTTGGCACTTGGTTGCACTTTAACAATGTATGTATCGTTTTGACTCAGCCACAAGGTATAGTCTCAAAAAATGATAATTGATTCAGAACACCTAGGATCTTAAAAATCTGAAATTTGATCAACCAAAAAAGTGCTGGCTATAGTGCTCAATATATACCTGAGTTTTGAGCAATCATAAAGTAGAATGAACACATTAAAAAACAGACATGTTCTTCTGTGACTCTGAGTTTCGTGCTTACGCACTCATCAGACAGACTATACAAAAGTGTATAGTTTGTCTGTTGAGTGGGTAAGGTAAGCACGAAACTCAGAGTCACAGAAGAACATGTCTGTTTTTTAATGTGTTCATTCTACTTTAGAATAAGAACTATAATTTTTAAGAAATAATAGCAAGGAGGGTGAAGAAAATTAGAAACATAGCAAAATATGATAACTTTAGGCTTCGCCTCTGACACCTATCAAAGTAGTTTGTCTGAAAGAGAACGAAATGTGAATGATTAATATGGTGAGATACAACCAAGGTCAGTGTCTAAACCAAAAACATGGATCCCATATTGTGTAAATTAAAAAAAGTTCCTTTCCTCACTAGGGCTTTTCTTTTTTATTTCACCATATCAATCATTCATTTTCTAATTATTTTATTTGAACTGGCCCAGCAAAAAGGAGTTGAAAGATTTGTATAGGGAGAAGCAATCAATCACATGTTACTTTCAATTACCTCTCTCCAAACTGTCCATAGACTCGATGCTAAATACGTGAAGTATTTCTCTACTAGATGTTAGTAAATACTTGCAGCTGGAATAGAAAGGAGGTTTTGGAAATTTACAGAGGTAAAGTTCTTTTAATTTTGATGCTGCATTGTGTTTATCTCGTAACACTTTTAAACCAACAAAACCGTCATTCGGGTAAATAAGTAGGGATTTCGGGGGGAGGGGGCAAAATCCCCCACTTTTCAGAAGATGACAGTTGAGATTTTTCAAATTTGCAATAAAATTGCTATTCCTGTAAAAATTTATCAGGGAAACACTCATGACTATACCTTTTAATGGAGGCTGTATACATTAAGTCTTGGTCAAGTGAGATCTCACATGTGTAGAGATTGGATCTTATCTAGAGAGGAGGATAGGAAGATGTTTACATATAAACGCTGGAAGGTGGCATACATTAGTCCAAAGGACAATTAAAAGAAAGAATAGCACTCGTTTGAATGGGAAATCACATCCCATCTTGCGCAAGCCATGAGACCCTCATTTGAGTGAAATGAAAATGAAGCCTTGAGAATGATTATACCCAGACAGAGGTGGCCAGTCAGAAAGTAGAGGAATGATTGGTAAAGTGAGAAACTGCCAATCATCAACAGGAGTATACTGACGTGACACTCACTGTAAGTTTTTAAAGAGGCTTAGTGGGAAAGAAAGCTCTCCCTGCCTCAGAATATGGGATCCATGGTTTTGGAGCTGACAGGCTTCTAAAATCCCAAGTGAAATGTCAACCTCGCTCTGCCGATGCACGTTTAGAATCAGTCGATGGTCGAAGCATCTTTGATGGTTGGAAGCAAATCTGAGCATGCGTAAATCAAATGCGTCATACTTATGATAAAACTGACCTCGCATTTGAGTAAAGGACTCTTCAAAAGAAAGAAACCAATACTATCCAGTCCGTAATGAGTGGATCTATGCTTCTGTGGATTCACAGTCTAACGGTCCAACCTAATACCTGTTTTTTATGGTTACATATTCAGCGAAAAATTGTACTGCGCATGTCAAGATGCCTCGAACCATCTACGATTTCTAAATAAGCTCTGCCGGTAAGGAGAACAATATCTCACCGCAGTTTTCAGCACATTCTGGGTTATCAGCTGAATGTTGACCTGCGGCAGATTGATGTTTTCGCATGACTCTGTCTTAGGTTTTCATTCATTGCGTATGCTGAAGGGCACTTGGTGATTTTATTCTATTGCATAAGGTCTGGGGAGTGCTTACATTGTTTCAGATGTTTGTTTAGTAATCATTAAATGTCATGTTCTGAAAACGGTTTTATTTTCTTCTAGAGATCCAAGGGAAACCAAGAGCAAATACTTATCAGAAGAAAGGCGGTGACACCCATTTGGGTCAGTGCACTTTGCTTTTCTTTTCTGAATATGAATTGTTTAATTATATTATTTTATCCTCCTTTTTCTTTCGTGAAGAATGCACATTTAGGCTTTCCAGACTTTCCTTGCAAACCTCGGATATTTATAATTACGATTTTTCAACCTTTTTTTTAATTTTTCAACATTATCTATATTGATTTTACGATTTGGGAATATTTTTATCGTATTACACACTGCTTTTTTATAAGAATGATTCTAATTCCTTTTATTGTATAGTATACGGCTATTTTTAAGCACATCTTAACCCATGTATTAAAAGAATTGTCTGAACTATTTTAAATGTTTAAAGTAGATTTTTTAGCAAAGCTTTTTTAAAGCTTTGTATTTAAAAGAGTTGGCTTTAATCAGGAAGATTAAGAAATTGATAAAGCTAAAGTATTTTTATCCCTGCCAACTTTAAAGAAATTTATTATTTTTGTTATCATCGTTGAACTTATTAACAATTATTTTGCAACACAGCAAAATGAGACACAAATCATTCATTGAAAAGCAGGGTCTACAAACTGCAAGAGCCGAAACCCGTAATAGAACAAATTCCGAACTTAAACCAAATAAAGAAACTCCGAAGCCACAAAGTCCATTGTATAACCACATGAAGCCAACCACTCGATTTAATCTGATGAAAATTGGAAGTGAAATTTTTCTTCAATCTATAGAGGGATATTGGTTCTACTCGGAGAGGTTCCACTCGTGTCGATGTTTGCCTAATGTCAATTATGTACGGCTCATGTCGAATCAGGGAAAATCATGAAAAACAGTGTAAACTCACTAGTTTAAAGCCCATACATGTATTCTGGGGCTAAAAAACATCTGTCAAGGGTATAATTGGGGTTTAAATTTTAAAGTCATTTTCTTAAAATTGACCAAGTTCGACTTGCACTTTTTGTTGTATTGCGTCGAATTTGCCTCGATTTAAACCCCAATTAATGCTCTCTGTCTGAAATGAAAGTAGGCCAACAACAAAGGAGTGAAAATATATAATATAATTTTTTACTCAAATTTTTATTTCAATTTTATTTTATCATTAATTTTTGATCAAACACACCTTCAAAATCCTTAAAAACATCTAAAATCTCTTATCTCACTCCTTTTACAGGTTACTTTGAAATCCCAAGCTTTGGGTTCACTCAATTGACTCGGTCAAATTATTTACCAGTCAGCAAGGCTGCAGAAATTGAAATCGTTGAGTATCATTTATTACTAAATATTGATATTGTGTTGGGTTGTGTAAACATAACAAATCAAAGACCAGGTCAAGCCTCTTGAAAAATGGAGTCTTTCGCGGCCATATTGGAAGGGTCAATGTAGTACATTGAAATTCCATTGGGGCGTGTTGTTTGCCTGCAATTTTGTAGACAATAATCACAAGACTGAATAATGGTGTAGCTACTGTTAAACATAATGAAGTCAACATAGCCTGCTAGCGGCCATATTGGAGGTATCAACTCCAAACTGCAGGGACTGGCTTCAAACAGTGGAATATGAAAACACAAACAATTATTTAAGCAGCCTCCTTCTGACAATCTCGAGAAGTGTCTTATACGCACCAATTCAGGATTTTATGTTTATAATTTGATATTACAAATGTAACGTGATAAAGGTTTTTTGAAGGTGGATGATATCATTTATATGTCTAATGGAATCATTGAAGCTCAACTCAACAAAGCTGGTCACATACTGTCCTTGAAACTCGTCAGCTGTAACAGGTTCGCATATTATGTCAAGGTTTTTATTTCTAATTTGTAAAATTACCAAGCTAAAAGTTCTGTACCAATGAAACATACTCCTGGCATACCACTTTAATGTGTGTCTGACAAACAGCTCTGATTTTCTTCACCATCCTCAAGTTCCTTCCTGATCAAAGACTGTTCTGATTTACTACTCCGATGAGTGTCAGACGCAGAGCTTCGGGATTTAAGATAATCTTAATTTCATCACCTCTTCTAAATAAGTACTGCTGTAAAATATTTTAATTGGTATAGTCTGTCTGATGAGTGCGTAAGCACAAAACTTGGAGTAACAGAAGAACATATTTGTTTTTGTAATTGTATGTTGCCAGATAGATTTGAAAAATAAGATAAAAACACATTTCGACAAATTATAATTATTTACATACAAAAGCTTTTTATTTTATTTAAAACATCTTCAGTGCAGTATAATATTTACAAGTAAAACTTTTAAAAAGAGAATTTATGCAAAAAGCTAAAAACAAGAGAAATTTGCATCAACGCCCATGAGATCGATGATGCCATTGTTGCATTTTTCCCTATGAAACTCCATTTCTAAAAAGTTGTAAAGTCTTTGTCTTGATTTGATTGTTAAGGGACGGTCTTTTGATAGCAATTATCAATGCTTTGAGATTTCTTCTTTCACAGTAATTCTTCGGTGCAGATGAAAGAATACTCCAGGCGAGCATGTGATCATTGTTCTCTTGTAAATGTTTTGATGGCTCAGATTTGCCCTTTAACGAGTCGTGCTCGGCCCATCTTATTTCCACGTTTCTGGCTGTTTCCCGCTTTTTTAAACGTTTTACTTGTAAATATTATACTGCACTGAAGATGTTTTAAATAAGATGAAAAGCTTTTGCATGTAAATAATTATAATTTGTCGAAATGTGTTTTTATCTTATTTTATATATGTTTTTAATGTGTTCATTCTACTTTATAATTGCTATAAACTAATGTATATCGAGCACTACAGCCAGGATAGGGACTCTCTTCTCGAGTTAGAGCTTCAGGATTTATTATCATAATAATTTATGGTGCGATTTGTTTTTGATTTTCTGGATATCCTTAACTTGAGTAACAAATTGTATTTAGGGTAGTTAATCAATGGCATTTTGTTATTTGCCTGATTATATTGTGACTTTGTTGATCTTGGAAATCACAGACCTATTGATATTTATGTGCATTTTTGTGTCTTAGAGAGGTGATTGCAAAGCCAATGGTGGGAAATCAATTGGTTATCCACGATGATATTCCGTTATTCTGGGATGCATGGGATGTGATGCCGTACTACAAGCAAACCAGGTATCTGTCATTTCTATCTACCTCTTTGAGTTTCAAATTTTGCCCAAATCTAAAAAAAGCTAAGAACAAGTTGAGCTGAGTGGTCAAGTGGCTTAAGTGGTCTGCTATATCCAAATAAAGTTAAGCTTGGTAGTGTGAGGTTATCATCTGAATGGTTGACCTTCAAGCTATAGACTGAACAATTCCCTCAAAGGCCCTTTGGAAGGGATGTTTAACTGAGGATCGCGTGCCCTTCAGAAAATAATGTACTCTGGTCTTTTGCAGCAAGGCATGTTAAATATGAAATTGCTTACTTTGAATCTAAGGATATTTCTGATTTCTGCTTTTATTTTTGTAGGAAACCTCTGGATGAGTTTACAGATTTTAAAATCTTGGAGGAGGGGCCTTTAAGGGTCAAATTCAAGGTGAGAATAAGGCACAGTTTGTCAGCATTAATCAGAAAGAGTATTTAAGGTCCTGTTAACTTATAGGGGCAGGGCCACTCTATCAGAAAAGCCAGGCCTCAGCTCCACATTACTTGAAAATTTGATAAGCCAGGGTCACCCTTGAATGAGGGTTATTGGTGAGCTTGTTGTGGCTTTTGCCTATTAATAACCATGAATTAAGGTGGATAAAGATAGCCCTCCCCTAGGGTTGTTGTAAACCTTGAGTTTTACATGGCTTGAACCAACAAAGTATTGACCAATCAACAAAATATTGACCCTCCTAGAATGGTGAATCTACGTACCTGACAGGGTGACCCTTATTAAGTAAACCAGGGAAAAAATGTGTGCGGATGACCCTATCGGCAGGTTGATCCTCTTAACAGGCCATATTCTTGCTGATCACCCACAAAGCATAGTTACAGATATAAAAAGGGGGACATCAAAAGCTCATTAAGGGCCTACTAAAGTTTTTGAGTTCCTATGGAAATATCTGCCAGCCTCTACCCAGCTTAAACGATTCTTGGTCCTTATCCCTTTCTTATTTTTATTCAGACTCGTATCCTAATCAGTGAAGAAAGTAACATACACCAAGAAATATCTTTATGCGCAGAATCAAAGTGCTTAACAGTTGAGCATCTGGTAAGGAGGAAATACAGTTGATATACTTCAATTTTACAATATATCACTTTTCAAATATTCATACCATTTTAAAGTTATGCAAATTTGCCCCCTTATATGAAATTCAAAGACAAAGCAATGCATGAAGGGATAATGAGGTAGCAGAATTGTATCCATTTTAGATTGTAGAATTAATTGGAAAGTGGTAAAGTTAATGGTACTCTCTAATCTCTTATCTGTGATTATTCTAAGGAAATATTTATATAACTCCCCAAACACAAGTTTCAAATTCAAGGCTCTGCATAAAAGAAAAATACCTAGGGCACTCTATTCAAATTTGAAATATTGAAAATTTAAAACACAAGCCTCCTAGATTGGACTTGCTGCCATTGACGGATTTCATTAGCTTTCTCTTCGATTCTAAAGAACTCTGCTTAGACATCTTTCATTACAAAACGGACGTTTGTTATTATTGTTAACCTCTCAGAAAAGTGTTCGTTAACAATCTATTATTCGTTCCACGACCCACTGATTTTTCACGCTATCCTTAAACTCGGTATGGAGGAAAGACTGTTCTGGTTACCATATATGTTGAATTTAAGAAGGTAATTATAACTTGAAATTAAAAGAAAACTAATCTGCAACCACCCCCCAAAGACAAGTACCTACTGAATATAATTGCTCTGTTCAGAATAAAACAATGGAAGGATGACGAATGCTGCTACAAAGTATGCAGGCCCAGCATCCCAATCTTTTGGATTTTATAGATTGATAAGATCATAACATAACATATTTGTTTCTTGTCTTTTTTCTGCGTATAAGTGTAATCACGACTCGACTAAATGTATCGAGCACTCTCACTTGCACATACAATTTTAATTCTGATGCAATTGGAATATTTGTTCTTCTAAGTAGTTGGCGTTAATTAGCATTAATATTTTGTGTTACTTTCGCAAACCCAACTTTGAATAAATTGATAATGATTATTATATATTGTTAACACATAGAATAACAGTAAAAATATCTTGATGAATTTTAGGGGGATTGGTATGAAAATCGCAAGTTTTTAAGAGTGGAGTTTCCAGTTGATGTGCATTCCACATTTACTACTCAAGAAATTCAATTTGGTCACGTGCAACGGCCTAACCATGCTAACACGTCGTGGGACTGGGCAAAATATGAGGTATTTATGCTTGATTACATCACATGTCAGTACGGAAGAGGATGCGCCTGTGAAAGGACCCCTCGTTCCCTTTTGTACTTTTCTTTGTCAAAGGGATTTTCACGGGATTGTTGGCTCGAGTGCACTGACAGATCTGTCATCTAAGGTGTGAGGAGGGAAATGGCGAGCTCTCTGTAAAACCGGTCAAAAGAATCACGACTTGTAGTTTCACAGAGAGAAACCATGGTCGCACTGCTCAATTAGTTTACCTATTCAGTGGCCCCTTTGTGCTCTGCACATAAACCAATACCTTACAAAGATAGTAAGCGTATTTGCCAATCAACTATCAACGGACTACTTCAGTTAGTTGGTCTACCTATTCAGTGGGCCCTCGGTGCTTTGCACATAAACAAAGATCTTTAAAAGTTGAGTGTTTGACTATCAACTATCAATGCATTGCTTTGATTAGTGTAACTATTCAGTTTGCTTTTGTGCTTTGCACATAAACCAATATCTCAAAAAGATAGTGAATAAAAGGACCCCTGAAACTGGACTTCTGGTAGATTTTGACCTGTTCAACTGGTCTTAAATAGTTGGTTACTGTTATTTACCTTATTTTACCACTTTTTAATGTTGACTACTGATTGAATAATTGTTGATTTCATTATCTTTGTTATTAAAATTCAAAGGTTTGTGGACACAAGTGGGTTGATATCTCGGAGCATGACTTTGGAGTGGCCTTGATGTCTCCAAATAAATATGGCTATTCCTTTGATGGGAACGTGATGGGAATTTCTTTGTGAGTTCATTTTTGTATGGATTGCGTTTTTATTCTTATTGTAACATTCTACTCAGTAATCATTTTGATCTGCCTGTGGTCATGACGATACTCATGGTCTGTTATGGATACTTTGTTCTTTTTCTGTAATACTTCCCCGAAGAGTAACAGACAAAAAGCTGATGTGGGTAGTTTTTTCCTATGTTTCAGATTTTTTTCGCTTTCCTTAATTAGATTGTAAACTATTTTTGAATACTTTTTTGAAGGTTGAGATCCCCAAAATCACCAGATGACTCAGAAAATTCTCGGACGTGAGTATTTTCTATGGTTACTCTTGAAGTGAACTCTTATATCTAAATACTCGCCCAAGGCATAAACACCTAGATAAGCCATGTGTATTACCATCAAAAATGTAAAGCATTACTGTAGAAAAAATGATTATCAATATTACAGTACCGATATTACAGGTATAATACATAAGCATTAGAGGTATTGCATTAAACTGAGAAAGACGTGTCAACATAACAGACAAAAATTGTAAGCATTAAAGGCATAAGAATAGAAAAATGAGTAAGCACCGACATTACACACATAAGACATAAGTTAAGTATGTGAGGTATTATCACAGAACTTAGCAAAACACATCAACATTACAGACATAAGGCATAAATATGCGGGCATTAGCATAGAAAAATGAGTAGGTATCAACATCCATAAAGTCTAAAGCATAAGAGGCACAGGAGTAGAAAACGAATAAGCATTAACACTACATACACAAAGCATAAGCATAAGAGGCATTAGCATAGTTAGATGAATAGGTATCAACATTACAAAAGTAAGGCAATTTGCATTAAAGGCATAAGATTGAAATTAAGACATAAGTCTTAACGTAAAAGACATATGGCATAGGCTTGGGTCTACATCAAGCATTATATCACACAAACATAAGCACGACATTACACACAGCACCGTAGCTTAGGAAAAATTATTGGGGGGCAACCATTGTTCGAGAACTGGAAGACTAGGGACCATGTTGTGAACAATTTGATTTTAGGCTTATTAGAGGGGGGCAAATGCTCCCCTGCCCCCTGCCCCCGAGAATAGACAGAAACATTTTTTCTAGCATAGAAACAATTTTGTTGACGCCTTTCTATAATGAATGTTTGTTGAAAGTTTTGAAAGTTAATTATGTTTCACTGCCCTTCAGATTTCCCTAACTATTCTTAAGTCCTTTACCTGTAAAAGACTTCTCAACCTTATCTAACGTTGTATTTTGCATTTCAGGGAGACATCATATTCAATCATGCCTCACGAGGGTAATTTTGACCTGCTTTTATCTATACTAGTGCCTGGTTGTATCCTCTTCTTGAGCACTCCATGCCTCTTTGTTAAGCTATGCTCTCCATACTCCTATAGGCTGCACAACCATCCTTTGATCTTGCGCGCCACCATCTTAACCTCGTTTCTGTCTGCTTCCTTCGCTCTGGTAGTGCGCCTCCGCATCACTGATCCGGTCATCACAGGCTGCCTTACCTATACTGTTTTGTTAATTTACTGTGAATTTTCAACCTTTAGTTGTTTAGACTTTCAGAGTTTTGTTACAAAATTTAGATTTATTTGAAGTTGCCTGCAATCTAGCAGCAACAATATTCAAGGAACAGATAATGCGAAAAGGCCTAAAACATGAATTACGATGTAGGTTTGAGTTCAATGGGGGTCATTTTTATTCGCACAAATTATGGCAATTAAACAAGATATTGCTAGGTTACAATATAGAGACGTTTAACCAGCTTTGAAAGCAGAACCTAGAACCCACTGTGAAACCAAACTCAGTTTGAATGACATGAGATTTTTCATATTTGAAAGAAGAGCTGCACATTTGGAAATATGAAATAATAAACTGGGGTTCAGGACACTAGTGGCCATGATTTCTACTAAATCCAAGTCAGTTTTTGAAGGCTTCCATATCGACTTATTGTCGTGATAAGGGGCAATATTTGTTGCCAACAAGTGAGACTATATCTTCCAGTGTTATGCCATGCCTCATGAACTCATGGAAATAAGGTCACGGGGAAACATGATAACTAATTAAATAAATAAATAAGTTTGTATTGAATGTGCTGGCTTTATTTGCAGCAGGGGCGCAAAACCCTTGTCCAACGTCCCTTTCTAAGGTGGAGTGAGTTGTGTAGTGAACACCGCAAAAGTCAACCATCTAGAGGTTTAGCTCAAACAACCAAACAGCGTCACATAGCAAATCACTTAAGCCAATCAGCTAACTACCCCACAATCAAACACTCTTTTGAACTTCAATTTGGTGTAATTTTGTGTTCTAGGCTCATTTCAATCTGCTGGCGTTGTTCAACAAGGGTATAACTTAAGCCATAGAATTGGAAGGTGGGGCACTAACCCAGACCAAGTTTTACCTGAAGGTAGGTGTATTGCTACCACCTTGGGGAACGTCTTTGCAGTACTTGGATGTTCGAATCCGTGGAGGAAAACCACAAGCACTGTGAAGGTGATACCCAAAGTGTTCGTGGTTTCCCTCAACAGTACTGAATATATTCCACAGTACTAAATGGTATCCCTCTACAGCTGCAATGGTATCCTCCACAGTACCTGACATCCTCCACAGTATTGGAAATCCCCAACAATACTGAACATCCTCCACAATACTGAAGATCCACCACAGTACTGAATACCCTCCTCAATACTGAACATCCTCCACAATACTGAACATCCACCACAGTTCTGAACATCCTCCACAGTACTGTACATCCTCCACAGTTCAGAACACCATACTATAGAGCATTCCCCTTGGGTGATTATTTCTATCATAATTATTTTAATTGGGATTATTGTCTGAGTGAAAAATGAGCGGAGCTGGAATTGAAGCTATCCATAATCATCATGAACCTCGTGTGGTTTAGAAGAATGGCTTGGATGATTTTCTTAAACTTATCTTAGAGTCAAACAGATATTTAAACTATATTTTCAATAAAATGTTTGGTTGCAGATGTGTTTTCAAAGTCGCTGTTCTCTGTGTCTTCGCCTGCTGTGATCCTAAAGACAATAAAAAAGGTAAATGAGGGAATTTATGTTTAATGTGCTAGCTTGCTTAAGGCCAAAAAAGGCAATATTTTCAACATGGGTACAGTAGCACGGACTTCATCACTGCCTATATAATAGTAAATGAGATTAAGTTAATTTTATGCTAGTCTGCCAAAGTCCCCAAAAAGCCCTATTCCCAGAGTGTAGCATTTACTATAGTGTCACTGTGAAGGTATAGTAGTAAAAGATCCTATATGTGTGCATATTAAGATGCTCTAGTGTATTAACTGCACCCATTTTCATCACAAATATCTTCAAATTGAAAATTACTTCTCACTAGACACCTCTCAATTTTAAATTCTTACTCATGGATCTTTAGAGCCCATGCCATCCCAGAACCATCCCAGCACCAAAGCACAGATTTTAAGAGGCATTGCTGCTCTCAGACTCAAAAGCTTGAGATGGTGTTATTTAAAATTTATGAAGCAGGCTGGTTGCGTGCAGAACTTGTGTATGTGTCTATTTTGTGTTTTTCGAAACAATATGGGATTTTGGCCTATAAATGTACATCACTCTTTCTAGATGCAGGAACACTCTTTGAAACACAAGGGCGGTCATTTAATTTGTACAGCCATATATCTAGTCCTTCAATACACATTCAGTTATTTTCTCGAAAGCGGCGGCATCGAAAGACCTTGAAGAGGGAAAAAGATGTTGTTTCATAGGCTCTTCAAGCTGCTAGTTCATAGGTGTGTTTATAGGGGCAACCATGTGGGAAAAAATGGGGCTTCCTATTCATAGGAACTCTGCACGGAATATTTCCTAGGTTACATTATAGATGGGGGCACTGGTAGAAACTGTGATAGGGATGCTCTGTTAATTGTTGGTCTTGCAACTTATGCAGATGTCACAATGACTGCCCCCTGAAAATACCTTGTAATGTGATTCACATTACTTTGTGTTTGAATGGTTGATTTCATGATCTTATTGTTCTTGCTCCCATTAGGCCGAAGATGTTCCAAATGCAGTTGTTGCCCGTTTCTATGAAGCCTATGGTGGCAAAGCAACGACTAACTTTAATTGCGTGTTCCCAGTGGAAAGAGTTTCAAGGTCAGTATTTTTTGGCATGTTGCTTGCCTAGCTACAATTAATCATCAACATTCAATGGAATATACTCCTCTGATAAAAATACATGGCTTTTGCCAGATTTCTTGATTGTTTCCTGGAAAGGTGACAGCTTTAACTCTCTTTTCTGAAATGCCTGGTGTTCCATCAATTTCGGGTTTTATTTTGCTCTCACCTTTCTTTTCTACTGATTTCATCATATCTTTTGTTCAAAATATCTTCTTTGTAATATGTAGCTTGTACATGTGTTTTAAAGGATGGAGAGTAAAATCAGACAAATAGCGAGACATAATAGCTACTGAAGCTTTGCACCTTACACTCATCAGAGTAGTACGTCAGCTGAAGAGAACAAAAAAAACTTTATAAATTGAACGAGAGTTGGATCAACATTGACTCACCAATATTTGTATTGTGAGAAATAACAAATCTGAGTTTCATGATTTCTTAGGTTTTGCTTCTGTTCTCTTTCTGAATTGCTACTCTGATGAGTGTCAGACGAAGTTTTAGTAGTTTTTATGTTTCTATGTGTTTCTAATCTTCCTCGCCATCCTCAAGTTCTATACCAAACAAATACTGTTCTGACATAATTCTCTGATGAGTATCAGAAACAAAGCTTGGATAGTTTTTATGTTTCGCGTTTCGAATTTTCCCTGTCACCCTAAAGTTCTGTACTAATCGAAGACTGTTCAGTACTAGTTTGATGAGTATCAGATGCAAAGCATTAGTAGTTATTGTATTTTGCTAGGATTCCCCTGACCGAATCTTTTGGGAGTTTTCTTGCAAAATTCATTTTTATTCTTTCCAATGATAGGTGCAACTTGCTTGAAGAGCCAATTGAAGGTGATGAATTCTCAGAGGTTCCTTGGGATCCGTTGCATGGCTGCAAGCTTAGTTTCAACCCGTTTGAAATCATCACATTGTTGGTACATTTGAAATGAAGAACTGGCCTCAAAATTTTGTCATAATTTTTTTTCATTTTCTAGTTATTATTCTATATGATTTTTATCAAGTACTTTAGTACTTGCAATATAATCTACTGAGGGTAAATGTTTAACCCACCCGTAATCTTACCCTATAAAATACCCCTGTTCTAATTCAAGTAAAGGCAACTGGTTTTTAATCAAGACGGTACTTGGCTAGGTAAGAGGCTGCATGGATTTTGCACTAGATTTTCAGCACTAGATTTTCAGCACTCATTAGGGATGGAAGCCGAAACTATTAAAGAGGCCAGCTTAAGTTATCAATGCATGGTTGCAAGATGATGGCTACTTAAGAAACAGCCTGGCCTGGGGCCAAGCAACTCTTGTCCTGAATTTTCGTTCATTTCAGGTGGCTCTTTTTGGCCCCCCCCACCATTGAAATCGCCATTGTTCCAAAACTACCCATTTCAACCCAGATAAACCATTTTACCCTCAACAGATCCTGATATTGCATACTGCACCTGTACTGCATAGCAAAATCTAATTTCATTCTTGTTCAAAATTCTGTACCACATGATTTCATACTATTTCTTACAATCTTAATTGCACAATATGTCACAATCTTATATAGTAGCACAATATCTTTGCTGAAGCAATTACATGGATATGATTCAGAATTCTGTGTGTCATTTATTTTCCTATTCTTTTTTGTGCCTTCTTATTGCTCAGAAAACGAATAGGGCAAGTGAAAATCTCTCATGTTGTTTTATGTCTAGGAACTCAAGAAGATTAATGCATTGTGTGCATGTGTCTGTATATTTTATAATTCTCAAGTGATACCTTGAACGATATTTCAAGAATCGTCAGTTATCAATTCATTACCAATACATTATTATCATTGAGATGGAAATAAATATTGAAACGATTCGAATAGAGTAAACAGTATCAAAGTGAAATTCTTCTGGCAAGCAGTTCATCAGTCAGAAATTTATTCATCGCTTCCTGATTACAAATGCTTGCATCAGCAACCAATGAGGGATCCCACTGGAAATTCAAAATTGAGGCGGGTGAGAGATTTAATGACTCCAATGTTTCACTTGATTGATTTAACCTCTTCCCAGATGCATCTCTTAGCTCAAAAGGGCACCAATCCAACTCAATCGATTCTCTAATAAAACTCTCCACTTCTGATAACTTTCCCTTGCTGTAGAAAATCCCCTCTAGCAAATTCCCGTCGGGAAATCTGATACATATGAGGGTAAATCGGTAACACCGCTTTGCGGACTGTTGCATCGCATCTCTCATGGCCTTTGTCATCAACTGCCGACTCTGCTCTACCGATTCTTCCCTCAGCAATTTTTCTCTTTTCAGTTCTAAATTTGACACCTCAAAAAACTCATCAGGCAAATGAGGATTATTAGCGCCGATTGCCGGTTGGTAAACTTTTACATTCCGGTCTAAAGTTGCTTTTAATGGCTCGGCTTCATTCAAGTATTCTTTAATCACATTTAGCCTATCAGTATCCAAGGCAAGTTCTTCATTGAGGACGTAGAAATTCTCAAACGTTTCATCATTGCTTGGGATAGGCATTTTCACATCAACGAAACCAATGGCCAGTGTTAACAACTCGCTGACACCTTTGATATTGGCAACTCTTTCCCTAAATATTTTATTACTCTGCTTGATTTTTCTAAATTTTTCTTCATTTGGGTTTTTAATGATATTGTCCAAATACTTATTCAATGTTTCAATACACGGTTTCACTTTGTCTCTTCTGTTTAGGGTGTGTATCATTGATGTAGCTATCATTCCAGGCTCTGAGTCTATCTCCCTTGACAGGCATTCTTCAATATGATGGTTTATCTCGTCTTCAGGAAGACATACAGGGCACATCGGACAGGAGAATGAAACACCTTTCATGCATGGGGAACCTTCAAAAACTTCTTCCTCTATGGCTAGGCCTTCACTCGCAGGTAGCCTCGATGTTGATGGCCTCGCCTGGGGTTTGGCCTTCCCGTTGCCCTGCAACATCCCGCTTTTTAGTTTCTTAGGGTCAATTGCATTATGATCTTTGGGAATAGCTTCGGGGTTCTTCCATGTTGTCGTTCCTCCTATCTTTTTAGCTGGCTTTGCCTTTGCTGCAGAAGAGTCCAAGCGAGCAAGGGCGGCCTCCGCAGCTCGGGCAGCTCCCTGGGACGGTGGTTGTCTCTGGGTAGAGCCTGAAGAGCTGGGACCCTTCCCACTGCTGCCTGAACTTGTTGAGCACGCAGGATCGTTCAGAGTGCGCCCTTGGCCTGCTTGTTTGAACTTCACGTCCAACTTTTTCTTCTCGAAGAACTTTTTTATGGCCGACATTTTGAATTTGTAAACAGAAAGTAGGCTCAGCCCAGTCAAGTGCTCCCACTCAATGTTCCTGACTACAGTTTGCATCAGTTTTTACCCAGAAATTTCCCTACGGCTGTTTTCATTATTTCTCCCTACTTACACCTATTCCTTCTTACGCATTTCCCACAATTTTCAATTTTTCAATTTTATATCAATGTCTTGAAACTTAAAATCCTAGTACTAAAAGTTTCGGTTTCTTATATAAAAAAACGTGCACTCTACTTGCTCGTGTGGTGTGAGTCAATATCTAGACAGGTAGCCCTCGTGTTTTAACGCACTGAAGCTCGATCTCAAATTGAAAAAAAGATAAATAGTAGAAACTCCATACACCATGCAAAAGCAATAGACTTAGGGAATTGATAGGGTAGCAAATTAATGTCAATTATAGATTACTATAATTTGAGTTATCACAAGGGCCTGGGTTCTCGTTCCGTTTTCCAGTCACTAGGCATTTCTTAGCGGGGGGTCTAGCGTGGTTATCCCTCGTGTTGGGCTACAAATATTTCTCTTCGTTACTTGGAACGCTCGCACACGGAGGATACAATTTCTTATAATTTTTCCCTCCCACCTCCCCTCTACTGTAATAGGATTTTATCTAGGTGGTTAATTTAAGGCTTGCTCTTGTCTGCCATCTGGCTCTTTTTCCTTCTGCCCTTCTGTTCCAAAGGCGTTTCATCTGGCCTCTTTCAGATGGACTGGTGTGCATCGGCTCGTTGCCGGAACAGGGGCTTGAAATGTTTTTCCCTGTTTTCGTCACCGACTTAAAGATTGTATTGTCTGGGCAGTTCAGGGCCGGTGCGACTCCGCAGCCCATTTCCCAGAGTTCCAGGACCTTAAAGGGATAACAACTGGCATCCTTCTCTTAGAGTTCTCACGGGAAAGAATGGTACACTCATTTTTTATAAGAAACAATTCTCAATCTTTGTACTAGAGTTTCTTAGCTTTCACCCTAATTATAGTACAAAAAGTTTTTTAGCAAGCTTCTTAATATAAAAACCTAATTTCCCTTCATACAACGTCGTTTCTTTATTTTCTATCACAGCCAAACATGAATTGGATATAGAGAAGCAAAAACAAATGCAAATTCCATTGCCAATAGCTGAAATATCTTATTAGATGTAGCCAAACTGAACCAGGAACAAAACCAAACACATTAAAAGCTAATGTTCTATTTTTCTATAGTTCGCACAATATCTTCTACCAAAGTTTCTTAAGTTTTGAAAGTTTTGAAAATCTAGCCCTACGGTTTCTTATAAACGGTTTCTTATAAAAAAGTGAGTGTACAGCACTCAACTTCTACTTGTAGGTAAATTCTCCTACGTGTGGGAGCACCAACTAAGGAAAGTGCTCGCAAAGGACTGTTGGTAGATGGTCACATGACCAGTCGATGTTGTTTCCCGTCTCTTGCAGGTCAGCTGAAAATTCTGGCCTAGGTAGCTGCAGGTGTTGATCTTCGGTGTGATATTATGATAATTTCATGAACGACTGGGGAAAAAAAGCTTATTGAACGCAAATTTAAAAACATTGTTTATCTAGTAAACATGGATTACTATCCAGAACTTTTATACAACATCGACCATGGCTATCTGGAAGGTTTAGTTCGAGGATTCAAATCTGGTGTTTTGAGCAGGACCGATTATTTGAACTTGATTCAATGCGAAACTCTCGAAGGTTTGTCTGTTATTTTTCTCTTTTCTGATGGATTTCTTTTATTTCAAAGAAACTGAATTATTGTAGGCTGAGCTTTATACCACTTTCCCCAGCCCTCCCGTCTGCACTTGGTCTAATGACCTTGTTGGGATTCGTAAAAGAAAAGGTCATGTCCTGAACTTAGGCCAAGGTCCTAGACTATGTAAAGACTTAAGGTGCCCTGACATCATCAAAAACCAATTTTTAGATGTCTTGGGTATGAATTCCATGCTCTCTAAGACTGGTAGGGACGTAGTAAGAACCGCTGGAACAGGGGGCAACTGGTGTGGTGCCTCTTTAAGATTTTGCAACAATCAATGAAGAGCCCCTTTTACTTTCAGAAATTACCCCTCTTGCTTGATGCAAAAAGTTCCATTGAAGGATCTGAGCCTACTAAATGCGAAATTCTCCCTTACTTCCTACATGTCTCTGATTGCAGGGCTTGAGACATGCAGCGACCTGCACTGAAACTTCTGGTAACTGATATTTGCCCTCTTGTCTGGATAGTTTTCATGGCAAGAGGGTAATAAAATTGCACGGAAAATTCCATAAGTTTCAGATGCTTTGTTTCGTGGCCGCCTGTGATGATTTTTGGAATCTATTTGATTTTTTGATTTCACTATAAAAGTTTTCAATCTGAAGCCGACTACAACTAGATATCATTTAAAAGTTTGATGTGGCTGTTATAAACGCCCATGTCACAACACCTAGCTGCCTGGTTTACAGGTGCAACCCACTGCACCTTCAATACAACAGTTCTTTTATCATCTTACATATTTTATTGTTTTTCTTACCCATTCAGATCTAAAACTGCATCTGCAGAGCACAGACTATGGATCTTTTCTTGCGAATGAAGCTGGCCCACTGACCGTATCTGTCATTGATGAAAAATTAAGAGACAAACTCGTTATCGAGTTCAATCATTTGCGAAATCAAGCTTTTGAACCATTGGCAACTTTTCTTGATTACATTACGTAAGAATGTTTTTCATTCAATTTGAACTTATAGCGGCCAATAGCCTTCTGCCTCAAGCAAATCATTCTTTCATGTCCAGCTTCTAAAAAAGACCATCTCATTTATTCTCCTTGGTTTTAGAAATGGCGTACCTTTAATGGGTAACTCTAATAGCACACTGTCTAATAGCTGTTGATGCTGATGTAAATAGGCAAATACGCTTACTATCTTCGTTAAGTATTGGCTTATGTGCTGAGCACAAAGGGCCCACTGAATAGGTAGACAAATCAAGCAGTGTGACCCTGGTCCTTCCTCTCAATGTGACCACACCTCGTGATTCCTTTTTACCTGGAATTGCGGAGAGCTGGCTAATTCTCTCCTCAGGCTTTACGATAGGTCTAAAGAAGGTCTAGAGCCCCGGACCCTTTCAACAAGGGTCGAGTGATCTAACCACATGGCCACCCCCCGTCTATAGCACAATGGCCTCCCTAGCTACTTCAGGTGAGCAATAATGGGTTCTCCTCATTCATCAAATTTAAAGGCAATTGCCAACCTCGACGATGTGCACTAAATTACTAAGGGATAGCTGATCTGATAGTGATGAGGAAGGCAAGAATCTGCCTACCTACTAAAAGTCTTGTGGCAAGGTCTGATATATATTCAAGAAAGCTTTTCCTAAATGAATCTTGAATTTCATGTTGTAGTTCTAAGTTATATCTTACTCTAGAAGAGAGTAACTATCCTGGCTATAGTGCTCGATATACTTTAGTATAGAGCAATTAAGCAGAAGGAGCACATTAGAAAACAGACATGTCCTTCTGTTACCCTGAGTTTTTTTATGTGTTTTTTTAATGTGTCATTCTGCTTAGTTCTAAGTTATATTTTTTAAATCTTCAGGTATAGTTACATGATTGACAATATCATATTATTGATCACTGGGACTCTTCATCAGCGATCGATAAAAGAGCTGATACCAAAATGCCATCCGTTGGGGAGATTCGATGAAATGGCTTCAATTAACATTGCATCCACGCCTGCCGAACTTTATAATGCTGTTCTTGTTGACACTCCTCTGGGTATGTTGGTTAATTCTAAATATTCCACTTTTCAATCTTATTTTGATTTAAGTGAAGTTTTCAAGGGGAAGCCCTGCAATTGATTTGACTAAAAAGGGGTCCCGCAAAATAGCCAAAAAAGCCGCCTTTCTTTTGATCAGAGCAACCACTCTTAGCTCTCGCCAGCACACTGGTAAAGTAACACTTATAGCTTGTTAGTCATCAATTTTCTTCCTAAAAAATTCTGAATTTAAAGGCGTTTAAACATCAAATATTGTAACATCAGAAGCCTTTAGAGGTCTTTAGTCACAAGACAGTCTGCAGAGCATACTCCGATTTGACTAAATCTTTGGTGTGCAAGAGCCGATTTTAAGCTGAAGAAGGAGCGCCACAAAACTTGAGGAAGCACTCCAACTTTGATAAAAAATTTGTACTGTTATTTTTGAATTATAAGTCATTTGTTTTGCCCCCAATTTTTAATTGAATCAAATCCTACGAGAAAATTATAAGCAAGATAAACAAGCGCCTGGGGTGTGCTGCATTTTCCTAAGTTTGCAATAGGTGGTATGGTCTATGTTCATCATGTAAAATTGACGTGGTCCTCACAAAATTGGGCGAGGTCATACGAGCGCACTTTTGTTCAAAAATTGGAGTCTTGGGATCGTACTTTGAACCTTCAGCAGACTAGTTCCCATGTCCCAAAATAGCCAGTGTACTAGACTTGCTAAAGGCCAGGTCTTATTCATAGCAGGGATAAGTTAGCATGCGCTACAATTCTTCAAAATTTAGTAAAAGTTAATTTCACTTATTGGTGCTACAGAAATTTTCAAATTGGAAATTACTGGTTTTCTGCGTATATTAATTTCAATCATTTTTAGAATGCTTTAGGCTATGTTTGCTGTTGTTTGTTGTTACGAATATGACAAACATCTCTTTACTCTCTATGCTTCTGACATCCCAGTTTGCTGCTGATAGCTTGTTTATTTTTCAGTCTTTGAAATCTTGTCTTGTGCTTGAAATTTCCATATTGAGTAAATGTTCATTAGATTTTTGCCAATTATGACATTTTTATGAAATTATCCTTATATTTTTATATTTCCATAAAGTATCATTAATTGTTATGACTGCCTGCCACTAAAACTTAAATATTGAGCATATGTGCAACCCCTGGAGACATATAAGGACTAGAACAAGAAAAGTAAACCTTTCTTTGTAAGTTTTAGAGAGAGTTAATTACTTATTCAATTTTCAGCGCCTTTCTTTGTGGAATGCATTTCTGAGCAAGATCTTGATGAAATGAATATTGAAATCATCAGAAATGCACTTTATAAGGTATTTTGATTTTTCTTAATCTCAATTAATCTAGGATCAGGACGTCTGGAGTAGTTCTGCTGATTTCATGCCCCCACTACTGTGGACTGATAATGATCATGATTAGAGAAACCTTGTTTTGAGCTATTCAGTTGCTTTCTATTTCATGAAACAACAAGTAATTCTTGTCGCCTAATAAAAGAATTCTTCTGTTGATTTGCTTGACTGCCTTCTTGTGCAATTTGCATGTTTTGTCATTATAAATACAGTAGAATCCCGATAACTCAAACAAGCATGGGACGATCAAAATAGTTCGAGTTAACGAATGTTCGAGTTATCAAGGCTCTTTATAACATGAATAAGGCTCAAGGGGACTGCCAAATCTGTTCGAGTTAGTGAGAGTTCGAGTTATCGCATGTTCGAGTTATCGGGATTCTACTGTATAAAATAGATGGACTTTGATCAGTGCAAAACTCGAGGATTGCAAGGAAGATCAAAAGCCTATTTTGATTTTTCTTGCAATTCACAAAGAAATGTGCATCATAGGCTGGCGAGAAAAATTAGAAGCATATCGAAACGAATAAGAACAAGTAAATCTCCTGATGAGTGAGCAATCATGAAACAAGTTTGTAGAGATTAACAAGTTTTTACTTGTCTCTTCTCTGCCAAGAAATGTATTCATGGCTCTACTATTGATATATGTAGCACTTTTTTTCCCTGAAATCAAGACACCAACTTCATCATTAGAGCTATCATTTTACACTTAGACCCAATAAAGTTGATGCAGTTAAACCAGCAGAGCTTTGTTGTTAGTCTGTTCTCTTCATATGTATACATCATTTCTTGTCCATACAGTTTCAATTCTTGTTCCAGGCCTATCTGGAAGCATTTTTCAAACTTTGCCAGGATCTGGGTGGTGCAACTGCTGAAGTCATGTGCCCCATTCTTCAGGTATGAGTTTCTTATTTTTCTAAACAATTTATTTTAAGAATCGTCATTTCAAAGAACTTGTTCACAGCTCAAGAAATTGAAGAAATTGATAGATTGGAATACATTTACAACTTATCTTAAGGATCGTCATCTCAAAGAACTTTTTCAGAACTCAAGAAATGGAAGAAATCGATAGATTTGAATACATTTACAATTTATTTTATGGATCGTCATTTCAAAGAACTTTTTCAGAATTCCATTCAGCAAAATTGTTTCTTTTTGTCTATAAATTTTGCCACATTGCTTTCTCACACTTAAACTGATTTGAATTCCTTGGTTAAATCACACCAAATGCCAAAGGCTTACAAGTTGCTGCACAGTGTGATGATAACTTGAAGGCACATTGGGTCCTCTTGAATCCTTGATCACAAACTCATATTTTGCTCTTTTGTCTTGTAACTTCTTGGGCAATCTCTGTGAATCTTGAGTCATATTAATCTATTTTTATGTTTGCTGAATTGCTAATGTTGCAATTTAAGCATTCCTTATTTCTTGAATGCTATTATTGTTTAATGTTACATTGTATGAAAATGTTTACAATTTCAAACATAGCAAGCAGGATGAAAACTTGAAAGGCACATTTGGTCAATTTATTGCATACTTTTATTTTGCTCCTTGTTCCTATAACTTCTTTAGCACTCTTTGTTTGTGTTGTTCGCATTCATTATGGAAAGATTTTCTTCAAAGAACTACTTGAGTATTATTTTTCATTTGAGCAGGAAATATACCAGTTTCAAATTCTGTTTTTGGAAAGTAGTTTTTTCTTGATACCCAGCCAAATTCAGTTATATACCAATCTTTCATGCGCATTTAAGGCCTTGTGTCTTATACCTTGATAAGCATTAAGATGAAATTTGTTTTAGTTTGAAGCAGACCGGCGTGCAATAATGATAACAATAAATTCATTTGGAACTGAGCTGAGCAAAGATGACAGGGTGAAACTGTACCCGAAATGTGGAAAGCTGGCTCCTGATGGATTATCCCGACTGGCCCGTGCGGATGACTTTGACCAAGTCAGACATGTTGCAGAGTATTACGCTGTAAGTAAATATCTTTTATTTCAAATGATAAATTACAGGGGTGTCACTAGAGGGGGCAGGGGCTACAGTTCAATTGTGTGGATAATTAGCCCCCTCTTGGGAAACAACAAATTTCTGTCAGGGAATTTTCTGAAGGAAAAATGCTGTAGAGATGGTTTCTTCTAGTTGCTTAATATATGGACAGAAAAAACCGGGAAATTCCTTCCTCTCCTTAGAGCTATCATAAATACCAAATATCAAAAATTATATTAGAATGAAAAAATTGGTATTTATAGGAAACATTTGATATATTTTAGCTTAAAAGTTAATCTTTTATCAGAAGGCAGCTATCAGATGAGGGTTATAGGGTTTCACGGGTTGCAGATTTCGCCAATTTTGTCCATCAGGTTCTCAAGTTTATTTTTGCTCAGGTTGGTGGCTAACACAGTGGGTTTAACTATTCCCCATATCCCCTCCTTTAGTAAAACTATTTTTGAATGATTTCATAATTACTGAGATTCATTCATGATAAGTAGTTCTTAGGTGCCTCTAATCTTACCTCCGTTTTCTCTTTCAAGGAATATGCTGTGCTTTTTGAAGGAACCGGAAACAACCCAGGAGACAAAACGCTGGAAGACAAGTTTTTTGAACATGAGGTGATTTCTAATAAGTGAATGATTTTCTGTGTAACGAGCTAACCTAGCCTGGCCTTTGCAGCAGAAGGACCCAGCATGCACTTCATCATTTAATAAAGTAGTATAAGGTTCTAGTGGTTTATGAGAGAGTGAGTTTCTGTTGAACGTGGTAGCCTGACTAAGGTTGGGCCTTGTCTCCAGAAGTGACACAGCAGTGGCACTGCCATCAATATTCATTGAACAATATATGTACATGTTCTCATTTGTGAAACAGAAATTTTAAGTTGGTAATTACTGGTTAGCAGGCAACCCTTTGATTTCAAGTTCAAGCAAGAATTAGATAATTGCGTACCATCCAATTAGTGATTATAATGCACCCCTTAGTTATGTATAGACAAGGCCTTATGCGTTTCTTGATTATTTTTGATTTGGATAGTGTTGGACATGAAAGCGCTAATAAAACTTATTGTTGCTTTATATCCACTCAAAATTACCCATAATGTTGACAACTCCACATATTTGAATTCACCACTACACTTTTAAGATTCACAGGTGAAGGAAAACCCAACGAATCACGCTTACAATAATCCCTATTTGGGGCCATTTTAGATTTTGAATGATTTGATAAAAATACCTGACAATGACTATAATTTTTGTTTTTGTTTTTAGGTGAATAAAATATTTTTACGTTCTTTTATTTAGGTTTCTAAGCACTTAATGTAGTTATATCTGAGGGTGTAATTAAACAAGATCTTAAGCACAGAATTAAGTTTAAGATTGAATTTTGGGCCATCCACCTAAAATTGAAATTATTGAATTTGATCATTGAAATTTCATTTGTAGGTGAGTATGAATACAGTTTCCTTCATGCAGCAATTCCACTTCGGCGTCTACTATTCCTACATGAAACTGAAGGAGCAGGAGTGCCGCAACATCGTCTGGATCGCCGAGTGCATTGCCCAAAAGAACAAATCCAAGATCGATAATTACATCAATATTTTCTAAGTTATTTCTCCCAAAATCAAAGTAAAGACTTCTCTAAGATCAAATGGTTGAATGATGTAAGTGCATATGTCGATAAAATGGGTATTTAATTATAGAGGTCAGAACGTGACAAGAATTTTTGTTATTTTTTATAATCGAATTGAAAATTTACGAAATTAATTAGATTTACTGGGATATCTAATTTTCGTTGCGTCTTTCAAATAAATCTACAATCTGATTTTACTTTTTTATGAAATGTATCTACCGCCCTCTTCATATGGTCTTGATATCAATTAGAAAAATCACGTTAGTTCAGAAATTTTTGGTAAATTTTGGCAAAAATTGGTAAAATTTCCCCCTCAACATTGTTGATTATTCTCATCGAAGTTTTGACACTGGCAGAAAGAGTTCAGATGATGATCTACAGCTAATGACATTGAATGGGGGCTTTGGGGGAGGGGTAATTTGAGTCTTTGGACAATCAGTCCCTAGGCATATGGTGAGGCTTGTTCATCTACATTTGCATCTAACTTATTAATCAGTAAAGCCCATAATGGGCATCACACTGATGAGGTTCAGATCACTAAACTTGCAAACAAGTTTAAACGTAAAAAATGAAACTGCAAAATGAAAAATGAAATGTTAAATCTACTTAACTCTATAGAGTGGTAAAGAAAGACCTGAATATTGTTTGCAGGTTGAGTGATCAGAGATTTGTTGGCCAAAGATGGCCCCCTCCTCGATCAAACTTTTATTCCACAAGGGCATAGTCAAAAAGAGACAAAATTACACTGACTTTTGTACCTAACGAGGGGGTTATGGGTACATTTGCCAGAGAATTGGTTAGAGGCTATCTACACGGCAGTACTGATGGCTTGTAAGAGCTATGAAATCAACAAACAAACAAACAATGAAATTGAATGTCAACTAAATTAAGTATTTGACAAGTTCATCTGAGCTACAGGACATTTTGATTATTTGATGAGTTACCAAATGCAACTTCATACAAATTTGATAAAGAAATTCAGAGAATCACCAAAACTTTGATCGATAAAGAATTTAAGGATAGCAAGAAAATCCAAAATCTAGGGAAACAGAATAAAAAGTGAAGCTTTTGAATATTGTATGATGGAAATTAATGTATTATTGCTGTGCAACATTTAACCCTTCATAGGCTCTTGCCCAGGCGGGAATGGCCGAGTGGTTAGATCACTTGACCCTTGATTGAAGGGTCCCGGGTTCGAAACCACCTTCAGACCTGTCACATACAGAGTGAGGAGAGAATTAGCCAGCTCTCTGTAATTCCAGGCAAAAGGCAAAAGGAATCACGAGGTGTGGTCACATCGAGAGGAAGGACCAGGGTCGCACTGCTCGATTAGTTTACCTATTCAGTGGGCCCTTTGTGCTTAGCACATAAACCCATACCTTGCGAAGATAGTAAGCGTATGTGCCTATCAACTATCAACTATCAACAGCCCATGGTCTTATTATAGTTCCTGTTCCTAGACCCTCCAAGGGTCCTACTCCAAAGATCCTTGTTCTTTGTAAAGTTGCTTTCCTAATATAGGTCCTAGGTCTTTAGGTCCAGAGTCTGTCAGATCTCGCTTTCGATTTTTCGAATAAACAACAACAACCTTGTACAACAATTCCGTAATGGCGGCTGTAAGAGAGAAGCAGTGGTGAAATATAGTTAGAAATGTGTCAATAATTTCACATTTTCATACAGAACAGCTTCAAGAGGTCCAAGCTTGCAGCAACAATGGAGCTTAAACTTTTATTCTGCACATTTTTAGTCGTATAATCTTGCCAAAATGTCCTGAATAAGTTCCACGTGTGTGGACAAACTGTGAGGCTGATTAGGCCATCAGCCTGAACTGAAAAATGTTTAGGCCTATCATTCAATTTGACATCAACAATGGCACAAGAAAAACTTTCGAATACCCAAATTATTTGGAGAGTCTTGATTTGGAAGGTTCTTCTGATGGTTGCAAAGAAGAAATTGAATCTGGCCAGAATGAAGGAATGCAAAACATCAAATTGAAGAGTGAAATGTTAGACAGCACAACAACAACATCTTGCCAAGAAATAAGTTTTTTGAGATATGCCGATTTTGAAGGTTATTCAATATATCACTAATTCTTAATTGAGACATCATTATATTGCATATAGTAATTAGTCTATGTGTTTAATTCCTCTGATTAAGGAGTAAGTTTCTTTTTAACCTGCTGGCCCTTGACGAGGGTGCATTGATGTAGTCTACACCAGAAATCTCTGGCGTGGACGTTAAATAAAACAATGGGTCACATTTTTTCTATTGTTCTTTGCGTAATGTCTTGGCATTGAATGCTCCAAGGGACTGAGGACACTGCAGATGCATGCATGTGCCAAAAGGCCAAAATTTTCCCGCACTAGGAAGACCATCCGAATATAAGGTTGGAAATTAAACTTGAGAAGAAGCTGGGTTTGGAAAATCATTGATATATTTTGTGTGGAATGAAAAATGGCTTTTCAAGTAGTATTCGAAACCCAAGAGCCTCTTTTCAGGTCCAGTGTGGCTTTTAAAGAACCAAGCAGATATTCTCTTCTCTACATTCCATTCTCAATAATTTTTGGACCTTTGATAATGCAAGGTCAATTATAATTCATCAAATTGGTATGGCTGTATGGCCGGGGGCCATTGATTTGAATCTTGATTGAAATTCAGTCAACGCTGCAAAGTTCAATTTGACTGTAGTCTAAACTTGTAATGATGAAAGCACCCAAACATCAGTGCTTAACTTTTATACAATCAGTTTTTTGATCAGCAGTTAAAACTGTCAGTTTATGATATTGATATGTTTTCCAGCCTTTTCTACAAGATCAAGTTTTTGCTTTAATCTGACTTTGAATTCTAGATTCGCAATCTTCATCAAACGAGAGTATTCAATTTGAAGAAGAGTCTTCAATTGCTTCGAATGTAGAAAACGAAGAAAATGGAGTTGTTTCTAGTTTGCAACTTTTACAGCAAAACATCCCCAGCCATCTACTTCTGGTCTCTCTTCTTGAACAAATCTGTTTTCTTTATGAAAGCAATGAAACCAAGAGCGCACTGCTTTTCAAAGGTATGAATGTTACCTTTAATCTTTTGATTAGCACCTTCTCTTGAATAACCCCATTAAAGCCTACAGACAGAAATTAGGTTTCATAAATAAGCCTGTTCCATCAAATACCAAGCAAGCAAACATTTGTTAACACAGGTTAGATGTAAGTTAGCTAAAAGCTGATGTAGACCTGCAGCTTGTGTCCCCAGGTTTAATATTTAAAAACAAATATTCTGAGCTGCCTATCCATTTACTAACCTCAGGAGGATAGACAGCTGAGTTGACTGACGGCTTTAGTTCACTATTCAGGTTATTCTTAGATTTGACCCCATTCACGATATCCTTCAAGGATTCAAATCCAGCGCCTTAACCACTATGCTACACAACTTTTTCTTTTTTTATAGGGAAACTCAATTAATCACCAATAGGACCTTTAACGGAAATTGATTGGGTCTTCATGGAACCTTATTCAAAGGGGGCTTATTTGCTTTTTAGAGAACAATACTCCATGTAATGATTCTTATGCAATATTCCTTGGAAAACTTCATTTTGATACAACTAATTATCCCTTATGTAAGTCCTAGACACTGGGGAGTGGGCTGTGGAGGCGCACAAGCCCTACCTACCCAGAGAATAACATTCTCTAAGTCGGTGACGTAACAGGGAACATAATTCCAGCCCCCCGTCGGCAAATAACATTGAGCCGATGCACCCCTTCCATCTAAACAGGAGCCAGATGGTAGGCCTTGGAAAAGGAAAGGCAGAAAATAGTGCAAATGCAAATATCAAATAAAACAATAAAATGAAATAAATAAACCCTATTGCACTATAAAAAATCCCCTAAGAAGGAGTGGGTGGGTGGGATTCGAAAGAACAGCGAGACTTGGTTCTATGCTTGGTCAGTGAAGAACTCAATTGCTGATCAAAACAGCATGCCATAGAATCGATGCTGCAGCACATGGAACAAATTAACACCTCCCATATAAGGTAGTCACGATAAACTCGGGAAAATAACTGAGTGGTAAACAAGTGTCCCAGGGAAAAACCCAAGCAGCAACAACAACCTTGTAGATGATCTGTGGGAAAAACCAAACACTAGGACCCTAGACTTACGGGGATAACTCAAATTAAATCTGCATATAATTTACATTTATCCCTTATGTAAGTCCTAGACACTGGGGAGTGGGCTGTGGAGGCGCACAAGCCCTACCTACCCAGAGAATAACATTCTCTAAGTCGGTGACGTAACAGGGAACATAATTCCAGCCCAACAAACACACTTGTGTGTGCACCCAGTCACCGACAACTAAAAGGGAACTTATCTCTCTTCTTACCCAATTGCCCAACCCACGACCCAAAAAACAAAACAAACAACTCAAAGCTACATTAAAAAGCATGGCAGAAAGATTTTATCCAGAACAGCAGCATAACACCACTGTCCCAGACTGAAAGTTTAAGATAGAGAAAAATAAAGACCAAAACCTAGTAAACATGGCAAAATATGCCAACACCCTGCTGTAACATGGCAAAATATGCCAACACCCTGCTGTAACATGGCAAAATATGCCAACACCCTGCTGTAACATGGCAAAATATGCCAACACCCTGCTGTAACATGGCAAAATATGCCAACACCCTGCTGTAACATAGCATAAAATGCTAATAACCCTGCTGTAAACATGGCAAAATATGCCAAAACCCTGCTGTAACATAGCATAAAATGCTAATAACCCTGCTGTAACCATGGCAAAATATGCCAAAACCCTGCTGTAACATAGCATAAAATGCTAATAACCCTGCTGTAACATGGCAAAATATGCCAACACCCTGCTGTAACATGGCAAAATATGCCAACACCCTGCTGTAACATGGCAAAATATGCCAACACCCTGCTGTAACATAGCAATTTAAGCTAAGAACCCTGATGTAATATAGCTATATATAGCAAAATATGCTAATAACCGTTATGTAACATAGCAATAAATGCTCAAAAACCCTGATGTAACATAGCAAAATATGCGCAAAGCCCAGCTGTAACATGGCAAAATATGCTTATAACCCTGATGTAATATAGCAAAATATGCTAATAACCCTGCTGTAACATAGCAAAATATGCTCAAAAATCCAGTGGTAACATGGCAAAATATGCCAACACCCTGCTGTAACATGGCAAAATGTGCCAACACCCTGCTGTAACATAGCAATTTAAGCTAAGAACCCTGATGTAATATAGCTATATATAGCAAAAAATGCTAATAACCCAGATGTAATATAGCAATAAATGCTCAAAAACCCTGATGTAACATAGCAAAATATGCACAAAGCCCAGCTGTAACATGGCAAAATATGCTAATAGCCCTGATGTAATATAGCAAAATATGCTAATAACCCTGCTGTAACATGGCAAAATATGCTCAAAAATCCAGTGGTAACATGGCAAAATATGCCAACACCCTGCTGTAACATAGCAATTTAAGCTAAGAACCCTGATGTAATATAGCTATATATAGCAAAATATGCTAATAACCCTGATGTAACATAGCAATAAATGCTCAAAAACCCTGATGTAACATAGCAAAATATGCGCAAAGCCCAGCTGTAACATGGCAAAATATGCTTATAACCCTGATGTAATATAGCAAAATATGCTAATAACCCTGCTGTAACATAGCAAAATTTGCTTAAAAATCCAGTGGTAACATGGCAAAATATGCCAACACCATGCTGTAACATGGCAAAATGTGCCAACACCCTGCTGTAACATAGCAATTTAAGCTAAGAACCCTGATGTAATATAGCTATATATAGCAAAAATGCTAATAACCCAGATGTAACATAGCAATAAATGCTCAAAAACCCTGATGTAACATAGCAAAATATGCGCAAAGCCCAGCTGTAACATGGCAAAATATGCTAATAGCCCTGATGTAATATAGCAAAATATGCTAATAACCCTGCTTTAACATAGCAAAATATGCTCAAAAATCCAGTGGTAACATGGCAAAATATGCAAACACCCTGCTGTAACATAGCAATTTAAGCTAAGAACCCTGATGTAATATAGCTATATATAGCAAAATATGCTAATAACCCTGATGTAACATAGCAATATATGCTCAAATACCCTGATGTAACATAGCAAAATATGCACAAAGCCCAGCTGTAACATGGCAAAATATGCTAATAGCCCTGATGTAATATAGCAAAATATGCTAATAACCCTGCAGTAACATAGCAAAATATGCTTAAAAATCCAGTGGTAACATGGCAAAATATGCCAACACCCTGCTGTAACATAGCAATTTAAACTAAGAACCCTAATGTAATATAGCTATATATAGCAAAATATGCTAATAACCCTGATGTAACATAGCAATATATGCTCAAAAACCCGGATGTAACTTAGCAAAATATGCGCAAAGTCCAGCTGTAACATGGCAAAATATACTTAAAAACCCAGTTGTAAAATGGCAAAATATGCTAAAAACTCTACTGAACATATAGCAAAATATGCTAAAAATACCTGATGTAACATGGCAAAATATGCAAATAACCCTGCTGTAAAATGGCAAAATATGCTAATAACTCTGATGAACATGTAGCAAAATATGCTAATAATACCTGGTGTAACATGGCAAAATATGCTAATAATACCTGCTGTTATATAGCAAAATATGCTAAAAGCCCTGTTGTAACATGGCAAAATATGCTTATAAACCTGCTGTAACATAGCAAAATATGCTAGCCACCCTACTGCAAAATGGCAAAATATGCTAATAACTCAGCTGAACATGTAGCAAAATATGCTAATAATACCTGATGTAACATGGCAAAATATGCTAATAAAACCTGCTGTTACATAGCAAAATATGCTAACAACTCTGCTGAACATGTAGCCAAATATGCTAATAGCCCTGTTGTAACATGGCAAAATATGCTTATAAACCTGCTTTAACCTAGCAAAATATGCTAACAACCCTGCTGCAAAATGGCAAAATATGCTAATAACTCAGCTGAACATGTAGCAAAATATGCTAATAATACCTGATGTAACATGGCAAAATATGCTGATAAAACCTGCTGTTACATAGTAAAATATGCTAACAACTCTGCTGAACATGTAGCAAAATTTGCTAATAATACCTGATGTAACATGGCAAAATATGCTAATAAAACCTGCTGTTACATAGCAAAATATGCTAACAACTCTGCTGAACATGTAGCCAAATATGCTAATAGCCCTGCTGTAATATGGCAAAAAATGCTTATAAACCTGCTGTAACATATCAAAAAGTGCTTAGCCCAAATATATGCTAATAGCCCTGTTGTAACATAACAAAAATACGCTAATAACTCTGCTGAACACGTAGCAAAATACGCTAATAACTATGCTGAAACATGGCAAAAAGGCTTAGCCCAAACATATGCTAATAATCCTGCTGAAACAAAGCAAAATTAGCTAATAATCCTGCGGTAACCCAGCATAATATGCTAATAATCCTGCTGTGAAATGCAAAAATATGCTAATAACCCTACCGCAAACATAGCAAATTAAGCTTAAATAGCCCTGCTGCAAACATTGCAAAATATATGCTAATACCCCTGCTGACAACAATGCAAAATATATGCTAATAACCCTCCTGTAAACCTAGCAAAAATATGCAAATAACCCTGCTGTAAGCATAGCAAAATATGCTTAAATAGCCCTGCTGTAAACATAACAAAATATGCTTAAATACCCCCGCAGTAACATTGCAAAAAAAGAGTGCAAATAACCCAGTTGTAAAGATAGCATGATATGCAAATAACCCTGCTGCAAATATTGCAAAATATGCAAATAACCCTATGTAAATATAGCCTAATATGCTTATAAGCCTAATGTAAACAATGCAAAATATAAGCCAATAACCTCACTGTAAACATTACAAGCATATGCTGATAAAGCAGTTGTACCATAGCAAAATATGATATTAACCCCAATGTATGTATTCCAAAGAACCCTACAGTAAATATAGCCGTATATGCTGATAACCTGGCTGTGAACATTGTGCAAAATATGCTAATAACCCTTGTCAACATAGCAAATATGCTAATGACCCTAATAACCTTACAGTGAACAATGCAAAAATTATGCTAATAAGAATAATGTAATAAAGCAAAAATATGCCAATGACCCTATTGTAAATATAGCCAAATTCCATGCTAACCCTGCTGTCAATCATAGCAAAATATGCTAATAGCCCTACTGAAAATATAGCAAAATATGATAATAACCGTGTTGTAAAAATTGCCTAGTATGCTCATATCAATGCTGTAAACATTGCAAGGATATGTAAATTGATAACCATGCTGTAAACTTTGCAAAGATATGTATAATGATAAGCATTCTGTAAACTTGTGAGAACTTTGTACCAAATCATGTTATAAACATTTCCAAATATACTAATAAATATGTTATGAACTTGCAAAATATGTTAGTAACCCTGCCGTAAACTGTAACAAAGTGTTGTAACAAACATGCACTGTTGTAACATACATAATGCTTGCCTATGCAATAACCCTACTGTGGCTGCAACAAAAGTGTTACTTAATCTTTCTGCTACATATATAACAGCATAATGCTTGTAGACAATAACCCTTCTGTAAACTGTAACAAAAATATTACTTAACCCCGCTGAACAAATGTGCAACAATAAAAGTGCTGCAATAATGTTTTGGGTGTAGTTGCCACACCCAAGGCAAGAAGGTAAGAGAGGGTGGCCATGCCCTTAAAATCCGAATATTCTTAAAATAATGTCCTAAGAAAGATATAATAAAATCAAATGCTAGCTTGTTAGGTATATAAATGGCTAAATTGTCAAGAACCGTACTATATTCAAAATATGACCACTAATTCTAAGACTGGGCAATTTTAATGAAAATCTGAAGGTAATGGAATGGTTGTGTAAAATAACCCTAAAACAAACAAAAATGGAGATGATGACCCGGGTAGATGAGAAAGTTTGATTGCAGACTCAAAATTAAGGATTGAGCTATTCCGATTTCAAAGATCCTTAGTTACTAGTTAGTAGTTACTGATCCAAGAGAAAGTTTGCCCACAAAAAGCATTATCCAGAGGCGACAGGAAGGAACACAATTGGAATGCCTGCTGAGGACAAAGACAAGCAAATCCCCCAAGGTGATAAGGCGATTGGAGACATCAATCTTAATCAACAACAACAAACACCGAAAACACGCATGATCGCATGATGAACACAGTAGCAAACAAGATATCTGTGAGAATATAGTGCTGCTCTCCAGATCAAGTCTATCTTTCAATAATTCCCTTACTTTAGCTTCGAACTGAGTATTACTATGCAAACGAGAACAAGGTAACCAACAAAGCGATTTAATATTAGAATATTTAAATCTAAAAACAACAAAACGTGTTGGCAACATTCAACTCAAGCAGCCCATAGCGCCCACGTGCGTTTGCAACCAATTTCCGGTTCACCAAGGAGCAGCTTACTGGGAAGCAATTTCAATTTTCAATTCAATTTCAATTTTCATGTGTATTCTCAGCACCCCTAGAGGCAGACATTCGTGGAATCGGATAAGGCTTCCTCATCATTAATTCTATGGCATTTGTGGAAGAGGATAGGATTAGGCTCCCCCTATCACAAATTCTACGATTTGTAAAAGCCTCCAAGTAAAACAGATACGAAAGTTCAGACCGAGTTTACAATTAGTTACCAAGATAGCAAAAAAAATACTGGAATGGTCTCACCGGGCTTTAATGTAAGCAGGAACTCTTCTTGATCGGCATGCCACGACAGACAACAGCAGCGAGCAAGGCGCACGAGAATCCAGTCAGAATCCACTCAATGTTTCTTCCACGTAGACCAGTGACAATACACGTGAGCCAGAAAATTCGAGATTACCAAACCACAACAACAAAGTTTCTTAAATTGCAACAAATCATAAGAGCCAGTAATCCAAATAAACGTGAACACAGGTACACAGGTTCAGAATCATTCGAAAGAACAGCGAGACTTGGTTCTATGCTTGGTCAGTGAAGAACTCAATTGCTGATCAAAACAGCATGCCATAGAATCGATGCTGCAGCACATGGAACAAATTAACACCTCCCATATAAGGTAGTCACGATAAACTCGGGAAAATAACTGAGTGGTAAACAAGTGTCCCAGGGAAAAACCCAAGCAGCAACAACAACCTTGTAGATGATCTGTGGGAAAAACCAAACACTAGGACCCTAGACTTACGGGGATAACTCAAATTAAATCTGCATATAATTTACATAAAAAACAAAAAAAATTTGGTTATTATTTCCTCTGAACGTTTCTTATATTGTTTTTCTGAAATTTTTTATCTTTTAGTTCTGTGTGAGCAGTTAACAGCATCAAAGGTTAGTTGAAAAGAAATCTACTTTTTTGATCTGTCCTCACTTCATATTGATAATGATTACTTGAGATCATTCCAGAATTATAGTCTTGTAAATTTTTTGATTGCTTTGCTATTGCTTTTTTTGGCCTAGCAGTGGGCATAATGGTTTTTGTTATTGCATGGGAAGGCCATGAGTTCAATCCTTGCCCTAGTTATAAAAAACTTTGAATACACTATTTTTTTTACGAAATAGGCATAAGACTGAGAAATGATTACTAAACAAGCTGATGTACAGCACATAGTTAATGTCAGATGGTTAAGAGAGTCAAACTTCTAAACAATTAACACTACTGATAGCAAAAAAGCTTCCCAATCATTATAAAAGTAAGAACAATTTAAGAAAATTTCCGGCTGAAAATAGAGGAATATTTAAGAACAGCCAGCTTCAAATTAATTTTACTGGTTCTTATAAAAAAAAGAGTACATAGTACTTAATGTCACTAAGTAAGCAGGTTTATGTTTAACGTGTTTGCCTGTGAGATATCAGTGGCCTTATTTCTATCTGTTTAGCCAGAGCACTAGGTTAATATCCCTTGTTTAAGAGAGGACACTTGGTCCTTAGCGCACATCATGAATAGAAGGGTTGAGAGTTAGTGGCTCTTGGACTAGGGTCTGGGTTGGCTTCCAATCCATCTGGAAAGATAACAGAGAATAAAAGTGAACTCTTAGGGTGTTCTTGATTGCAATCAACGAAGAAACAACAAAAATGTGTTTTTGAGGTAATGATGATGATGACTGCAAATTATTATGTTCTAATATTCTGTTGACGTAATTTGCGTCAATGAAAACTACCAGCAATAGAGATTCAAAATCTGTTGGCTGTTACAATTAGAAATTATTAAAATAGATTTGGTTATTACAATTGCAATTAGAAATTAATGGATCCGTGTTCAGGCTTATGAGCCTATTTGATGTCCATATACAATTTATTATAATCGATATTCGCTTTGAATTCATTAATCGACTTTGCTCTCACAACTTCGTGAGGTAGATTATTCCATGCATTTCTACCTCTCTGGATAAGAAAAGCTGTTCCTAACAAGGGTTTTGCATGTTTTTTTTATAACGCGAAATCATTCCCCCTAGTACGTGCCTCTATTGATAACTTAAAAAACTGACCTCTGTTAATGCCTTCAAAATCGTTCAGAATCTTAAATGTTTCGATTAGATCTCTTCTTTTTCTTCTACGTTTGAGGGAGTACAGCCCTAAGTAACTTAATCATTATTCATTAGTCTATTTCCTTGTTGCTTCACATCCTGCTTGGGTCATTTTTATTCACGCCAATTATCTTAATTCATTTCAAAGTCCTGCTTTTTCTCAGAGTATAAAATTCTAGATATTTTTTGGTTAGTATCAAAACTATGATTGCTTTAAAAAACAGCTGCCGGAAGTCTTCAAAATTTTGATACATAAAGCTTATCAAGTGCTTTGCTTCTCGAGTAGGCAAGTATTTATACAATTTGTTTCATAGTCGAATCAGTTGTTATTAATTTTATATCATCTTTACTCTCTTGCTAAATTATTTCTTTTTTCGTTTAGCTGCTACCTAAATTTGCAGTGATTGATGAATTTCAACCAATCAGAGAACGGTATCGATCAGCTTTGATTGAACTGATGGAGTTTGCTGCTCGCACTGTCAAACAAGTAAGGAAACTACTCTAGAACCATAAATTCAAAAGACTTGGTCTTAAAGTTACTGGGTTAGCTTATAGACAGTTTTAGCTACCAGAGGATGGATTTGGGAGCAAGAACGTTGTTTATTATCATAACACCTTAAATTATTCCCTTTTCATGCTCTCTGTATATTTCACAAAATGGTTAAACATATTTTCTTCTCAAGATAGGCCATCAAAATATAGATTTCCCTGACTTAACCAGCAAGATGATAAAGTTTACTTCCACCAGTCTAGTTTAAAGAGTAGCACGTCAAAAAAGTCAGATTTTGAGTTCTTCATTTGAGAAAAAGTGCGTCAATATCTCTAATGTGAATAAATTACGCATGAGAAACAAGCATTATATTCATGATAGGACTCGGAAAAAAAGAAAACTTCCATGTTTATCCTGTGTTACTGTCATAGTTGCTAAATGTCCCTATTGTCTTGATATAGGACAACGGTTAGTGCACCTTTGGTGGTTAAGGTCTCGTACTTGCGGCCTGGTGTTGGCATACCAGAATAGAAGCAACCCGCTTGGTAGAATATCTCTCAAGTCATTGATTAATTGTGGCAGGGATGGCCGAGGGGTTAGATCACTTGACCCTTGATCAAAGCGTCCCTGGTTCGAAACCATCTTCAGACCTGTCACAAAGTGTGAGGAGAGAATTAAGCCAGCTCTCAGTAATTCCAGGCAAAAAGGCAAAAGAAATCCGATGCCTTTTGGCACGAGGTGTGGTCTCATCGAAAGGAAGAACCAGGGTTGCACTACTCGATTAGTCTACCTATTCAGTGAGCCTTTTGTGCTTTGCACATGAACCAATACCTTACGAAGATAGTAAGTGTATTTGCCTATCAACAATTAAAAAAATCCCTGGAAATCTCAACCCACCACTGGGTATAGCAGTTTGTCTTGTTGTCGTTTGGTTTTCTTTCTGGAGTGCTACTCCAATGAGTGCCAGACCAAAGGGTCTGATACAAAGTTTTGCTATATTTATGAGTTTTCTCACTAGCCTTGTAGTGTGTATCTGAAAGGGGTTTGACTCTGTTAAATTGCATTCATTTATTGATATCTTTCCAATGAGACTTTATCTTGCCAATAGACAGAGCTAATCAGATCAAACATTCTTTTTATTTGATTTAGCTTTTATTAATAATCTTTTTATGAATTTCAGGAAGGAACTCCAAAATTGTCATTGGAAAGGAAGCTCAACTGGAATCCAGATCCAAGGTTATTTTTGTTTTGTTGATCTATTTCTTGGTCAAAGCTAATTGTTGATACCATCCATTTCAAAAAGGTCGCTCTCTTGCTGGAATGAGCTTCTATTTTGCGAGCTAGCGTGACTAATTGCAAACCTTCATACCTGCACAGGTAGCACGCATTGCATCACTAAATGTGGTTTTATTAGGTCCTGTGTATTTTTTTGCATCAGCTTTGGACTAATGACTGATTTGAGCTACAGAAATCTTCAATCTGAAAATTATTGTGCACTTGACCATCCCTGAGTGATTCCGGGTGAGTTTCTGTTTAGGAAATTGTTTTGATACCGTAGCATGCACTACACAAGTTTTTATTCAAAAGTTAAAGTTTAACATACTAGCCATTACTAAGGCTTATGATTGCATACAGTATATCAGTACATATAGTTTTATGAGTTCTTAGTGTGTTTATTACACCCATACGAACTGAAGAAATATTCAAATTGAAAATTACTGCCAAGACAACACCTCGATTTTAAGTTCGATGCATTATGGTGTTAATATTTTCAAACATTTTGCCTCTACCCAAAAGATATGACGTAATAGAATTTCAAGATAGTTAGAGAGACCTAGGTTATATGTCATATGTAGTAATTTGTAGATATGAAACAAGAAAGACGATGGCTCTCTGTCCAAGCTTCAGGCTTTTGCAACCATCAGATAGATTATACTGATTTACATCCTCGTAATTTGTATTGCTTCATTTGAATAATGTTTATAATAGTAATTTACATGTTGTAGATAAGTTATTCGTTGAATTAATCGTTATTGGTTTTACAGTTTACCAAAGATGGCGACGAAAACTCCTTTCATTCACTCTTCGTCACGCTACTCTGAAGAATTCGAAGAAATTGATATAATCGGAAAAGGAGGTTTCGGATCAGTTTATGACGTCAGAAATAAGTTAGATGGCAAGCATTACGCAATCAAAAAGATAAATCTGGCTTTTGTCAATCCTGATGACTGTTTCAAGGTAATCTTTATTTGTTTTCAACTCTCAGCAATTATCTAGCTCACTACTAGCTTCATCCGGCTGTGATTTTGAAATTAAAATCGAAATTTCGGGGTAGGGGATGGATTCAGGGTCACGGTCAGCGTTAGGGTCAGGTTTTGTCAGAGTCAGGGTTAAGGTTAGGGTTGGGGTTGGGGTTGTGGCTTGGGTTAGACATGGGGTCTGAATTATTCAGCTAACTACTGTAGATATCTGCTTTTATATTTGTAATTGACTCAATGCAGAATTTATGATAGGCCGTCCAAGATCACTATGAGTTTTATAATGCGTACGGCAGAGCTACATTGATTAGCTTGCAGAGCTATTTTATTGTTTGTTAGGGTTAAGATTTTAGGTACGTTATTGCCTGGTGAATTATTATTCAGAGTCGTTAAATTAGAAAATTGACAAAATTTAATATTTGGGGTCCAAAAATCCGAGGTAAGGAAGAATCATAGAGCTTCTTTCAATTCATTTATGACCCATGCAACTACGAAGAGATTTCTTCAAAATGGATAACAATATTTAAGGTCTCCAAAACTTATTAGATTCAATATTTGGGGTCTTTAAACATCAGGCTTGATATTCAGGAATTATGAAAAAACTAGTGCTATAGACCCCCACGTATCACAAGATAGTGTGTAGTGTACCCTTTTGGGCTATATCCACCATCATAATCACTAGTCATTCTCCCTACCTAGGGTAGAATACATATTATTATTTGATAACTGCTCGCATAGGTTTCAGGGAAATCGTGTGAAGTTCTGTCCTTGCTTCGATGTTATCTCTTCCTCTTTTACATCTAACTCGAGAAGAGAGTGCCTATCCTGGCTATGCTGCTTGATATGCTTAAGTATAGAGCAATTATAAAGCAGAATGAACACATTAAAAACAGGCATGTCCTTCTGTTACTCTGAGTTTTGTGCTTACGCACTCGTCAGACAGATTAGTATAATCTGTCATACGAGTGCGTAAGCATGAAACTCAGAGCAATAGAAGGACATTTCTGTTTTTTAATATGTTCATTCTGCTCTTCTTCTTTCATATACCCATCCTCCATTTTTAGATACACCGATTTAACTGGGATGTGTCTTTATCTCCTTCAGGTTTTGAGAGAAGTGAAGGTGTTGGCGAACTTGGATCATCCGAATATAGTTCGTTACTTTTCTGCCTGGCTCGAGTATTCGTTCGTGAAAGAAACAAAAAAGAAAACTCCAGGTTTCTGTGCGTTTATTTACGTTTGCTAATTACTTAACTCATTATCCTGTTACTTCTTCCAGGGTTGGAAATTAATAGCCATCAGTTCTTTTAATTAGTCTTTGATCAATACAGTCTTAGCCTGTCGCTTAGAAGCTGACTTACAAGAAACTTTAGCCTGCCAGATAACATCTATAATTATTGATTAGATATTTCAGCTTGAATATTCATAGTGTTCAGAAAATCATTTTAAATTCAAAGATCTGGTATTTCACACAAATTCAGTGGCTGCCTTGCTGAATATGTTTCGAATTCTTCACCTATTTCTTCTCAATCTATGAGAAACCAGGCAGTCTTGTTTTGCAACATTCAGTTTCGTAGTGGTGGGTTAGTATTGTATTCGGCCTTCATCAACATGGAACTTCGTAATGGCAGGATACTGAGGAAACACATAGCACATCTTAACTACTTTTCCTGTGGCAATCATCGGAGCAACTTACCACGAAGAGAACAAAAAATCCTTTTATGATTTACACTAAGAGGTGCAGAAATAAAAATCATCACCGGTGTTCCAGGAGATGAGAAATTTAGATAGCCGAAAAATTTCATGTCGGAAAAAGAGCTCCTTACGTCTGGTTGTGTTAGTGTGTTGGTGTGTGTAACATGGCTCGCTGTTTCTTGTTTTTCTATCCTTTCTTATCATCGTATCTTATTTTTTTCAGCTTCAACTCCCACAGAAAAGATCATCTCCAATTTGCCAAGGTATGACCTTGGAACTCAAAATAATAAAGAAGATAATAAACTTATCATTTCAGAACAAGTCCAAAAAATATCAAATTATTACACTTAGAGCTGCAGAAAGACCAGATTCATTTAACTTTGGTCCAACTATTCACAAGTTCCAGATTATATGATAAAGGACTTTTAAAGGCCTTATTTTGAATCAATCTAGTTTGTTTTAGACTTGTGGATACGGTATCTCTTATGGCAAGCTTACAAGCGAATATGACACTTAGTCTGCGTTTGAACAACACAACATTTTAGTGTTGGATTCACGTATTAGTGAATGAACCCAATACCAAATCTCCTTTATGTTCTCACACTGAAATATCATTTCAAAGGCTTTCAATTCTTATGGTCACCAGTGCGTGAACGTACCACTAATATATTATGCACTGTGAAGGCAGGCTTAATGTATAAACTATTTATTCATTTTTTATTTCTCAAACTTCTCTCCGAACCTGAAATGACTGGCCCTTGGTTCTCTTTGCAGGACACTCACTCCATTCTTGGACGGAAGTGAAATGGATGACACCACACGATTTCAATCCAACGAGCTTTCTTCTTCGACATCAAGTGACGTCATATTTTTCAAAACGAACTCTGAGATCAATGACAAGTCTGAAAGTGTTTTGAATTCGTCAAATGATTTTGCTTCGAGTGAGGGTTGTTTGTCAGCCAAGCCAAAACTGAATTGTGCACCGTGTCTTCGTAATCAAGGTTGGAGAAATTAGTTTGCTTTTTTCATGGAAAATATCTTATTAATGACTAAGGGATCGCACACAAATGATCGCTGCAAATTTGTTTCGAAAATTGGTTGACCTGAACTAAATCCAAAGCTGTTCAATAACGTTGCAAGTCGTTTTATAATCACTGAAATTCGTTTTATATTCGCTGCAAATCGTTTTTAACCATCAAGACTGTTGCAAATCATCTTGTATATGCTGCAAATTGTTTCATATTCGTTATAGATTATTTTAAATTCGCGGCAAATTGTTTTACATTCGCGGCAAATTGTTTAACATTCGCTGCAAATTGTTTTAAATTCGCTGCAAATTGTTTTACATTCGCTGCAAATTGTTTAATTTTCGCTGCAAGTCGTTTGTAATCTTAAAAAGTGTTGCAAACTGTAACCTGTTCGTTGAAAATCAGCCTCAATTCATACTATTCAGAATTAGGCTTCGTACAGCGTTCAACTATATCAATTTCGTCTACACACCCTAGACCTATCAATAAGTTAAAGAATCTATATTTTTATCATATTTCTTATCAGATATTATTTTATTCACAGCACAAGGGTCTTTCATACGAGGAAGATTCGGAAATTATCCTGCCCGTCAAAGGCCGCATCGATTGTTTAGAAACACTGACGCCAACAAAATAATTCTCAGAAGGTCTTTATCGAGTGGAAATGTTGATAAATTCAAAGATTGCTTCGCAGTAAGAAAACCTCTATTCAGTGACCCAACTACAAATCACTTTGATTTCAAGGTAATATCAACATTTGATTAATCTTTTCATGATATCTTCGACAAAATATTTTCGACAAAACGTAGTTGACCAAATCAGTGTAAATCCAATATTTGACATGTTAGTCGCCACTTATCATGAGAAACCTTTGAATTTAGCAGGGGCAATGTTTCTGCAGATCCCTCTCCCATCATCGGGCAATAAGAAACAAGATATTTTCCCTATATGTAGCAAAGGTCGGATCCAAAAGGTGTGAATACTGAAACGTTGTCCCTTCTAAACCTTCTCCCTACTAATATGAAAGTGTTTTCATGATAAGTGGTGACTATCATGTCAAATATTGTGTCAGAAACAGCCTTGATAAGACTGAATGAATTTATTGAGTGTAAATCCGTTTCTTCGTCAAACAGGGATGAAAACATTGGCGATTTTTGCTTCTTCTAAAATTGGACCTTGCCAAAGTTATAACAATTGAAATAAAGTTATCAGTTTTTCTCCTTGCAAAAATTGACCTTATGGCAAAATTTGTAGGTTCACTTTTTCTTTATTCGATTCTTCATTTATGTCTTATTTTACTGCTTGCTTGAAGGGCAGCACGAAATACAACCCTCCAGGACGTGAATTGCTGCAATGCCCCAGCTACCTCAAATAACGACTGGAGCTTAGCAGATTTAGGCCTTTGCAGACTCTGTAGCTATGCGTTGCTAGGGGGCTTAATCCTATGATGCATTGCGCGATCTGCTGTCTTTTGTGGAATCGTAGCTTTACATGTGTAATAATCTTTTAGTGAGTTGATTGATTAAATACTCTTCTTCAATGTAACTTGGCATGATATTTCATTTTCCACCAGACCCTACAGTTGACGATGCATATACAGATGGAGTTATGTAGCAGCACATTAAAGCATTGGTTACAAGACAGGAATACTTCTATCGTCAGTGATGGTTTGTTTTTTATCAATTATTCGTTGGAATTTCATAGTTCATGATAAACGAGGTAAAGTAAACGAGGACAGTAGTGATAGGTCGTGTTGATATCAGAAAAGAATGTATCATTGATTTTATACTTTATTTTCATACAAACAACATTTTGAGGTTAAAATGATTTTCAAGTGTTTGACAGTCTGTTGAGCGTAGGAGTTGAATAATAGGACATTTTTTAACATACAAAGTGGTAGGGCAATTCCCCACTGGCCTCTCAAATTGCCCTACCAGTGGAGCACTTTGCCCTACCACTTTGGCAACTTTTTCCTTTTGTGACATTGGATTTTTTACTCCAGTTGTATATTTGTGGATAAAAGAGTTTATTCTCAATGTTTTGGTTTGCTGATTTAACTTCAACTGTCAGCAAACATCAGTTTAGTGATTAACAAAGTTTTTCAGAAAATATGAAAAATTTCAAATGGCAAATGTCGAAAATTAGTAAATTAGTATGAATTCGTTTTGCTTAACTTTTGATGGCAAACTATAGAGAGGTGTATTAGTATGTGCTTCATACGAATTAAGGTACCTTATTCAAATACCCTACTAGTGACAAATCTATGAAAATGAATATAAATAGAGGACACTAAGATCAAAGATTGGAAAGTGCCTTTCGAGATATCAAAAAGAGAAGAAGATAGACAATGAAAATCTCGGAAGAAACTTGAGGGGAATGGTGGTTGAAGCTATGAATTATTGTAAATCTAACAATAGTAGATATGAAACGATTAAACCATTGTGAAAATAGATTTGAAAGGGACATTTCAAACCTAGTTGTTCACTCTTTTCTGGTTTACTTGAAGTGAAATGTTAATCTAGGGCAGCAAGGTGGCTGCAATGTTGAGTAAATTATTCGCCATTTTAAAGGGAATGAATCACCAGAAATAGGCAGGATACACACTCTGATGCCAAAGATCAAAATACTTTGCTCTTATTCGTTTGAACTTAATCATGGAAAGTCTGATATCTGAGTGTCTAACATTTGTTCATCATATAGAATGTCATACTTCATCAATTACAACCTTCAAGTCTCGCTATCTATGCTGGTTCATTGACTTTACCTCTTGACTCTTGATGTTACTATAATGTTTGTTGGGATTTGTTCACATGAAGTCCAATATCTAAAATCTGACTGTCTAACACTTGTTAATCACATGAAATGATCACTTTTCATTATTAACAATATCTTCCAATTGTTGAAATTCATGCTGGTCTATTGCCTTTAATATCTCGTGGCTAAATGAAGCCAAGTATGATCCTGTCTCATTCCCCTTCGTTCTCGATAGGTGATATCGTAGACTGGAACACAAATATGAAGATTCTAAAGCAATTACTCGACGGAGTCAACTACATTCATAATCTTGGACTGATGCACAGAGATCTCAAGGTAAAAGGCCAAAATCTTCTATTTCATGAAAAGTGATCTACGTTATTGTCTCGGAAGGTGTTCAGTAATGTGGGGGATACTAATTGAACTGTGGAGGGTGTTGAGTACTGATGAGGATATCTAGTACGATGGAAGATGCTATCTCCAGAACACAAGTCCACATAAACAAACTGCAAGTTGTGAAGGTGTTAACATAGTTTTAGTGGGGGTTATAGTTAAAAAAAAGTTTCTTGATTTTTAGCCTCGAAATATTTTCATAAAACGAAGTTGTGAATCTGATGACGTCGGTGTGAAAATTGGAGATTTCGGATTGGCACGTTCGGCTGTGTTCTCAACTTCAGAAAAAGACCATTCTAAAACAAACAGCTTCTCGTTTGCTAATAGAGGTATGTATTGGATTAGCTAAGCTTTATAAACCTCGATCAATTAGAGTTTACCGTCAGTACTGTGGACGATATTCAGTAGAGTGTAGGTTGTTAAGCACTTTGTGTGATATCGACAGTACTGTGGGGGGAATACCATCAGTATTGTGGAGGGGTACCATCAGTATTGTGGAGGGGTACCATCAGTATTGTGGAGTATGTTCAGTAGAGTGTAGGGATATCACCAGTACTGTAGAGAGATACCATGAGTGCAGTGGAGGGACATCATCAGTATTGTGGGAAATAACTAGTACCGGATCGGGATATTATTAGTACTGCAGAGGATGTCAAATACAGTAGAGGGGTATCATCAGTATATTTGAGGCTTTTCAGTACTTTGGGAGATGTCATCAGTAAATTGATGGTAATACCACAGTGTTAATAGTATCCCTCTCCAGTAATCCGGTAGAGGTATAGTACTGCACCAGAACAACTTGAAAAACATTCTTACTCATCCAAGGTAAAACAAGTACTGGCTTTTACTGTATCATTCATCATCTATTTCAGATGTACACGACGAAAGAGCCACTAAAGGAATCGGCACAGTTATATATGCTGCACCAGAACAACTTGAAAAGCATTCTTACTCATCCAAGGTAAAACGAAGCCTTTCATTTTCAGCTTGAGGAATTTTTATATAGTACTGTGAAGGATGTTCAGTACTGTGGAGGATGGGATACCATAAGTGCTTTGGAGGATAGGAGACCAAGTACTTTGGAGGATGCTAATACTGTTGAGGTTGTACAGTACTGTGGATGGATACCATCATCGGTACTGTGAAGGATACCTTAAGTGCTGCGGGAAATATTCAATAGTGTCGAGGAAAAACCACAACCACTGTGGAGATGATACTAATACTGTTTGTGGTTTCCGTCCACAGTACTGAACATCCTCCACAGTACTGATAGTATCTCCCTACAGTACTGGATAGTTTCCGTCCACAGTACTGAACATCCTCCACAGTACTGATAGTATCTCCCCACAGTACTGGATAGTTTCCGTCCACAGTACTGAACATCCTCCACAGTACTGATAGTATCTCCCCACAGTACTGGATAGTTTCCGTCCACAGTACTGAACATCCTCCACAGTACTGATAGTATCTCCCCACAGTACTGGATAGTTTCCGTCCACAGTACTGAACATCCTCCACAGTACTGATAGTATCTCCCTACAGTACTGGATAGTTTCCATCCACAGTACTGAACATCCTCCACAGCACTGATAGTATCTCCCTACAGTACTGGATAGTTTCCATCCACAGTATTGACTGGTATCCCTTCACAGTACTGGATAGTATGCCCCAATAGTACTGGATCGTATCCCCACAGTACTGGATCGTATCCCTCGAATACCTTACCCTCTTTCGTATGTACGCATAGGCTACATAAAGATGTTGGTAAATATTAAGCAAGTTTCATATGACAGTCTAGCCTAAGCTTCAGTTTTCCTGTTGTTCCAGCTAACTTGCCATTATTGAAAGCTTTAGATCGATTTTTATCTTAGTTTATTTCGCTCAATATCTTTCAGGCTGACATATACAGTTTGGGAATAATCTTCTTCGAACTTTTTTCACCCTTTGCAACCGAGATGGAAAGATTGGTATTGATTAAAAACCTGCGAAAAGGAATCTTGCCACCTCCTATTCAAGATAAATGGCCAGAAGAGGTAAACATGATCAATTCTTACAAAACTCTGACTAACAGAAGAGCATTTCTCCTTAATTAAGAAGTGCAGATTCTACTGATAGGGGTCGAAAACTCCAAGACTTTTCGAGATCATTTTTTTCTAACATAGGTTGTGCTTAACTTCAATATAGCCAGAAATACTGGAAACATAGCAAAACGAACACATAGATTATTTAAGCTTTTCATCTGACACTCGACAGAGTAATACGTCAGAAAGAGAACGCAAAGAAACCTAACTGATTTATATACAGTCTTTGGATGGTACAAAACTTCAATATAGCCAGAAATATCTGAAACATAGTGAAACAAACACATATATTACGTAAGCTTTTCGTCTGACACTAAACAGAGTAATACGTCAGAAAGAGAACGCAAAGAAACCTACCTGATTAATATACTAATTCACCTCTTTTCTGATTGACCTATTTCGATCCACATCTGGGTATATTAATCAGTTAGGTTTCTGTTTCTTCCTCTTTCTGACATATTACTCTGTCGAGTGTCTGACAAAAAGCCTAAGTAATTTATGTGTTCGTTTCGCTATGTTTTCCATATTTCTGGCTATATTGAAGTTCTATACCATCCAAAGACTGTTGTGCTTAACTCTATGTCAGCCTTCCACGCATCCAAAGTCTTTCTCGTATGAAAATGGGGGAGTTGAATAGAGGGGGAGCTTTATAGAGGTTGGTGGCTATTTCAAATTTCTGCTTGAATAGGGCTGGCCTAATAGTTATGGGGCTTGATAAATGTTTCACGGTACATGTTATTTTGCAGGGTAAATTCATTGTTAGAATGACTGACAGTCAACCTGACCTCAGACCCAATGCTGCTCTCATTTTAAAAGCTCGCTTCTTCGAAGATAAAGACAAGGTAACAGTTTTCAATCTTCACTTGGCCTACCGCAAATAAAATCCCAGAAAACTTGTTCTCCTATTTCTCCATGTTGCTAGTCTCACATTAAGGGAAGTTTTTCCAAGGGACGGGGTGAATTCTTTAAAATACCCTACTCTACTTCTATATATACCCTAACCCTAACTCGAGAAAAGAGTGCCTATCCTGGCTATAGTGCTCGATATACTTGAGTATAGAGAAATCATAAAGCAGAGAACACATTAAAAAACATTCAAGTTTCTTAATGTGTTCATTCTGCTTTATACCCTAACCCTATTTATACCCTAACCCTACATACCTTCACCCCACAAGTCTTACTCTACAACTCTACATACCCTAACCCTACTTTTCTTAACACTATATACCCTAACCCCTGGTCAAAATTTTAGGAAATAAATTGCTGCAAATATACTTTAGATCCTCCAAGCAAACGGTATTTAGCCGCCGTAATAGCACCAGAAAACACATAGAATTACATTTGAAATGCATAAAATCTTCGACTTTTCATGAAATCTTTTTCATCATCCAGATAATAGCAAACTTGCGATCGAATTTAACACAGAGGACGAAACAGTTGAACGAGTTAATGGAGACATTAAAGAAAAGAGACAAAGAAATAAAGGAACTGAAGAAAAATGCTAGAAAAGGTGATGGAGGGATTCGAACTCTTCCTTGTTGATGATAGTTTACTTATTATTTCTAATCAGGGTTGTAAAAATATTTTCCACCAATTTTGAACCAAAAAACCATAGACCAACCAATATGCTTTGTCCCAATTTTTGACAGATTCTACTTTTAAATTGAAAAGGGTTTTTGAGCACAAAACTGTGGCTACATGACTTAACAGATACTTAGAAAGCAATTCAAGTTATTATCTGATGTTTCCTGAGAAAGATATCATTAAAAAGAAATTTTAGAGATAGGATGGAAGGAAGGAAAAACTATGGAAATTTGTTGCTTGACACAGTCAAAGGAAATCTGAGGCATAAAGCAGTGAATATTCTATACATTCCCTAAACTCTGTAAATATTATCTATTATTTCCCTTGAAAAATGTAAATTCCACAAAATCCATGAACCCGTATAAACACCATGGTTTCAGGTAAAAGTTGGTGAGAAAATAATGTTTAAGTTTTCCTTCTTACATGAACCATTTTACCTCAGAACCCTGAAAATGAAATGCATTCTTAACAGTGCTCTCCGCGTAAAAGGAAATTTCCATTCAAAGAGAAGTGACAGTGCTTTCACTTCCGAAAATCTAAAGCACTTCACTTAGTCCACTCAACAATGCTAGATTTCTTGGTGAGAGAAGTATTACTTTTGTATCCTTTTTACCAAACATTTTGAATCTTAAAAATCAAAAGTCTTACCTTACGAGGCACTATCATTTCTCTTTGATAGTTGAACCACTGTCATTTCTTTTTAAGTAAATTCCTTACTGCAGATCAATTCTTCTTAAGGTTAGACTTTTTATTTCTGATATTTATACTGTTTGGTTAAGTTATACAAAATAATACCTCTCTTACCAAGAAAGCTTAGACGGCCGAGTGGACTAAGCCAAGGGCTATTGATGTTCCGACCGCAATTCGATACCTGGTGAGCTAAGTCTTTCAGATTTCTAAGATTGATAACAACTGGTAAAAATGATACAGAAGTAATACATTGCTCAACAAGAGAGCTTGGATGGCCAAGATGATAAAGCTAAAGGCTTTAGATATTTGGAGGACAGTTCGATTTCTCGTAAGGTATGACTTTTGATTTCTAAGATTCATAATGTTTGGTAAAATGATACAAAAATAATATCAACTCATCAAGAAAGCTCGGATGGTTAAGTGCACTAGGCAAAGAGCTATAATTATTTTAACCGTAGCCCAGCCGTAGTTCGACTACTCGTCAGGTAAGACTTTTGATATCTAAGATATATAATATTTGGTAAGAATGATACAAAAGTAGTACCCTTATTGTTTCGCAAGCACGGCTGGCCAAGTGGACTAATTGAAGAGCCACTGACGTTCGTTTCTTTGTTCGATTCCCCGTGAGGTCAGACTTTTTATTTCTGAAATTTATGATATTTTGTAAAAATTATCAATAGTAATACCTCTGTCACCAAGAGAGTTTGAATGGCCAAGTTCATTAAGACAAGCGTGATAATTGTTTTGACCGTAGTTCGAATCCTCCTGAGGTAAGACTTTTGATTTCTAAGAATTATACTGTTTGGTAAAAATTATCAAGATTATGTCTATCTCATTAGGAAAGCTGGGTTGGCAAAGTGGACCATACTGACGCTGTCAATTTTCTGACAATTTTCTGACTCCTCGTTCGGTAAGTGTTTTGATTTCTAAGATATAATATTTGGTAAAAATGATACTGATGTAATACCTCTCCCTAAAAGAAAGCTTCGGTGGTCTAGTGGACTAAGCCAAGGACTCTAGATGTTCGGACAAGAGTTCGATTCCTCGTGAGGTGAGACTTTTGATTTCTAAGATTTATAATGTTCTGTTAAAGTGATACTAAAATAAAACCTCTCTCTTCAAGGAAGCTTGGGTGGCCGAGTGGACTAAGCCATGGGCTTAACATGGACTTCGGACCAGAGTTCGAATCCTCGTAAGGTAAGACTTTTGATTTCTAAACTCTGAATAAAGATGATATCAACTTCAAACCTCTCCTGTCGGCGGCATGGATGGCAGACTGGATAGGTCACTTAACTCTGGATAGAAGGGTCTCGGGTTCCAAACCACCTGGTTCAGATTGCAACGAGGAGACTCTTCGTAAGGTAAGAATTTTGATTTCTGAACTCTGAATAAAGATGATATCAACTTCAAACCTCCAATGTCGGTGGCATGGATGGTAGAGTGGATAGGTCACTCAACTCTGGATCAAAGGTAGTAGTTGTCTCGGGTTCCAAACCACCTGGTGAAAGTGGCATCGAGGAGACTTCATGTAAGGTAAGATTTTGATTTCTGAACTCTGAATTATGATGATATCAGCTTCAAACCTCTAATTTCGGCGGCATGGCTGGCAGAGTGGATAGGTCACTCAACTCTGGATCAAAGGGTCGTGGGTTCCAAACCACCTTCAGACCAAGCTTAAAGCTTGTGAAGGGGTGGAGCATTAGGAGGCGGAGCAGCAACAGTAGGAGATGGAGGAGGTGCAACAACGGAAGGGCAAGGATCAGAAGGAGAAGGAGGAGGAGGACAAATTGGGTGGTAAGTACCGGTCAAAATCAGGTAAGTTCCAGTCAAAATAAAGTTAGTGATGGTTAAAATAAAGTAGTAGTTGTCAATATATACTGTCAAAAATAAGATTAAGGCAAGAAATGCAGGGGGGTGTTGACTTCCGGGAGAAAAAACAAGGGGGTCTTGCACAAATTTTTGATCCTAGGATAACAGCTCTATAGTTCAACAAAAATTTGTTCAAGACCCCCTTGTTTTTTCTCTCGGAAGTCACCATTCCCCTACATTTTTTGTCTTTATCTTATTTTTTTCACAGTATATTTTGACAACTACTACCTTATTTTTACCATTACTTACCTTATTTTGACTGGCACTTACCTTATTTTGACCGTTACTTACCACCCAATTTGTCCTCCTTCTCCTGCTGATCCTCGTCCTTCCGTTGCTGCGCCTCCTCCATCTCCTACTGCTTCTCCGCCTCATTCTGCTGCATGTCCTTACAAGCTTTATGCTTGGTTTGAGGGTCGTTATGAACCCGAGACCCTTCGAGCCAGAGTTGAGTGACCTATCCATTCTGCCATCCATGCCGCCGACAGGAGAGGTTTGAAGTTGATATCATCTTTATTCAGAGTTTAGAAATCAAAATCGTACCTTACATGAAGTCTCCTCGTTGCAATTTTAACCAAGTGGTTTGGAACCCGAGACCCTTCGATCCAGAGTTGAGTGACCTATCCACTCTGCCATCCATGCCGCCAACAGGAGAGGTTTGAAGTTGATATCATCTTTATTCAGAGTTTAGAAATCAAAATCTTACATTACATGAAGTCTCCTCGTTGCAATTTTAACCAGGTGGTTTGGAACCCGAGACCCTTCGATTCAGAGTTGAGTGACCTATCCACTTTGCCATCCATGCCGCCGACAGTAGAGGTTTAAAGTTTATATCATCTTTATTCAGAGTTTAGAAATCAAAATCTTACATTACATGAAGTCTCCTCGTTGCAATTTTAACCAGGTGGTTTGAAACCCGAGACCCTTTGATTCAAAGTTGAGTGACCTATCCACTTTGCCATCCATGCCGCCGACAGGAGATGTTTGAAGTTTATATCATCTTTATTCAGAGTTTAGAAATCAAAAGTCTTACCTTACTAGCACTCGAACTCTGCTCTGAACATCTCCAGCTCATGGCTTAGTCCATTCGGCCATCCAAGCTTACTTGAAGGGGGTGGTTACACTTAAGCATCACTTTTACCAAACATTATTAATTCTGGAAATCAAAAGTCTTACCTTGTGAAGAGTCGAACTCTGGTTCAGACATCTATAGCCGATAGCTTAGTCCACTCGACCATCCAAGCATCCTTGAAGAGAAAGGTTTTATTTCAGAATCACTTTTACCGTTATAAATCTTAGAAATGAAAAGTATTACCTTGCAAGGCTTCGAACTGCGGTCCAATTAATTATAGCCCTAGCCTTAGTCCACGTGGCCATACCCATACTTTATTTGTTTGAGCGGTATTAGTAGCAGATCATTTTTAATTAATATTATGCATTTTACACATAAAAATTAGAAAACCTTACAAGGAATCGTACTATGATTCGAAGAACTAGAAAGCCCTTAGCTTATTCCACTCGGCCATCCAAACCTTCTTCTTACTTTTGTCTCATTTTTAACAAATATCATATATTTTAGAAATCAAAAATCTTACCTTACAGAGTCTCGAACTACGGTCAGAATCATTGTAGCCGTAGCCTGAGTCCACATGGCCATCCAAGCCTTCCTGTTATGAGAGATATAACTTTGTTTCAATTTTACCAAACATAAAAAAATCTTAGAAATATAGTCTTACCTGATCAGGAATCGAACCAAGGTCCGAACATCTAACGCCCCTGACTTAGTCCACTCGGCCATCCAACCTTTCTTGTTATAAGAGGTATTACTTTTTTACCAAACATTATGAATCAAAAGCTTTTTCTTGAGACTTGCCAAAGTATCAAGCCCTCGCCAATAAAATTGGAACTAGGAAGGAATCGAATTTATTTAAATATATTAAACAAATGAAAAATAAAAATGTTTCAAACGCAAAAAGAAAAGGATTGCGGAGAGATTCGAACCAGAGCCATTGGACTCTTCAGCAACTGTACTATCTGCTACGCCATTTTCTTGACATGAAAACTTCATATTTCTACAGCAAAGGTAGACGTAATGTGAATTTATCTTTATCAGAAGCTTAATGGCCAAGCCGGCTAACAATAATGAGTTTTTTCATTGAGTATAATTAGGTTAAGTTTGTTCACAATTTCTCAACTGACCAGAACTATACAGTAATAAAGGACTAGAGTGCTTTGATGTATACAAATAAATGAAGTTATTATAGCAAAGTATTGCTCCCTGAACAACCCTGCGTGGAATAAAAGCCTATTTAGAAGGATTTATTTTGGGTCAATTTTGGCCAAAAACCATGGGCTAATCATCAGGATTTTCTCCAATTTTTGTTTGATTTTCAAAGAAAATTATGTGTGTTACTTTATGCAGGTTTCTAAGGCTATCATAGTTTAATATCACTCCCTGAACAGTCCTAAATTGATAAAAAGCCTATTTGGAGGGATGTTTTTGAGTCAATTTTGACCAAAAGCCATGGGCCAACCATCAGGCTTTTTCCAATTTCTGGCTTATTTTGAAGGAGATTTCTTTTGGTGATTTTATGCGTTTTCTAAGGTTATCATGGTTGAATATTGCTCCCTGAACAGTCCTGAGTGAATTAAAAGCCTCTTTGGAAGGATTTATTTTGGGCCAATTTTGACCAAAAACCATGGGCTAGGGCTAACCATCAAGCTTTTTTCCAATTTTTGGCTGATTTTGAAAGAAATTTTCTCCTGGTGATTTTATGCGTTTTTTAAGGTTATCATAGTTGAATATTGCTCTCTGGACAGTCCTGAGTGGATTTAAAGCCAATTTGGAAGGATTTATTTTGAGCCAATTTGGAACAAAAGCCATGGGCTAACCATCAGGCTCTTTTCCAATTTTTGGCTGATTTTGAAGGAAATTTCTTTTGATGACTTTATGCGTTTTCTAAGGTTATCATAGTTTAATATTGCTCTTTGAACAGTCCTGAGTGGAGTTAAAGCCAATTTGGAAGGATTTATTTTGGATCAATTTTGGCCAAAAACCATGTGCTAATCATCAGGATTTTTTCCAATTTTTGTTTGATTTTCAAAGAAAATTGTTTGTGTCATTTTATGTAGATTTTTAAGGCTATCATAGTTTAATATTACTCCCTGAACGGTCCTAAATTGATTAAAAGCCTATTTGGAGGGATGTTTTTGAGCCAATTTTGACCAAAAATCATGGACTAACCATAAGGCTTTTTTCCGATTTTGACTGATTTTGAAGGAAGTTTCTTTGGTTGATTTTATGCGTTTTCTATGGCTATCATAGTTTAATATTGCTCTTTGAACAGTCCTGAGTGGATTTAAAGCCAATTTGAAAGTGTTTAAGTGAGCCAATTTTATCCGAAATTCATGGGCTATTAGGCCAATGATTTTAATAACTATTAGGCCAATTTTTCGCTGATTTTGAAGGAAATTTCTTTCGGTGATATTATGCGTTTTCTAAGGTTATTATAATCTAAAATTGCTGGCAAGACAGTTGTGTGTAGATTTAAAGCCTGTGGGTCTTTTATTGACCAAAAACTATGGACTATCCTAATTCAACACAGAAGACGAAATAAATGAACTTATTATTGGAGAAATCAAAGAAAAAAAGAAAGAACTAATGGAAATGAAGCAAAATGCATAAAAAGCTGATTTCAATTCTTACCCCGTTGAAAATAGTGTTATTCTTATTAAGGCTGTAAACACAATATACACGGAGATAAACCCAAATTCTTGTATTTACATTTGTCGATTAAACCTAACAATATCATAAATATGAAAGTTAATATACTGTAAAACTCCACAAAGAAGAACCTAGAAATATAAGAACCAATCGAGATAATTTGTGAGAATGAAAACGACCCGAGTAAGGACTCGAAGCCGCGACCTCTAGATTCGTACTCTAGAACGCTACCACTGCGCAACCGGGTATCCGAGAAACTTGGGCCATTTCATTAACACAAAAATAAAATATAAGAACCCACGGACTGATTTTGCACAAGAAAACTCAGAGGAAAGGAAAATACTTTGATATTCAAAATTGTTCCATCTAGGCCTGACAAGGGGATCAGATGGTTTGGGGTTCGATGAAAGGGCTATAAAATGGCCCAGTTTAATACGAGATTGAGACTAAAGCATCCACTTAAGGGTATTTCCTAACTTTTCTACTTTTTACGGAGTTGTTTGTTTCAGTAGCGATGACTTCTCACAAAATTCAAAATATTTTTTTTTCTTTACTAAATCAGCAAAAGTAATTTTATCATTTTGGTTCAAATAATACCATTTGAGGGTGGTTTTTTAAATGTTAGCTTTACGACTCGGACTTAACCCCCGATCAGTCCATAATTGCAGTATCCCCACCGGGAGTCGACTGATCTCGGTTATTTTTAAAGCCTGATGAGATCCAAACCTTTTAGACTTTTTTGTTGTCAAGAAAAAACTAGGTTCTTGTTGGTGGAGTTTCATATGAACAGAAACATCGCATCTTGAATGCGAATTTGCAGTTTTAGTTCAGACGAGGGATTTTTTAAGGTAATGACTGGTGGGCCACTTTGCCCAGTAGGTCCCTGGGCTTGACCCAGCAGTGAAAGAAAATACCACTTTTGCCAAGTGGTCTAAGAGAAATGAGGTCTTTTATTATTAGTACTTGTAAAAATGATTGTATTACCCAGTTCATAAGCGTTTTGAGAAGAAGTATAATTTGAGGGACCCTTTTCATGTTTCCCACCAGTGAAAAACCTTAAAAAATCTCCTGGTTCCTAATAGCATCCATCTGGTTTATCATTCAGCCTTCCTTGCTGTTCCAAAAGGAAATGTAAGCTTTACTGAAAAGTTGGTGTATAGCACTCTCCTCCGCAGTGGGATGTACTTACGTGCTGTTGACTTTTGACGGGCATGCTTTCAAGGAACCTCTTTCTCGTTCCTCTTGAACCTTCTGATTGTGGTTTCGAGGCTTCAGCTCTCAAGCTCATTTTCTTCACAAAGCGCTGGTAACTGTGGCAACGGCCGCCTCGCTTTCGTTAAAACAGGGGGCAGTTCTTTTTTCGTCACCTTCTTTACTTTTTTCTTACGCTTTTTCTTTTTTTTTAAATTTTCTTTCACATCGATTTCTTTCTCTGATTCTGAGTTCCTCACCAAATTGGTGTGAAGATTATCAGACTCGTTTGAAGTTCGTTCTGCAGCCTCGCTAATTTTCTTTTGAAGATTCCGCGAGTTGTTTAGCGATGCGTTATGATGATTATTATTAGCAGTTTGTGTCGAAATCGAGACTTCTTGGAGCGATTCGACCGATTGATTGTCTGATTGTTGCTTTGATATTGATCGTGATTTTGATTTTGTTCTATCAGACACAGCCACAGGAGTCTCTTCGTTTCCGTTTTCTCTCCGTTTTGTCCGTCGCTCTCTAGCCGGCGTTATCTGCACTGTCGTCATTTTGATTGCCTCAGGCTTGGGTACTGTCGTGATTACGTCATCATCCTCTTCATCAGATGGAGGCTGCAAAACATACAAAATCTTGTGAATTAGTATTTCAATCGATCATTATGGCAGGCAAAAAATCGGACTGCTTAAGTGATGGGTTTATTCTAAATGTTGAAAGCCATACATAACCTTACTCTACCCCGTACCCCGTACCCCGTACCTGACCCGAAAAACCTGAAAAGAGGCTTACCTGTTGATTTTTGCCATCGACTACTTCTCTCTCGAAATGTTCGTGTTCGCTAGATCTAGAATAGCAGAGAAATTATATGATTATACAGCCAGTCATCAGATATCTGTTATTGCAGGAAAGAAGGCAAAATAAATAACTAGATATCGTCCGATGGGGGAACACTCAGTATGGGGCTGTCTAGAGACCACCAAACGGGCCCCAGGGTAAAGAGTAAAGTTTTACAGTGAAAGATGTAGTGATCAGCCGATTCTAAACTAATTTTTCAAATCGAAACCCACCCAATAGGGTTATACATGCCACCCTCTTACCATAGGTAGCACCAAATAAAGTTGTAGTTGCATCGAATGGAAGAACCAGAGTTCAGCCGGTTTGATTATTTTAACTATTAAGTGTCACTTTAGAAATAGCTACACAGTTAGTAAGCATATTCTTGGTAGGGTCTACTAGGAAAATTAACACCCGTAAACAGCTTTAAACAGGCCCAGATCCAAGGGACTATGTAAGGGATATTCGCCCCCTATTTTGGCAAAAAAACAATACGATTAGCTCGACAATTTCCCTTGATATCATCCTTAAGTATATGGATAGCACCCCCTTTCTGTGAATGATGGATGCAGCCCTTAAAATCAAATGTCAAAAATGTTACTCACTCTTCATCTCCCGTCGTACTCTGGAATTCTTTTGAGTTTTCTATTAAATTCCTTTTCCCATTTTTCTTCGGTGAACCCTTGAGAGTAAAGAATAATTACAGGATGATCTAGTATTTTATTAAACAAATATCAAACCAACAACCAAGCTTCAATTCTGAAAAGGATGTGTTAGTAGCTAAGGAGGGGTCCGAAATAGTTGAGGGGCTAAACGGTGCTCTAGGGGCTTTCATTTTTTAATTACTTATTAGTTTCCTCTTGTCCTGAAAATGACGGTGAGCCAATACGCAAGCAACTTCGAAGCATCTTTGAGTCCTGAAAATCCTAATTGTTCTAGCAACTTGAGGGTCAGAGAGAAAAGATTGAAACATAACGAACTACAAAGCATAAAGCTTTAGTCGTTATTATGTTTCGCTGTGTTTCCGTTTTTTTTCGCCATCCTCAAATTGTGTAACAATCAAAGAAGGTTCAGATATACTACTCTGATGAGTGTCAGACGCAAAGCTTCAGTATTTATAATGTTTCACTATGTTTCTGATTTTCATCGCCATCCTCAAGCTCTATGCCAAACAAAAACTGTTCTAACATACTACTCTTATCTGATGAGTGTTAAACGCAAAGCTTCAGTAGTTATCATGTTTCACTTTGCTTCTGGCCTCGCCATCCTCAAATTTTGTACCGATCAAAGACTGTTTAACTTTACGGTGTGAATATCTCTCGTCTCTAAGTCATCATTATTTAAACACTTACATATATCCTCGACTTTATCTTGTTGCTGTTCAGTTCTTTATGATATAAGAAATGCAAAAACTTCATCTTAATATTTCGAAAATGAATCTTCTCGTTTCACTAATACAATTATAAACTGAAACTGCCAGCCTTGGAGCTGTCTAGAAATCATGAAATTATTTGATCTAATCTCTCATTTCCCTTCCACTGTTCGCTTGAATCGTTTTCAATTTGCTTTTCAAACTTTTCAAACTGGTTTTAAGGAAACACTTGACAGAAGAATCTCCTTAAGAATGTTCGTGGTTTCCTATCGACCGACGCGCATCGCTAACCGCGCAGAAATTCATCCAGATAATCCGAAATCCACCGTCATCCACTAAGATGAAAACAACTGCCAGATTGGCCTTTCTAAACAAGATTTGGCATATTTGGCTTCTTTTTCGTAGGCCAAGCCAGAAAAAGAAGATTTGCACTTATGTTGATGCAGTAAGGTTTTTAGTTCATGTAGCCAAATTGCTTGACAATTTCAGACTAAGGTAATTATTCAAAGTCCACTGAAAAGCTAGAAAAAATCAAAGCAGTGTAATCTATGTCCATGGTCCTTTCTCTCGAAATTATTAAAGACCAGGCTCGTACTGTTCCATTAGTCTACTTATTCAGTGGGTCCTTCTTGCTTTATGTATAAACCAATACCTTACAAAGTTAGTAAGCGTATTTGCTTATCAACTATCAATGTACTTCTTCAATCAGTTTACATATTCAGTTCGACCTTGTACATTGTACATAAACCAATAACTAAAGAAGTGTATTTGCCTATCAACAATAAATGTACTGCTTCGATTAGTCCACCTATTTTATGGGCCCTTTCTTAGAAAAAACTGGCCTTTAATGATATTTTCAAATCCTAAATAAATTGTCTTTAGTCAGGCAAATCTGGCAATCCTGACATGCCACAAAATTCATTTCCTACATTCTATCTTGAAAATTCAGAAAATTCCAAACCTAATCTTCCACAAACATTGTCTTCCTGCTTTGAAATTTTCTAAATTCTCAACTCACAAAGTTCTTTACAGGTATCAGCATGCTTCAGGCTGGTCGTGGCTCAATAGGTCATCATCTGACACAGCACCGTAGCTTGGGAAAAATTTATGGGGGGCACCATTTTTCGAGAATAATAGGAAGACTATGGACCATACTGTGAACAATTGAATTTTAGGATTATTGGGGGGGAAATGCCCCCTGCCCCCTCCCCGCTTCCTACGGGACTGCCTGACGAAATTCTCCAAACTCGAACATGGTGACGAAATAAGAAATCTAAAATCATCTAAATTACACAAGAACAGTCTTTGATCGGTACAGAACTTGGAGATGGCAAGGAAAATCGGAAACACAGCGAAATATAAAAACTACTGAAGTATTGCATCTGACACTCATCCGAATAGTAAGATAGAACAGTCTTTGATCAGTACAGAAGTTTAATAAGGTAAGGAAAATGAAGACATAGCGAAACATAATAACGACTAAAGCTTTGCGTCTGACACTCATCAGAGTAGTACGTCATTAATAGAACGAAACGAATGTCTCACTTGCGAAAAGAAATAGTGAAGTTGTGACTGTTAGTTTCGAAAATTGAAAAATTAGAGAGAAGGAGCAACCGAATAGGAACGCAAAGAATTCCCCACTATTATGACTGAGTTTATTTTTCATTCAGCTCACGTTTATCTTTTTATCTATCTTTTTCTTTTCATTCATCTTTTTACTGTACACCTTCTCCACTCATTTTTTGCTAACAGATCTTTATCATTGACTCATCCAGGATAACATTTTTTTATGCTTTGGGGTTAATTACCATTATTAACATTGCTATTTGATCGGTACAGAATTTGAGGATGGTGGGGACTATGTTTCCGATTTTCCTAACCATCCTATTATTGTTTATCTTCGTTCGCCTATGTTGTATAAACAAGTGCTGTATCCCATTAGCAGAGCGATAAATGTACAGAGGTAGACTTAGAAAGATATCATTTTACTTGACCGAACCTCCCCTTAAGCTCAGCCCTAGTCCTAAATCTACCCCAAACTGAAAGTCAAAACAAAGCGAAATGCCAAGACTATTGGCATGAGAATTGCAAAGTATCAGAGATCAGCTACTGTGAATGCGTATTGCCGAACAAAGTAAAAAGACGTCAGAGAAAGTCTAAATCCTTGGTTGCTTATGATGTTGATCAATCCAGTACTATGTATCTATTTCTTGACTTATTCAAAAAGCAAAGTTGAAAAGAGTCAGGATTATTTCGATAGGAAACAATGTGTAAAGCGGTTTAACAGTCTAGTCCGAGGTTTTATCTACGCCATACTCCAACACGAGGTCAAACCATAAGACTGGACTGAATCCAACAAAACAATACTCGCTAAGATTAGGGCTGGAGGCGAAGCTTAGCCTCCTTCAGCTGAATACGCAATTAAGAAGAGCTGTCATCAGTTTGAAAATGATCAAAATGAAATAAAACTTGAAAGGTTTGCGAGGCAAAGGCGAAGGGTGTGGTTAGGATATAGCTGTTTGCGTTTCGTTTGAGAATCAGAATTTTCAACCAGGCTTACACCACAGCCTTTCACTAGATATCAAAGGAATAATTCTAAGCTATATGCCAGACGAACTCCTTAATATTTCGATAAGCTTTTGTTCGATAAACCCTGAAGTTACGAATTGGATTTGATGATTAAAATAACTATAATGAACACTTCAGCCTATCCTTAAACAGAGGGCCAGTCTTCCAGAGTCCAGAAAGCATTATAGCTCAACAGCTGTGAGCCAGGAGGAGGTTTTACTTTTTGAGGAAGGTTTTGATGTCTTATAAAAAAGATTTTTTAAGAAAATTATGAATCTTCCTATAACAATAAATTATCATTTGTAGCATTCCCGGTAGATATTTTTCATTTTTTTAGCTTTTACAATACCTACTATAATATATTGTAGTTTTCACTGCTTTTATGTGTAGTGCCTATTGTTTTGCTGTTTTAAACCATAAAGGTGCCTCTAAACAACTTCCCTCATACACCACTGTTTTCATCAATCACATGACTTGACCTTCTAAAAGCCTGTATACAGACAACTTTTCTTGAGTATGCAGTCTGCTTTCTTGTTTCTCATTTAATGAATACTACATCTATTTTATAGATTATTCCATTTCGATTTCAAAGTTGTATAGTGTTCTTATTGTCTCTGCATTTCTGTTTAGCTTTATTTTCATTTCTAAGGTGTGACAGCAGCATTTCTCAATCCAATATCCAAATTCGAAACATTTCTGCACTTGTCAACAACTGCACGGGTTTTCTCAACCCAACCTTTGTCTTATCTTAAGTTTAACTGTTATTGTATTAAGTGGATCCTTGTTTAGGTTTATCTCCTTGTAACCCTGTGCTTTGTTAATAAGGTAAATTAAGTTTCTAAGTAAGTCCCCAAATCATGGCAAGAATAGTTTACTAATGAAGATTATATCGAAACGTCTAGAGATCATGGTTCATTTTTGAATTACTCTATTAGAATTTTATAAACTTAAGAAATTTGGCTCTCATATTACTATTTGATTTTAGATAGACGACAAGATCATCAACTATCGGTGGTACATGCAGGTATGGGCTATCTCAGCCTATATGATTGGTCGATAGAAAAATGATAATAATGATAATAACTTACTTTTATTGGCTGCATTTTCGGTGGGCTGATCTCTCCTGACTCAATGTCAGTCTTGTTGCCTCGCAACTGCTTTTCTCTCAGATGTACGATGTATTCGTATGTCGTCATACCTTTGCAAACTGAAAAGTAATTAACTTTCATCAAATATTTGCAAATTTAAAAGGATTTCATTTTGAATCAGTGTCAATGCAAATGAGTTGCCCCTAACTATGAAAAGTATCAATACAAATTAGTTGCCCCCATTCTTTGAATTATTATCAATGCAAATAAGTTGCCCCCATTCTATGAATCGGTATTAATGCAAATAATTAATCCATTCTAACTCGAATCTTACATTACTAATTAAGAAATTTCACTGTACATAAAAACTATGGACCCCATTGTTTGTCGACATAAGGAATTCCTTTCCCTTCTATGACTCCTTTAGTAATCTATTGCTCGTCTCTTTTTGCTTTCTCTTTTTACATCAACAGAGCCTTCATTATTGAGGTGGTTGATTAATTTCGTACAAGTAGAAGATGAAGAAGAAGTCACAACAACAACGCTGAAGATTGGTGATTTCTGCGCTGAACCGATCATTCCTCTCTTTTCTGACAGTTCCATCGATTCACCTCCTAGGGTCCAGGCTTCCATTTCAGTTCTCTTTTTGACATACTTCTATGGTGAGTGTCAGACGAAAGGGTTTCTTGTGAGACAAAAACTCCATCGAGTCAAAGAGTTATATAAACATATGCATTATAGTCGTGGTTATCCCTGTCATCAGAGCCAAGCACCCTATTAATTGCCATAATGTATCCCATCAGCACATAGCAAGTAAGTTAGTAAGTAAGTAAATTTACGATGGTGGAACCTAGTGGTTAAGAAGCTGTATACCTAATCCTTCAAGGGTAACCTTCATGGGTTCCTATCCACCAACGTCTGGAATCATGAACTACAAGCCGTCAGCCAACTCAGCTGTTCATCCTTCCGAGGTCGGTAAATGAGAACCCAGATATTCATTTAAGAATATCAATTCTGGGGGTACAGGCTGCAGGTCCACATTAGCTAGAAGCTTCCATACTCCGAGCTTATGTTAACAAATAAATCTGCTTGCTTGCACCTACCACCACCACGTTTAGCGTGCTAACCTACTAAATGCCATAGGCCTTATTCTAGTAGGGATACGGGAACCCTAGTTAAATGTTCCTTCCGTAGGATGAACGGTAAACCAGAAGTTTGTTACCCTGCACTTTGGAAACTTTATTGCTTACTCGTAAAGCAGTCATGTTTCACACCAAAGAAGAGATTATGAACTAACGAATTGAATATCGATATAAATACTTACTTAAGTAGAAATGAAAAATTATGAGATGACCAAGCAAGCAAAGGGAAACGAGAATCAGGATTCCAATTATCGAAATAAATGCCAGATATCCTTCTTTTGGTACGGGTAAGAACAGCTTCCAATCGTTTCTCCCTGAAATATTTAAGAGTATAAGATAAGTTCAGTTAGACAATTTTTCCAGAAAATTGATTCAGAAACGTTTATGGACAATATTGAAGGGGCTGAAAAAATTTGTACTCCATGGCCGCAAAATACATAATTGAAATCTCGAACTACCATGTGACAAAGAAAGTCAGTCACATTGTTCTAATGGGCAAGGTCAGTATGACGGAAAAATGACATTTCTTCAATAACATTTTCCTCTTTTGCAATTTTCGCTTCTAGTGCAGCAGATACATATTGATTCTATAAAAAGCCTTAATTTTACGTTCAGCCTCAAAGTTCCTTACTTACAAACTTAATTTTCAAAGAAATCAATCAACCCACTTCGATAGAAATCCAACAAAAATACTTTGCTTGTTTTTCTTTCATTCTCTATATTCAATTTCACGAATGCGGTTATAATTTCTGATTTTCCAAAAATTTACAACAAAATCTCAGCCTATCAAGGTGTTCCTTACAAAAAAAACGTGTATTCAGCTAAAAATCTTTTGAAACCGTTGCAAATCGCCTGTATTTGTATAGATAATTTTTGGAAGCATTCTAACTCGGCTCATAGTAGTGAATCAGAAATAGATTTAAAAAACAATATTATAACAAGTCTTACCAGAATTGGTTTTTAACTTCTGGCGATCAATGAAATAGAATATGAATTGATATAAGTCAATAACAAGGATTGCCAGTCCGGATACGAATGCTGATATTATGCAGCCTAGAAAAAGTCTAGAAAGTAAAGAAAAACATGTCATAAAAGTTTGATCACTGCAAATTTTATAATTTTTCAGAGTGTTAATACCTCGATAATACTGTAAGTTACAATGATACAAATAAGAACCTAAAATTTCTGGAGAACAAACTGAGAATGACAACCCAGGGAAACTTCTGTTCAGTATTTGTGGAGGGATACCATCATAACTGTGGACAATGTTCAGTACAGTGGAGGGATATCATCAGCAATGTGAAGGTAGTAGGCAAAGGTAGAGCTTCTGGTTTCCCTCTACAGTATTGAATATTTTCCACAGTACTGATGAATGATGATGTTATCCCCCCTAAAGTACTGAACATCACCCGCAGTACTGAATATCCTCTACAGTACTAAATACTCTCCACAGTACTGAACATCATCCGTAGTGCTGAACATCACCTGTAGTACTGAACATCACCGGTAGTCCTGAACACCCTCCACAGTACTGAATATTATCTACAGTACTGACGGTACCCCTCCACAACAGTACTGAAGATATCCCTTAACATCGAACGTCCTCAAATATACTAATGTTATCAACCCATAGTACTGATATAACCCACAGTACTAAATATCTTCCACTGTCCTGATGGTATCCCGTCAAGCCCTTTAACAGGGGAATTCAGACCCATTGAATTAGCCTTTACCCTAGAGCATGATCTATCTCTGGACAGCCTAATAGTTAACCCACATGTAATGTAGTAGCAATTAATCTAGATTAATGAAGAAATGAATTAATATAACATAAAAGCTTACTTGTAGTTCTGACCACCCACACAGTTATTCAGCCATTTGCAGTGATGGTCGAAGTCAGATACGCATTTATTGCATACTGAACAATGCTTGCTTTTCCCACCACTACAATTTAAAAATTCACATATCAAACTTAGGACCTTGAGGAGAAGATGGATTTGAAAAATCAATCTAACAATATGTTTGAAATAATATGCAGAGGGTTGGTTTTAAATCCAAACTCATCATTTCCGAATTTTTCCCAGCAATCCCACTGAGGTGTCATAGATACAATCAATGCTCAGTGGTACATTACTGATGCATAAGTTGGAAGTCGTTCAAATCATGCCCGAGTGGTATCATCATAGAGTTGTATCAGAGGGTGATAACTTCTATACACAGCCTGGTATTCATGTGCCTGCCCAGGTTAGGGATTTTTTTGCAATATTTTGCTCAGTTGATATGTCAAGTTTCATGAGTTTTTTAAAGGCTTGCCATGGTTATTGGTCTGATATACAAGGATTGTACAAAATAGATTAAGTATACTAAATACATCGCTGAATCTTTAAATGTTTACCCTGGTTCTGGAGTAGCTTTTTCAAATATTGCTTTCGTTATAGTAAATTTTGGCCAGGTTATAAGTCCATATTATCTACTGTTAGCGGCAGTTTATACTGGGTCACTTATAACAGTTACCCCCCGTTGATCATTTCACACAAAATCTGATTATACTGATCATGAATCCACATCATCAGCCAATCGCAGTCGAGAGCATGGAGTCAATAATTCTAGGCTAAACCCGGATGCTTCATAGATGTCCCAAGGCCATCTGTAATGATGCCTACACACCTTGAGATGACATTAGCGAACAGTAGCCTCCTGTCCATCAGTAGTTAATACAGCTTAGTTTTTACAGGATAGGTGATATAGTTTCAGATTCAGCGCAGAAGCAGTGACCAGGAAATTAAACACTCCTTGACCTCTCAAAGACAGAACTGCGAGGTAAAATTGCCATCGATTTGTGGAATAGATAAGTGATTCTGGGAGATGCTTTGAGCTCTTGATTAATCAGCAAGAATTAAAAGTTGGCTCCCTAATTAAAGTTGGCCCCCCTGATAAAGGATGGCGTACTTGCTAATTAAAGTTGGCCCCCCTGATAAAGGATGGCGTACTTGCTAATTAAAGTTGGCCCCCCCCCCCCTGATGAAGGATGGCATCCTTGCTAATTAAAGTTGGCCCCTATTCGCTTTGAATTTACGGTACTTTAGGATACCCTTGCGAAGCTATTCAATTTTATTTCTTGTAGGACCTTGCACCAAAGAATATTTCAGTAGACGATAACATCGTTTGCAAGGTAGCTGAATTTGGATGAACAGAGAACTCAGTTCATAACCTATGAGCCTGGCTTCAGTCCAATTCAATAGCATCGCTAGTTTCCTAGAGAGTTTCATTTCTACAAAAGCGCTTCTTGCATAAAAACATAACAGTTCAAGAAAATATGATGTTATTAAAAATACTTGAGAATTTCATGCTCAATTGATATTTACAAATCGATTCATAGACCTGTGGTTACAGATTCAAAGCCACCAGCGTTCATGGGTTAGCACACTAAACAAAAACTGACAAAGACTTATATTATTTCTCTTGTTTGTCAACAAACAAAACTCACTAAAAACCATAATTTCAGAAGGAGAAGAAAAAAAATTCAATTCGCAAATTTCACAATGAGACATTCTTTCTGTTTGGCTAATTTCGATCCACCTTTGGATATATCAATTAGTTAGGTTTCATTTCTGTTCTTTTTCTGATAAGTCTCAGACAGAAACCTCCAGTCGTTATAATGTTTCGATATTTTTCTAATTTTCATCAACATCCTCAAGTTCTGCACCAATCAAAGACTTTTCTGTCGTACTACTCTGATGAGTGTCAGAGGCAAAGCTTTAGTAGTTATTATTTTTCTAACTTTCCTCGCCATCCTCAAGTTCTGTACCGATCAAAGACTGTTCTGAGATACTTAACTACTGCAACGAGTGTCAGATGCTTCGGCAATTAAAAAGTTTCACATATTTCCAACTTTCCTCAACATCCTCAAGTTCTGTACTGATCAAAAGACTAATAACAAAAAAAAAACAAGCAACTTACACTTCAGTCAAGCAAATACAGCAGTGTAAATTCTCAATGACATGAGCTCTTGAATTGCGATCGAAAGTAGCTTTATTCTTTGTATCCTTCTTGCTTCTTCTTGCTTTCACGGCAATGTCACTCGGGTCGATGGACAAACACAGCAAGTGATACACAACATGCACAACCAATAGCCCAGCTGGTACCTGGTTATTGTTAAGGTCAATACTCCACATGGCTTAAATTTTAATTCAACACATGTTTTTCCTGTTCAATTATTCATGGAACACGCTGGAATTTCATACAATTACATTACAAATTCTCTATTAGGCTGATGAAAACAAAGTCGCTGGAAGAAGTAGATTGGTAAGGTACACTGCACAGAGAACTGAAATGAAAAATTTGTCTTCAAAGTATAGAAATTTTAAGTAAGGCTAATGAGTAGAATATCTTAACTCAACACATGTTTTTCCTGTTTAATTATGCATTGAACAAGCTGGAATTTCCTACAGTTATATTACAAATTCTCCATTAGGCTAGTAAAAACAAAGTCACTGGAAGAAGTAGATTGGTAAGGTACACTGCACAGAGAACTGGAATGAAAAATATGTCTTCTAAGTAAATAGATTAAATAAGGCTAGGGGGAGTAGGATATCTTAATCAAACATTTTTTCTGTTAAATCATGCATCAACCACGCTGGGAATTTCAAACATTTACTTTTGTAAATTGTGTTTTAGACAGGTAAAAAATGAGAGAAGCAGTGTATTGAGGAGGAAGAGTACACATTACAGTGGTGTGTAAATGGAAATCTACCTCAATCTCGTGTGTCTTATTTCATTGCATGTGCCAAAAAAATCATCTTTGAAGGGCTTGCAAAAACTTATATCAAGCCTATTGCAAAGATTCTGTGACTTTAAAGCAATTAGATTCAATCGAAAAAAGCTAAAATGCGAAATATGCCATTTTCCTAGTTTTAAAAGAATTTGATCAGCTTCAGTGGGTGTTTTCACAAACATGAAAAGCAATTCAGTAGTAAAGCTCTTTAAAGCTCTGGAACATTGTAACAAAGCAGAGTAATAAAATATAGCTCTTGCATATAGACCCCTTCAAATGTTTACGATTCTGGACAGGCAAATGAGATTCTTTTGAAATGCAAAATAGCGCTACAATAAAAAGTTACACCTTTTGACAATTAAATCAATATGCAAATCGTTCAGTAAACAAAGAAACTGAAGGGCGTAAAATGAAAACATTCAAAGGGGTCTATAGTTTATGGTTGTATGAGGAGACAAGCCTTCCCAAAATATTTAGTGATGTTTTGTAACCCATGCGGCTAGCCTGGTATATAAACCTGATTCAAACTGCCAAATATTGGCATTTTCATCAACGATTTATGTATCACGATTCAGAAATTTTAATACGCAAGCTGTTTTGTTTAAGCTAGTTAGATAACTGCCTACATTTTTGGATGTTGCAATGGTTCAATTTCCAGACAAAAACTCTGCACGAAAATTTAACCATCTGAAAATTCTACCCTCCAAATATCTTGGTGTTTGCAAATTTTGGAGGTATATATTAGCCTGTGCACAGAACATAACACTTTTAGAAAACTTTCATAGAACAGTCTTTGGATGGTACAGAACTTCAGTATAGCCAGAAAAATCGGAACCATAATGAAACGAACACATAGATACTACTTAAGCTTTTCGTCTGACACTCAACAGAGTAATACGTCAGAAAGAGAACGAAATAGAAACCTAACTGATTTATATACCCAGATGTGGATCGAAATAGGCCAATCAGAAAAGAGGTGAATGATTGGTATGGTGTGGGAAAACCAATTTGTTATTGTATATATATAATATATAATAAAACCAAATTCTGATTGGCCTATTTCGATCCACATCTGGGTATATAAATCAGTTAGGTTTCTATTTCGTTCTCTTTCTGACGTATTACTCTGTTGAGTGTCAGACGAAAAGCTTAAGTAGTATCTATGTGTTCGTTTCATTATGGTTCCGATTTTTCTGGCTATACAAAACTTTCATAGCACTTTCAGAAGTGTATATACTACAATATTTCAAAGTGCAGTGTCTGTGCTGCAGGCTGGTATATATATACTGTATTAGGGTTTTTTGTGCAAATTGTGTATCAACTGTTAAAAAATAACCCATTTACCCTAATAGCTTTATTGAAAGATTTCCTTTCGGACATCATCTTAGCTGGAGACCTGTCTATTCGAAGCTGCTATTGCCCTGTTCCACCTCAAGGCCCTCCTCAGAAACTTGAGGTAGGCAATGAGTTGCCCTCCTCAAATACTTTTACCAAAAGATCCTGGGGGGGGTACTTCAATGTGACCATGATCATACGTGAATCTGGGCTTTGACAAAAGGACCTATTCGTATGAAAGAATTTTCAAGGAATTCCTACCCATTTGCATGAATATCAGGAAATTTCAAGCCCATATTCATGGGCTATGTTGTTGTTGCTGGGACGTCCAAACTGTGTCAGGAAGCGTGCAAAAAGTTATCGCATTCGTTTGTATCTTTCCAAAAGCAAAATGCAGAGAAAACTATTTTCAGTTGTTCTGCGGTCAACATATCTTGCAAATGGAACCCATTGGTAAGAAAATCCGAATAATACCAACCCATTTATCAGAATCAAGCAAGATGTCAAACCCATCTGTACAGAATCTCAGTTAAATTACCCCACCCATATGAGCGGCATGTCAGAAATGACTTCCTATTGAAGTACCCCCTTCCCCCCGGGCAATGGATCTACCCCTTGAGAGCAATAAGGAGGTCAATTCACTGCCCACATACTAAAAGTCTCATGGTTTAAATAAAGACCATTGCAGGTCAACAAAAGGCAGATATAGAGAATTCAATAAACCTAAATGGAATGATAAGAATAAAGTAAGGATACGATATAGCCAGCTGCTTTCCATTCTTTAGGTAGATAATCCACCAGAATTGCAAAATGTGAAATTGCAAAAATAATCATAAATAACCAAGCTGTAGCCTGCAGGGGATGCCATGGACACGACCATCCATTTATTCGTTCATATTGATTAACGACAACGTCGGATAATTCTGATTGGTAGTCTGGGGATATCTTGTTGCTGCTTTTCTTGCAACAACCGCAACATGTTTTTTCTTTATCCATCTTCAGCAGATCTACATTCTGTATTCACACCTGGAATAAATGAAAGATTTTTGATAAATAAGAGAACTGGTTGATATTGAAAATCAATGAAACAAACATTGTTACCTAAGGTTACAGTGTGCATTTCAAGGCCCTCTCGTCACATTTACCTGGCGTAAAGAGCCAAGAAAAATAATACAACTGTCCTACAAACAATAGAATTGGCGGGGATATGAAGTGTGAAAAAATATTGTGAAAAGAAAAATGAGAACAAAAATGAGCAGGCTCGGCAGACGACTTGACTTTTTTGTGTCAAGGCAGGCTGGCTGCTTACCTTCCCGGTCAATTGCACTTAAAATAACCATATTGCTATCACAAAGAGGAGCAAGCCAGCCAGCTTACCTGAAAGAACCTAGAGATTTAAATAAGAGGCCGGACAAGCAATCGATTGGAAAGGAAGTTCAACATCAATTTTAGCAACTAAACAGGCTGAAATACAGTTTAGCATGGGGCTCAACCAGTTTGAACCCAGCTCATTTGTTTTGAAATCGATCTTTATTTGAAAGAAATGACAACTTTCACCATATTCAAACAAGGATTATTGGTTTTTTTGAGACAGAAATAATACACTAGGTACTGGTTTTGAAGGGTGTTACTTTTGAGACAGAAATAATACACTAGGTACTGGTTTCGAAGGGTGTTACTTTTGAGACTGAAATAATACACTAGGTATTGGTTTTGAGGATGATAGAAATATAATACCAGCATAAGCCCTCAAATCATAAACCTGCACCTCAACCTGTGATCCGAATCTGAAACCCAGAAAAAGTCACATTGCCCCCACCCAGTATGGAACGTAATCTGTTGCATGACTCTTTAAAGGTACACAAATTGCTGTATAGAAAAGACCTTCTTTTTGTGGTTCATTCCCTCAATAAGTACACAATCAAAAATTTCAGTTGTGCTGTGCTGTGCCCAAAAATATTACATTTAAGAGGACCTGGACCCAAAACAGATCATATCTGACCAAATTGAGAACCAGGACTCTTGGACTTCTTAGACTTTCGTTATTCAATAAAAGTCTATATTTCCATATTCACACTGTAGTGAAATACGAAAACTCTGAAATCTCGGACTTTTGAAGCGTGGAGTGCTAGAGAAGTTCCAAAAGTCCAGAAAGTCCGATTTCTTGTATTTCACTTTAGGGTAAATACAAAAACTTGGGGTTCTCAGATTTTTAGATTTTTATCAAATAGGTAATGGAAGTCCACAAAGTAAAAGAGTCCCAGTTCATCTTCTTGATGACCATCATCATCAGATCTTACCATCAAATTCAGACTGGTTTTTTAAAATGTTGTTATATTTTGAAGTCAGTTCTATAGATTTCTTCTTTCACACTCTCCGTACACCTTTTTGTCCCTTCGCCAAAGAGGATTGCAAGCAGCCTAGGCCCATTGTGGAGTGCCCGAATGTGTTAGGCCTTTTTATTGGGGCCTACAAAAGTGCAGTGTGTGATCAAAGAAACAAAAATAAGCAACGGCCACAAGTGCTCGATAAATCAGAAAATCCGAAACTGATGAGTGAAACTATAGACTCTTCATTTCAAAAGGTATATTCAGAACTCACCATTTATTTCTACAGCAGTCTTCAAACCAAGGCTGGAATCTGTTTACCTCTGCTTTCCTCGTCAGTAGTTAGTTGAATTATTTGCATTTGGAAAAACAAAATGGCGGAACTGGCAAGTTGCTATTGGATACTTCATATAACAAGATTCAGGTTTCTTTGCCAATCAATGGTGAAATTTGAATGGAAGTCGGAAAATGACTACAAAATTCCTGAAATCTAAGAATTTCCTAGGAATCAGGGTCTAGGCTAGATCTTGTGAGATTCGTTTCAGATAGCAGAGTTTGTTTTTTGAGTCGATTGATAGAATATTTTTTAACAAAAAAAGTGGTGGGGCAATTCCCCACTGGCCTCTCAAAATTGCCCCACTATTGAAAAACTGTTGCCCTACCACTTGACTTTGGTATCCTTTTCATTTAGCAAAATCGTATTTTTTTGGTTACTTTGATTATTTTTGTAATACTGGATTAAGGTTTTTGCCCGTGATGTTTTGGATACTGATTCTCTGATTCAATTTCAAAACGTCAGCTGACATTAGATATGCAAAAAAAGAGTTTTTCAGAGAAAATATAGAACATTTTAGTTGGCAAGCAAATGTTAAAAAATGATAAATCAGTATAAATCCGTTTTACTTCACTATCTGTGGAAAACTATTAGAGACATCTTTTGGTATGTTTTAAAGTGCCCTTTTTTCAAACTCCCCACCAGTGAAAAACCCTTAAGAAGCAATGATCGACTTCTTACGCCATGGCTTAAAAGCTCTTACGCCATGGTTCGACTGCTTACGCCATGGTTCGATTGCTTACGCCATGGTTCGATTGCTTACGCCATGGTTCGATTGCTTACGCCATTTTATCCATTGGGGATATCTATGATACTACCACGACAACGCAAACCAGAACGCCGTTGATCAATGACAATTAGCAACGCATAGCTACCAAAAATTACGACGGTCTTGTTTCCCGTAGCTTTAGTGAAGATAATCCAGTACAAGTAAAATAGATATTGCTATCATTTCAATTAAAAGTAATACAATCAAGTATGAAATAAAGAAGTTAGTTTTATCATAAATAAAATACCCCATATCAAAATTATACAGAAAATTGTTATTGTTGTAATATTCAACGTTAATGGTAATGAATCAGTATAAGAAGCAGGACTTTGGAGCTGCCATTGACTAAATGTGGCCATTTCTTGTGATCAACGAGAGCCCATGTCAAAACGAAAGTGTTCCATTTGGCCCCAGATAGACTCTTTTTTTATAAGAGCCAGTAAATTTGATTTGAAGCTGGCTTTTCTTAAATATTCTTATATTTTCAGGCTGAAATAATCTTGAACTGTTGTTACTTTTGTAATAAATTAGAAGCTTCTTTTTGCTATCAGTATCAGTTTTGTTAATTGTTGCAAACTTCGACTCTCTTGACCAATTAACATAATTGGTGTGCTGTCAATCTGCTTGTTTTGTAATCAATTCTCAGTCTTAGATTATTTCTTTAAATTTCTAAATTGAGCTAAAAATGGTCCGCCTCGGTTTCTTCCTAGGTTGTTCCTAAGTTTTACCAAAATTTAAGGCGTTTGTTCTTGTAAGTTTTTTCTTCTAAAGAAAAAATATTGCATCAAATATCACAGTTTTCAGATATCGGAGTGCATGTGATTGAATTCTAACCAACGTATCATAATTGAGTATTTTCTGATGTGGGGGTCTACTGTTCTCAGTAAATGTTGAAAAGTCAGAGAATACCCTGTCTAATGCTGATTCATTCCCTTTATACATCACAATGTCTACTAAATAATTCATTGTTAAGTTAGAAAAGAAAAATTGTGATCATTTCAAGGGTATAAACTTCATATTTACAGACACTAATCATGAATATATCACGTGTTTGTTATTCCTTTGACGCATTTTATATAAACAGTTATAAATCATCTTCAAGAGGTGTCCCTATCAGACCCTATTGATGATCGAACTAATTAGTTAATTATTAATCAAATTTGATAGATCATCAATACAGGGCCGAAGCTTGAAGATCATTTATCAATTGGTTTACATAAAGTGTATCAAAGGAATGACACGTGATATCGTTATGATTCGTGTCTTAAGATATGAAGTTTACAAATTCCTGTATGGCCGTATTTAGAATTATAAGTAACAAGACAATAAGTAATAATACTTGCTGACATTCATTTTACACATACCCCTTGATTAGAAACCTAAGGTGGTTCCAAGTATAGTGCATTACTGTTTACCTATGCAGTCAACAGGTTGGATTAGTTACGTGTTCCATTACAAATGCCTGAGATGCTTTTTCCATCCTAGGTAATGTGCGTGCAGTAATGTAGTTGATGTTCAGTACTGTGGATAGTCTTCAGTAATGTAGAGGGTTAAATACAGTGGGGGGTTGTCATTGATATAGAGGGATGTTATCATCAGCAACGTAAAGATAAATATTGCAATAGTGTGGAGGGTATTCAGTAGAGCGGAAGATATTCAAAATGTGGAGGGATATCATCAGTAGCATCGAGGGATATTTTGTGGAACGAAAAAATCTGGAGGGTGTTCAGTAACATGGATGGTGTTCAGAATGTGGATGGATATCTTGCAGTAACGTGGAGGTTGTGGAGTAATGTAAACAAATATAAAAAGTAATATGAAAAAGTGCTGCACATCCCCCACATTACTGTAAGAGATCCCTCTCCTCTACATTACTGAACGATCATTTAATATATTTTGCCAACTAAGTCTGAAAAATGGTCTTCCCTTTTAATGAGCCGTTCGCTGAGTTCCCATAATTCAGTAGCTGCATCCGGGTCCTTCGCTTGATCACATGGCTCCACTGCCAGACAGTTATTGAAATAATGGCCTCCGATGCCATCCAGCTCTTCTGCGCATGCACAAAATACTACAGTTGCAGCAGCTTGTTGCTGGAAAAAAAAGAAAAACAGAGATTCGATCAAAAAATATACAAACAGAAAAGAGTGGATAATTGGGTTGAGGAAATCTGGCCCTTTTTGCTTATACATTTGATAGGCAGTAAAGAGATCTTCCACAGAATCATATTCTCATTTTGCTAGGTACTATTCGAGGAAGTGCCTGCATATAAGAAATAAACACATTGGAAACTACAGCCTCCACCAAAATTTATTTTATTACGATTCGTTTTGCTATGATCAATATTGTAGGGACTTTCCAGGGACTTTTAAAGCGTCCTCTCTGATTTATAAAAGATGTGATATTCTCCTAGATGTTCCTTTGGCTAATAATCATATTTGATCACAAAATGAATCCTTTTGCATAGAAAATAGAAAAGCCAGATTTGATAATTTGAGTTTTCTGTGGGGACTACATGGTAGGTTTACCTTAAACCATTTCGCTTGTAATTCCTACTAAATGCTACTAGAAATACTGCTAAGTTATATCATTTTCCTAAAATGTCTCCTTCTGATTCGTTCTTAGATAGATTTTTTTGTGAAAACAGCCTAGAGAAGTAGATAATTAAATATTTGGCTCTCTGAGATTAGATATGCTATGATCTTGCAGGATGTCTTTTATGTGTTAATTAGACGCCTCGTGCAAGATAATTATCAAACCTTTTAAAATGCAATCCACTGTTTGTGACCATAATTTGCCGGCCCCTTCTAAGCGATTTCACTTATTTAAGAGGATATACGGCTATATGCTAGATGATGTGCTAATGTTTCCTTGTAGACGAATCCACCAGGTACTGTATAGGATGATATGCCATCCCTTCTAAGGTGATAGACTCAGGGGTTTACTACCCATATTTCAATATGTGGAACCATTCCAACACTCCTGAATATGGAACCTGATGTTTGACGATCTCAAATATTTTAAGTATCAAAACACACTAAAAATGCATAGATAGAGCTATGAATCTATACCTCAAAATATAGGTATGAATTGGTATCACATACAAGTATTAGCTACTGAAGTTAATGCAAGAAAATCAAATATTGTTTAATACCATAATTTATCTAATACTATCATTTATAACTTATCACGACAAACATACTCACAATAGACTTCGTAAACGTTCGAGCCATAAGAAACATGAGTTTGCCAACTAAAGAATGTCTTGAAATGTTTGTGTACACGAAGTTCCCAGGATGCACTGCGTTGCAAGTCACATTGTACGGGGATAACCTTCGATTGAGTTCGAACGCGAAGATGATGTTGCAAAGTTTTGATTGGTTGTAGGCAAGAGCACTCCAATAATTTTCTTTTTTTATCGGCAACTCTTTGATCTCTAATGCCGAAGAACCCAGACCAGGATACCTGAAAAGTAAAGATAAATTACCTAACTACTTGAAAGGAAGGAATTTCGTTTCGTGCCAAACAAAAAAAATAACAGTTGGTAGGAATCAAACTCACACACAACGCCTTGGCTAGAAACCAGGTGCCGTAGCGATTCGGCTATACAGCACCACATAAGAGAGAGATGTAGTCTGGAAACTGAGCGAGTCTTTTATCTTATCTTTTTGTGCGGAAAATCGTAATAATTTTAATTGTCTCCTTTTGTTAGTGTGCACTCTCGTTCTGCTCTACTACCGAATCAATCACATGACTTGATGTTATTTGGCATTGTATTCTTTTGTTAGTGTGCACTCTCGTCATCATCCACAAGATAGCTGGCTGATGCAATGAGAGGACAATGCCTGTTGTTTTGGTTTCTAGACTACGTACCTTTCTTATGACTATGACAGCACTAAGGCTGGGAAGGAGTCAACTTTATCTAGTTGGTGTGACAAACGATTTTTGAATTACGGTGTTCAGCAGAACCATGCTTGTCCGTTGTAAACGTCAAAACTCTCAGTTGAGAAACGAAGAAATCAAATAACCAAGACAACTTTCAAGCAATTCTATGTAGAGGGTCCTCTGCTCAACCCCTGTTGAAACCCTGATTCAAAAAAATTATTTCAGATGACAATCATGCAGATTACACAATCATCAAAATAGTACGTCAGAAAGAAAACAAAAATGAAACCTAACAATTTTTATACCACAATGGACATGAAATAACCACTTGAAAACTGAAAGTTGCCAATCAAAACCCTGTATATTTTGGCTAGTTCTCAACTCCATAAACTAAACAGCTTAAGCTGTTATTTTGCTTTGCTTTATTTGCGATTTTCTTCACCATCCTTATGTTCTGTATCGATTATATATCGTACTGTTCTGACGTATTACTCTAATGAGAGTTCGATGCAAAGCTTTAGTAATTATTATGTTTCGCTATGTTTCCAATTTTCCTCGCCATCCTCAAATTCTGTACCAATCAAAGACTTTTTTGACATACTTTTCTGTTGAGTGTCAGATAAAAAGCTTCAGTAGTTTATATGTTTCGCTAGTTTCCGATTTTCCTCACCATCCTGAACACAAGATATAAGAATTGGCGAGAGTGAATCGCTGTAATTGTCATATCTAAGTCAATATCGGACATTAAGTGGGAATTTTAGATAGAATAGAAAAAATATGATTTAATCCCGGCAATTCTCAAAAATATCTTCCAAAACGGAACACTTTACAACACTATGGAATCCACTTGTATAGCACTTACCTATGTGACTCCGAACTAACAACAACCACTCTCGAAGGTGCGGTCTTGCGTAATACTTCATTTAGCAGTTGCACCAAATAGAAGTGTCCGAGATGATTGACGGCAAAATGCATTTCAACACCATCACTCGATTCCGTATATGGCAGTCCGTAGATACCAGCATTGCATATCAGCATGTGCAGTGGCCTTAAAGTCAATTTTGTAGATAAAGTAATTAGTTTGATCATGAATAGGGCCTGATAGGGACGAATCTTGGAGATCATTTATTAACTGGTTTATATAAGTGCGTCAAATAATAACGATTGATATCTTTATGACTAGTGTCTTTATTTATCAAGTTTACAATTTCCTTATGGCATCGTCAAAGATTTTAGGTAACAAAATAAATCTGACTTGAGAAGGGAGTGCCTATCCTGGCTATAGAGCTGGATATACATTAATATAGAGCAATCATAAAGCAGAATGAACGCGTTAAAAAACAGACATGTTCTTCTGTCCATGTTTTTCTCCAGAAGAACATGTCTGTTTTTGACGCGTTCATTCTGCTTAGATAACAAAATAAAGTGGAAAACCATTAACCAAAAGCTTTGCGTCTGACACTCATCAGAGTAGTTCGTTAGAACAGTCTTTGATCGGTACAAAACTTGAGGGTGTCGAGGAAAATCAGAAACATAGCGAAATAAAATACTAAAACTACAAAAGCTTTTCATCTATAAGTCATTAACCCATAGCTTATTCTTCCTGAAAAAATACGAATAAAGGTTCATAAGCACCATTCTTTGGAGATGAATTCTTGTGAGAAACTTCGAATACTTGAAAGAGAGGCCAAGTCACATTGTAACACATGTATTGGAGTTTTGATCACCTGCAAATAAAAGCATTAAAATGATTTTAGATTGCTAACTTTTGGAATAGAATATATTTTGAAGAGCAATAGCAAGGGCTTTCTCATAACGTTTTCTTTAGGGTTTTCGCTCTACATATTTGCTAATGGAATGGGCTTGGTTTAACTAAGTTTAACAGAAAAGGGTGTGTCTAGTAGTACTATCAACTGGTCTTAAAGTAAGTGTATTTTCTTTGACGAATTCATTTCATCAATTCTTAGCATGATGACCCCGTGAGTTGATTTAGAGGTAATAGTAAATTTAGATAATAGATGACTAGCGAAGAGAAGCAAGACAAGACCATACGGAACAGTTTTGGATGAACGGTTGAGCATTGTAACTCATTCAAAAGGTATGGCTTAGCAGATAGAACAACAGTTCTACACATAAGGTTTTTCTGCATCCCATGTGTGCTATCCTACCTAACCAATAGCTTTTCCTCCGTGATTTCAAATATTTTAATCACCTGAGGTGACCCATACCTTTTTGTATGTGGAATTCTTATTTTTCTTAGTCTGGAGGTTTTGTGCTGTCTACTAGGCAGCCTTACTTGCTGGCCATTCATTTGCGATATAATACCCTGGAATTATAATCCCTGTTCATAATACCTATTTAAATTGGCTAAGAATGTATACCCTGATATGAGGTTTGAAATAGGACAGCCTGAAAACTGTGTTCTGTAAATAAGAGAAAGTTTTTCGTGAGAAAACCCTTTTACTCACTAATATTCCTGGGACAGGTATCTATCAATGCCTCAACTGCAGAAAACTAGAAAGGGTTGTCCTGGTGAGGACGGTACTGGTTGAAAACTATCCTATGGTGAGCAAGGTCTTGGGTTGAAGACCAGCTGGACAAGGTTTTGGGTTTGAGACATAAAGGAGGTAATTTTCCAATAGTGATCATTACCTGTTCTTTTCTTATAAGATCCGCAGCATTTCTACCAAGGTTCAAATCTCGGCATGCCATCACAACATGGCAACCATGCAGAGATAACGCACGAGCTGTTTCGAAACCTATGATTAAGATAAGAAAAATCTTAAGAAAATATCCCGGTTTATGATAGTATTCAGAATGTGTACAGTAGTGATTGTAATATGTCAAACATAGATGATACTAGATTGCTTGCTTTGGAGTTTATGATAGTATTCAGATTAGCCATCTATTTAGAATACTTTTTTAAATTGACTTTAATTTTTTCCAGACAACCTGGTTTAAAAACCATCCCATACATATAACATGTGTGCAGCAGTAGGGTGGGTCTTCAGAAGTGGGGTGGGTCTTCAGAAGTGGGGTGGTTCTTTAAAAGTTTCAGGGATTCTTTTTCAATAAGAGACCAGTCGATAAGCAAGCATAACTGTAATGATTAAATCAATCAAACTTTAAAGCAACTAAATAGTCCAACTTCAACAAGCAACCAAACAGCCAAGCAATCGTGCTATAAGTGCTAAGCCTTGCCTTTCTATGCAGAGGGTATGCAAGGGAAGGAATGTAGGGTCTGTAATCCCCCCATTTTTCTAGAAAATGACCGTCAAGATTTTCGGAAAGATGGGGAGTTGAAGAACATGTAATTCAGCTCTAGAATAAGCTTGGACCTATTAATGCTTTAAAGTTGACATTAATACAATGACCTTCGAGCCTCACCTATACCACAATTGGCACCAGTGATAACAGCAGTTTTCCCAGTAAGGTCTCTTCCCCTTAACACTTGCATTGCAGAACTTGAAGAATCAAATTTGCTTTTGTTCTTTTTACTATCTGTCATTGATAAAGCTAGTCTTGGATCAACGTAGGTTGTTCTCTTGTTCACTTCACTACGAGAAAAACAACATAAAACAATAACAATGTTGGTTAGAAAGGATTTGTCTCAGATTTCATGGAGGGTTACAGAGAACTAAAAAGAGCTGACAGCTTTGTGTTCCCACTGAGTGGTTGACGATTTTTAACCTTCGAAGATAAGTTGATTAATTCTCTAGCGTTATAAAACTTTCACAACAAAACAAATCCGTAACAATTTGCGAGGTTAACAATTAAAAGCTGTTGATTGAAAGGTTCAAAACAATACTGGCATGAATTCAACCTTTATGAGAGAAATTTCATTACACACGAGCTAAGTAATCTGAGAAAATACTAATATGATACTTACACATTAAATTTTAAAGGAGCGTAGTGTGGAACTCAATCTCAGAAGATAAGAAGAAATACAGTTCTGTGCAAAGCTAACAGCAAGTCCTTAATGTGACAATGAAGGCATAAAATCTGGTAACTGTTTGCTTTGCACACAGACGAAAAAGAAAAACCACGGATCAAGAAAGTGCTGCATGTGTTCTAAAGGAGAAAATCATACTCACTCTATGAATATTGTTTTTCCATCCTCATCAAGGGCTTTCCTCCATCCAAATGGAAGCTCTAAAAATAATGAAAATTATCATTAGGATCCCCCTCAACAAAATTCAGCACTGTACTGATTCTAAAACATCCACTGAGACTTTTAACATTGTCTTAATGTATTTCAATCATAGTTTCACCATTGTCAGACAAACTTTGAATGGACTTGGAAGCCACTGGATAAGTGTATACATCCCCCCATAGCCTAATGTGGAGCCAAAAACCTTGTAATCCTAGAAGCTGGATCTTTGCATACTGATCAGCACCAACAAGTTCAATCATCAACAACAACAGCTAGCACTGATTTGAAACCTAGTTGCATTGAGTACAATCAGGGGTGGGTCCAAAATAAATCTTAAGGGGGTTAGGTGCTTCTAATAAATCCTAAGGGGGAAGGGGCGCTAATGAAAGCTATTTTTTAACAAAAAACATTCTGTTAAATTTCAGAAATATCAGCTTTTCCAATGGATGCTAAAATTCTGGAGAGTGGGTGCTGAGAGTTATTTTCAACGCTGAGGAAGGGAAACTGCCCAGAACTGCAACCCCCTAAATCCCCCAATAGGCACAATCTACTGACATAATAATCATTCATCAAGATAGTGGGGATTGGCCACACATGACCGTTGAAGTATTCCATATCAAAAAATGACACATAAGTATCACAGAAGATACCCAAATTATCAATATCATGTCATTACCAGGGTAGACACCTGAACTTTGGATCAAAAAAAGATAAGGGCAATTTCTAAACCAATATAGATAAACCTTTTGCAAGGAGTTTTCGTTTATTTGTACTTGGATGTTCCCACTGCGTTGATTTACTGCTATGGCTGAAAAACAAAATTTATGGGAGAAATCAAAATGGGAATAAAATTCATTGAAACACTTTAAAGACAAGTTTTGTAGAGCATAAAAATCACTTCATACATTATTAGAATACTTTTTCCTTGCTCTCAACATCCTTAACTATCATTTCTATTCTGAGAGAGCATGAAATGTGCATTTTCTACTTCAGACTAATTTAGCACTACAACCAGGTCAGCCATCAGGCACAACAGGTATCACAGCCAAGGTAAATTAGTCAAAAAAAAGGTCTGGAATATTTTTTGTAAGCGGTATTCAAATAGAACAAAGATGGAAAAATTCAAAACGATGTTGATCCAAATCAAGAGCTGGCAATGGACCTAAAGATTACTGGCCTTGTATCATAACTTGCACAAATTCAAAATAGCAAAAACTATCTTTCAACAAGTAAGATCATTACCCTTTGGTACATTTTTAGGGGGGTCAAGGCAGGGCACCTGAAATCTAAGTATGAAATCCTGGATTCTCTGGACTCTCTCCTTTGCATGTGTCTCAGATAGAAAAGCTATACCTTGTATAGAAAATCTGCCTTTTATGGGCCCAGATCAGTTGCCCCTGGATACCCCTGTGTCAGCCCTGGTTGAATTTATTTCCACAATCTGACAAAGGCTTATGCCAATTTCTATTGTTCTATTAACTATGAAGTGAATTCGTGGACAAAATGTTCGGTTCGGCGTTGGCCATTCCATTTCATGGTTTCATTTCTTCGTTTCGGGGTTTACAGCAGTCATTATCCAATGTCGTTGCTCCGTTTCGCGTGGTTTTACTTGCGGTTTATCTCATTTCGAGAAACATCAAATCTTCGTTTCGCGATACTGGTCCGTCTTTTCCACTGGACACTTGCATGCATGTCATCGTTCTGCATCACAGCACTACCAACTCTCCATGTCTTTGTTTGGCGTCAGTCAACCTGGACGGACCAGTGTCATGCAATGGATGGACCATTAATGACGATTGTGAGGACGTTGTTGGAATCGTTTCGATTCTGTCAATGGCTTCTTTGAGTGCATCTTTTATTAGAGCTTTAAATTCTTCCATCTCAAAGTTTGAGCTTGGTCCAGTTTGAGCCTGTTTCATGCATGTACAAAAAACGCGGGAAATTTTGTTAGGCCAGGCATGTAACTATCTGACAACAACAACAACATGTAATTAATGGTCCATCCATTGCATGACACTGGTCCGTCCAGGTTGACTGACGCCAAACAAAGAAAGTGAAAAAATAAATATTTGAAATTTATTTAATCCCACTTTACATTCTCACTTTACATGAATTTTAAGGTATTCATATTTAAAAAAAGGTGTCATTGTATACCTTATTGATTTAACTTAATTTAGGGCACTGGGCTCGAAAATCGTTATGATTCATCTCAGTGTCCTAGACAACAACTTATCGTATTATATTGAAAAACACTGTTAATAATTTTGCGCTTATTTCTATATAGTTTAATCTTTATCTTTTACAGTTATATTGTAAGTAATATGTTGTTGAATAGAATGAAATTGAATTGAATTGAAAGACATGGAGAGTTGGTAGTGCTGTGATGCAGAACGATGACATGCATGCGAGTGTCAAGTGGAAAAGACGGACCAGTGTCGCGAAACGAAGATTTGATGTTTCTCGAAATGAGATAAACCGCAAGTAAAACCACGGGAAACGGAGCAACGACATTGGACAATGACTGCTGTAAACCCCGAAACGAAGAAATGAAACCATGAAATGGAATGGCCAACGCCGAACCGAACATTTTGTCCACGAATTCACTTCATAATTAACATTTCTATTTTATTGCTCTCAACTTATCAACTCTGTCCATCAAAGATAAAAAGGCCTTCGATTCCAGAAAGCAGACTGGCGCCATGAAGTGCCAATCCCAGCAATGTTCCCCTTGATGTGATTCTATTTGTCTTTTGTCGGGAATAACAAAGAGCTTGCAAAAATTACCATCTCCAATTTTGAAGATGTACGTATGAGATACTTTCTACTAACGTGAATAGCGAGTGCTGCGATGGATGTTGTGGTCCTCCATCCAGCTCAGACCTCGGAGCGAAAAAGGACACACAATTACAAATCATTTGGGTTTGATTTTCAATACTTACTCTATATAGTATACTTTACCATCATCTGTGGTTCTCATCTCCCAACCTACCGGCAAATCATCGTCCGAATCAGAAATGAGGGCCTCCACTTCAGGAGCAACTGAAGCCAGCTCGTCCGCCATTTTGATAGTTATTTGTATCACTGTTGTGAATTGAGTTGAATCGTTATGCTGCACAGCTACATAGCTGCACAGCAGCAATCAGCGTGAAAAGTACAGCTCCTTCGCAGAATGTATTTTTGAATTACTCCAAACAAATATTGCTGCTATGCTGCTATGATATCAACATAGTTGGAAAAATGTCATACTTACAGATATTTACAAAAAACTCAGCTTTTAGTCAGAAAATTGCGATTATTCGAAGTCTCGTAACTTACTTACTTCAGGTTTACTGGTCTATTCACTTACTTGCCCCCATGAAAATAAATGTCTACCTTTGCAAACTGTTTCTGATTTATATTCTCACAAACCACAAACAAACTGCCGTGATTAAAATATGCCACCAACAATCTCGAACCTAGGATCATAAAGAGAGCAAAGGACGCTAACCACTGCTCTAAATCAGGGATTCTTATACGGGATCATTTCTGATTTATGTATCCCGATTTATCTTCAGTGCTCTGTCCTTTATCTTTTCACATTCTAAAAACACAATACAAATTACAATGTTTAAAGTGAGTGTGAAAGTCCTAAAACGTATTTGCATTTCAATCACTAAAGCCTGGATGTTTTTGTTTATTCTATTAAGTCCAGGAAAATTGATTTGTGATGTGTTGACGCTTTTGAGACAACCAAGGAATGAAAAAATTAATAAGAAATGAAAACCATTCTCGAATTGACAAACGTGTTTAAACACAAAACAAGCTGGGTTGTGTAAATTTATTTTTCTGCACTTGATCTGCAAAACCTGAAATGATGAATGGCATTACTTCTTCGCTTCGTGTCCTCAGATGAACGAGTTTTTACTCACAGAAAACACAGAATCCTGGAATGGAACTGGTGGAATGGAACTCATATTACCTTTGTTCCAACGAACCCTCTTTCTTCTTCTCTGGTCTCAATTGCAATCAAGAATACTATACTTGTTTTTGATGGGGTAGTGAAAGTTTTTTTGTGTTCACTAGATTCATTTTTCGAAAATGAAGATCTTTACTGTAATTGATAGACACATACATGTATGTATTCTACATAAGAAACTCGGACTCTGTACTAACTAAAGATTTCAGAATTCCCCGTACTTGAAAAATGATTCCTAAGAAACAGCCATGTTGTGGGCTGGATACAAGAGCTGGTATTTTCTGCATCCTTACACTTTTTTTTTAACAACAATTTTATAAGAACACGATAAAAGAAAGTCCGAATATATTCATATTGAATTCTCAATATATAAGAAGTAACAAAGAGGTTTTATATTTACAATATTTCGTACTCAAGCTAGTACATCATTCAGGTAACTAAAATTAATATAGCTAGTTTTTAAATTTAATATATACTAGCTTGAGTACGAAATATTGTAAATATAAAAAATCTTTGTTACTTCTTATATATTGACAATTCAAGATGAATATATTCGGACTTTCTATTATCTTATACTAACTGAAACTGTCAGCTGGAACTGGATTATAAGAACACGAGCCTCAAATTCTGCCAAATGTTGAGAACAAGCTAAAAACAAGCTAAAGCTAGCTATTTTTGCTCAATAATATGAATTATTAGAAAAAACCATAAGACTGAGAGACAAAGATAAACAAGCAAGCTGGCAGCCTACTGATATGTCAGATGGGCCAGAAAAGTGGCAATTTGCAACAGTTAAAACAGCAAAATAGCAAAAGCAGGCTTTAAAAGCATTACAAAAGTAAGAACAATTTAAGAACATTTCGGGCTAAAAATTAATGGTTCTTATGTGCATTATACACTCTTTATTTCTTTATGAACCAGTAAAATTGATTTGAAGCTAGCTGTCCTTAAATACTCCTCTATTATCAGGCTGAAATGTTCTTAAATTGTTCTAACTTTTACAATGGCTGGGAAGCTTTGTTTGCTATCAGCAGTGTTAACTGTTGCAAAGTTTGACTTTCTTGACCATCTGACATTATCTCTGTGCTGCCAATCTGTTTGTTTTGTAATTATTTCTCAGTCTTTTGGTTATTTCATAAAATGTTCATATTGAGCCAAAAATGGTCAGCTTCGGTTTGTTCTTAGCTTGTTTCTTAGTTTTGGCCAACTTGAGGCGGGTATTCTTATAAAATTGTTCTTATAAAAACAAAAGAGTGTAGTTTATGGTATTGAACCATATTTACTGGGAAGGGCCCTTAAATAGTAATGTGGTTTGATTTCTCCCATTGAGGACTAGAGTAGAGTTTCTTAAGCTTTTAGCCATTCCAGGCCTTGTTGCTTTACCGAAAAAAGTGTTACCCTAAAAAACAACCAATTAGACTCACAGTCGAGATGAAGGCCTAGCTTTATCAAGCTGTTTTTTCTCGTTCCATCAAATTTCATAATTTGAAAGAAAATTTAGAAAACTATGGAGATTTTAACCTTGAATGTCTTTGGTTGTTTAATTAATTCACAGATTTGGATAATGCAACCTGGATAAAACACTAGACAAGGTTTTTGCATAGCAAAAGCCTAGGTCTGTGACTGCAAAGCATAGATGTACACTCAGAGTCTTTAGGTCCATCTAGTACATCCCAGTCTCCACGATTCCACAGTCTATGTTTTACACTTGAACATAGTTTGTCAGACTCTCTCGCCAGTCGCCACCCCGCGTTTATCTCTATTGCACGTCACCACCTTTCACTAGCACAGCCTTTCACAGCCATTTGCAACCTCTCACGAACTTCTGTGGTCTTACATAAGAAGCGAAATCCCAGAACCCGTCAAGCTCAGAAAATGGCTGACAAGGTTTCGAACAAAGAATTACCTGGAATTAACTCCAAGAACGCTCGTTTTGATCTGGTAACAAGACAAGCAAAAATCGATAAAGAGTTGGAAAAACAAATAAAGTTTTACAGACAGGAACACGATGATATGCTTCGACTTTATGACTTGCAGACCAAACACGTTTTGCAACGCTATGGTGATATGGCTACAAGCTGCCAGTCTGGAAAACACGCGTTTTCGAGTGAAGAGATTGATCGTGGAATTACCGTGCAGACGAAAAAAGGAATTCACACGCCGTTAATACGTGCACAATCACATGATAATCTAACGTTTTCGAGAAATGGGCAGCCAGGAAAAATAGCCCCTAGCTACAAATCTGGAAAACACATAATTTCGAATGATGAGGTTGGTCGTGAAATTACCGTGCAGACGAAAAAAGGAATTCACACGCCGTTAATACGTGCACAATCACACGATAATCTAACGTTTTCGAGAAATGGGGAGCCAGGAGAAATGACAGGACATGGGGATGGAAAAGAGAAACAAACAATTTTAGATCGCAGGATAAGAAGAGTGTCCTACCAAAGCAACGATGGGAACTGTGGAGATTCAGTGCTTTTAGAGAAGGTTGACCCCCTAGAGGCTAAGATTGAAAAACAGCTTAATATGGCTTCTTGGGGGCTCAAAAAAACCAGGGCACCCCTCATGCACGAGCAGAGTAAATCAACGAGGAATACATCTTGGGGCAAAGGGGGAAAAGTACTGAATGAGTTCCACCATCTACCCTCTGTGAAAGAACTTAGTGAAAGAGAATTTGAACAGAAAGGAGAGCTTTTACTGCGAAGGAGAAGTGTATCGTTTAACGGTGCTGAAACAAGGCAAAATGACGCTGCGACGCTTTTGCCCCCACATAAAACAGATCTCCACCTAAAGGGGGAGAGTACCCAAGACACAAAGAGTCACATAGCGACCTGCTCTAACAATCAAAAAACCTTTATGCTCCCAAAGAAAGCTGATTTGAACCTTCAGAAGGACAAAGCCGAACAAATTAAGGGTGACACAGTGACCAATAAAGATCATCAAACATTTATGCCCCCACAGAAACCCTATCTCAAGGCAAAGAGAGAACAGACCAATTGTGACATTGCTGCTTCCTCGAAGCATCAACAGGACCATGCGAAGCTTCGACATTTTGAGTCACTTTCTAACTCACGAGAAGAGATCTGTTTGCCTGTATTGGGTGGTAAATTGGATGGTGGCCAGAAGAGCTTTGATAAGAGGGGGCAAGGCAGGAATAGAAGCATGTCCTTGCATGATTGTTCCACAAATGACGTCTACAGATACACCCATCAAAGCAACCACTGCTTCGACAAGATTGCCTTAAAAAATCCTTCACTTGATGCCGAAACGAGCAACAGTGCTCAAGTTAAGAAAGATTCAGATGAGTTGGCACTTGAGCAATCAGTTGACCGAAGCCACGGGGTGGGCCTTAATGGGCCTAAGTACAAACCCTCCTTTCAGTTGCCTCACATCAACTGCAAGAGCTCAAGCACACTAAAAACTCAGCAAGAAAAATCTAGGCCTATGCTTCAGCGAAGAAAAACATTTTCAAATATGCCTTGCTCATGGAAGGAAGAGCTGGCACGAAGAAATACGACAAGGAAATTATCGCAAGTTGAACAAGGGCCTACTGTCAATGAAGAAGAACCCAGCTCTCTCGCTGCTGAGTTCGAAAAATTGAAGACTTGTAGATATCTACGATAACTGTTATGACGTAATCATAGTCTGGGGTATGGGGCGAGTTTATCCTCAGCTACGACCTGTGCACGTTCACCGGTAACACGAAACCCCTCGGTTCAAAATCCATGATAACCACAAACAAAGCCAGGGGGAGCTGGGTTTCTTGTTCTCATACAAGTAATTAAAATGATAAATGAATTGATACACTCCTTTTTTTAAAAAGAAAACTATGCTTAATCTTCGTACTACCGTTTCTTAGCTATCTTCCTAATTATGGTACGAAAAGTTTCTTAGCAAGTCTCTTACACAAAAACCTAATTTTCCTTCATATATCAGAAATGAAAGTTTAATCAAGTTTAGGCAATTTGCTTCCATATCAAAGAGCCTCGTCCTATCATAATAAACCTTTCAATGAAGTGGAATTCAACCAAGGGGGCCGAGGCCTTCATTCAACTCTGTGGGACAGAAGTGTAGCAGTTGTTTTTCTCGTCAAGAAAAATATAAAAAATTCTTAACTTTTTCGGCTCACAAAAAATCTCCTACCAAAGTTACTGAAGTTTTAAAAACCAACGGTTTCATAACTTTTCTAAACAACCGATGTGTGAAATGTGTTGGCAAGTAAGAATCGTGTGAAAATTGGCTGTTCATGTATCATCTCCCTAATCAGCAATGCTTCTTGAAGTTTCTTGTCAATTCTTCTAAAAGTTTGAAAAAGGTTCAGGGCTTAAGTACTATAGATTCATAAACTTGTTTCTGAGATAAAAATTGACGAGTGCATGACTTCCGGTTTGAGAGAAAGCAGGGCAGGGGCCAAAGCAAGAACGAAACAGGAAATTGAATCATGCAAGTCCCATGATTTCCAGGAATGACGTTGCGCAATTGTCTCGCTTATCTTTTTCATCTGAGCAGTAAAGAGCTGGCTTAGTTGGAATCTAACATCCATCAAGAAGTAGGCCTACAGATTGGAGAAGGTGAACGGGACGAAAATGCCAAAGTTATGCTGCTGTTGCGCACAGGTAATTTTCTAATCTCTTAAATATTTAAATTCCCTAAAAATGCCAATTATTGAGATAAAATTAAAAATTAAACGATACTTACCTGAAAGGGAAGTTGAAGTTTGATTATAGTTCTATGAGTCATCAGCCAGGAGCGGAGGAGTTGTACGAGAGAGCGCTGCGCAGGAGCTAACCAGACTTTAAAGCAGTAATTGGATCAGACCATACGGAGCGAAGGAGTGAGGGTGGGGTTTATACCTCAATGCCTCTGGGAGGGCGTACAACTCCTCCGCTCCTGGCTGATGACTCATAGAACTATAATCAAACTTCAACTTCCCTTTCAGGTAAGTATCGTTTAATTTTTAATTCTATTTCGTCATCAGCCTATGTCGCTGCGGAGCAGTACGAGATTTTAAAGCATGGAATGATCCAATTACGAAAAATTCCAAATTAGAATAAAACAAGGAATGCAAACAGGTGAAGTAGAACAAAACAAGGTTGATAATATATGAAAACTAAATTAAGTACTAGTTAGATCTGAAGAATTCAATATCACAGTTCCAAAATTAAAGTCAGTTTGATCAGGTCTGTTATAAAATCTTTGAAAAGTCTGTTCACTTGACCATCCCACAGCAGATAAAATGTCTGTCACGTTCACATTCTGTTTGGCAGCAAAAGATGTAGCAGCAGATCGTGTACTGTGAGCTTTGAATTTAGATGTGTCAACACCAGCCGAAGATAAAATGTTCTTAACCCATCTGGCAAGAGTATCTGTAGAAATGGAAGCATGTGGTTTCAGATAGCTTATTAAAAGTTGATCTGATTTCCGAATTGGTTTGGTTCTTTGGATATACTCATTCAAATGTGTAAAGACACACAATCTCTTATCCGAGGGATATTCAAGGAACCGTATAGGTTCAATGTGAAAACCAACTCTTGTCTGTTTTACCTTCTGATCAACAAAGAATACGTACTCATGTTCTAATACCTGCATAGATTCAATATTCAATAATTTTATAGTTTGACACCTCTGACCACTTAAAAGGCACAACAGAAAAGCAACCTTAGCAGAAAGATCTTTTAGACTTAATTCAGAGGGCAAACCTTGCTTGCGAAAAAAATCAAGAACAGTCTTAACGTCCCAAATGTTTTTATGTTTTGGAAAACTTGGCCGCCGTTCAAACACCCCTTTCATAAATCTTTTAATTATGGGTAACTGACCCAATGGAGTTTCAGTACCCAAGTCTAAGACTGAAGAAAGGGCACTCTTTGCAGTATTAACAGAGCTGTATGACAGACCATCTTCATGTATCATTGTTAAGAATGATAGAACCTGGGGAATTGTAGGAGCTATTATGTTAATAGATCTTTCAGTACAAAACTCAAACCACTTTCGGATACTTGAGGAATATTGGTTTTGAGTGCCTGATCGCCAGGAGGATAAAATAATCTCAATAACATTAGGTGCAATATTCTCACCAATCAACCTTTTCCTGACAAGAGACAAATAAGAAGTCTCATTTTCTTGTAGAGTGGGTGCATTGCATTCGGATAGGTTGGGAGGGACAACAGAGTTTTCGATGGCTGTAGGGATATTGGCTTCTGGGCAAGTAGAGACTGAAGAAGAGGGTACCATGATTGAGTTGACCAATCTGGAACAACCACGATGCCTTCTGCATGATCCCTCTTGATCTTTTGAATTGTCTTCAAAATGCAACTAAAAGGGGGAAAACAGTAAAATTTGACATTACTCCAAGATATGGAGAAAGCATCAATAAACAATGCTTCTGGATCTGGTCTGAATGAACAGTAGGAGTCAAATTGCTTATTCAAGCGAGAAGCAAATAAATCCACTTCAGGTTTAAATTTCAATTGCTTCAAAGCATCTTCAAGGAAAGTGGAGTTCAACATCCATTCTGTGTGTTGAGAGTGACATTTTCTAGATTCCATATCAGCTACAACATTGGTTGATCCAGGTAAATGTGCAGCTGTGAGCCAAATACTATGCTGAATACAGAAGTCCCATATTTTAAGGGTGATATCATTATATTGAGGATTATGACAAGTACCCATGTTGTTGACAATGCCGACAGCAGCAGTGTTGTCAATCATTATTTTAACATGTTTGTTTGATAATTCAACAGAAAAAGATTTCAAAGCAAAATATGCTGCATTTAATTCAAGAAAATTTATGTGGTTAAGTGACTCAAGCTGTGACCATTGACCACCAGTGGAGGTATTATTGAGGGCAGCCCCCCAACCAGTCCGGCATGCACAACTGGTTAGCTCCTGCGCAGCGCTCTCTCGTACTGCTCCGCAGCGACATAGGCTGATGACGAAATAGAATGCAAATGATTTGATTTGATTTCAATGGATTTGATTTTATACAACATTGTCACGATCGTTACGATAAGGAAGTTCATATTTACATTTTGATATTTCTCTAAATGTAGCTTGTTTTTTCTTCATTGATACAATGCTCTTGCGAGATCTAATCATGTATACACGCATTTCTTTATAAGTAATTTCAGCTCGAGCTCAGTACTAAAAATTGCTGAGCATTTGCTTACCTTTTTTACTCAAAGATTTGTATCTTATAAAACTATCCAACGAGTTGTTGTACTAAAATGTTGATGATATCTTAGATACTAAAGTCTGCCGGAGTACTAGTATCCACAATAATCTACTTCTCTATAGCTGCTGCAAGATTTTCATTGCCAATTGGATCAGAATTTAAATTTTCAAATTGCTTAGCATTCCTCTGTCCAGTACTAAAATTGCTTAACTTTTTGTCTTGTCGAGTACTGCCTTGCTTTTAAATCAGTTTCTTATAAAAAATACGTGTACACGCTTTTAAATTTTTTAAGAACCTACCTGAAGCCCTAGCACAAAGTTATGAAATTTCAAGAATTTCAACAATATTTTAATTAGATTTTATTTTACCAACATTTTTTTAGCTTTCTTTTTAATTTTGTATATAATATCATCCTATCAGTTTTATAAATCATGTAATGCGCCTTTGAGCCATGTGGATAAATGGCGCAATACAAATGCCTTATTATTATTATTATTATTATAAATAAAAATATAAATTTCTTTCTATTGTTGTCTATTGTTAGAGAAAACGATAGAACAAAAGAATCCATTGCTTTCTACCAGAGATCCTAGTTCTAGGTTCCTTATTAAACCAGTCCCTTGTATAGATAGGGTGTATGATATATGTACACTTATTATCAAGAAACCGTTTATAAGAAACAGCAGGGCAAGATTTTCAAAACTTAAGAAACTTTGGTAGGAGATTTTGTGTGGACCAGAAAAGTTAAGAAACTTTTTATATTTTTTTAACGAGAAAAACAACTATAGGGATGAACTAATAGAAAAACAACTGCCATATATGTTACATTTACTGTAGCAGCTGCATTAGCTTAGATACTTTAGCTCTTTGCAATGATATTTACATTTATTTTTGCTTCTCTATATCCAATTCGTGTATGAAAGTGATAGAAAATAAAGAACCGACGGTATGTGAAGAAAAATTAGGTTTTTACGTTAAGATACTTGCTAAGAAACTTTTCGTACCACAACTTGATTGAAAGCTAAACAACTCTGGAACGAAGATTTAGCATAGTTTCTTATAAAAAAACGAGTGTAAATGCAGCCCATGACTTGACCAAATTTGACGTTTTCTATACAATATTTTGGCATTTGTTTATCTTTTGCGGGGCTCTTGTTGCCTAAATGGAGGGTTCTGGCGTCATAACTGCCACTGACATTACATTCTATTCTACAGGACGAAGACTCCACGCTGCAATCGCCCCTCCTCGCAGATGAGACGCCTGCAAAAGCGATCAATTTCGCGGTGCTCTTCGTCCCAGAGTTGGACGCAATTTTCAACGATTTTGAGGACACCCTGAACCCGTTCGTGGAGGACAGAATCGCATTGGAGAAGGCAGAGAAAGCCGTCAAGACGACAGTGCGCAGATTTGCTGATGTACACTTCCAAGCCTCTTTCAAAGAGTATGTCAAAGCACTGAAGACGTCTCTTGCAGACAAGGGCGTTTCCGTCCAAATTGAACGAGGAGAACTTAGGTTTGTAAGATTCAAATTTTTATAACAAAGCCTACTACAATCCAATGGCGAAACGAAGTTTAGGGCACCTTATTTCGAAAACTAAGGGCCCCTGGGCAAAGAAGGCCCAAAAATATTTTTCATTGTGTGGTTTTGACTATACTGTGCTTTTGAAGTTATTCCACACACCTTCTAAGAGCCCCATCCTACTTAGTTCCTAGGGGCCCCGACTGCCTCCGTCACGCCACGGCTATAGCCTTGGACATAATATATTGAGACAATTTCAAATTGTTAAAAAAGATTTGTGAATAAACTCCGATACCAATCATTCACCTCTTCTCTGTTTGGCCTATTTCGATCCACATCTGGGTATATGAATCAGTTAGGTTTCTGTTTCGTTCTCTTTCTGACGTAATACTCGGTTGAGTGTCAGACAAAAAGCTTTAAGTAATCTTTGTGTTCGTTTCGCTATGTTTCCGATATTTCTGGTTATTTTGAAGTTTTGTACCGATTAAAGACTGTTGATAAACTCCCCCCTCTGAGAGACAGTTGAGAACAGAAAATAAAACGATGCCTGATGAGATGAGAGCTGCTTCCTGTGTTTGAGTTGAAGCAAATAAAGGGATCCATTTTAAGTATTCGCTACAAATTGTCCAGGGTACTTCAGTCACAAGTACTCTAAGACCACAGCTGCATCATCTTCAGTCCGTATGATCATAATAATGATAATAACTAAAGCTTATTTCTAACAGGTTCTACGGAGATTTGGCACGAGTTTCAAAAGCCGAGAAGGAAGCAGAGAATGCCATCCAGCAGATTTTACTCACCTGGGACAAACTAAACGATATGGTCCCGTCTGTCACGCAAGCCTCGGAAGATGCGGTAGGACGGGCGGCAAATCTCGACATTAAAGCGATAGTAAAGCGCGAGTGTGCCAGTGTCTCTGAAGCCATGAAGACTGCGAAGAAGTTCAAAGACAACATGAAGAAGATAGCAAATGCGCCGAAAATGGTCCGCGGCTTCTGCAAAGAGGTTGAGAAGATTGTCAAAGAGTTGATGCATGCATTTGGCGGTGGCGGTATCGAAGACAGTCGCGGTGGTGCGGATAGGCTTCAGCAAGGCGAAACCCGCGAAGCGGATCTCTTAGTTCACAGAAAGTATGAGCAGGAAACAACAAATAAACCCTCGGGCTCAAAGACTGGGGCGGAAGAAAATAAATCTGTCGAAACTAAGAAGAATGCAAAGAAAGACGCAAACAAGAAAGAAGAGAAAAGTCACAAAGAAATTCGTTTCGAGAAGATTGGTATTCCTGATATTGACCGCTTGTTTAGCGACTTTGCGTCGGCTGTCAACCCCTTTGAAAAATGCCGCGAGAAGTTGCAGAAGGCGCGCAATTCGTTCACATCGCTCGTGAAGGAAATCGCAGAGCTGGACGCCGATGCAGATTTGAAGGCCTACGTGGAGGAATTCAAAAAGAAGGCAAGAATCACCAACGTTCATCTCTACATTGACCGCGTGGACAACAGCATCGAGATATCTGCGGATGCTGAAGTACCCGTCCCCAAGATTTACAAGGATGCCGTGCGGGCGCTTAACGACGTGAAGAAATGTGCCGCATCAACGCTTGATCTCGAGCCGGAGATCCAACGCGGCATTGAGTCTGTCTTGCAGGACATTTCCAACATCAGTCCCGAACGTGACCTGAAGCGTGCCTTGAAGTTCACAGAACTGCCCAAGTTGCCTAAAAAACTCAAGAATTTCAACAACAACCGGAAGATGGCGCAGGAAGCGCCTGAAATTGTGTCGAATTTCTTCAGAGAGATCAAGAAGACGCTGGACGATATCAAAGAATTGATTCAAGTAGATTGAAAAACAACAACACAACAAGAACAAAGGTAGCAAAACAAAAGAGTCACACCAGAAAAAGAATGATTAATATATAATAGTAGCTAAGGGCCTATTTTTATGGACGAAATCATCCAAGCTTCAAGCTCTCGAGTTGAGAGATGAGATCCACCTTCCAATACAAACGTTTGTATTTTTCATCCTCGGGTTTATGAGGAAAACGTTTCATCCCAGTCTAGTGAGGTCTCACTTGTTGAGAGGTGGGATCCCAGCTGGGTGGGATGAAATATTCATCATATGAACACTGGAAGGTGAAAGAACAATGAAAGACAAAAACATCACTCCTTTACGTGTGCAATTTTAGGGGTGAAATTTCACAAATCACTAAGTACTTTTTTCATCCTACTTCTCAGTTCTTGACCTCGAAGTAAGTATGATTTTGTCCACATACAAAGACCACAATATCTAAATTTGCAATCATAAATAACGTAAACGGTAATAATGCATTATCTCTTCATATGACGAATCTTGTAATTATCAATATATATTGATTTAAAGGATTGAATTGGTATTCACCATGGAATTATTTCAAGCCTATTTTTATCGCGTATTTCTCTGACATGCAATGAGTTCCATGAATAAATTTGGCATGATACTCAAAATAATGTCTAGCAAGACATTTGATATGCATAAACAACAGGCCCAGCAATCAATCAGTAAAACAAGGAACAACGGGGTCTATGAATTCCAAGAAACATAAATGATTGAAGAGACTCAAAAGGCAAAACTCTCCATCTCGACAAGCCTGTTTCGTGGTTACTCGATCATCAAGAGATGTACAGATTACTTTGAGCACTTTGAGCATTTTTATGTTGATAGTTATTACTTATTATCTTCGCAAGGTATGGGTTTATGTGCTAAGCACAAAGGGCCCACTGAATAGGCAGACTAATCGAGCAGTGCGACCCTGGTCCTTCCTCTCGATGTGACCTTTTGCCTTTTTGGAATTACTGAGAGCTGGCTAATTCTCTCCTCACTCTGTATGTGACAGGTCTGAAGGTGGGATCGAACCCGGGACCCTTCAATCAAGGGTCAAGTGACCTAACCACTCGGCCATCCCCGCCATTTTATGCTGATTATGTTGAAATCATTAATGTTAGTCGCAACCACTAACTCAGGCCGACCCCTTAATACTCACGATAAATTCGGACGTCCTTTAATGCTGCTTAATTAGGCTGACAAACAGTTGACAATTCAATTTCTTGATTCAACCACAAACAAAATACATCCATCCACCGTAACAAAAAAATGCTATTTTCTATTTTTCAATCATTGTTAATCACACTCTTGAGAGTAAAAAGAGCTTATATGTGCAGTGTTTTTCCTCCATTTTTCATCTAATCACTACTTTTATTTGTTATAAATTCTACCAAATAACGAAATACATACATGGTGAAGTTTAAATAAATTTCTTTTTAAATGACTTCTATTTAATGCTGCGACCAGCTGATGGTTTTCAAGTCAATGCCTTCTTGGACCATTTCCCAAAGTGGACTAAAACAAGAGGAACATTTTAACTCATCTGTTGACAGTTTTGTCAATAAGCAAGACTCAGTCTGAGCCGTTAAAGTCACGCTAAGTCACTCTAAGTCATTTAATATAATAATAATAACTTTCATATTTTTACAGGTTAACTTTTATCCTATTTGGCTATACAAACTTGTGCTCCCTTACGAATATTCTACACTTGTGGGTAGTGTCAGTTTTAGAGATGGCGGGCCTTGGGCCAAACATCTTGTGGAAGCAGTGGTGTGTGTGGCTCAATTTCCTGGGCTCTCTAGTCGGCAACCATTCTCAAATATAAACCTCTGTTGCAAAATTTGGAGCTTCAAACATACTTTGGCCCTATTTATTACAACACGCAGAGATGTAGCGCATTTTACCATGTCCCATAATAGAAATAAGGCCTCTTGTAGCCTTTTCAGGCAAGAACGTTGATACAAACTCACTATTCACTCAGAAACACAAATTCTATGGCTCATTGTGGCCTTTCCTAGGCTAGCACATTATATACAAACTCACTCAACATACCAGGACCCCATTTACTACTATTTGAAGTGCATTCAACCATGTCCCTTCCAGAATTAAGTCATCTTGTGGTATTTCATGGGCTTGCACATTGATCATAGACTCACTCTCTCAACACATGCCTTGGCATTGTATACCTCCTCCAGGGAGCTAACACAAAGCATCAGCTTAAAAGAGACAATATACCGATCTCTTTCTTGCCCTCACCAAAATTCAAAATGCTCACCTCATTTCACGCAGCCTCAGTGTATTCTGAACACATTTCTTAATGGCGAAATCAACTTCTGCTTTTGTGGTGAAGCGGCCTATGCCAAACCTGCGAAAGATGAATGGTTAAAAGTAAGCGTAATCAATCAACAGTCACCAACTAGACCAAATCTACAGTAGAATCCCGATAACTCAAACAAGCAAGGGGCGATCAAAATAGTTTGAGTTAACGAATGTTCGAGTTATCGAGGAGGCTCTCATTAACATGAATAGGGCTCAAGGGGAATGCCAAATCTGTTCTAGTTAGCGAGAGTTCGAGTTATCGCATGTTCAAGTTATCGGGATTCTACTGTAATTATTTTCAACCACCTTGCAACTTATCCATAAGTGGTAGATACTGGGGTAATTATTTGGAGTGATTCAATTGCTTGGTATGATTTGCAAATTCTTTCTTCGAAGGTGGTTTTAAACCCTTGACCTTTTAAACAAGGATTGAGGTTGTCTATTGCCTACTGAGCTATGCGTATAAAAAAAAGTGGGAGCGACTTCAAGGTAAGGGGCTAAAATAGCCACCCCAATATTTTCAGAAACAATGGCCTTTTGTATATTATAGAAGTCACATAATTTATTTCAATTGCGTGGTTCAAACCAAACGCATCCAGCACTAAAATTAACACCATTAACCCTTCAAGCAAACAAGTAAGCACGCAAAGATAAAAACAAAAACAAACTAACTAACAAGCAAGTAAGTAAGCAAACAAACAAACATGTAAGTAGGCAAGTAAGCAAGAAAGTAAGCTACAAAACAAACAAGCCAGCAAGCAAGTAAGCAGGTACGGAAACAAACAAACAAACAAGCTAGCGAGCAAACAGACAAACAAGCAAGCAAACAAACAAACAAGCTAGCAAGCAAGCAGACAAAAAGCAAGCAAGCAAACAAACAAGCAAGCAAGCAAGTGAGTAAACAAGCAAACAAACAAGCACGCAAACAAACATGTAAGCAAGGAAAACAACAAACCAGCAAGTAAACAAATAAACAAACAAACAAAAAAAAAACAAATAAGTAATCAAGCAAGTGACCAAGCAATCAAACAAACAAGGAAATAAGCAAGGAGATAAACATTTAGTTGAGCAAGCAAGCAAACAAGCAAATAACCATCAAACAAACCAGCAAGCAAGCTAGTAAACAAGCAAACAGAGAAGTGGAAAAACAATACTCACCTGAGAGACGAGTGTGCCAGGTCTTCCTCAGCACCAATCGCACGTAACACGTAAGATGGCTCCAGAGACGCGGACGTACACGCACTACAATAAAATAATTTCAATTTTCTTATTCATGATCATTTGGATTAAGAAACATTATACTCATGTAGCTAGGGTGTCTCCATGATAGATGGATGTACTATACTAATAGACCCTCCATATTTGACTCCTCAAAAACGAAGCATATTTGGTATTTTAAAGGTTTCCTTACAAGTAAAATTTGATGCCTATATCGATAAAATCTGTAAAAAAAGCTGCTTAACAGTTTAATTCCCTAAAGCGATTGGCTAGACATATGGGAGAGCGAAAAAAAAGATAATAATCAATTCTTTAATTTCATCAAAACGCTCTTGTGACTATGGAATTAAATCACATATTTATCAAGGGCCTAAAATTTGGAATGCACTTCCTGATGAAATAAAAACAGCCCACAACATTAAAAATTTCAAAGATCTTTGGTTTCTTGAGAACAAATGTTCCTGCACATTCTGTAGTAAATGACTTTTCTGATGTAATCTTTAAAGCTGTTTTATGTTAGTTTAAATTAGTGAAATCGTACTATTGCTAAAACTAACAATAAATAATATATACAATACAACACAATACAATGTACACCATCAATTTAAACAGTTTTGGGTAAAGGGAAATGTTCTTTATCTTGTTTATTTGTCAAAATTCAAGCAACTCTTAAGCTGAAAATTCAATATATTCAGGTAACTTTGAGGACTTTGACCAAAGTCCAGTGTTATCAGAATTTTGAAATAAATTCGTCTGGATAATCTCTTCTTGAATTTACATTCATTAAGCTTTTGGTTCTTCCTGATTCCATCCTGGTGATTCTCAAAATAGATTTTATAAAAGGCTAGAAAAACACCTTAATTCACGAATCGTATTTCGCTCACTCACAGCTGGCAGAGATCCGAAAAGAACTAGTGAAAACTGCTATGTATTTTGATGTTTTTTCAAAAATGATACGAAATGCTACTGGAGAAAAGTGTTGAATTCTTCAAAATAAACTCGACTTCTTTCTCCAAAAAAATTCAGATGAACCACAGATTATTAGATAAACTACAAGTCGAAGAGCAGACACAAACTGCCAAACGAATGTTTGCTTTCGAGGGAGCTCAGGTTTTCGACAAACTACCGAACGACATTCGTTAAGAAAAATCTCTAATGCGTTTCAAACACAAAATTGGCCTCTATGATGGATTATAAGAAAACATTTCTGAATACAGTTTTAACCCTAACTCAATAACTAGTAACTCAATTTAACTCTTCCTAAATTCTCAATCTTTAATATTGTCTTTTTTGGTTGACAGGTCCTTGACTGATGACAGGATAAATATCCTGAACAATTTAACCTGTATAAATATCGATTATTGTTATTACACAAAGATAGACTAAGAAAAGAAACAGTTGTCTGATGATAGCATGAATGCGTGAAAATCGAAGTAACAACGAAGATATTATTCTTTTCTGACTCTACCTCTGTGTATTGCTCTACCAGTGGCATAAAGTACTTTTTTATCCAGCATAGACGAACGAAACGATGATAATTATTATTATCAAACCTAATCATTGACATGAAAAAACTTTCTACTGAGGGACTGGCACACACTGCTAATCTTTAAGAATTACTTTGATTCAATAGGATAGGAGGAGGTTACTTATCAACAAGAAATTCATAAAGCATGAACTTCTCCACGAACACATACCTTCCTGATGAAAGAGCAATGTCTTTCAAAGCCATGAGTAAGCTTTCTCCCTCCACATAGGCGAACGAGAGATTCACACAGCCGGGGTAGCTATGCTCTGGATCTCCATTCCGTATGACGTGGGTCAGTTGACTGTATATGCCGTCTAACAGGTAATCTGACAGCTTTTTGATGTGCTGGTGGTCGTACTAAAACATAAACAAAATGTAAGATATCATATTTGACTTTTTTTATAAACATTGTATATAGACCGAGATGGCCCTTAACCACCTTAACTATATGAAGCTTGATAAACTGCTCTTTACAAAATATACACAAAACTCTTTCAAAAAATTATCAAATTATACAATTTGATAATAATCAAATTACATAATTTGATAATATAAAAGAGACATTGATTAAGTTCTGTCAAGTCATGTCAGTGAGGCATTCAACTGTTTTATTGTCTTTTCACGTCTTTGAAAGGACTTGTTACAATATATGACGACCCTCTCAAGACAACAATTATCTTCTTGAGAGAGTAGCCAGATAAAAAGGCTTTCTTCTGATAGAAACTGAACTGAGAGGTATTTTTGAATAATTGTATATAGAACAGATTCGTGCGGCTTGGCTGAACAAAATGGTACTGAGAGAGAACAAGCAGTGGAGTAATGCAAGTGGTATAAATCGAAGTCACAAATCCTATAAAGCACAAAAGCTAAGGCTTGGCTTGGAAGGAGTCAAGTTTATCTAGTTGGTGTGATAAATCTTTTTTAATTTCTCATCTGAGATTCTAGACTCAATACAAAGAATGGTAGCCAATTGTTCTGTGTTGCTTACATCATAGGCGGTGGGAAATTCCCACGCTGGTTTAATTTGACTGTCAGATATCGAATGATGGCGTAAGCAATCGAATGATACCGTGAGCAATCGAGTCTTGTCGTGAGAAATCGAATGATGGCGTAAGCAATCGACTCATGTCGAGATCAATCGAATGATTGCGTTTAGTAGAATACCGATTGGTTCTTAGCGAGTGTTAGCCCAGCGAATTTTTACTCATATGACAGATAAATGGGGTTCTGCTCGCTGAACAAAGGAACGCCTGGCAACAGCAAAGAATAAGCAGTGAGATGATGTATTTCCCGAGTTAACAATGAAGATCAACAATAGTTCAATATTCAGCCAATGCACCAAATAACGCATTATCTTTGATAGCTTATAAAAAATCCTGCATTGATTCAATTACAAAAATTAAAGCTTATATCTATTCGAGAATTAATAAAAAATTAAGAACTTATTTTTGAGACTTTATGTGATTTAATTAGTTGCACAATATACGAATTTGTGAGTGCAGTACACTGTATGATAATTTTGAATTCAACTTGTAAGAATAGGTCTTATGTTAGTAAGACAAACACCAACCTCCATTTCTTTCATTGATATTTCACAGGCAGCTCCCAAACCAACTGCCAGAGGAGCAGGAACAGTGCCACTTCTCAAACCTCTGAAAAATCAAACTAATTCTAAGGCATGATTTAACTAGAAAGAACGGAAGCAAAACATTCAACCAATTCGGCTTTCTGTCTAATATTTCATTTATGTCCTTGTCTACATCAAAGTCATGGATGATCATTTATATTTAGTTAACAGAAAAAGGTTGTTTTCTCTAACTCTCCAAAATTATATCATTCGTCTCAATGCACTGGATCACCAGTGGTGATTGGTTGTTTCTTGCTCTACCAATCATTCGCCTCTTTCTGATTGGCCAATTCAATCTACTTCTAGGTATTTCATTCCGCAAAGTTTCAATTTCATACTCTATATGACAAACTACACTGATCAGTAACAGTATTTGACCGGTTTAGAACTTCAATATAGCCAGAAAAATCTGAAGCATAGAGGAAGCTTAAGCAATCCATGTTTTCACTTCACTATGCTTTAGATTTTTCTGGTTCTCGCTATATGAAGTATCAGTCAAAAAGCTTTAGAAGATCATCAAATTTTTTGCAATATTTCCATTCATTCTGCTTCTAACATCGATACTGTTGTACTGCCACTCCCGAATCCTGTCTCTAGGAAGGAGGTTTCAGCATGTAGCTCTTTTAAGCCATTTCCAAAGAGAAATCTAAAATCAGTTGATCTAAAAAACATTAAAACCTCTCTTGTCCTCCTCCGTTCATCTGTGGTTCTAGTCTGACTCTGGGACGCCTTCGCACGTAGAGAGCTCCAACACCTATTCAACAAACACAAAACAATTATCTAAGCAGTTGCATAAACTCTAGTGAAATAAATGGTACGAGGGCTCTAAAATCAACTTTTTTCTTGCGAGTCTATGTTCTATCTATTGATTGATAAGAGTCAAACTTTGAAATTATACCCAGATCTCAGATCTATTGATTTGTGTCATATTAACACGAAAATCCCGAACCAGTGCTTGAAAGTTAAACACTCCTTTAAATATTGCATTTACCTCCTATTGTTTTTTTCTACAACCTTAATAGTGCAATCCAAAAAAAACAATGGAACTCACTTGAGTCCAGAAATAGTGCGAAATAGCACTTGTATGGTTTTGAATGGTTCAGTTGAGTTCAGTGTGGTTTAGGAAGCATAGAAGAAGCCTAGCAGGCTTAAACGCATTGAACCTTTTCCAGCCACTCTACAGCAGTAGAGACATGATCAGGGAGGTACGAAGCATTTAAAATATTTGGGGGATGAAGCTCCTGGGCAAATTTATGTGTGAAAGTGTCCCTCATTTCCTTAATCCCTGGACATGGTGCAATTGTTGTGCCGTCATAAGGAGTGTTTCAATTGATATTCAGTACGTCGCAACGATGTTACAGCCATTCCATGGTAAAGCCCTTCGGCAGCAAAATTGGGAAATATCGAAACCATGTACCCCCAATCCAATAGAAATAACGAGGATTAAACCAATAAGAATGTGAGAATATAAGCAATTATAGGTAAGAAAAAGGCAAAAAGGGACTAAATTCCAAATATCAACTACTGTTCTGAAAAAATACCTTTCGGTCCATAAATCTTGTGCCCACTTATCGACATCAAGTCAATTTTCATATCATTCACATCAACTGCAATTTTGCCAACAGCCTGAATAACCAAAATTCAATTAAATTAAAATGTGCATATTTCGCAATTTTAATAAGAAAATCTGAGCATGTTTCAGCTTTCCCTTACTAAGACAATACTAAATAGATAAATGTAGAGCTTAATGAATATTACGAAGAAAGTTAAGTGAGTAAATGGAGTAGACTCTGCATCTCTACATGTCCATTTCGCAGTGACCCATACATTAGGAGATGTACTAATCTGCGTAAAGTGGGTAAATGGGCAATGAAGGGTAAATGATTGAGTATAAGTGATTAGCACATCTCCTGGTGGCTGGGCTACCACAAAACAGGCTGGGCTACCAGGAAATGGGATGCAGGGCTTAGTATCTTTACTCTTTTCTACACCAAATAAACAGAGAGTTGTGTTTAGTTGTAAATGATAAACCCGAAGTGCGTTATTTTGCGTTCAGAACAATCAAGATTCCACAATAGCTATTTTGATGAAATGCATTTCCTTTATCTGCTTACAATCCTGATTCCCATGCTTGTTTTGACTGTAAGTATGACAAAGATACTTTTTTGACAAGTGGCCTATTTCTGCGGTTATTGTTGATATCTTTTATTGGTTTCTTGTACAGTAAAAAATTTGGCTTTAATCTTTGATGACAAAGAACCAAAATATTAAAAACCTACCTGTGCAGCATCAGTGTGGAAATATATTTTTCTCTCGCGACAAATTTCACCTGAAATTAAAAATCAAATAAAATTACAAAAATACCAATGGAGGATGACTGCACTATATCGAACAGTGTTTTGTTACGAATCAAAAATATAATTGAATTAAAAAGCGATAGAAGTTGTCAGGGTAATTAACACAAAGGTATTCTGCCTTCTATGATTCGGTAAGGTTTTCCAACTTCGAGTCAAATACCATTCTCTCTCGAAGCGTAAGTATTATTCTACTTTACTACTTACGGACAAATATTTCACGAGTAGTCTTTGAATGGTACAAAACTTCAAAATAGCCAGAAATATCGGAAATATAGCGAAACAAACACGTGGATTACTTAGGCTTTTTGTCTGACAATCAACAGAGTAATACGTCAGATAGAGAACAAAACAGAAACCGATAGGAAGAAACAACATACTATTCTCCCAAGAGGATGATAACGTGACTTGAAATAGGTAAGCAAACGAAAATCCACCTCAAGCACATGGTTCGTCTCAAGACCAACTGCTGCCCATATTTGATTCACAAGCCATATTCAATAGCATTCAAGATTCCTTAATTCTGGATTTGGTATCTTTTGTGTGATCTCAAGTTCTCTATCGATTAAAGAATTCTATAATATGCTTTTCTCCATATTAATTCCGTGTCCCAATCTCTTCCCTGATAACTTCCATAAAAACAATGAGAATCACTCACCAATCTCTTTGACTGGTTGTTTCACACCGATCTCATTATTGACCATCATGATTGAAACCAGTGAGGTATCTGGTCGAATGCAATCCTGAAAGTGCTGCAAATCGATGATGCCATTCTGCTGAACTGGCAAATACGTCACTTCGAATCCCTCTGCCTCCAGCACTCGACAGGAATCCAGCACACATTTGTGTTCCTAAGAAAATACAATCTGTATAGTAAATAAAGAGGAAAACAGTCCCGTTAATACAGCCAGTTATTTTTTATCTGAAATACACATAGTCTAATGACCCTGTTCATGAAGTCACCTTGTTAATGCAGACAACCAGTTAATTAGGCCAGTTATTCTTGACCAATTAATAAACTTATTTACAGGGTTCCAGTGCAAGTTTATCTGTGAAGACTTCAAAGGGTCATTCTCCAAAAACAGCTAAAATTGAATTCAGTTATTATCTTTACATTCATGAAAAACACTTTTATTCTTTGAAAATAATAAAACTTGCTTAGATAAAGGATAACTTACTGTTTGTGTTGTAATAACATGTTTCTTTTTCCTTCTGTTGAATCTAGCAACTCCCTAAAAATAGACAAGTTGATTAGTTTAGTGAAACTTCCAGTACATGCAATCAAAATCATAATTGCGCTGGGCTAAATATTATCATTTACAAAGTATAGAGTTTATGTTTCACTTGAGCATTGAGCTGATGATTTCATTAATAAGAAAAAACACATGATTCATAGGGATTTTCACAGTGCTTCATCTTTACTCTCGAGCAAAAAAAGGATGCTTCAAAGAGGTCAGGTAAAAAAGATAAAAGAACTCAATTTGGAGCTTCAAAGAAGGTAGATATATGAACCTTCTGTTGTATATTTATATAAAGTCACCTCTGGTATGATAATTTTATAGGTTTCATTTTTTGTTCTCTTTGACACACACTTCTCTGATAGCCTGAAGTGGCTATTAACTTTCACTGTATTACCATTTTCTCTTGCTACCCTAAATATATCTTAAATATCTATTGAATAAAAAGAAGAAAGTAACTAACCTTTACTGCTATATTATTTGATTCAGTTGCACCACTGGTGAAGATGATTTCTTTTGGGTCAGCACCAATCAAGTTTGCCACTTTCTGAAAAGAAAACATAACAAAAGCGGCATGATGAATGAATATAGGTGAGGATAGAGTCTTAATATACCTAATAGTTGTTTTCTAATGACATTTTCTTTTAGGTCATACAAAGTGTCATACCTTTTAGCTATCCAATGGTTGTACATGGTAAGAGTTTAAAAGCGTAAAAAAACAAAAAGTAATATAAATAGCGTATTTTGGGATAATATGATTTTGCAAATTTCAAGCATCTGGCGAATCATAGCAGGGTTGTCCTAGCAACGTAGGAAAAGTAAAATGCTAACAAGCAACAAGGTAGCCTATTGATTAAGGTGCTGGATTTCTAACCCTTTGTAAGTTCGAATCCACGAACGGTTGGAACCATGAACTAAAAACCGTTACCAACTCAGCAGTCTATCCTTCGGATGTCGGTAAATGAGGATCCAGGATATTTATTCTAGAATATTAATTCTGGGGTCACAAGTGATAAGAACAAAAATGTACAAAAAGGCTTCTAAACCATTACCTCTATTGACTATAAACAAAGTTACATAACTACCTCTCTGGCCTCTTCAACTGCTGTTTCTGTCTCCCAACCATATTCATGTGTTCTTGAATGAGGGTTGCCGAAGAAAGACACGCTGTATGGCAGCATTGCATCTAGCACACGAGGATCCTTTGAAAAACAAAATGTCACATAAGGAACCATCCACAGATTACATTTGCGATTTGAAACGAATAGCAACAATCGCCCAAATACTTGCAACAACTTCTTGCAAACAACAAACTCAAATCATTTGCAACAAATAATCCAGCTATCAAAGCTAAACTTAATATTTTCTCTTCTTCAAAATTCTGACTTCCTTTAAATACCTATTTTTCGAGTTTTATATATTAAACAATAAAACGATAGATAGATAGATAGATAGATAGATAAATAGATGGATAGATAGATAGAAAAAAAGATGGATAAAGACATAGATTGATAGATTCGGCAACAACCATGAAACAATTTACAAAGTGATGACTTTGAAACAATTTTCAAACAATTATTCAACAACTTTCCTGTGCAATTTAAAAACCTTGCCGCAAATTGCAATGATTCAGAAACAAAACCTCTTGATTTTTAACCAATTTGGAACAGCATTGTAGAGTTTTATAAATTATTATGAAGTAATTTCAGTCGTGTAGCAAAGGGTGAAGCAGATAAGGACACTTGCCCTGAGCACTTTATTTGGTTTAGAAGATATCTAAGGATTAAAGGACTCAAATTACAAGAAAAATAAGATTTAAGAGGAAGAAAGCTTCCTGAAAAAGGCCAGGTTTTGTTTTTGTTCTCACCAATGGAGTCGTGGCCTGTGCATCCAAGTAAATTGGTCGGAGATGTTCTTTGTGAGAAACTTCATTCTGTTCAGCATCTAAAAAAATTAGTTAAAAGTGAGACAACAATAATGCATGGAAGGCTGAGAGCCCGTATGAGGTAATAAAATCAGACATATTCTATTTGAAGTCAATTTACAATCACACAATCAATACTTTTGAGAAAGCATTGCTTTGTTATAAAATTAAAGCTTGCACCACGCTTTTGATAGCACTGGTTTCAAAATCAAATTCAGACTTGAGGAGAATGACCATTGCGGCTTGAAATGTGTATAAACAAGGTAAGCTAATATATTCACTTGTATTTTAATAGGATGGCAGAGTGGCAAGAGCACTCAAGCCTTGATCAAAGGACCAGGGGGTAAAAGAACAATTTTCAGATCCGTCACAAAGTGTGTGGAGAGAATTTACCTGCTCTCTGTAACTCTAGGCAAAACAAAGGAGTTAGGAGTTGGGGTTACATCAAGAGAAAAGACTTTAGTTACACTGCTCCTTTGGTATACCTATTCAGTGGGCCTTTCTTTGGCATTTTCACATCAACCAATACCTTACAAAGATAGTAACTGTATTTGCATATCAGCATCAAAGTCAAAATTTCAGAAAAGTCTCCAACCACTAGGCGTCTAATCTAAAATTGAGGGGTTTTCTAGCAAACAGTCCAAAATCTACACTACAAGGAATGCGGGAGGAATCATGACATTGTTATTTCGTTCTTCAAAGACTTAGACCTTGTTTATACGAGTATGGATCCAGGCGGATCTTTGCCCAAACTGTTACGGATAGGTGTTGCCTTTACAAGGGACAACCCATTTGGATCTGCTAACTGTACCCGCTTGGCTCTGCTTTTGAAGCAAACCTCATTGGATCTTATCCAGTTGGCTCCTACACCAGGTCTCAGGTAAATGGGTGGATCGGATATCAAACTGCAAATTTAAGGATATTTTGCAAGTCTTTTGCCTTGGAGAACAATGATGAATGAGAAGAAAAGGAAAGCACGCGCGAACTATTTGCTTGTGAATATGCATTTGCGTAATTGTCAAGAACCAACTGGATCCGATCCCTTGTAAACGCATATCATATTTAGATATGAACCTGTGTAAACACTCTGAAAAAGGAGATCTGATTCTGATTCAAACGGATCCGAACCTATTTGGATCCAATCCCATGTAAACAGGGTCTTGAAATGTAAGAAAAGAAAATAAGTTGTTTAGATTTGGGATAATCTCAGTACTCCTTCTCATGGCCTCAAAAAAAGGCGGACTTAAATTCCTCTGCATAATCAGATTATCCGGGATGATTGCTGATTAAACAACAAGTAATTTGTTTTCGCACAGGATTCCTTGAATATTATACACAGTCTGAAATAGACTGCCTGACTTTATTTCAGGTTTTAAGCTGAATTTCTGATTTGTTGTTTATTCATAAATAACAAATACCAGAATAGCATTGGAGAAAAATATCAGATGCGCAAAACTACTTCAGAGGAGCCCTTGAGGTACATGCCCTTGCCCTTTCCTCAAAGACTTTATCTCCCCCTTGCAAAATATTATCCTTTAAAAACAAAAAATTTTCCTCAAATCAGTTGCACATGCCGTTTTATTAGTCAATTTTGGAAGGTCTCAGGCGTTAGGTTTCCAAATTATTTGATTGCTCTGCTAGTTTCACTGCGCCTATCCTTTGTGTTTAATCAAAATTTCCCATCCTCAATAGTTGCACGTCTGAAAATGCAGTTAGGAAAAAACAATAAATGTGAGAAACCAAGATCCAAGGGGGCTAAAAACAAAGTGAAGGCAGTTTTGAGTAGCATAAGCTTAAACAATCGTGAATGATTTACTTTTGGGGCAGTTAAAAGAGTATCTAAATAATTTCTTATTTGCGTTCAATAATCTGTGTCTCTTTAAAACATAGCTTGGAAATCTATACTAAACTCTAATTGTCAATAAGCAGACCAACATTGAAGTTGGAAAGTTACATAAATTCACAACAAGGCCATTCGCTCTCCATTAGGCCATGTGACGTAACAAAAACAACGTGAAAATTTAGGCCCAATTACCTAACTTTAACCACGATGCAAAAATAACAAGGAGAACGTAAAATCCTTATGAAATTAATCATACCATGTGTTTTAAGAAGCTGCTGTGAGCATGACACAGTTGTTCGTAGGCTTCTGGAGTTCTTTCGTACGATTTGAGGCACGCGTTTCTGCAGTAGGTTTCGCACGAGCATCTTGCAGTGGCGTCTTCGTCATGTGTTTACATTGAGTTGTAGATTCATTGTTCAGTTCGTGTTGGTTCGTGAACTCTGAACTCATTGAGTGGCTGAGAAGAGCATGCAGGTTTGCAAACAACTGATCGTGTTTCAAAAAATTGATTCTTGGAAATAGATGTCTTACACGGAAATCCAAGAAATCGACGTTTTAGCCGATTTGGGCTTCAAAATTTTCAAGAAAATAATTTTTTATTAGCCAAAACGGGCTAAAACTAGCCAGAACGAGCTAATTTCAAAAAAATTAGCCCGTTCTAGCTTAGTATCCCTAGCTGACACGTGTCTCATTTTTTTAAAAGAAATCTTCTATAAGAAATATAGTATAGGGCCCTAAGAGTATTTCCCTCCATAAGAAACTAACAAATCTACCTATTGAACAAAGAAACTATTCTGTTATCATCATCATTGTTGTTATAGATGTAGAAATAAAGACAAAAGGCAAAATGTAAGTTTACCCTATAATATAAACATAAAAAGGATGATGGTAAGCCTTTGGTTTTTGGTAAGAATTCGCCCAAATAAATAGCCCCAATTAGGCTTTTCCATCCACTCACGGCTTTTCAAAGAGCAAAATTAGGCTATACAGTAACTAACAGCCTTAGATGAAGCATAAAATTACAAAAAAGTTTTCCTTCACAATCAGCCGAAAACTGAAAAAATTTATGACGGTTAACCAATTGCTTTTGGTAAGAATTTGCCCAAATTTGTTGGCTCCAAATAGCTTTTTAATCCTCTCAGGACTTTTTAGGGAGCAATATAATACTATAAAAGCCTTAAAAACACATAACATCACCAAAAATGTTTTCTTCAAAATTATTCAAAAATTGGCTATGGCCTGGTGGTTTTTCGGTAAAAGCCAAAAAATGTTGTCAAATTAAAAGTATTCAAAGCTGGTTTTTTATGTGTTTAGTGGCAAGAATAGACCGATACATAAGCTAAGGATACCAAAATAATCAATACCTGTTTTTGGTCTTTAAAAAGGACTTAAAACTAGCCTGATGGTTGGAAATATTTGAGAAAAGATCAACTAGGTAGAATGTGATCCCAATGTAGTGCTTTACCCACATAAAAGAGGGAAGGAAGAAAATGATGCTCTTTTAATCAAGTCAAATACGTTGAAAATAAGTGTCTGTGAATTCAATTAACTAATTTGTACATGATATACATATCTCTATCAGTGAAGCAATAATCATTAACGAATATACAATAGATTCAATTTTTAAAAACTCTGGTAATTTTTCGTGTGCAGTGTTTTGCTACAACCCAACAACTGTCAAACTTTAAGAAATGGACGATTTGTCGGGGTTTCTCCCCCTGGGGATTGGGGAACGTTTGTGTAGTACTATCGAGGGTTGCATTACTGTGGAGAATGTTCAGTACTGTGGTGGGATACCGTCAGTACTTGGGACGGCGTTCAGTTTGTAGAAGGAAATCTCAAGCACTTTGGGTATTACTTTCAAAATGCTTGTTGTTTTCCTCCACAGTACTGAACACCCTCAGGAGTCTTGATGACATCCATCTGCAGTATCGAATATCCTCCACAGCACAGTCCATCTTCTACAGTACTGCAAAAATATCCCCCAGGATTTTGCTACAGGTTGTATGTTTACAGTAAATACGAAGAAAACAATCACCACCACCAGACTGACTAAGTTAAAAGTCTGCATATTTCCTAAACGAGGTCTTCGCTTGCATTACCTTCTTCCTGAGTCTTTTTCTTGGTTTCTGATCTTGGAGGCTTCTCAGGTTTCGAATAAGTGCTACCGACTTGAAGAATGGGCTCAAGTTTTGACGCCATTTCTTGCATCTGAAAAGATAAAGAGTTAAGAAACATTCACGAAAATCATTTCCTACCCGGTAGATTAATCCCTTCCTTGTAGGCCTACGTACACAACTCTAATATCACATCAAAATGAAGTGTTGTTACATTTGTGTCCAATCTGAAGACCTATCTAAGGGTTACCAAATGATATCTTAGCGCTTTGCACATCGTTTAAGCTGCATCTTAAGGTTTGAAACCCTACACATCTTTTTGAATAAACATATTTTTCAGTTCCATCTGGAATATCTACTCCCTTTCTTGAGACACAGACAACTTGTGGCGGGGATTGCCGAGTGGTTAGATCATTGGACCCTTGATGAAAGGGTTCCAGGTTCGAAACCACTTTCAGTCTTGTCACATTAAGAGTGAGGAGGGAATTAGCCTGCTCTCTGTAATTCCAGGCCAAAAGGCAAAAGGAATCACGAGGTGTGGTCATATCAAAGGAAGAACCAGGGTCCCACTGCTTGATTAGTATACCTACTCAGTAGGTCCTTTGCTTAGCACATAAACCAATACCTCACAAAGATATGAAATGTATTTGTCAATCAACTATCAATGTAATGCTTCGATTAGTCTGCCTATTAAGTGGGCCCTTAGTGCTTTAAACATAAACCAGTACCTAACGATAAGTGTATTTGCCTGTCAAAAACATCAACAACAAGACAACTAAACTAGACATCAAATATTTCGGTTGTGAAATTGGTGTTCAGTGTAGGGACGTTGTGAGGAAGGGAAATGGCATCATGGAGTTTGATCGGACTCATAATATTGTAGTTATAGTTTTCTCTAAACTAGCTAAATATGACAACGAGAAGTGCTTATCAACTCAACAAAGACATTGAAAATAGAGCGTAATGGAGACAGCGAGATGATACCAACACCAGGGGTCAAACGACTTTAAGGATAACTGTATGTTGTAGAGAACAATATTTTGTAGATAACTATATTTTGTAGATAACAATATATTGTAGATAACTTTATGTTGTAAAAAAATACAACATTTACCCTTACAATATATACTCTAACCATAAACACACTAACCATATATATCTCAGCCCATTAAAGAATGGTTTATTTTTGAATTAATTAAACCCAGTCCTGTATACCCTAACACTACATACACTATACCGTAATAGTTAGATGAGGTCCTGCAACCAAGTGGTCAAACACCATCAAGATAATGACAACAATAAATGGTTATCTGCTCAAGAAAGACACTATAGATAGAACTGAAAGAAGAAGGCAGGTTTATGTCATCACCAGAGGTTGAACTACCTGAGACATTACTGCAAAACCAAGCTATGACCTGATATCTACCGTGTCTAGGGATACAGATGGGTTTTTGGAAATCAATTGGTTCTTACATACCTGTGGGTCGATGTCTTCTGGGTTGGTTCCTTTATAAACTTCGAATTTCTTTTGAAACGTGGAAAATTGTTTTGCAGCCGCTCTCCGATCCCCACTGTTGTACAGCATGACAGCAAAATTCAAATTGATCACAGGGTCATTTCTAAAAAATCAATACCAAACAATTTATAAGGCTTTCAATTTTCAATCTATAAGGCTAATCCCTTACAGAACCGATGGTATCCCCAACAGCTATAAAAAATCTCCAATTATCTCCCTCACTGTGCTGATAATATGGTATCCCCATACAATACTTAACAACCTCCAATGTACTAATGGTAGGCCCTCACAGAATTTATTGTATCTTCCACAGTACTGAGCAGCCAGAACAAGGCACCCTACAGAGTAATGAATAGCCTCCAAAATATCGAAAATCCTCCATACTACTGATAGTATCCTCTAATTACAGCACCGAATATCCTCCACAATGCTGATGGTATCTCTTCAAAGTACTCATGGTATACCCCTACAGTACGGAACAATTGTTCGCCAGGGTGATTTTACCAGTATGTGAGAGCTAAGAGTACTTTCTCTGTAAAAAGAAGAGGTTTTGGAATAAGAACATTTGTATATGAACTGATACTCACATGTCTAAAGTGATCGCCTGTTCGTACGCCTGCTTGGCATTGTCTGTATCTTCTAAATATGTCAACGCAACTGAAAAATTAAAATTGATAATACAAATACTATTTTAATCATAATGAAAATATTTGATAATAAAATGTTCTCTATTAGTGTCTATTTGTATGGACAAAATCATCCCCCTTCAAGCAACTCAAGTTGAGAGATGAGATCTCACCTTCCAATACAAATCTTTGTATTTTTCATTTTCTGTTTATATGGACGAAATCATCCACCTTTCATCTCTTGAGCTGAGAGGTGAGGTTTCACCTTCCAATCAAACCATTGTATTTGTTATCCTCTGTTTAAATGGACGAAATCACTCCACCTTCTAGTCCTCGAGCTAAGAGGTGAGATCTCACTCTCCATTCAAACGAATATTTTTGGATAAGAACAAAAGAAGCATTTTGGTCTATTCGTTCAACCATGACCTTATTAGCTAACAAAATTGCAAAACAATACACTGTGAATGTCTTGATTTTTAAAACCTTTCACAAAAAGATATAACAATAAATAGGTTTCCAAACCATCTCCTTCAATAAACTAGGTCCATATTAATGAATCTCTCCAAACTACTAGGAGGTAATACCACACACTACTGAACATGCCAACACTACTGCATACACGTTGTAAGGAGTGAGCAGCTACAAAAAAGAACAGACTTACTTGCTAGCAACATGAATAGTTTCCCATATTTCGGTCGCAATGTTACAGCAGAGCTGAGGTAGTGGAATGCTGATGCATATCTGAATATCAAGTCAAAGATCTTCCAAAGTTTTAAATAATGATCAAATATAAACAAATTCTATTTGATGAAAATAAATTATTTCATACTTTTTGTTGCTATAATGCAGTATGATAGTGCATCCTTGAAAGAAATCTATAATCCGAAACTCTATTAGTTATACCTGAGAGAATTGCTATGTCACTTTTTGTGACAAGATTGACAAAGCGATGTGGTCATTTTGTAAAAAGTACCTAATAGTAAATGCTTTATAACTATTTTCTATTAAGTAATAGGAGTACCAAATTTGGACTATGTTTAAAGTATGTGATAATGTCCGTTTTGCACCAATTCACCATTTGGTTCCTCGTCTGAAAACAGAGAAGTAGTCATAATCATGGAAAGGATACTGTTGCATGGTCAAATGAACAAGACCAAGGTTGTAAGTGATGTTCCACTCGAAAGGAGCCAAATATGCTGCTCTCTTCAAACAGCTTATTGCCTGCAAAATCAATCATTCAGAAAAATTTAAAGAAGTTGGTTTCGGAGAGGTATGTGGTACATTCACACCTCAAAAAGGAGAAAAGTTATAATGGACCTCGTGTACGATTTCTCGTAAATTAGAAAAAAAATTCAGAGACTTTTAGTAGTTTATGGAATTAGGCAAGTTTTTGTAGAAAATTATAAGTGTATTCCTTTTCTTAGAGCATCAACTTTGTTGTATAGAGTTTTGGTTAGGTACCACGCTCATACTGATCGGAACAAAGTACTAAAGAGATCTACCAGTACCTAATATCATCCACTTCCTATCATCATCCTTACAATTGTCAACTTGCCGTAACTGAAATAAGGAAAAAGCGGTTGTTGGCTAGGAATTGAAACGTACTTACTGCGACATATTTCTTTTTACCGAAAAAACACATTCCAATATTATTCCAGAGCTGAGGTGATTCGGGAGTAGAGATGGCTGCAACTCTGTACTTGGTCAACGCTACGTCATAATCTCCATGACCTTGTATCATCGAGCCGGCTGCTAGAATGGCCTAAAATGAATAAGTGGCTGAGTAAAGCAGAATGAATAAATCAAGAAATAGACTCTGAGTTCTTCTATGACTCCGAGTTTACTGCTTATGCACCCATCAGACAGATACCAAATAGGTTGCTAAGTAAATACGTCGTCTATAAAGCAATCTAGAAATGATTCACAAACGGCTCCACATACCTCTACTACGCCACTAATAACAGGCCTAACAAGTGAACCTTATTTTCAATACAATCTCTCTCAATGGGAAAAGCAGTGGTGTAACATAGCTCATTAGATTCTTCTTGCTTTCATGTGTGTAATTGACGAATAATTTCTAATTTTCTCAAATTAAGTCAAATCCTATATAGCTGGTTATGAAACCTAAGAAATAGCATTTTCATAGTATGGATCTAAATTTTCATGCTTGTTGTGAAATCTCTTTCATAATGGGTATCATTTCCAAAAAATTGGTATCAAGTGGCTATCTACAAAATCCCAGCATTAAACATCACACTAACTTTAGGTAATGCATATCCTTCCCTGGAAGTTAAAACCCATCTGCTTTTCCACTTGATGCCGTCGAGTAGTTACTGGTAAAGCTACACTGTAAAATGATGCATCCAGCCAGCAGAACATCTTCTTATTCAGAGCCTTCTAGAAGTGACCCATACGGCTCCACATCGCCACTGATAACAGAATCAACAACTGAACCTAATTTTCAATACAATCCCCCTTTGTAACGATCCCTCATTGGATTTAATTTTCTTTCAAATGCAATCAACAAATAACTTCTCACCTTGACATTACTTGGATCATACGTCATCGCGTTACCAAGTTGTTCAAAGGCCTTCTGGGGCTCACCTTGCTGGAGAAGAAATAACAACTCAAGTACTTAGTTAGTAACAGCTACATTTCCCTTTTAGACAGTTTTAGTTGAAAGTCTTCAGTTGAATCCCGAGTGTTGTATCCGTAACTGCTTTCCATTTTCTCTCCACATTAATTCCCTCCACATTACTGAATATCCTCTACATGATGGTGCTGCAGGACTGCATTTCATTTTGCTTTATGGCTGTAGAGACCTTAGGTGTCAAGAGAGCTTCCCAAGCTAATAATCAATATTATCAAACAGTACAGAACATCCCCTATACTACTCAAAGATAATCTAGGGTTTGGTATCACCTGTAGATAAAGTAATTAAAATGACCTGAAGTTGATACCAAATTCCAGTTCATTTTCACAGCTCTATGATAGAGTAGTAAAAATGAACCGGACTTTGGTTATCATCTTCAAAAGGATAATAGCTGGGCCTATGTGTGATATTACCTGGAGATATAACAATCCAAGAGTGGTCATCAAATCTGGGTTTTCAGGTGAGAATCTGGAAGAGAAAAATGTCTCCAAAAAGCTCGTCAAATGAAATACATGATATATAGAAAGTGTTCAAAAATGGTGCATTAACATAGTGCTCAAAGACAGAGCTACAAAATAAAAGCTTTCTAAATTTCGTACTTACTCAACAGCTTTTTTATAAACATCGATAGCTACGTCGATATTCCCTTCAGTAAGGTAACATTTTGCCAACATCACAAAACTGATATCATGCTTGCTGAATTGGATTGCAGTTTTCAAACAATTCTTCGCCTGAAAAAATGAGAGGAAGAAAAATCAATACCTGGGATTATCTTTTTAGCCCCATTTACATCAAGCTCCTACTCTCCTATAAGCCCCTCTTTCAAGAGCAATATTAATTAAGTCCAATTTAACGGTAAAACGTTTCAATAAACCCCCCTGTTGATTCAAAGAGATTTTATGGTAGATGGAAATGAAAACAAAGTAGATATTAGCTAGCCTTCTGCTGCACAAACTCAAGCCTTAACAAAAGGGAATAAGAAATAAGAGATTCAAATACCTTTTCATAATCTTTCAGGTACATGTAGCATACACCTGAAACGGAAATTTTATGCAATACATTAAACCATTTAAATCCTGCTATTAATTCACGCAGCCGGTATTTATAGTCTGATAGCTACCACAGTTTTGCTCCTGACACTCATTCACAATCATTAAGAGGACGGAAATGAAACACAACCAACTATAGCTATGATAACATCTTAACTATCGAAGCATTTCATCTGACACTCATCAGAGAAGAACGTCGGAAAGAGAACGAAAATGAAAGCTAACGAATTACATAAAATCTTGCAAAATGATAGAGCCTGTTTCAAGATACTAACCTTGGTTATGTAATATTTCCCAATCCATTGGTGTTAATTTGGCAGTTTCAGCATATGCATCAAGCGCTGCTTTGTGACGTCCTAGAAGGAACCTTGAAAAATAAAATTAGCATTAATATCTCATTTTTGGTAAACCATCTAATTGATTAAAAAGTCCCTGATTAATACAATATAATCAGTTATGAGTAAACACGACTTCTTCCGATGAGAACTAGACCTGGCAATCTGCATGTATCAGCAAGAAGGTCCTGTTTTAAATAATTGCATGAGATATGAATTACACCCTGTCACAATCACATGAATTACCCACGGTCATTATGAAATGGATTGTCCCTACTCTAGGGAACAGTTTAGCCTTAACCATTTTGCTGGGTAATAAAAATTTCATGGTGCCCATCATTGTAATACAAGTTGATTTTTTATACTTACAAAGATCGAGCAACTTGTTTGAGGTTGGATACATTCTGTGGATTTAGTTGAGTTGCTTTCTGAAATAATTCCAAAGATTTCTGGATATCTCCTTCTTCACGTAGTATCAATGCTTTGAGAAATGTAATAAGAAATAATCAGAACAACATAAAAAGTACACAATGGAAGGGTAAAACGAAACAAGCAAGGGCCTGGTTGAAATTAGATGGACCCATAGATTTCATGGACCCACTAGGCCTCTAAATTTCTGAGCTAGAATAATCAATGATGATACAATAACGAGGAAAACGTCAAGAAGAGAGAAGGAAACCCTCAATTGAGACCCTTAAATATATTGAAAAAAATTTAGATGAATGCTTTTAAATTACCTTGCACAAACAAGGCGTATTCACACATATCCCCAGACTCTTTAATTTGATCACTGATCAGAGACTGAAAATTAAAAGAAAATGTTTAAAAACATGACAAATGTCCATTTAATTTCAGTTTGCAATCTGTTGTTTTAAAATAACTGAAGAGAGAAAGGTAACAACAGACCTTCCAACCTCTGAAACCCCAAAGAAAAAGCAGCACTGTTGAGAGAAGTGGTTAAGGGTAATAACCAGGGGGCCATGGGCTTTAAGGGGCCTGTAAAATTGATGTCATCCCTGTTGACACATTGTAAGTTGTGAAATCGAATTTCCCACGATCAGGGTGCATTCCATATTAGGTTCACACTGAAGATTTTGTGATATATAGTGGAAAAACAATAGATTACATCATTCCAAGGCAATTGGTATGCTCAAGATCTTTGAAGCTAAGTACAAGAAATGCAACCTTGTGAATTTCCTAATATCAAGACTATTTAAAATGGGAGAAGGCAAAGGAAAATACCTTGCACTTTTCATATTCTTTCATGGCATAGTGAAGGTGAATCAGCCAATTCCTGCGTTCAAGAACAGGAATTTCAGGTGCTGCAAAAGACAGTAATATGTCAAAACTCATAAAAACATAAACATCTAAGGGTATAGACAATATTAGCAGGGGTGCTAAACTCAGTTTCCTGCTTTTAATGTCAAAATATAATTGGAAAACAGCATGAAACCTTTATAACAGACTTCAAGGGACGGGTTGATTTCTGAAGTGCGTTATACTTGGGGTTATCAGATAGAATGATATATGCCCTTCTGTAGCTTTTTGACAAAGAAATACTTAAGATAAAGACTTGAGTAAGTCTCTTCCTGAAGCACTTATAATTTTAACAGAACTTAAAACAACATCTATATGAGCGTGATTTCAATTGTGCTTTTCATGGTTAATATAAGGTTTAAAGAAGTCCATAATATGTACGTAATACTGAGTAGAAGGCACAAAAGTTTGCTTGAGATAATTTTCCTTCAAGGGTCAAAAAAAGAGTAAGTTTTATTTAAAAGCATGTAACAAGTACATAATAACCATATAATTCTATATAACTCTTTGAATTGTTTTTCCAACCTTACTTTTCTAGTATGTTAAATCAACAAATCATGTTGACACTGACATGTTGAACTATTATACATTCCTTTATTTATCAGGCTGCTTAAGGCTATCACTTGGTTTAGACAATAATGGTCTCTATACCAGGGTGGAATCAATACCTTATGCCAGAGATATCTAGCATAAAGTTTGACTAAAACAATGGATTATGTTTTCACATTGTTCCTTGGCGTAATATCTGGCGTAGCCTTTATACGGATTCCACCCTGCACAGCTGTTATGCCACATTGTATTCGCAGAACTGAAGTCAGCCAAAATTTCTGCGACAACAGACATCGCGCACTGATTTCGCAAATTTATAAGTTTTTTGAAAATAAATTTTAGGTACTTAAAGATTGATAGATGTTTAAAGTTTAGCATCATCAAATAGATAAAACCCCAGTAAACACACCTGTCTAATTGCTGTTTTAATTCCTTCTTTCTTTTGCTGGTCTAATAGCCTACACTAATAATCGGAATCAGAAAACCATTGGGAATTTTATCACAAAGTCCATCATAGATTAATGAGAAAAATATATACATTTCATTCATTTCATTTCATTTCATTTCATTTTCATTTATTTAAGGAGGGTAGCCCTTTCAGCTAATGCTGGTTTAACAAGGGGCCCTCCAATAAAAACATAAATTACAATTATAAAATACTCTAAAGCTAATTATTAAATATAGACTACAGTTAAATACTTAATTGGCAAAAATAAATAAATAGACAAATTAAAGAGAAGAAACTCTAAATATCAATTGATTTTTTAAAGATATTTAGAGAGGATGCCTTTTTGACTCAGCTGAGAGGCTATTCCACAATGTTGCTCCCCTAAAAGAAAAACATTTCTGCCCATTGGCTGATGTTTTCTTTGGCAGCCTCAGATCAGTCTCTGTGTTTCTGAGGCAACGGGAGGAACATTGTGAATTTCTGTTGAAAAGACTACCCAAGTATTGTGGAGCCAGCTCATTTAGTGACTTGAAGACCATTGTTTTAGACTCAATGTTGATGAGTTGGCTGATGGTCTTCCAGCCCAATTTTTCAATAAGTGGCCCACCTGGGGCATCAAAGCTGCTATTTGTCAAAATTCGAGCAGCTCGGTTCTGAAGTTTCTGTAGCTGGTTAATCCCAGTGACGCCACAGCAGCCCCAAACAGAACAACAGTATCGAAAGTGAGGCTCAACAATGCTTGTGTAGAGAGTCTTCAAAGTTTCCATTGGAAGGTACTTTTTTGCATGTTTTAAAAAGGCAATTGCTCTAGAAGCTTTGGTAGAAATAGCTTTAATTTGCTCTTTCCAGTCCAAAGAAGAATCTATTTCAATACCTAGGTACTTTGTTTGTAGAACTACATCAAGATCATTGCCTCGGATGTTTAATTCAAAATTCTGATCTGCGCGTTTTAAAACGTTTTGTTTTTGCTTGGTTGTTACAAGCATTGAGTGGGTTTTAGCAACATTCAAGGAAAGTTTATTGCCTTGAAGCCAAGTGTCCAGTTTTGCCAGATCATTGTTTATAGCCCCATTCAGCTGAGTCATGCTTGATGCCTGGTGGCAGAGACTGGTGTCGTCAGCATACATGGACACAGTAGAGCCTTTGACAGCCTGTGGTAGATCATTGATGTAGATAAGGAAGAGAAGGGGTCCAAGACAAGAGCCTTGTGGTACCCCCACTTCAATATCATCTAAGCCTGAACAAACCCCATTAACCCGGCAGAATTGTTTGCGGTTGGATAGGTAGGACCTGAACCATGACAATTCCCTCTGACAAACGCCATACATTTGAAGCTTTTCACAGAGGATGTCATGATCAACAGTATCAAATGCCTTTTTCAAATCGATAAATACTAGTCCTACAAGCTGTCCAAGGTCAAGACCGCTGTACCAGTCATCCGTGTTTTTAAGTAAACAGCTTAGCGTTGAGTGAAGACGCCGAAAACCAGATTGGTTTGGAGATAATAGATCATTATCAGTCATATACTGGTACAGCTGATCATAAACTAGCTTTTCAAAGAGCCTTGAAATGACAGGCAAGACTGAGATTGGCCTGTAGTTTGACTTCTCAAATACATACAGTTATTTAGCCTATCAGAAAGACACTAGCTCATATTACATATAAAGTTATAGCCTACCTAGATATAACTTGTACCTACGTCACATTACCAAGAAAAAAAGCAAAACAAAACCAAACGGCCTAAAAGAAAATTGAAAAAGAACCTTTCATTCGACCCCTTGGCGGAGGTTTGGCAACTTTTTCCTCGGCATTGCTGCTCTTCACTTCAGCTCCCTCAGGTAGGGGGCTCTTCTCAATATCTTTGGTTTCGTCCCCGGCAGTATCAACTGAGCCTGTAGGTGGCGGATTTGTTGCTATGCTCTCCGCCATTTTGTAAGAAAAGAAAACAGCTTTAGCGTCGCCTCGTTTTGATATTTCAACAAATATAACTAGCCTCGTATTCGTAGGAACAACTTCTGGAAAAAATGGCCGCCACAACAGCAATTCAGGGTGGGAGTAAGGTGCAGTATTTCTTCTTTATTTCACTTTCTACTGAAGAGAATATGCTCCTTTTATGTCTAACAACACATTAATACTTATTTTCATGTTACATCATTCATTTGCTTACTCTCATTGTGCAGAGTTGACATAAAAAAGAGAGTATATTTCAGGGATTTTGATTAGGTGGTGGTGGTGTGGTGTGCATTATCGAAAAGCCAAGCCCATGTCAAAGAAACTTTTAAAGAATAAGTTTAGTCGAAATATTACTGCGCACAATGCAAAAGAAAGATGTCTGATCTCATTTCACACAATGTGTGATACAGACCTGCCAACTTCCTCAATAAAAAAACTAGGAGATCCTTTGATCTTTCTAGGAAGAAAGATTCCTACCAAACTTAGGCCTTTGGTGGTGCTCCGGGCCAGTCTGCAGTGTATGGCAACTGCACGCGCCAGTCAATTTAGCAACAGCTGGAAGTGCACGCCAAAAATTAGGCCTTGCACGCGCAAATATGCATAAAACGAAGGTTTTTGTGGGGTTTCAGGTGTTTTCAGACATTTTTGGGGGAAATACTCGGCCTAAACTCCTACTTGCACACAGTTCACGCCGAAAATTTTGCGCTGCACGCGCGGGATCTCGTCGAGTTCTGCCATGCTCTGCAGACTGGAATCCGGGAGCCTTCCCGTGAAATCCAGGAGAGTTTGAAGATCTGCATGATAGCAATACACTCCTTGGCAGTGTATAGCTACCAGAAATAATGACTGAATTTTCGCAGAGGTTGTAAAAGATTTCAACTGTTGAAATTTTTGTAACTATGCATTGCTAAGGAGCCTCTTCCCATGATGCATTGTATGAAATGAGATCTGCTATCTTTTGTGTATCGAAACGTTTTTTGGATACAAGGCATCCTATTTGCAAAGTAGCAGAGTGATAAATAAATGCTAGGAGTTCACACTGTTTATTAATTTCGTTATTTCAAATTCTTAACATACAATTGATTAATTTACCAAGAGGCATTTGGAGAGTGAAATGGAAATTTGAAAAAAATTAACAGAAAATAACGGATTTAATTGTTTCATGACAAGCTGAATTTCAAAGATCTTCAGACCTTAATTACATGAAATGCACTCTGGTTTATATTGCACTGATATTTTCTTCACTTTCATCCTTCTGGGATTTTCCTATTTCCTGTGTGCCTCAGTAAATTATTTTCATGTTGTTACAGATCACTGGAGATTCTGATGTTCAAATTACTGTTGAAGACCAACAAAGCATAAACAACTTTGCTAATAAAAATGCAAAACTCCATGACATAAGATCTGACGTAGAAAAGATTAAGGTAATTATAGTATGTAGTTTTTAGACCTAGAGAATGTTGCCATGCAGCACAATACCAATATAAAATATGAAATTTATTGGTTTTCCCGCACCATACGTCAATCATTCACCTTTTTTCTGATTGGCCTATGTCGATCCGCTTCTGGGTATATAAATCAGTTCGGTTTATGTTTTGGTCTCTTTCTGTCGTATTACTCTGTTGAGTGTCAGACGAAAAGCTTAAGTAATCTATGGGTTTGTTTTGCTTTGTTTCCCTTATGTCTGGCTATTTTAAAGCCATAACAGCAAGCTCCATTGCAACATCAATTTTTGTTTGATTTTGACCTCCTCCTGCATCAATAGAAATTCTACTTCTCATGCCTTTTTTCATTCTTGATGGATATTCACCCAGGGGTAATACCTTTCCAGATCTTCGAAGGGTGTTCAGTACTGCGGAGTACTACTGTTGTAATGTTAAAATCTATTGTAGGTTATCAAAATCAAATTTAATGCCACTAGTTTTAATAATCAGCAGCTGTTCAGAATACCAAAATAAGTTGTATTGTTTCAATCCTATAAAAAAAGTTGCTTTAAATGTATTTGTTCAGAAGATACCAATATGTAGCTTCCTTGAACTTGTATGTGACATAAAAACTAACTCAGGGCCCTTACATGGGAACTCTTCAAAATTCTTACATTGAATATAGATAGTTGTATGCAAAGGGTGGAATAAGAATATTAGAACAGTCTTTGATCAGTATGCAACTTGAGAATGGTAAGGAAAATCAGAAACATAGCGGAACATAATAACTACCAAAGCTTTACTTAAGTGTACACAAAGCTTTTGTCATTATTATGTTTTGCTTTGCTTCAGAGTTTTCTTGCCAATTTTCAAGAATATTCCATATTAAAGCATATGTTGGTAATCCGTTTTCTTTTTCTTTACTTAGAAAGATCTGATTGACCTTGAAGATGCTGAAAACGATCTTTTACTAGTCGATGATGAGAATGATCTTGTTCCGTATCCTTTATTTTATTTATTCATTTTGTTTCACACAAAGAGAGTCAACCTTATCTTATATGTGTTGTATCACACTAATCTATTAGCTTACTTTGGTGTATGGAACAGTGGAGGTTTAGCATTATGCTCTTGAGGTGGGGCATTATGCATCCTCCACTTGTACGAATATGCATCAACCTGCAAAGCATAATGTCCCATCTCAAGTATTAGCATCCACCAAAGTAGGCACATATCTTAGCCTGCTTGTATATTGAAACTGGGCACATTAAATTATATTAATGCTTCTGAAATGATGAAACTACCTTTTTGCCAAAAAAGAGCAACATCAACATGTTGGGTTGAATTCATTCTTGGATGACAATCCATCCATGAGCAGAAGCGACTTATTAAATGTTGGGAGATGAGGCGTTATGAGCCCATCCCCCAAGCTGTAATCTTGTGGATAATGTATTTCTTAACCCTTATTAGCTTTAGAATCGGTGAAGTATTCGTAAAAATAAGCACGGACGAAGCAAACCAACTTTTGGAGAAGCAAAAAGAGAATTTCCAGAAAGAAGTTGAAGAGCTAGAAAGTCATGCTGCTGTCCTGAAAAAAGAGTTGGCAGAGTTAAAAGTGAAACTTTACGGAAAATTTGGAAACAATATAAATTTAGAAGAAGATGATGACTAATTTGATTTATTTATTCTATATTTATCAATAGTTTAGTTATCAACTTTTTGTGTTTCTTCTTAATTCTTTCTGTCATCCAAAGATGCTTATTTCATGCACAGCTTTAGGAAAACTAGAAACAACGTTAGAAGACAAAATTTGAGCAATATAACAGATAAACTCTGAGCAATATTTTATTTAAAGATCTTTATCACGGAATAAGTGTTACAATATATTTTGGAGGCTACTTTACAAAATTGGTATGGAATGTGCTGCTCATATAGGTGGGTTCTACATCAAAAAAAACCCTAATGGGTACGATTTTTCTGTCAAATCACATAAATATGTGTACAAAATCAAGAAATAGCTTTTTTTCATAAAGATAGGTCATTATTTGTGTCAGAAATTAGAAATATCATCCTAAAATGGGGTAACTTTGCACCGTTTCATTCATGATATTAATATCATTTAAATAAAATTGGTATCACAAATGGATTTGCAAACGAAATCTCAAATGAAGGTCATGTTTCCCCACGGTTATTAAGCCCAGGTTTTTTCCTGCAAAAAAACTTACATACAAAGATAAATTACTCGATAAAGCTAGAATTATAAATTACCTTTTTGATCGTCTTCTTAACGTGACAACAAAAACAATAATACCAACTAATATAGAGACAGAACATATCGACATGATTAGAGAGAATTCAGTTCGTGTTAGCTTGCGGATGATTTCTAGAACGGGAGAGGACATTTCGTCTTTTTTGCGATATTGGGAGCCCAGTGTCCATGATATTGATTGGCCGTTTATCTGTAATAAAGAAAAGATTGTGAAAAGTTTTATGTTGCTGAAGAATTCAGTATCATTTTCAGGGGATGATTTTTGCTATGCTTGATGAAATAGTGTCACAATTCAAATTTACGATCAGATTTGCCAGCATTTGGATATCATGTAACAAAGCTTAATTTCGCTTTCAAAAACATTATTAGAAACCATGAATTTAGGGTGAGTTTATGTGCAATCTAAGGCAAGGATTGCAAGTAGAATTGGAAACATAGGGAAACATAATAACTACTGAAGTCTTGCGTCTGATACTCATTGGAGTAGTGCGTCAGAACAGTCTTTGATCGGTACAGAACTTGAGGGAAGCGAGGAAATCAGAAACATATCGAAACATTAATTACTAAAGTTTTACGTCTGACACTCATCAGAGTAGTTCGTCAGATAAGTCTTCGATCGGTACAAAACTTGAGGATGGTGAGGAAAATCAGAGACATGGCGAAACATAATAACTACTAAAGCCTTGCGTCTGACACTCATCAGAATAGCACGTCAGAAAGAGAACAAAAATGAGACCTGACGAATAACTACACCCTGATGTGAATCCACATTAATCAGTTTTCTTCCCTTTTCTGATGCACAACTCCAACGCGTGTCAAACGCAAAGCTCCAACAGTTGTTTTGGTTAGCTACGTTTCCGGAACACTTAGTCATCCTCAAGTTCTGTACCGATCAAGGGCCAATCCAAGACAACTCTCTTGAATTAGGGGTCTTCTACTTTAATTGAAAAGAAACTCCTTATCCCCTCCTTATCCTAAATTAGCAGTAATTTTCGAAGAAAGCAATGTTCTTTAGCTAGTTGCTTATCACAAAATGAGCGATAACCTTACCTTTCTATTGAATTCCAGATTCCAATTAGATTCGTTGAAGTGAATTCCTTTTGTGAGGAAAGAGATCGCATATACAGAGCTCAGACAGTAAGAATATGCAAATTTCGCTGAACCAGGAATTTCACGAGCCTACAGGAAAAAAGTTCGAATCAACATTCATGCGAGTAGTAAATAAAGAAATCACACAAAATAACATTTCTGATTTACAGCATAATCATGGGTTTGTTTTGAAGTCATTGAGCTTTCTTCGCAAAAAGAGAAATTTCCGTCCACACCTCGGATGGTTTCCACAAACTTAATTTTACAATTGATGGTGCAACCCAGGTAATATTCCAATGTGATATTCTAGAGATAACATCTCTGAAGTAATTAGTCAGAGGTAATATTTCGGGGGTAATATTCCAGAGATAATATTCTAGAGGTAATATTTCAGAGGTATTGTTTCAGAGGTTATAGTTCAGAGATGATATCTCTAAAGAAATAGGTCAGAGGTAGTATTTCGGAGGTTATAGTTCAGAGATGACACCTCTGAAGTAATACGTCAGAGGAAATATTTCGGAGGTAATATTCTAGAGATGGTATTTTAGAGGTAATATCTCAGATGTAATATCTCAGAGGCAATATCTTAAGAGGCAATATTTCAGGTGCAATATTTCAAGAAGCAATATTTCAGGTGCAATATTTCAGGTGCAATATTTCAAGAAGCAATATTTCAGGTGCAATATTGCAAGAAGCAATATTTCAGGTCCAATATTTCAAGAAGCAATATTTCAGGTCCAATATTTTAAGAAGCAATATTTTGGATAAAATAGCCTGATGCTAAAGCTAGAACTGATCCTACCTCATTCTATCATTAATTTCTACAGAGGTCGTACTCGTAATTGTGTCGAGGTAGGTGGATCAAAAGGTTTAGATGTGCACAGAAAGGGAATGAAGGTCTTTACCACTATTGCCTACCAAGTCTACCAGGTATAGTTAACATAATGCAATAAAACTTACCTCAGCAGCAGTCAAGCTGCAAATGCGTTTCGATGCAGCTGTGTATTCAGGTAGTTTGACATTCGAACTGAGATTCAAGAAGTTTACTGGGTAGTAGAACGCACTAAAAGCCTGAAAGAAAAACATGACTATACTCTTAAACTCGATCCACACTTCATAAGGAATAATACGGTGGCAAGTCATGCCATTGAGCAAATAAGGCATCAAGTAATTTTAACAATTTGTATGCAAAGTAAAAATCCTCTATTTCAAGGTGAAGTAATTCAGTTGGTATCACGGTAGTTTGAAGCATGTGGTTATTACCTAGAGCCAGCTATGAATCAATCAATAAGCCTGAACACCCAGCACGTCCACACATAAAAAGTTTATTCTCGAACAATATCCAACACAAATTTGATGATGTTTCGTATGACAATGATTCATCGTCTGGAAGGGTCTTACAAAATGTTTGATGTTGTTCAGGGTTGTATTATTGAGTGGTTCACACGGTGAAACATATGTTCTTGAACATCCAACGCAAGCGTGATGATGATTTGTATGACAATATTTTATCGTGTGGACAGGCAATAAAACATGCTCGGCAATATTCAAGGTTGTATGATGAAGTGGTCCACACAATAAAAAAATTGTTCTTGAATAACATCCAACTCATGTATAATGATGATTCGTATGACAATATTATAATCATTTGAACTGGCCTAAAAACATGTTTGATGACGTTTAAGGTTGCATTATGAAGTGGTTCACAAGGTAAAACATTTGTTCTTCAAGAACATCAGAACATCCAACGCAAGCTTGATGATGATTTGCATGACAATATTTTATCGTGTGGACAGGCATTAAAACGTGTTTGGCAATGTTGTATGATGAAGTGATCCACACTTCTTGAACAAGATCTCATGTTTGATGATAGTTCGTATGACAGTGTCCTATCATGCGGATGAGCGTTCAGTATCTAGCATTGTTTTAACGAATTCTGCATTTCGGTTCCCCCCAAGACAGTGCTCGATACATAAATGTAGAGCGCAATGTATATTGTGGAGAAAAGAGTGAAGAGGGAAAACTCTCCTTTTTAAAGAGTTTTGTCTCTTGACTCGTTCCATCTCCACAATGTAACATTAATTTTTAAAAATTGTCATAAGTCACACTCTGAGGAGGACATAAGTTCGAAAGGGCTAATTTTGTTGTATAAAAGTTTTATTTCTTTGCCTCTTTTTTTCTACCAATTCTTAGTAATCATATCTACATAATTTAACATTAATTATGTACATAAGAGAACCTGACAAAGAAAAAGCTAACAGTTTAAAAAAATCAGTCTAAATGGTCATATATTAGAACATAACTGTAGTGATAACAAACTTTTTATAAACTCATAATAACAAAAAGAGTACAATGCATTTGAAAAACTAACATGAAAACGAAAATAATCTATGTAAATGAATGAGTAGTTTCATTGTTTGCAGCTTTATCACATGTAAAACTGAAGTGTTAACGAAAGTGCCGTTTTAGCGTTTTAGCAAGATTTGTCCGCGTAGATATTCCGTTTTAAAACTCTGCCACCAGAAACCGTGAAAATCTGCTTCCTCAGAACGATGAAGAAATGACAGCCAGCCAGAAACAGAACAAGTAGTCCGGCAATTACGTTCAAGGCTATCGAAAAAGACAGCCTCAAAGTCGAATACACCGCAATGTTGAGCGAAATCAAAAATAGGCCCGTGTCGAGAAACAACGTCATGTCTGCCAGACGGAAGAACTTCTTGTACTTCATGCAGCCTTCAACGACATACTCAGGATCCTCGTTTTTCATCGACTTGAAAAACTCTATCGATATAAATGCGATCAGCGCTGCGAATATCGAAGAGAAAAACCCGAGGCCTAAGAAAAAATAGGCCAGTTCTTCTCTTAGGCCGCTTGGTTTGTTTTCGACGATTAAACCGACGAATTGAAAGCCGGATAAGAACATCCCATATTCAAATAACCGACCGTAAAGTGATAGAAGTTCTTCGATGCCAGAGTTTATGTTTTCAATGTGGTTTCTTAATAAAATATCCATATATGTATGGCCGTTTAGACGTTCCAGTAATCTTTGCCGTAGGCCTATTTCTGCCTGATCAATCTTTTCGTCTCTATAATTCATTTCGAGAGAGTTGTTTGCAATTATATCGACTTTGTTGGTGTCCATAATATCATGTATTTGATTATTATTTGATGTGTTACTTCGAGTTGCGAAGGTCGTTATTTGCAAGGATTTCCATAGAGATGCGAGGCCCGTGAAGTAAGAAGTTTTCATTAATTCCTCTACTTTCAATTTCAAAAGAAACTCTAGAACCGATTCTTTCAAATTCATTTAAAGAATTGTATGGAATAATTTATAAATATCAAACTCAATGTGCATTGTCAATAAGTTGTCTTGGTAATAACCATGACAATACCGACAATGGTAGTGAAGTGAAAATAATGGAAAAACTCTTTTCAAATGGGATTATCATGCACTGTTGAGAATATTCAGGCTTCTTCCTTAGGGCAGTACAGGAACGCACAAATAGCGTAAACAGTGCAGCAAGGCAGAAGCAAGACAAGTACTTCCGTACTGTAAAAAACTTTGCTGTCAACGCAACGGGGGAGCATGACCACAACTCCCGAAATGCATTGCGTGCGAAAGGGCATGTGACGTCATTACGCTATCCTTGAAATCGTTATTCTATGATAATATACTGCATAATCATCATAATTAGCGTAATCTGGCATAATTAAGCAGCATATGATTTATGTAATGTGTCCATCAATTGTCACCTTGAAAAACTTCTCATTAACGTTGTTATTATTATGGTTATAACAAATCAGCTTTGATTTTAAAGGCTTTCTATCACCTTTTTAAGTCCTAGTCCTTTGTTACATTCCTTGACCATTTCAATTAATTATTGTTTTAAAATTGTCTGCCGAATTATTTTGGAAACATACTTATTCTGAAGGTCAGTTGGTAACCAAAACTGACGAAATCCAAACGTGTACTGTCAGATCCAAAAGGAAAACCGTCGTTATTTGAAGAATGGTAACATCTAGGCTGGTATTCTATCCATTTTCATCAGTTCTCAAGATCTCTGCCCCAAATCTCAAGGTTCCTTCGTAGGAATTTTTAATGGGCCTTTCATTTAGGGGTTTCAGAGGTTTGACAACTGTTTTTATAGCCGTGCTCTTGTTTCGTTCATGCTTAGTGGGTGCGCAAATCAAAGATTGGAAGGGAAGGGTTACACATCATCCATTTTTGAAATAACGACCCTTGATATTTTTTATAAATGCAATAAAATGGTTGGGCTTACATCAGTGGGTTGAGAGAGTATACACCCTGTTCTTATAACCTGCTTAGTTGCAAGATTAAAGCCTATAATTAGATAGAAGAACATGCAAGAGCTGTTTCAAAGCGAGGCTTCAAGTAACAAAGTGTACTTACCAAGAAATCGCCATGAACTGGAGGCTGCGAGACACCGTTGAAGCTGCAACTCTCGTGGTTACAAACCGTCGTATTAAGGAGTTTTTTTACACTTTTCTGGCACTCAGTGAAGTTACTCTGACCATTGAAAACATAATTAGTGTTTGGGGGTCCTTTCAGCTCAACGCCAAATGTTTTCTTTGCGTAAGGACCCGAACTACAAGGCACGGCCCAGAGATAATCAGAGTTTTTCGTGAACTGTTGGCCTTTATGGGCGCAAGGATCGTTAACAGTCGAAGCATAGCCAGAGTCCTAAAATTGAAATATTCAAATGAAAGAAACCTGTAGGTGACTTGCTGTCATTATTTCTACAGACAATATTCAACCTGCAGAGCATCTTTACTCAATAATTTGATTAAAAAACTTCCTCGATTTTCAATAATGAAAAAATCCAAGATTTTGAAAAATATCAGGAAATAAAACATTTTTTCACTGGTTTCAATTTTTTTTTAAATCTCAAAGCTGAATCTACCGTGAAAAAAGTTCATCAAATGTAGATAGTCCAAGGACAAACAAACAAACATGAAATATTTGACGATCTATTTGGTCAGGTGGGTTGTATTTGCGAATACAGGTAAAGTTTCTGTTACAAGATTTAGCAAAGTTTCGTTAACAATATTGGTCTACATAAATCAATAGAGACACCAGAGAAACCTAATCATCTAGATTTCCATCGAGATTGCTATAGACAATTCTGCATAGGATAACAGATCTAATTTCACGAAATGCAGGATATGAATATGCCCTTCTGCAATGCATAGCTACTAAAACTAACGACTGAAACGAACAATTTTGAACGCAATGCAGCTACAAAAGATCTAAGCCATAGTTGTTACTCATTTATCGTAAGATCTACAACTTCTCCAGGTTAAGAACGAAAACAAAACCCTAACGAATTACTATACCTTTTAGATATAGTAACTTCTTAAGCTTTAGGTCTCACCCTCATCAGAGTAGTATGTCGGAAAGAGAACGAAAATTAAGGCTAACAAAATTTTCATACCTTACAATTACTGCAGCTTTAGTTCTGACACTCATCAGAGTAATTTGTCAGAAAGAAGACGAAACCTAACGAATTTTCATAGCCAGATAGAGTCAATGAAAATATTAACCATGACTTACCACAACCAATTTTGCAAGATATCTTCTCTCGAATGCACCTCTGCCATAACACAGATAAGAGTGTGCATAAACCGTGTACTTCTTCCCATCGATGCTGACTGTCATATTGTCCCCCTTGAAATTCTTGTCTGCAGGGATGAAAGACACTTGCAAGGAGGTGCTCCCCATCTCCAAGGCTCCAGTCAATTTCTGCAAATAAATCAACTTCAATTATTATTGTCTCTTACACCAATATAAACCCAAGTTACAGAATATCTAGTTCTCTCAGGGCTGATGAAAGAGAGAGGGCCAAACAGGGCATAATGTTACTTGTAGATTGATTGGAAAAATTTACTTTTAGCCAGTTTTGACCAAACCATCAGGCTTTTTTCTGATTTTGAACTAATTTTGAGGGATAAGTTTTGGCATTTCTATGTGAACTCTGATGCCCTTAAAGCCTAATATTGGTATCTAATATTGTTACTTTTAAATCTAGTGATGGAAAACGAGCTATCGTGCCCCTTCTGGAAATAACGTCGCATGTGGCCTTTGTATACTAGCATGTTAAACATAAACTCACTCACTGTACTAGGACCTAATTCACTTCTTTATGGAGTGATGTAATGCATATCATACTACCATGTCCCTTCCCAAAATAAGGCCTCTTGTGGCCTTTTGTAGGCCAGCACATTAAAAATAAACTCAACTCAACATTACATATACATTGGCTAGCTGGGGAAAATCAAACGAATTTACTTACTTTATTAAGAAATCCTTTTTTCAAGACATTCAAAGAGACCCAAGCATTGACCCCTTCTTCGCTTCCTTTGATTGTTCCAGCTTTTTTCAAGTGGAATTGAGATCGTGACAACGTATTACGAGCGACGCTCCAAATTGCGTTGTAAGCACTTTCGTTCATCAATCTAGAATTTAGAAAAATAAGTAACAAAAGCTCACCATGTAGGACTATCAACAAAAATCCTTAACGATAACCAGGTCTCAAAAGCTACCTTCTTCTGAACTCACAATAATCTAACACGACCCCTTGGAAGACCAGCACTATCATTAGGTTCATATGTTCAATTAATTCTTATTTGTTCATTAATGTATTAGTTATATTTTATGCGGAAAGAGTATAGTGTATTAAGATTGATTTATAGTAACGACAATAATAAAAGGCCCCGTTCACACGAGACCAGTTCACTTTTGATCCGTATCAAATATATTACGAATCGGTTTCGTTTACACGGAGCTGCACTACTTGTGTTGCTGATGGGCTTTCCGGTTACACTAGTGCAGTTTCACACGGTTAAGAGGCTTAAAAACGAAGCGAGGCTGAGAATCCAAACAGGAATATGCACACAGCGCGACAGCGCATGTAAACTTGAATACGGATCAAAAGTAAGCTAAATTTGCCGTTTACACGAGACCGGATCACTTTAAAAACATCTCGCTAGAAGGGTCAGGATTGGTCTGGCTATCCGTATCTATTTTGATGGCGATGCGGACCACTTGGTCTTGTTTCAACGGGAGGCGTTTCCATATAACTTTTGATACGGATTGAAATGGATCCAGCCTCGTTTTTCAACGGGGCCTAAGATAACGAGATTGCCTTATGTAGAGGCCCCCCATATTTGTACGTGAAGCGTTATTTGGCATATTTTTGCGCGTGATTTCGTGATTATTTTCGGTTCGTGAATCCGTGATCAAAGAATCCTTCGTGCAACGGACAGGGGTACTATGGGGGGGGGGCCTCTATGTATTTCATAGTGCTCTGCATGCGAAGCTATTAGTATCAGAACTAAGAATTAAGAAATACTATTTTTGAAGAGAAGCAGGATTTGGAAAATCAATCGAGATAATTTTCATTCTCACAAATACTATTTTACACAACTAGGATATCTTCTTATACACTTGATGATTGTTGAACCATGAAAATCTGTGTTGCGTAAGATATTTTTTAAATAAGTAGTAAATTTGAGCTGTGTAAAATAGCATTTCTTTCTTTTTAGTTCTGATAGACAAAAATACCTTTATCATTCGAGAAACCAAAGAAGTGGATAAAAGCTGGGAACGGTTACCCCCTGTTATTAGCTTTGGCAAAAATCGAGCTCAGATTAAGTCCTTCTATAGTTTTATGTTTAAGAAGGAAGTAGAGGGTGGTCTATCTATATCATCTTGAAAAAGAGTTTCTCTAGCAAAAGTTGTTTATCATTGTTTGCTAAACAGCGTTACAGGACAGCTCAGAATCTGCCCTATCATGCAGTGAAAATAATTGCACTCATTATTTGCAGAGCAAAGTCAATATTTCGAAATAGCCAGAAAAACCGTAAACATAGCGAAACGAACACATAGATTATTAAAGCTTTTCGTCTGACACTCAACAGAGTACGTGCATATTTTTATAAGCAATGTCAGCTTGAGCTCAGTACTGAAAATTGCTTAGCCAGAGGGCCAATTTGAGTACTTAAAATTGCTCAGAAATCGCTCAGCTTTTTATACTTGAAGATTTGTTTCTTAGAATACTATCTCACAAGTTGTTGTACAACCAATGTAAGTGGTATCTTGCATACAAAATGTGCACCAGGGTACTAATATCCACTAAAACCTACTTCTCTATGGCTGCTGCACGATTTTAATTGCCATTCGGACCTTAACAATTATTTTCAATATGCTTAGCATCCCTCGATCCAGTACTGGAATTGCTTAAGTTTTTGTCTTGTCGAGTACATACTGATTTGCTTATAAAGCAATTGCTTACAAAAAAAAGCGTGTAACACGTCAGAAAGAGAACGAAACAGAAACCTAACTGATTTATATACCCAGATGTGGATCGAAATAGGCCAATCAGAAAAGAGGTGAATGATTGACCTATTTCGATCCACAACTTATATTAATCAGTTACGTTTCTGTTTCGTTCTCTTTCTGACGTATTACTCTGTTGAGTGTCAGGCGAAAAGCTTAAATAATCTAGGTTTTCGTTTCATTATGTTTCCTATATTTCTGGCTATTTTGAAGTTTTGTACCATCCAAAGACTGTTCAATAAACAATTTAAGGTGCTAATATTTCTGAATATAGGGAGAAGGTAACTCTACTTTTCATATAATTTCCACCTCTATGATCCTAATGAAACTTAGCTCTCAGGAAATGTTAGTCAGAAAAATTGCAGGTCTGTAAACAAAAAATGAAACATACTTGAGAACACGCATGCCCGCAGTGGCTTCCATGTTGATGGGCACAGAACTTCTGACTTTGGTGGGAATGTCTTTCTCAGCTTTTTCCAGACATTTTGTCAGCAAGGCTTTGATTTGATCCGGGTGTGAGACATATGACGTCATGCCTTTATCTTGGAGAGAATTAAATAATGAAGTAAGATTAATGTCGACCCAAACCAAGCCTTACCTTTTGTGCTATATAGGAAAGTCACCAAACGCTCTTTGTTTCTAAAATACTGAGGTTGCCAACAGTACTTTTGAGGGATATCATCAGTACTGTGGAGGGATATCATCATTTCTGTTGAGGGATACCATCAGTACGGTGAGGATATTCAATACTGTGGAAGGATAACAGTTCTGTGGAGGGATAAAATCAGTACTGAGGAGGGATATAGTACTATGGGCTGGGATGTCATTAGTACTATGAGGGTTGTATCCACAGTGCTTTATAGTATCCCTTCACAGAACCGATGATAGCCCCATTCGAATATCCTCCACAGCACTGCACAGTCGTTCCCCGAGGGTGTTACTGCAAGCACAGACAGTTAGCAGACTGCATTTTAATTTCAACCCTACACAACAAATACCTTCACACTTGATGTAGTTTATCTGATGCAGTGAATTGTCCTTCTTGTACTCATAGATTATCAGCCTCGTTCCAGAGCCACCAGCATCGATGATTATACCGAGACGACCCTAAACAAAATAAGATAAACAAGAGTTAGGAGAGTAAATAAGTATGATATCAGTAAACCTAAATTGAGATTTCAAGTCAGTGGTGTAGGAGACGGGGGTCTAGGGGGACATGTGCTCCCCCCACTTTTCTGCCAAATTTTATGCCTACCCCTTTTAAATCTGAAAAGTGCCCCTCCAGCTGCCTTGGAAAATATGTATAAAAAAAAAGAGTGTTTTTGAGCAACATCATACATGATCTTCAGAGAAATTAGTCCTAGATATGCCCCCATTTACACCGTTTTTCTTGGGGTTCTTCTGATGGTTGGTTGGTTAGCAGTGCCTTTTTGAAGGGAACATCACTGGGGGGGCAATCTATTGTCTATTAAAAAAAGGGACAATAGGCTATTGTTTAGAACAATGAGGAGGCAAAAGGCTGGAGGGGCAATTGCCCCCCCAGTTAGTATGTTAAAAAAGGCCCTGTTGGTTAGTTGCTGGGTTAATCAACAACTTTTATTATTTGGATTGAACCAAGGATTTGCTTATAATTTTGACCATTGAGTAGCTACTGGTAACTTGTTGCTTATGAAAAACATTTACTAGACATGGTCAAAAATGACTTTCATTCCAAAAAACTTGCTTCCAAAACCTTCCCGAGTTCTTTTTAAAATTGATACCTATATAGCACGAACCATTATTTAGCACAATGGGAAGTATATGTTAATTGTGGCTTATAAAATCTAAATAAACAATTTTTCCAGGTATCATTCGATTTCATTTATACTCTGTGCCAATAAGTATATTTTTGGGGATACAAATTTGCAGAATTTAGTATCTCTTTGGATTTTTCAACAAGAAACTGTATTGGGGAGTCCCCCTTAGGAATTATTACGACTATTAGCTAATTCTAGGGATAATCAAACAATTCCTGACCTTGATTTCTTCCTTGTCCACATCCTCCCATTTCAAAACTCCGACGATAATTCCAATAATTCCCAGCACGACGAAAACCAGGCTGAAGATGTAAGTGATTTGGCGTTTCATTTTATCCTAGAAAGAACAACATTTCTGTTTAGAAAATAATTGAAGAATAGGTTTCCTGGGTTTACGTCATTCTGATACTTGTTTTGAATTTGATTTTGAAAGTTGCCATACGATTAGATTACAGGTTATTCAAACAATGGGACGGACACAGGAGTCACTGGCAAATTTGATTTCCACATTCCTTTGGTTCCAGTTTCAACTTTCAAATAAACTATTCTTTCCACAAAAGATCGCAAATGTGATTTCCGGAAATGCATCATAGGAATATGCTCCTTAGCAACACATATAGCAACTAACCCTAAAGACTTTTTGACCACAGCAGCAAAATATTTAGGCCGTAGCTTTTGCAATTTTAACGTGAAAAATTGAACTGTTTGTCTATAAACTCAACAAAGAAGATATCCCTGTCGAAAAACTATGAGGAAAACTATTAGTTCGAGCTTAATTTCTTAGTTTCGTATTTCTTGGCTTTTCTCATGTATGTATTAGCGTGGACAGTCTTTTCTTTCCTTACACTCTTTTTTTTTTATAAGAATAAATTTTATAAGAATATTGAGGCTCAAAATCGGTGAAATTTAAGAATATTTTAAGAATATTGCGAGGCTCAGATCTTATGGAAAAAAACTTTAGCAAGTGTTTTCTTACTTCTGAATTGGTATGCTTTTTACAGAAAAAGGTTCAAATACACTCACACAAATTTTGAAAGTTACCCACCATATTTATAATACTGTAGGTGTGTTTTTTGGCATTTATAACAATAATAAATGTTTATTGCTATCCGTGTTTTCTGCGGTAAGAATAATTTAAGAATATTCCGAGGCTCAAAATAGCAAAAAATTAAGAATATTGAGGCTCAGAAAAAAATTAAGTATTCTTATAAAAAAAAAGAGTGTATTAACTCAAGGTGTGGTTTCAAGTCGCTATTCTCCACCTTCTCCACCCTCATTCGATATCTCAGGCTTCTTGTTTTTCTTAAGTTTGATTGGTTCTCTGCTTTATCACGTCAATGTAACTTTGCCTTCTTAAGTACTTTGGAGAGTTACCATCAGCACATTGGAGCATAAAGTTTCAGTAATGATAAATACACTAACCTATCCCAATAATTGCATTGGTAGATTCAAAATTATGGCTCAGCTACAAAACTTGATACCCAAAGTGCTTGCGGTCTCCCCTCATAGTATCGAAAACTGCCCAGTACTGATGATATCCCCTTCCCCCACAGCACTGAAAATCCTCAGGATATTCAGTACTGTGCACTCTACACACTACTGAATATCCTTCCATATACAGATGGGTACATTATTAGTACCCCCAGTGCTGATGATATAACCTTAAAGTACTGAAAATCCTGAACAGTACTGAGCGCCCTCTATAGTACTGGACAGGCGTTCCTCAGGGTAAAACTCGTCACTCATACTCGAGCTTAAAGAAAACCGTTAAAAGCCGGAGTATGTACAGCAAGCCTAACCTTACACGACTTTAAACAAACATACAATACCTGTTTACATCATTCTCTTTAGTGAACAGCGTCCGTAAAACATAGGTTGACGGTTGGACGTTTGAAACTTATGTTGACAGTTGGAAGGGTTGCAGCAACACAGGGCCTAAGTCTTTTAAGAAGGCAGCAGCTGCAATAATAAATTTTCTGACAAACCAGATCTTTCTTGGTGATGACTGTTTCATCATTAACTATTCATTCCTTCACTATTGCTTCGTTGCTGAATACTTCAACCCGTCACTCTAGGGGGTGCAACCTGCCAGCCTATGTTTTACAAACGTCATCCCGCGATCTAACGATTCAGCAAAATGTAGCTTATCTAATTCTACGCAATTCACTACAGGAACATGCTTCTTAGCAAAACATTGCTACCAATACACTAGCAAATCATAGCTACCAATACACTAGCCTATTGAAAATATTGCACAGGTCTATTCAAAATGGCGGCAAAATCATGTTGAAGATTTTTCATACATTCAGTTTCAAATATATTCAATATTGAATAGGCTAGTAAAGTGTACAAATGACTAAAGGATGTAATTCTTAACGAAATGCTGATACGAAACATTTAGGCCATAGCTGTTGTATATTTATCGCTATGTGTTGCTAGGGGGCGTATTCCTATAATGCATTGCGCGTGGGTGGTTCATCATACGGCAAATTGATTTATCTCTAATGGAATTTTCTATCAAACGATCAATAGGTGGAGTCTCGCAGGAATAGCTACCCGAATATAAAATCACTGGAATATTCTACCCTTGCAGCAGACCCTTTCATCATGTTGAATGTTTCCACCTGCCTAATCTTCTTCAGCAGTTAGTCTTCGCACACAGGTATCGAGAAAGCACAAAACAAGAAAGCACAAACCAAGGCCTATTTTTAGATATCTTCAATGCAGCACATTTCAAATCAAATTTCAAAAGACCTGTTAAATAGACCCTATACTTTGTACATAAACCAATACCTCACAAAGATAGTGTATTTGTCTATCTAATATGAATGTACTGCTTCGATTAATCTACCAATTCAGTGGGCCCTTTGAGCTTCACAATAAACCAATATCTTTCAAAGATAGTAGTTAGAGTAAAATAGTTTATCTAGTATGTACTGTGTACTTTGATTTGTCTAACTATTCAGTGGGCCCCTTTGTGCTTACTGTTTACCTTATGAAGAACATAAACGTTCTTGCCAATCAACTATGAATGCACTGCTCCACTGCTTTGACCTCGTCAGTAGACCTTTGTGATTTGCACATAAATCAATACCTTATGAAAATATTAACTGCATTTTTCTATCAACTATAATTAACTATCAACTTCCAAAATGCCGTTTTCTCTTAAAGCTCAATTCCTCATTTCGCTAGTAAGAAGGAATATAAGCGCAACAGTTTCAGATTGACTCCCTATTTCACCGAAGAAACAAGTGCAAGAACAGAATTACCGAGAAAAAGTTGCAATTCAAGAACAAACCTTCCAAACCTGCTAGAATTCTATGAGTGCTTCACAGAGTAAACTGATTTTATCAGCTCTACCTTTTCCAAATGACAACAGCTCAAAAGTTTCAAAATAACCGTCAAACTTCAAAACATCTTGTAAGACTCGACAGCAGTTATTCGAAACTGATTTTGAACTTGAAAAGCCACGGCTGGCTTAAACGAAACAAAGATGTTATTCTTTGGACTCAAGGTTTGCATTAAATTCGAATCGCAAAGGTTTCCAAAATTCGTGGAAGCTGAAGATCATTCTAAAAAATGCATGCTCTGGGGATTTGGATGTACAAAAGTAACAGTTTTATAGATGGGTTCCCCGTTTTCATATCTTCCTGTCCTGACACAGCCCCCGTGCTATAGACAGTAGATATCCAGTATTATTAAATGAAACAATGCAATCATACCCCATTTTACGCTGATATTTCACAATTGTAGTGAAAACTGTGGACCCATCACAATGGAAAAGCTCTTACTTGGATTTCAGATTTAAACAAAATTTTATTGGAAAATCTTGACGATGTTTAGAGAATTTCGATATAAAACCAACCTGTATGAGTGACACGTCACACGTGACACATTCCCGTTCCATTGGTATGCTATGCTCCCCGGATTCAGAATATTGTGCAACAGTCCAACCCTTTTTTTGTAAGAAACTATTTATAAACACCGTATGGCCAGATTTGCAAAACCTCAAAATTTTCATAAGAATACGAAGAAAAGACATAGCAGAACTTGGGATTAAGAAAATTGCTAAGAAATGTTCCCTACCATAATTTTTGTAAGAGCAGAGAAACTATGATAAGAAGATTAATTATAGTTTCTTATAAATCAAGTTTACGTTATGCTAAAATCAAATTAAAAATCTACGCAACATCTTAGCAGAAAAATCTCTGCTAATCATCTGCTGTGTTGCGTTGCGATTTCCAAAGTTCATCCCATTAAATAACTTCATTATAAAATCTAAGTGGGTATAGAAAATAATTGAATCAATCCTTACCGATTCTGGCTTGTCGAAGTTGCTTTATGACAGGTTTTGAGCTCTGGAAAATAGAAACTTGTGCAGTCGGGTAACCATAACAAGTAGCAATCTGTTCTCAGGCCGTACGGAAACCTGCTTGTCAAAGAAAAACAAAGCATTAAGCCTCAATAAATCTCTACACAATAACTGCTTCTCTTTTCATTGCACTGAAAACCAAGGCGGCTAAAAGGCCGCTGAGGTAGAGATGTGCCGCCCTCTGTCAACAGAGGTTTTCTCAATTCTCAAGTAAGAATAAAATATACAGATTATCATCTAAAGTTATTAAATCATACTCGGTTGTACTTAGATAAAATCCTTTTCAGTACTGTGGGGATACCATTAAGTACTATGGAGAACGTTCAGTACTGTGGGGGGATAGCATCAGTACTATGGAGGATGTTCGGTACTGTGAAGGGATAACTACGGTAGAAGCTTGATAACTCGAACAAGCAAGGGACGATCCAAATAGTTCAACTTATCGAATGTGCGACTTACCGAGGCTACCGATAACATGAATCAAGGGGAAGGGGAATACCGAATATGTTCGAGTTACCGAAAGTTTGAGTTATCGCATGTTCGATTTTTCGGGATTCTACAGTACCATCGGTACTGTAGAGGGCTTTACTCAGTACTGTGGGAGATACCATCTGTTCTGTAAGTGTTCAGTACTGTTGAGGGATACCATTCAGTAGTGTGGAGGGTGACCATCAATCAGAACTGTAGAGGGCTTCCATTTAGTACTGTAGGGGATACCATTAAGTACTACGGAGGATGTTCGGTACTGTGAAGGGATACCATCAGTACTATGGAGGGATACCATTCAGTGGTGAGGAAGGAGACCATCAGAACTGTAGAGCTTCATTTAGTACTTTAGGGGATACCATTTGTTCTGTTGGTGTTCAGCACGGTGGAGGGTAGCATCAGTACTGTAAAGGGAAACCACAAGCCCCGTGCTCATAAGTACTGATGACATCCCCCGCAGTACTGGATATCCCCCACAGTACTTATAATAACCCTTGACGGTGTTGTAAACCCTCAACAGTAGCGCATAGATGCTCCTTTGGGCGGTTTTCTTGAGCTTCTCAACTTTCTACAATAAATTAATAAATTTCAGATCTCTTGTGTGAGAAAAAAACAATGGAAGTAATCATGATGCAACCTAAAACATTGAAGTTCTATGTAAATATTTGTTGAGTTACTTTCATCTTTCCGATAAATTATTTTCTGTTATACCTAACATAACAGAATCTTTCTAAACCAAAAAGTTGAAGCTTCATTTTCAACAGGTTTTTGAGCAAACAACCATGACTTTAACTCAAACATTAAAAAGTTGGACGTAAACATTAGCTTTAATCTTTCTTTGTGCTATTTAATCTTCTTGATAATTAATTTCTAGTAATGCAAAAATAATAATTTCGTTTCTGACGAGAGAGTTTCTCCCAACCTACCCTCACCCTGGGGAATTTCTGTGCAGTGCTGTTGGGGGTGCTCAGTATTGTTGATGATGTTCAGTACTGGCGGGACAGTACCTTGCAGGGTGTTCAGCACTTTTGGGGATACTATTATATATCAGTACTACGGGGAGGGATACCATCAGAACTGCTGAGGGTGCTCAGTACTGTGGCTGGTGTTCAGTACTGCGGGACAGTACATTGGAGGTTGTTCAGCACTTTTGGGGATACAATTATATATCAGTACTTTGGGAGGTTGTTCAGTACTTTTGGGGATACAATTATATATCAGTACATTGGAGGTTGTTCAGCACTTTTGGGGATACAATTATATATCAGTACTTTGGGAGGTTGTTCAGTACTTTTGGGGATACAATTATATATCAGTACATTGGAGGTTGTTCAGCACTTTTGGGGATACAATTATATATCAGTACTTTGGGAGGTTGTTCAGTACTTTTGGGGATACAATTATATATCAGTACATTGGAGGTTGTTCAGCACTTTTGGGGATACAATTATATATCAGTACTTTGGGAGGGATACCATCAGAAGTGCGGAGAGTGTTTAGTACTGTGGATGATGTCATCAATACTGTGAAGGTAATACCCAAAGTGCTTGTGGTTTTCCTGCACAGTACTGAGCATCCTCTACAATACTGGATGATCTCACTCTACAGCACTGATGGTCTCCCCAATAGTAACTGAACATCCACCACAAAACTGGATGGTATTCCCAGAGTACTGATCACCATGTATATTACTCCCTGCTCAGCACCCTCTGGTATAATAATAGTGTCTTTCCACAGTACTGCTGATATCCTCCCCAGGTGCTATAAACTCTCAACAGTACTGCAACATAAGTTCCCCTGGCTGGATAGATATTTGTTAATTGCCAATTCTATTGGTGCACATACTGTGCAATAATGTTTTCTGATTTTCTGATTCTAACCTATAAACTACTTTAAATCCAAAATTCAAGAACGAGACTTGATTTAGAGAAAGAGCTTGTATTGTAGAGGGATTTTATGATCATGGAAAATCGGCTATTAGTTTTGTACTAATGCAATGCCTAAAATAATTATACTTTTGAGAAATTCTAAATTTATCCACATAAAGCGTCAATAAAAGTTAGCAAAGCAAATTATAATAAGCTTAAACATATTGTATATGATTAAATTAATTGATATCTACAATAGCTTTCTGATAAAATGTCGAATCAAAATGCACAACATACTGCACAACATTTTACATATACATTTCATCTCTATAGATTTTCGTTGTCTATATCTGCATGACAGTGCTCAGTGTACGGAAGTACAGATCGATATAGATGAGAAGCAAGCAAGAGGACTGACTCTCTGTTACTCAAAGTTTCATATTTCCAAAATCATCAGATATCATTATAGTCGGTCTGATGATTGTGAAAACATGAGTTGAGTAACAGAGAGCCAGTTTCCTCTCTTGTTTCTTATCAACATGTATTTTATATTCATATATTGGTACAACAAAGACAAATAGATGATACTAAGAGATTCGGATAAGGCAAAAAGTCGAGATGGATGTGAAGAATTTCTTTATTTCTTTCTTTAAAGATATATAAAAATCAGGAGATGTACAGAACTTCACATTGTACAGATCATTACAGATTAGTACAGTTCTGTACATCTCCCGATGAGTGGGTAACCACGAAACAAGCTTGTTGAGATGCTGAGTGTTGCTTGACTATTCTCTTCTCAATATACATCACGCTCTGTCTTAATATATTGAACACTCTCTTACGAGAATCCGAAAACACAGGCTTTATATTTCTTTACGTATTATTTTTAATCTATAACAATGAAATACTAACAATTATCATCTTGAAGACGGTTATTCATAAGCCAATTAGAACATACACTTATTATTTTCTAAATACACTTATTATTATAACTCTAATAGACAAGCCCACTTTTTCTAGGGTCAAAAAAGCTCAACAACTGATTTAAAATCACAATAATTACAAAATTTCAGATTGAAAATTTATTGCTTAAAAAATTTGAGAATATTGAAGTATCATAACTTTTATAGGCAAGGCCACTATTCCTTGGGGTAAAAGTAGATCAAAAATTTATTTAAAATCACAATTATCATAAAATTTCAGATTGATGATTTATTGCTTAAAAAGTTTGAGAATATTAACGAGAGGAAAGACGACAACAGCTCCAATGAAAGATCCCACCTGGATGGCCACGCCGCACCAAAACAAATCTCGATGCCCTCTTATTCTCATGACGGTACAAATCGATATCTTCGCATAACTAACGAACATCCCACTCAGGATAGTGACTGATACCTGTAAGGTAAACGAAAAAGCAAAGGTAGAAATAAATTAATCATCATGATAATTTTTCGAGGATGAGGACAGGTAAAATGTACCATGGTACAAAGGGGCAGTACCAAGTTCCATGACACCCACCACCATAACAGACAGTACCGAGAACCAGATGGCCAGTACATATTCAAAATTGCAGGAACCTAAACACAGAGGTAAAATAATTATTAAAAGATTTGAGTCCAAGTTTGTTGTTTTTTAAATGACACAAAATTATAAGAATTAGCTTACTAATATTTATGTGGTACGTTTGACAACTAAAAAGGGAGAAAAATTATAATAAACCTCAAGACTGATTTCTTGTAAATTCGAAAAAGCAAGGAAATAATAGCCAAATGGATATAGTAAGAACAAAAAACAAAAAGAACAACTTAGATATATTTAGAAAAGCTTTAGATCCATACAGAAGTTGAGGATGGAAATGAACATCGGAAGCATAGCAAAACATAATAACTACTAAAACATTGCATCTAACATCCATCAGTTTATTCATTAGGTTTATTTTTTATTCCATTTCTGAGGTCCTACTCTGATGTGTCTTAGACCAAGGCTCCAGTAATTATCATGTTCTACTATGTTTCTGAATTTTCTTTGCCATTCAAAATATTATGTCCTCATCTTACATTAGAAATGATACAATATATTTTGTCATAAAATATTACCACAAGAAAATCACCAACTGTACTGTCCTTCAACACAGGATTTGGACTTTGAGCAGCAATAACAATTACATAGCCGCTACATACGGTGTACAGGAAGCAACATAACGAAATTATTTTTGTTGACTTGGTTGATATCAAGATGTAAAATATGCAAACCAAAGCACTTGATATTCCACCCAGAGTAACCGCTAGAAAAAATGGACATTAATCAATTTTGGCATTGAACATCAATGGAAAAAGTAGGAGTCAAAAGAACAATGTTTTAAAACAGGGATATTTAGATACAGAGCTTTGGACTGGATAGAGAAATAGGAACAAATTTCCTTACAACACACAGTTGCAGTTGTTTTACAAGGGACTGGTTAAAAAGGGACCTGTTTGGCTGGAATCTTTCTATAAGGAATCACACTTAGGAAGTTCTTTCTAAAAAGCTAAGGTATCAAACAGAAAGCTAGATCTCACCTCTCAGCTGAAGTGCTGAAAGGTGGGATGATTTTGAAATAATTCCCATCAAACATACAGCTATGTGGGATAGACTGTGGTAAATGTTTATTCATGGTTTAAAAAGAAAAATGAGACATCAATTACCGAGATGATAAGTTGAGGCTCCATAAGGTTCACAGGCAAATGAGGAAAGTTGTGAGACCACCCCATTACTGATGCAGTTTATCCAAGCTTGGAGGGCCAATAAATAGAGAAATTCCCCATTCTTCTTGCATAATCTGCTTCCACTGAAACTACGACTTCTGCCTCCTGCCATGGTTTTCAGAGATACATCTTCATTAGAGCAATAAGGGGCATCATTTTCTGTTAACGAGTCACTTTGAAGCAATGGCCGCTGCAGGTTGGAGGTGCTTCCACTTGTAGATCTTGAGTTTCTGTCAATTTTTTGTAATTCAGAGTACTTCATGACATGATGTTTTTTCACGGAAGGGAGGAAATTTATGGCAAGGAAAGCAGCCCCACATGTCAACATCAACAATGCAAGGAAAACAAAGAAATAATCTGGGCTGAAATCTAATTCAGTGAACACAACAGACGTCACATTATTGCATGTCACCGTAGTAAGTGGTACATTATCAAGTGTCACATTATCAACTGTCACATTATGACAGATACGGTTCACAATTGTTTTCTTCTTATCAACACCTTGGACAAGAGCAACAACACTGGGAAGCAGGCTACTGAAGTTCTCCCCGGTAAACAAAGCACTCATGTAAACTGCTGGAAAAATTGCCATGAAAGGCAGAAAAACAACAGTTGAAGTGCAATCAACTAGGGCCACAAAGAACGAAAGTGTCATCAAAGCCGTGCTTCGTTCAGCCCCAAAAACGAAAGATGTTTTGTTCCAGTAAAATGCCAAAAGAAAACATGCAGTTGCCCCCAATGTGATTATTGCATACACAGCTGTCCTTTCGTGCACAATTTTTGGTGCAAATTTATTGCCCATGGAATAAATCAACGGGCCCACGTTAGCGAGTTGTGTAATTACAACCAGGTAGGACGGCAAATTCCATTGCTCAGGAGCATGGTTGACTAGTATTGGCAGCTCGTTCCAAATCCCGTTTATGGCTAACCAAGAACCCACTCCAAATAGACATACAAGAATGTACGTAGGCCATGATATTTTGGTTAGGCCCACTTCTACTTTTTTTCTTGCTGCGACACCGTCTTCTTCGTTGGTTTTGGGAGAGGCTGAAAAAACAACAGATGATTCAGAATTTCCTCTTATATCTTTTCTTCCTTCCATGTGAAGTCTTATGCTTGGCCTATTGGCCTTCAAGTTATGTTATTTTGCCGGTGTTTTGCACAGTGTTCCACTTCCTCTCCAGAATTTATGTAATGAAACTGCCTAGGCCATTTTGCCTCGATTCCAGTTTGTAAACAAATGAAGAGTGACGTCATTACCCATAAACTTTCAATCCAGAAACCTTGTAAAAATAAGGACTTTTACAGTTTGATAAAGACTAAGAAGTACCATATAGAAGGATGAATATTAAGAAGTACCATAAAGGTAAAGATCATGCATTAGCAACTGTTAGTATGCATTAAAACAACTTTGTCAAAGCCTCTCCTCTGCTGAAACCGAATATAACCCTCTCTAAAATTATCCCCACTCTAAAGCCTTATTTTAACTCTACTAGCATTAAACCTTAAACCGTTTTAGTCCTGACCCTAAACTCGTACTTTCTATCTAAGCTCTTTAACTGAATCCACATGAACCCCAAATAAACCCGAAACATTCACCACAATAAAGTTTGATAGCTCCATCCATGATTGGGATAATAAATAACTCACCATTGTGTCTCAAGACCTTTTGGCAAGGATTGTCTGCAGCAAAAGACTGTAAATTCTTGCAGCTATTGTTAAAAGAATCAAGTCAATGTAACTTCTGTGGCAGCCGTATTGGAAGGCCAAGCACAAGATGAGGCGATTGGCTACATACATTTGACTCCGGAAAGAACAGAATGCCCGATCCAGTCCTTACTTTGATTACTGGTATATAAATTTGGTGAACATAAGTATGGCATCAGCTTAATAAAAATGTAGATAGAGAGTATGGATTTGGTAAAGGCCCTAGTTTTCGTTGTTGTATATTCACATAAGCTATAAACCCAATATCTGAATCAAATCAGAGCAATAAACATGAAGCGACAGAAAACATCGAAAAGACTGAGTAGTACCCTTTTATCAATTTTTTCTAATAATTTACTTCTAAATGTTATCCATGTTTAAAGTGGATAAACTTTATCGAAAGATGCCCAAAAGCCAATGAAATTCCAAGTGAATGAGAAAACACGTTGGTTCGGCAATTTTTCAAGCAAAAGTGTTATATGAGTTTTCTGGGGCTTAACTTTATTGTAAACTGCAGATAATCAACTTTCTAGACCTATAACTAGACCCAGTCTCCCAAATACACAGTTAGTCGGAGTGATGCATTTTTTCTTAGCTTCGTTTGACGTCAAAATGGCTCCATCGAGAAATCATAATTAACATGAATTAAGGAAATAACGACAAGATATCAAGGAATATGATTTTACATTCTTAATCATTGCTTATTATTCAATCTATTCTTATCTATGTCAACTAGGATTTATATTCATTGATAAGTCATGGTCTAGTTAGTTCTCGAAACAAAACAATTTATTTTGTAACGAGAGAAAGATTATAGCAAAAAAATTCAGATTTTAATCTCGCTGTCTCTGTAAAGTTTTGTTTCCGGATTGTTGCGTCACAATCAAAATCTGTTGAACGTGACGTCAGATTGATTGTATCAAGTATCGCCCGCTCGAAGAAATATTTAGATTTGAAACTGATATCAATACAGTCGATGCGATATTATTGATGTGATAGATAAACAAGAATTTTTGGTTCGTAATTAACATGGTTGGTGCTGGAAATCCTGCAACAGGTCAGTTTCAATTACAAGATATATTACCTTGAATCTTTATATCAATCCTTTTCATTTTTTCTACTTTATCGATAGATCCCGAATCTCAGGTTAAATACAGTGGGGAAATTGTAGTATCTAACAATTTACATTTACTATCCTTCTCTTCCTTTTCATAGAAGACAACTTACCAAATAATCTGTTTACTTTTTAGGCGTTGCAGGCAGACAACAACCAGACATCGTTATTCCACGCTTAGATCTTGATCTTAGCATGGATCACTCCGAATTCGTTGAGCTCAACGAGTTGTACTCTGAAGGTCAGAGCAAAGGTGTACGCGTGATGGAACACAAGAAGACGTCTTTATCGATGCTGAAGAAGCAAAGAAACAAGTACATCGTAGACAGCCAGGATTTAGTCACCCTATTGGCAAATCAGGGTGTGAAGAAGAAGAAGAGAGACGGAGATTTGCTCGAGTTTAATGGTGATATCTGCTCGTTGAAGAAATCAGACGGGAGGATTATAGAAGAAGTCGATGCTAGCGACAGCCCAAGCCTGAGGATACTGCAGCATCTGTATAGTTTGAGAGAGCTGGGAATCACGAAATCTGGGCCTAAAGCTGGATATGTGCAGAAAGATGTGGAGTTTTATTGCTTTTCACAGAGGAAGTGGTGGAAGAATAAGAACAGATTGACGAAGAAAGATCTTCTACTAGTCAGTATCGCCGAAATGGATACGTACCGTAGTATTGTTCACCAGAAGAATGCAGAGGCCCATCAGCTGATGTCGAAAATTGCAGCAAACAACGAGGTGATAAATGGTCTGCAATTACAGATAAGAGATATGGAAGAAAGTAACGAGAGCATCTTGCAGGATTATGAGAACGAGAAGCAGCAGAGACGGGAAGAGTCGGACGATATGAAGAGAGCAATCTCAGTTTTGAGGAAGGAGAAGGATGATATGACGATACAAGCCAGTGAGATGCTTGAGAGATTCAAGATGGAGGAGATGAACAGACGGAACAAGCAAATGGAGCAGCTTGGCAAGCTTAAAGGTTGTTTGGACGAGAAGACAAATCTCATCCTGAAGATGAACAGGCAATTAACAGATCAATCACTGAAGTTGCAGGACATAGAGCAGACTAGTAAATGCAGGATAGCGGAATTGGAAGAAGAGTTGAAACAACGAAATGCTGAGAACGAGAAACTGAAGAGTAAGATAAGCAGCGTCCTTGGAATCAACAATGCCTCAGTCGAAAACATGCAAGAGGTCTTCAACGCCAGCAAAATGGAACAACCTGGAGAATTCTACGATTTGAATATGGCCAAAGAGGTTCAAATAAGTGCTGTTATGCTGGAGAGAGACAAAATTAAAGACGACTTGATGCAAGCTAAAAAGATGATAGAAAACCTGAAAGCCTCGCAAGATAAAGAGAATTCCAAGCACGCGAGTTCATCTGGTAAAAATCACGAGCATCTAATTGACTCGATGTGTTGTGATGGGCCTAAGTTGGATTTCATGGAGAAGAGAGAAAAGGGATCGAGGGACTACGCCGTCTTGAAGTTGGATGATTTGTGGGCTGAGCAGATGGCGTGTCACCAGAGCAACTTGGACAAACTGAAAGAAATGCAGAATTTGAGACTCGAGCTGATCAAAAACAGACAACAACTCGAGAAGTCCATGCACGAGAATACACTGCTGAAAGAAAGCATACAAAGCAAGGAGGACTTGAAAGAAATCCGCTTCAAAACGATCTTAAGCGAGAAGAACTCTCAGCTAAAAGCGACGAACGAGGAGGTGGAGAAATTGAGAGAAGCCTTGTACGAACAGTCGAACAAAGCTGCAGACCTTTCAAAGCAGTTGAGTGAAAGCTTGGCGATACAGAGGGCGAAAAACGATGAGATTCAGATTCTGAACGCTGCAGTGAAGAAGGAGGACAACAGCGAATACTCTGTCGTCACTACAGAATCAATGTGCAACTTCAAGAAGCACGTGAAGAGCCTAAAAGACGAGAACAGAATACTGAGCAACGAGTGCGACCGAGTAGAAAACTTGCTCAATGACGCTGAGAAGGAAGTACACGCACTGCGGAAGAACTGTAATGCATTGCACGAGAGTAATGAGATGTTGAAGGATCGGTGCCGTGAGCTGGAAAGCGACTCAGAAGTGACGGAGACATCGATGAAACAGTTGAAAGAAAAACTCAGATCACTGACGAAGCAAAACAACAGCATGCTAGAAGATCTCAAAGACAAGACGTATGAGCTGGTTAATGTGCAAGCCAAGCTTGAAAAAGCTCAAGAAAGGTTGACGGATGTAGACAGTCAGAATCAGGTGCTGGAAGAAGTCAACTGCACTACCTCAAGGAAGTATACCGCATTGTCCCGCCAGCTGAGAGAGGCCGAGGAAGAGCTGAACGACTTGAAGTTTCGGTATGCCAATGTCGAGAAGACGTATAAAGAACACGAAGCACAGATAGGCGACTTATCACTTAAGGTTAATATGAAGGAGAAGGCCATTATAAAGCTTGAAAGGGCTGTTAAGGATAAAGAGCACTCGTTAGCGGAATTTAAAGACCGGAACAACGAGAGCATCAGGGATAAGGATGCAGAAATAGCACAAATAAAGAAAGAGCTGGATAAATGCAACGGAGAAGCTGAAGATCTGAAGTTGAAAATAGAGGAAGCACAGAAAATAGCCGAGACAAGAGAAGTAGATTTCAGATTTAAGACGGAGAGCTATCTGAAAGAAAACAAAAGCTTACTAGCTGAGGTGAAACTACTCGACAAAGAATTGAAAAATCTCAAATCATCCGCAGCTCAGAAAGAGAAGGAATATCCTAATCTTCAAAACGAGCTACAGAGATGCAACGATGATTTCGAGAAAGAAAACGAGAAGCTCAAAGCCAAAGTCAGAGGCCTCGAAGACGAGCTCGTAAGCCTAAAATCTACGAATGAATCAATGAAGAACGATCTGGGAGCAAGTTTACAGCAGGGTATGCTGCAGAAGAAGTTTGAGTTACTGCAAGAAGAGAATGAAGCACTGAACGCAGAGCTTGGTAAGATGCAAATAATCAACAATAATTTGATTGCCAACGATAAGAATTCCTCACAGGCAGGAGGGAAAATATTCGACATGGAAATGCTCGAAAGAAAGATCGAATTATTGCTAGAAGAAAAGGAATCTTTGATTGCTGAACTGGCACAGTGGAAAAAGAGATCTTCTAATGATATCACAGAGAAAACGAATGAAGTGAAAGACAATCGGAATCAGCGACGAGAGGGGAACTTAGCTCGTGAATCTAATGCCGAAGAAAGAAATTATGATAATAGCTCAAAGGGTATGAATATTCAGAGAGTTAAGCAAGACAAAGGTGATCGGCTTTCAGATGATTCTGGTAAAAGCAGCAGTTATACACCGAGCTTTTCCAGCCAGTCGAATGCAAGAAATGACAACAAACCCAATAAACCCATTTGGTTGTTCGACAGTTCAAACGACACAAAGAAAAACGATAATTCCAAGCAGCAAGGCTCGAAGCAAGTCGATAATGACTCTTTGGACTTGTTTGGGCTGGAGAGCAAAAAGAGAGGAAGCAGTTTATCTGGGAACCTCAGAAACCAAACTGGTAGACAAAATGGTACTCCAAATGGTAGACGAGGCTTGTCTACACAAAAGACGTCGTTTGGTGATACTATGCAACAAGGGTCGAACCAAGCTGATAATGACACCTTGGACTTGTTTGGGCTTGAGAATAAAAGGAGAGGCAATACTGCATTGACAGACAACGCTGCAGACCAAAATGGTAGACAAAATAGCACTGCTAATGGTAGAAGAAAGACTGCCCAAAGAGTAACGTTTGTCGATGAGAATTTAAGAAAAAACAAACTTTCGATGATGGATGAGGAAGAAGATTCTCTTAATTCATTCTGTTTGGAAAAGACTTCCAGGAGAGGAAGATCCAGAGGGTTGCGAAGCGATGAAGACGCTGCGGAGGAACTGAAGCGCCTTGTTGGCTACTGAGACCAGCACATACTCACGTAAATAACAATATTTACATTCTGACTGTATTTTAGATCTAAAAACTCGACAACGTAAAGTATTTTATAAATTTTGGCATTGTATATAGGTTTTTTATTGATATAGATTTATTTTGAAATCATTTATTTTTGTGCCTCCTGAACTCTGTAATTATACCAAGTAAGTCGGAGAAAGCTGAGCGAATTTCGTGAAAATCAGTCCCTGCTTGCATCGAATTAGAATATCAACCGAAAGCAAAAAAGCTCAAAACAAGATGACCAGAAAAAGACCACAAGATTTAGGATATGATACAATGCCAAACATAATATTATATTTATCCTTAGTTTTAGAGTCTTTTTCTGGTTGTATTGTTTAGCGCTGTTACTTTGTTAGTTTGTAGTTTCGAGAGACTATGAAACATGAAATTTTTCGAAATTCCTGGAAGTTTAGAAACTTGGGTGCAAATGAGAGCTATGCTTGACTGGAAAACCTAAGAAAGACTGATAATTTGCTCAGTTTTCTCCGAGTCATCCATTTTTGCACATTAAAGGACTTCCTAGTGAAATTGAACCTTGCAAATATGGCTGCAAATCAATCAGAAAATTCCCAGCCGTAACACTACTGAGAATTCATATTTTCTTGGCCTGTGTGCATCCTCAGCACTCCTCTGGCTCAGTCTAAATCTTAGCATGGTGATCTTTACACTGAAAAAGAGAAAGGTTGTGGATGCACACAGGGCCTATTGTCGCACCTAAATGGATAAACAGGTTTAGAATACCTCTTTCAAATGATTCATGTCACTAACCTGGTTAACATAAACCGGTTGACCCCCATGAAAGTAGCATGTACGTTGAGGCCATCATTTAGAAATTTGAAGTCAGCCTCATCTAAGTATCTTAAAGTTCCTTTCCTGTCTGTGATTCCCAGCAGCTGGGCTGGAGGCAACGTAGGAGCTTCTAATACCTCTACGGTGGAGCAAGCTGCAAATGGAAAGTAAAGAATGAGTTGATGTTGGCGAGACATGAAGTATTCGTATGCATCGATTTGGATGAAGATGTGTTACTCCTACCATGAACTAGCTGGAGCTGGAGTAAGGGACATCTACATAGCACGTACCCAGTTAGGAGGAGAAGTGTCAAGTTAAATATGTACAGGTAAGTACAAAGGTAAGATGCGTTTTACTATTTGAGTTTAAACTACGATTGGAGTTTTATTTTTTTACTATGTGGCTTTTTGTGGGTCTGTATAGGCAGTTTTCAGTAATTCATGCTATTTCAAACATGTTATTATAGATTGCAAGGTTAACGGCACGGTTAATACCGAAATTAACAACTTATGATCAACACGATTAACATGGTTAACATGATAAATATCAATTGTAATTAGCTAAAAAGCCAGATTATGAAAAACTCAAGGTATCAGCCCTTCCTTTGTATATTACTGCAGTGCAGCTATTGCATTACGTACGTCGCTTTATTGATTTATTTTATAACACAGTTAACAGCTTGTATTTAGATAAAAGTCTCGATATTTAAATAGAAGCAGTTAACTGTGTTAATCGGGGAGAATATGATACTGAAGCAATAAAAATATCAAGTGTTAACTGTTCCGTTAATCGTGTTATCCAATATAACATGTCATGTAACAAGACAACATACGAAGTAGTTGAAAAGTAGAAGGGCTCGAAGCCTGAAATCAAAATCAGCCTCCTTTTCACTATAGATGGGTTATTTTGATGCATCCTACAATTGCTGGACAACTCTTTGGCGCCAAAAGGCGAATTTGTCAAACGTCGAAGTTTTGTTGCTATTTGCGAATTAGGCCCACTGCTTTTATGGATACGAACTGGCGGGAAATGAGTGAGTTATGGAGGAAAGAATAAACCCGCAATTTTGTGACTTACTTGATCTTTTAAGGAAAGAAATTACTTCAAATGGAGTCAGTTTGCAAGTTGCTGAAGATCTCAAGGAGGTAAGTATGTCGACCCAAAACTGTACACTAGACTATCAAAATTATTGCACAGGTCGATTCAAAATGGCGGCAAACTTGAAAAGCTGTGAGGGCTAGGCCTAAATTAAAATTCCCATAACTTGTGTCAGACAGCTCACAAATACAAGGTTTTGGTAGCAAAATTTTGAAAATTTTACTGACACCATAGCTCATAACAACAAGCAATAATAAATTGAGGGAGAAATTATGTATGACTTGGGACTTGGGATTTGAGTAATGGTCAAAATATCAGAAAGAAGATTTTAGAGAAGGAGTTGTCATCTAAAATCAGTACAAAAGTGTTGTAAAAAGTCAATAGCATGGTAAAGTGCTTTGTTACTTTGTTGCTACTGCTATGACGAGCTTCACAAGTCTTGTCCTAGCTGTCCCTGTGGTGAGGCAAGAAGTAAGTTGGGAGTCTCAAAAATCTTAATGGAAGGAGGAGACCTTGAATTTTAAAGCAAAGTTTTGTAAATAAAGAAATTTATCTGATAAACATGATTGTAACCATTATTGCTGTGTTTAGGTCAGCCACCAAGTAAAGTACTCCATAGATATAAATTATAGGGGTATTAGAAGGGGAACAAACAACATGTTTACTTGAAGAATGACAAAATTGCAACTGATGTTTGGGATGCAAGATGAAAAATTACTCTCCCTCTCCCTTGAAATATTTTGAGCCTCCTTCATTTTCCCTTCAAGTTACCATACAGAGAAGAAACAAAACCCATGGGATTCCCCAAAGCAGGAGCAACAAAGTAACAAAGCACTTTACCATATTATTGACTTTTTACAACACTTTTGTACTGATTTTAGATGACAACTCCTTCTCCAAAATATTCTTGCTGATATTTTGACCATCACTCAAAACCCAAGTCATACATAATTTCTCCCTCAATTTATTATTGCTTGTTGTTATGAGCTATGGTGTCAGTAAAATTTCCTAAATTTTGCTACCAAAACCTTGTATTTGTGAGCTGTCTGACACAAGTTATGGGAATTTTAATTTAGGCCTAGCCCTCACAGCTTTTCAAGTTTGCCGCCATTTTGAATCGACCTGTGCAATAATTTTGATAGCCTAGTGTAAAATGAAGGCACCACAACAAGAGGCATAGGCAATTAGGCCAAAACCCCCTTCGGCTACCCCAATCCCTACTTATTACATTCAGCAGACAAGGTACGGTCTGATCAATTCATTTCTGGGTTTTGGGGCCTTGGAAGTATAGCTAGCAGGTACGTGGCAGCTGAGAGGGGCACCCGGCAGAAGATCTTCTGTGTGAATTTCAAATAAAACAATAGATCTATTGTTCTATAACAATATTCAAGTGTGCAACTTTAGCGCACAGCTTTCCAGTCAGGCTTTCAACGTCCAGGATAGCGAGAGCTAGTCCAGTCTAGAATTAGCGGATATTGTTGGACAAGGTCAAATGAAAAAGAAATTGGAACTGAGATATTGGACGCATGTAGTGGACAGCATTTCCACAAAGGTGGCCAGCAAGGCCCCCTCCTACCAGAGAAAAGTGAACCCTAATCAATGTGGTAGAGATAGCACCCAGACTGCAGAGAAGGGCACTTTTCGCTGAGATCTCGGGTGCGCCGAAGAAGGGGAATCTAGGTGCAGGTGCGGAATAATTGTCCAGGGGCGCATTCAGGGGCGCCCCTAGGCCTTAGGTGCCTTAGGTTGCTTACTGAAAAATTGTTAACTCCTGTGCTAAACGTTTTTTTATGTAGACATCAGATACGACTAAATGGTAAGATTCTATTTTTTATTAACGCAAGCGAGCCGACTCCTCAAGCTCAGCTCATGCTCGAAATAAAAAATCAGTAATGCTAGCTACTGCGCATGCGCAATCTACTGCGCATGCGCATACTAGGGGTGGCCAGGGGCGAACCTCAGATCTGAAAAAAAATCTTGGGGGCGCTAGTGCCCTACTCTGCAGTCTGGGATAGCACTAGGAAGGTCAAGGTGACCTAATGATGACAATGGAATGCCTCCTCTCTGATGATGTTAGTTGTTGCCCTAATGGTGGGGGGCCAGAGGGGCTGCAGCTTTTCCTTTAAGAGAAGACTAGCCTCCCGTCCGAGCATAGATAAACACTAGATATTAATTGTCTTTGAGCAAAATTTTGAATTTTTATGGGAAATAGTCTCTCCGTCAGAGGTTCAATCCTCTTTGTCAAAGGAAACCTGGCACCACAACTGGGAAGAGTTACTAGTTAATCAAAAGAATATCAAAGCTCTAAACTGAATCTTTTATCTTTTTTTATTCAGGCCAACCAAAGACTGAGTCAAACGAAATGTGTTTACTTCCAAAACAAGATGATTTTGGACGAACTGAAGAATATTTTGACGAATTACCATTCCTGTCCAAAGGACAACCAGAATTCAGCAAGAGAAGACCAGGTACTACTATCTATAAACATAAATTCATAAGCCATGTGGTCTAACCTGGTAAATTGTATTATTTTAGATTGGTCTATGACCGGCAGCCAGTCAAGCTGATCCAAAGCTTACCCCAATGGCAGTCTTTTTGCCTATGCACTATGGTATGGAAGACAGCTTAATCTCCCACAATCTACTGCATTAAAAATCTTAAATTATGAAATGATTTACTATTGTAATGTTGTAAATTATTTGAAACACACAGGGAGGGGATAGTTTAGGTTCTTTGAAAGGAATATTTTTTCATGAATTTTAAGTTCTATTTGCCCATTTGATCTTTGCATGTTTGCAGATGACTGAATGTCATTTGGATTTTGATCAGTCTTGACCTGCTGCCGGTCAAATAGCCACAGAACATTTTTCATCAAAGTAGGCTACCACCATTTTCAGATGCCATCACTAGGTCTTGTCTGCTAAGCGCTGTCCTAAACAAAGACAATAAGCTATCACAGTGCCCTTGAGTTGTATCCATCTCCACGCTTTCATAAAGACAGAATAATCAGTTTGGACAGGATATATCTTGCACAGAACACTATCCTGTTGTTCTAATCTGATATTGGGTGAGGCTCAATGCGTACGATTGGTACCTAGATGTTCAGGCCAGAAACGGACACCCCAATCAACTCGTACTATCTGTCCTAGGCAGTACTAGTCTAAGCAATGCATGCAATCTGCCTAAAGCATTACTGCCTGCCATGTATCATGCACCAGGTATACTTTCCCTCCATCTATTGAAACCATTCCCCGTTCCATCTATTGAAACCATTCCCCGTTCCATCTATTGAAACCATTCCCCGTTCCATCTATTGAAACCATTCCCCGTTCCATCTATTGAAATCATTCCCCGTTCCATCTATTGAAATCATTACAAACGAAAGGGGGACACAGGTATAGACAGTTAACAAAAAGAGATGGTAGAAGAAAATCATTTTGCAATTTGATATGTGGAAAAGTCTGTCTGAGGATGTTGTTGAAGCAGTATGTCAATAGCTTCATGTAAAAGAAAGCTCGACAAGTACATAGAAGAACTTGGACATGTACATGGAAGTAAGTACATGGAAGTACATGGAAGAACATCCTTTGATATACGATTATTGATCAAAATTGAATTTATAACATCTTGAGCTAGTGTTACTCTAACATCTCTTTATTAATTGCATTGCCTATGACCGCATCATAGTGTCAATATACGAAGGAACAGAGCGATTTAGGTGAGAAACGAAAAAGGAGATTCTCATCTATCTATAACTATTTGTCGATAGAGGAGTGACTAAGTACACAGCGTTTGAGGTTTTTTAGGCATGTATTGAGAAGAGGTGAGCATACAGAAGTTGGTAGAGTTTAACAATGGAAGTGGTAGGGGCCCGAGTGGGGGAAGACCAGCAAGGTGATGGAAGGATATGGTTGAGTTTGAAATGAGGGTTGAAGGGTTGAAGGGTTGGAGAAGGGATAGCAATGGATAGGGAAAGTTAGAGGAGACAAATCAATGGACTGGTCAGCCCCAGCTAGCTGGGAAAACAGCTGGGATAATGAAAATCTTTTTGTGTGATCTATCTATATCTATTATGTGAAGATTATCATCAATATCTCTGTATTTTTCTATCAGGTTCATCAGATGCTACAGGATGCTCTCAGCATGTCACAAGCAAAACATCATTTAAGAATCTCTCAAAAGCCTGACAAAGAATCTTGTAATTTATTTGGCCTCTCAGAAGATCAACTAAACGATGACAAAGTCAAAAAGAGAGAAACCCGACAGGTTCGTAATTCCTGTAGTGTATCTTTTATTAGAGTAATATGTGTGTTTCATTGTGATGAAATATTTTTCCCCATACTGAGGTTTTCTTGACTCCCCTAGTTCAGGTTCTGAAATGCTATGCTTGTCTGAATTATGAGAGTCAGGCAGTAACTATGGGGCTCAGTATTTCATTCACATACCATACCATGGCATTGAAGATAGACCAATTCCTCTAGACGTGAGACTTATTGCATCCTAGGTGTTTTTCTTTAACCAATAGCACTTCATGCATTTTTGATATTACAATTACCGAGGTAATCCCTATCTTTTTACACGTTGTTTTTCCTGTGTTTCTCCGTCTGGATATTTTGTACCATCTGCTAGGCAGCCTAATTTGCTAACATGCAATTTTGATTCCACTACCACCTGCTGTCCCAACTATGGCTATTTAACTATTTTGCTTATTTGCTAGGCAGGATTCTCGATTTATGCAATACTGTGAACTTGTATGTTTAGTATCTGTGGCGTATTCTATTCTTAGTGTAATGTGTTTGAGTGTGATTGAATTTTTGTGTCTTTCTTGACCTTCTTGAAACACACCTTGGACCTTATAACTGTAATTTATACAATACATATTTATTATACATCTCCTGATGAGTGGTCAAACACGAAACAGGCTTGTCGAGATGCTGAAGTGTTCCTTGACTTTTTTCTTCTCAATATAAATCACGCTCTGCATTTATGTATTGAGCACCCTCTTACGGGAATCCAAAACACAGACTTCGTATATTATACAGTATTTAGTACTTGTTTCAAGAGATTTGATGGAATTTTATCAAAAATATCTTAGAAGCACTTCTTTGGATTGTTTAAAATTGTCAAGCTGCTAGAAATGTTTCTTTACCTACAGATATTGCAGCAATATTTCACATCCGACATCGAGCAAAGGTTAAAGAAGAAATGCATACATATCATCCGATTCTGGGACTCCAAAGCAGAGGAAGGTAGAAACTTTTTCTTGAAATTAATTCCTTTTGAAATCCTGCATTTGTTGGAAGATTTGGGTGGCACATTAAATGTAAACTTTACTTACTTCCCCTAACCTCTTTACCTCTTAATTTGCTGCCCCTTGTTTTCCTTAACTGATAGATGTCTTATAGTCAATAGTGTCTAATAGTGTATATTGTATAACTAATATCTAGAATTTATTGTTTTTATTAATTATTAGATATTATTTTCAATTAAACTGTATACAGTATTGAAATTATAACTAATAGTGTCTTACAGTAATATTCTTTAACTCATAGATGTCTTATTGTTGATAGTGTCTAATAGTGCATATTGTATAACTAATATCTAGAATCGAATATTGTTATTAGTTATCAAATATTATAATCACTTACACTATATATAGTATTGATATTATAACTAATAGTGTCTTACAGTAACTTTATTTAACTGACAGATGTCTTAGAATGTTGCTCTAATTGTTCTAGAAAGCGATGGTCTGGCGCTGGCAAAAGCTACAAAACTCCCTTTTTCTATTGAGTCAGAAATAGATAAGATTGAGGAAGAGAAAGAAGCATTGAAAATGCAGAAAATTGAAAACCAGAAGTTATTGAAAAAGTATTATGAGGTGTGTTGTTGAAGTAAATTGCTCCAATTCTTTGTGAATGCTTTCCAACGCATCTACAAATTTAGGGGATTGCCCAGTAGGTATTTTATTTGATCATTTGGCAAAGCCCGAAGAAGAATAACCGATTTATTGACAACGGCCTTGGGAGTAGTCTCTGCAGAACTGTGGTGGATATACAGTACTGGAAGAGGATATAGTAATGTATAGGGATACCATCAGTAGATTGACGGGTGTTCAGTACTGTGGAGGATTTTCAGTAGTTTGGGGAAACCATCAGTACATTGGGGGATATTTAGTACTGGGGGGATAACATCAGTTTTTTTGGGGGGATTCCATCACTTCTATTTATAGACAATAATCAGTACTGTAGAGAATATTCAGTACTGTTAAGGATACCATCACTGCTATTGAAGGATGCCATCATTACTGTAGAGAATATTCAGTTCTGTGGAGGGAAATCACAAGAATTTTAGGTATTACCTCCACAGTACTGATGGTATCCCAACAGCATTCAGATGTACTGATGATATGCCCCAACACCAGAGTACTGCACAGACGCTCCCCAGGTGATAACAATGTTTGGTTATATATCAGTTTACTTTTTCCCCTTCCACCTGGTAACTTCTTGAGGCGATCTAAGGCCTTTCTCACACCCTTTGCAATTAACAACTCGTGTATTCACTGTTTTGTTTGAACAGGAAATATGCTGTTCTGTGAAAGATCTAGAAGATTCGATTGGTGCTCAGCGTTTGAATGCCAATATGAACAACACTAAAGTGACTGTGGATTGGTTGGCAGCGAAATGTGATGCGATGCAACGTAAGATCAGGTAGGTAGCATTAGTAGAATTTGCAATGTGCCCTATCAGCTATCAGAATACAGACTTCTTATGTTGTGCTCATTGTCATTGTGGGAAATTTCAGCACTCTGTGGTTCTTCAAAACCAACATTAGTAACCCTAAATAATTTGCCCAAGTTTACAACTTGCTACACAGCCACTGTGGTGATAGCCAAGAGGGCACATTTGGTCTCATGATCGCATATTCATATTTCACCTTTTGTTCTTATAATTTTTTGAGCACTCTTTGTTTCTAGAACATACTAACATGTGAAACTGTATATCATATGCCTAAGTCTAGGAGTTACTGCACAGCCGGTGTGGTGATGATTGGGAAGGCGCATTGGTTCTCTTAATTACATTATTATTGCACTCATTTTTCATCTTGAGCTACATTTCATATTTCTACTTTCGCTTATTGCTCTTGCATCAATTTGAACATTCGTTGGATCTTAACCACCAGCAGTATGTAACCGTACATTTGCCCAATATTTAGGAGTTGCATCACATCCAGTGTGTTGATAAAACTGGGACGGCATATTATCAGGTCTTTTCATCACATGCTTATAATTTCATTTTCAAAAAGTTTGTTTGTAGTTGATAAATCAAATTATTTTTCATGCAAATATGTTTGATTTGAATGGTTAGAAATCCTTTTGCTTATTTTCTTCGCTCAAGTCTGGATGTTGAAATGGTCTTAATGGTGGAACAAAGTTTGCTGCAATTCATTAGAAATTAATATATGTTGAACTGAAGTGCTATATTTATAATAATTTATTGCAATTTCCTTATGTGATTAATTCTAAACAAGAATATATCGACCAAGCAGTGGAAACGATACGTTTGGGTTCAGTTTCTCAAACATATCAATTTAGGTGAAACAATGTTCTGAAAAGACAATGGCTTTGCACTGTCACGGCTAAGATATTATAAGGAAAACATATGTCATCAAAGTGAGCAAAAACATATAACAGAAGGTTCCCAGACCATTTTTTTCTTTCTATAAACTATGTTCACAAGCTAAATTCACAAGTTATTGGAAAGCCACTTTCTTTTGCCAACCTTCTACATATTTCAGGGTTTTGAAATGCCAGTTGCTGAAAGACACATACAGCAAAGAAACTGTTGCAGCTCTTCACCAAATAAGGTACGATTCATATAACCATGCATTCCTCTTTATTATGAAAAAATTCATCTATTGCTCTCTCATATGGGTGTTCTCTGGAAAAACAGCGAATGATGAACTAAAGATAAACCAGCTCTCTTAAATGACTTCGATTCCAGTTTAAGGGGCTAAAAGCAGCAACGAGGAAACCATTACTCGTGTGAATAATCAACAGAGGTTTATGTTAGAGATACCCCGCAAAACAACCTCCTTCGTGCACCATTGTTTTCATTAATCACATGACCAAACCAAAAAGTGGACTAGCAGCAAAACCAGGGTTGCTGGCTTGTAAAGGGGGGCCCATAAAAAGTATGCCTTAAGACCCAAAGCTTTTTAAGAACGATAAAGAGCAAAAGTCCCTTTAATAAGAAGTCTGTCAAAAGTGCTGCAAGCTATTTGCTTCAGAGCCTGTAGTCTGAGGCTAGTGTCGTCAGGTAATGGGTTATCAGTATGTGCAGCTCAAGAAATAGTGCTTTCCTTGTTTAGATTAAACCCCACTTCAAATATTCATATTGCCACAGAGGGGTGGGCAAATCTTTGAAATAAAAGGGTCCTTGTTGCTATTACAACCTAGCATCCCTGCCATTCCGCCTCTGCCCACACCTTGCAAAGGCCCTTCTCATGTATACAGATTACGCCCGGTTTAATCAACTAAAAATGAGGAAGGTTTGGTGATGAGGATTTCACAACCTGATGACAACTTTTTTGGATTTCATTTTATTGAAAATCGGAAGAAACATTTGGTAAAACCAACGAATGATGATGTATTAAGTAGGAAGGTCATGAAAAATTATTTGTTTTTCAACAAAACTTTAATTTGAAATTATTTCATTCTGTAGAAATCTTCTAGACAAGGCGATGCACGAAAGCAAAATCGAGCTGAGAAAGATAAAAGAGACGTTGCAAGTTTATGAATCTGTGGGGCCTGGGTTCGAATCTCTTGTGAAACAATACGTGAATTTGACTGCTGAAATCGATAACAAGAAATGGGCATTGTCCGAATTGAAACGAACTCAAGGGTTGGACAATGGCCATTGACCTTGGTGAGTGCTGATTGGCTAATTTTCAGTCAGTATTTGTGTTGGACATTTTGTCATAAACACCCTGAAGAACAACAGTTTAGTACTGCGGAGGATGTTGAGTACTGTGGGGGATAAGTGTGAGAGATGAAAGTTCTATACCAAGGCCATAACATAAAACACCTTAGATTTCAATTACAAAAGAACTAAAATTACAAAAGACTACAATTATAGAGGTAATCCCCACAGTGATTATGGTTTTCCTCCACGGAACTGATGATAACTCCCCACAAAGCACTGATGGTAAACCCCCATTGTGCTAATGGTATTCCCTATAGTATTGATGGTATCCCCCATAGTACTGATACTACCCCCATAGCACTGTTGGTATCCCCATACCACTGATGGTATTCCCTATAGTACTGATGGTATCTCATCACATTACTGAATATCCTTCATAGCACTGATGGTATCCCAACATTACTGAATATCCATTACAGTGCTGATGGTTTTCCTCCACATTAATTAATAGCATCCACTGCACTAGTGGTATCCCTTCACATTAGTGAACATACATTGTATTACACAGACTTCCCCGGAGAGCCGAAGATGGGCTGGTCTTCTTTTCTTTGAAAACTTTGCTGTTCCCAGGCTTTGGAAATGGACCAACCCTCCTGTTATCTCAAAGTCAGTTACTCCCTTCATAGCTGTTCAAGCCCCCTGGTATTGACTATTTCCTTATTGAAGAGAGTGTAATCCTTGATCAGAAATCTTATTGAACATCTGCTAGATTTGCACTTAGGCAATATCCGTCTGCGTGTATGCAACGAGGTTAGTGTAAACATTGCAGCCATGCTTAATTCGTTCACAGTATTGTGTTCTCTTTGAACAAAGATGCATCGGAGCATTCGAACATCTGCTACACTTGCACTTAGGCAATATCCGTCTGCGTGTATGCAACGAGATTAGTGTAAACATTTCAACTGTGCCTAACTCGTTCAGAATGTTGTGTGCTCTTCAAACAAAGATGCATCGGAGCATCCGAACATGTGCTGAACTTGAAATTTGGCAATATCCGTCTGCACTTAAGCAATACCAAACATTTGGCTGCATTGAACAACGAGGTTAGTGTAAACCTACGCGATGCTGCTTAATTTGTTTACAGTATTGATAAGATTTTACGTCTTATGTTAATTTGACTAAGACAGGTTCAATTATTCGATACAGATAAGAAGCACTCTGTGTTTCATAGATTTGATATATTTTATCCTTCTGGGAGATAATTTTAATTTCATCAATCAAACTCTGTTGAATTTTGAGCATCAAACAACAATCGCCGAGCTTTTGCTATTAGTTTACTGCAGGTTTTCCATTCATGCAGTAGAAGGATTTTCAAAAGAACTCATGAAAATTTAAACAACAGTAATGCGCTGATGGTTTTTATATCTAGGAGGCCTTTAATCTGGTTAGTGTAGTTTGTATTCCCTTTTGCACCTTTGTGGTACAAGCAGATTGGTATCAGATTGGAGTTATGAAAATCGACATTTTGCTGATATATGGGAAAGATTCGCAAAAGATTGTTATGGGAAATTGAATTTTGATATCGAAATGGCCATGGGATGGAGACTTTTTATTTTCTGGTCTCAAGATTAAAGATATCGAGGAAGATTTTTGAAAATTCGGTACTTTTAGATTCAGACTGCCAAGAAAACTTCTGAAAACCTAAACATTATTATAGAAATTATCGAAAGATTGTAAATGGATTTTTGGAGATTTATTGGCCACGACAAATCTTATCTGGAAATTACCATCTGATGAAGACCTTCTTGTCTGTATTTTGTAAATTAAAGATGTCCAAGAAAGATTTCTAAAAATTTGATTACTTAACCAGAAGTTCTTAGGTGATTGCAGAGGAACGGCCAAAAGGAATCTGATATTGAAATTTCTACTTGAAACTTAATTAGGAGCTCATCATTTTGATAACCAACTTTGAAAGATAGGTGTGAGATCTTCGAACTCCGTGGGATATTATTGAAGAGGCTTTACATTGAAGAACATTGGAGTCTTGCAGAATATCTCTTTTGGGTGGCTTGAAGGCAACTAGGCGTTGTTTGTAAATGAAAACTCTTATGAGACCACTTGGATTGGATACCACTTGAATTATATCAGCCATTAAGGATGTTTGAAAGATCAAGTTAGTAGCATATTAGTTGCTATTGAAAGACCAAGAAAAAGTGTCAGCAGCTGTTCGGGAAACTTCTATGTCAACGAATCGTCATTTTTTGGTGTAGAACGTCCCTAGAAAGTTGCTAGACCAAGGGAAATTAGATCCTAGACAAATTCTGCTTCTAGAAATACTTCAAACTTCAAACAATATTGGAGCAGTTACAAGAAAGAACACACAAGACCATATAAACACTGCCCAAACAGAAATTATATTTACAGTGTGGAAAGCTCACGAATTTTCATTGCCTCACGAGTCATGGTAACAATAATTAATTTATTTGAAGGGGGGTATTGGAAATATTTACAACCCTTGGGAGAGCTGGAGTAGTTGATTAGCGTTGGAGGAGTTGGAAGATAACTGGAATATAATTTGGCTTGAGTTGGATATTCAGAAGCCCTCAGAATTCAATGATACGACTAGTTGACTATTCAGTTGCTGTCACTTGAAGTTTCTAAAGTTCATGAGGGGAGCTCATTCGGTAATCAGCTTTATAGTTGAAAAACATTCGAACTCCATGAGATACTAATGGGCAAGCTACTAAAATACTAGAATAAGTATTCAAGATGTCATGAAGAGAACTAGTTGTTTTTGATCAACACTGAAAATTATTGAAAGTCAACTGCCGTGCACTTTCAAGTTTGAATATCACGAAATTATATTTGGATCCCCTTCAGTTTTCAGTGCTGCTTTAAAAGTAAGTGACACTATTGGCTAATTTTTTGTGAGGGACCAATCAGGAAGCATGTTTTAAAGTGATAAGACGTCTTGCACTATACTCCCTGGTACCTAAGAAATGCATAAATGATCCGTTCTTCAGTGCTTTAAAACTAACTGTCACTATTGGCAAATGTTTTGTGTGGAAGTATGATTCAAAGTGAAATAATGTCTTGCACTGTACTCCCTGATACCCAAGTAATGCATAAATAATCCAGCCTTCAATATTGCTTTAAAACTAACTGACGCTATTGGCAGATGTTTTATCAGGGGGTATGTTTCAACGTGACACAATGTCTTGCACGATACTCCCTGATACCTCAACAATGCATAAAAGCGCGATCTACGCTTTAGTTACGATCAACATAATAACATCAATCTCAACAGTTCTGATAAACTTTTGTTTCATCTCTGGATTAATTCGAAACCCTCTACTCATGACCCCAACAAATCTATTCATCATTTCACTAGCTTGCAGTGACTTCCTAGTCGGGCTTATAACGCAGCCAATGATGTGTGCCTTTCTATTGGTCAGTCCATCACACCCGAGTAAGTGCATATTGGCTAACAGCTCGTTTTATACGCTTGGTGTATTCTGCGGAACGTCTGGTCTGTGTTTGCCGGTGATAAGCCTGGATCGGTATATCAGAATGACGAAGCTGCATCGTTATGGGGATTACGTCACGAAAAAACGCGCGGTAGTTGCTATTGTTATTTTATGGGTGACGGGCGTTATTGTAGCTCTTTTACCGCTGTACGGTTTACAGCAGAAGTACTTCTACGCGGCGGTTCTCGCGTCTCTGGTTCTCGTCTCGCTAACGATGGTTTGCGCATATATTCCAATAATCAAGAAGTCCATAAGAGCTCAGAAGCACGTTCAAGCGGCAGTCCATGTCTCAAACACCGAAGTTTCTACAACGTCAATAGCTGTCGATAGGCCTAACGTGCAATACGCGCGGCAGATGCGGTTAAGTCTCACCGTCGCGCTTTTAGTTATGTCTGCGGTGATATCATGGCTACCTCTGTTCATCGTGAGTCTGGTCTGGTCTTTAGATATCAACCGGATGAATAAAGACCGGAGCGTCGTAACGTGGCATTATATTACCGCTGCGTTCGGGTTTTTGTCGTCAAGCGTAAACCCGTTATTGTACTGCTACCGGATTAAGGAAGTCCGAACTGCTGCTATCGATGTGTTCTGGAAAACATTCAAGTGCTGTTAAAGGAGCTGTAAACTGTAACTGTTTTTTTTGGGACGAGCAGCATATTTTAAAAATGAACAAATCCATCTTCAGTGATTTATACCTCTCTTTACTGTCATGATATCTTTGATTGAGGACCACAACCTTTGCAGACGGGAGGGTAAAATTTCGAAATTAATAAAACATTTTTCATGGGGGAGGGGGGTAAGACTAAACATGAAAAGGAATATTGAAACCATCAGAACAGCCTTCAGAATTTAGGCCCATTTATATCTCATTTATGAAATTTACTGTTTTATCACACTTATTATCATCAATTTTTTCTATTTCAATTTTATTCTAAAGAATGCAACACTAGGAAGTTAGAAAACAATTCTGGTATCTTTAAAGATTTTCTTGGGGTGGTAAAAAGCGTACTCAAATTGTACCAGTGGAGGCCCCCCGATGCCCTTCATGGCTATGGGCTGTTTTTGATTTTTATGTAGATTTTGAGAAATCATTTTTGTTTGATTTGCTTAAAAACAAATTTGTTATTTTGTCAAAAAAGACGTGCAAAAGACATTGGAGCTGTAAAATACAACGACAACCAGCAAATGCCGAATGTATCAACATGCAAATGATATTGCAGATTTTCTTGCATTACCACTTCAGGAAAAGAAAAAATGATTGCAAGGTGTACTTTATTTGCTGAAATTTTGCTGAAATTTTGAAATTTATTCCTACTATGTATCATGATGTAAGGTTTCTAATTTTCGCAATGTTTGGGGGTTACTGATAATTATCCAACCTTGAAATTATTGAAATAAATCATAATCAATTATTGAATTAAAAGAATTGTTTGTCGTTTTCTTAGAACTATCTCGACCTTCTCAGTACTTCATGATATATCTCCGTGATTTATGATACATCCCAGTGCTTTATGGTACATCTTGGAACTTTACGGTCCATCTTAGTACTTCATGGTACATCTCCGTAATTAAAGGGATATCTTAGTAACTTCTGGTGCATCTCAGAATTTTATGGTACATCTCAGTGATTTATGGTACATCTCATCAGCTTTTGGTACATCTCAGTAAATAATCTGAATAATTCATGGTATATGTCAGTACTTTATGGTACATCTCAGTACTTTATGGTACATCTCAGTACTTTATGGTACATCTCATTAACTTTTGGTACAACTCAGTAATTTATGGTACAACTGAATAATTCATGGTATATGTCAGTAATTTATGGTACATCTCAGTAATTTATGGTTCATCCCTTGAGCAACACATATTATCTACTACTGCATCACTTTGATAGTGATGGTAAAAGAAACTTTACAATTGTACAACTAGGCATGAGGAATTATAATTTGTCTTTTGTCAGAAATTTGAAGGCTGGCAAAGCACAATGAGTATTATAAGGTTAGGTAGTGACTTCAAACTAATAATCTAGTATGATAATGCCGCAAGTCAGCTGGAGGTTTCTTTAAAACATATTCATGTTTTCAAAGACTTCAAAATATAAATCGAGATGATCTTACCCGAGTAGAACACTAAACCATGTCTACTCAGGAGAGTCATTAGAGCATATTAGACTATAATAGCCTTATAAAACACATAAAATCACACAGAAATATGTCCTTCAAAATCTGCCAAAAATTGGGAAAAAGCCTGATGGAAAAAGCCAGGGGTTTCGATAGAAATATTTCCAAGATAATTACTTTCAAATAGGCTTTTTATCCACTCTTGACAGTTCTGTGAGCAATGGTACATTATAAAAGCCTTAGAAAACACATAAAATCACACAGAAATATGTCCTTCAAAATCAGCAAAAAATTGAAAAAAGCCTTATGGTTAGGCCATGGGTTTTGGTAAATATTGTTCCAAGATAATTACTTCCAAATAGGCCTTTAATCTACTCTGGACTGTTCTTTGAGCAATTGTAGGTTATAATAACCTTATAAAACACATAAAATCACACAGAAATATGTCCTTCAAAACCGGCAAAAAATTGGAAAAAGCCTGATGGTTAGGCCATGGGTTTTGGTAGAAATTTTTCAAAGATAAGTACTTCCAAATAGGCCTTAAATCCACTCTGGACGGTTCTTGAAGCAATTTTAGGCAATAATGGCCTTAGAAAACGCCATAATTGCCAAAAATTGGAAAAAAGCCTTATTGTTCAATGCGCATCAAGGAAATAAGTAAAATTGTCACCAACTGGCTAAGTGGACTATGGCTAGGGCTATGAACCCTCTAACCTGATCCTTGTTCAATTCCTTGTTAGGTAAGACTTTTGATTTCTAAGATATATAATATTTGGTAAAAATGATACAAAAGTAATACCTCTCTTGTTAATAAAGTTCGGGTGGCCAAGTTGTCTAAGTGAGCTAGAAGAATATGAACAAGAAGGACATGCGTTCGGATCGTTGTTCGATTCCTCATCAGGTCAGACTTTTGATTTCTTTGATTTATTATATTTGGTAAAAATGACTTACAGTCCTTGCTTGATGTTAAATTGTTGAGTCACAAAAGTTGAAAAGATTATTTTTTGTCAAAGTAGCTATATCCACATCTTCCTAACCAAGAAATTTCGCATGAAAATACTTAAAAAAATTTCTTTGGCAGGAGGATGTGCGGTGTGGATGATAGCTACCATTCTGTTTAAGATCAAAAGAAAATTAAAATTGATTTAAGAGAATTGAATTTAATTCACGCATAAGGTAGCTGGCCCCTAAAGGTATATGATAAGCAGTGATAGCCTTCCTCAGAGGTTTATGTGCACTGTATTACACAAAAGGAAAGAAAAGGGTTTGAGAAAGTTCAACACATTAATCACAAGAATTGACTATATAATATTTATCAAGATGAATTAAAGAGTAAAGGAAAGTAAATTCATTTTTGTTGAATTGGTGTTTGTGAAATTGTCAGTCAATCAGTCAGATAAATAAGTTGTGCTTTTTCTTTTCTTTCTGAGTAGTTCCATTTTATTTTCCTGCAGTGTAGTTCAATACTTATTAGGCTCTATGTATTTCCAACCACTGGTTGTTATATACTTTTAGGGGCATTAGTCCGTTGCATGAATTAGATTGAATTCTTACATTTCCTTACAATTGTAAGTTGCGTATATGAGAGTGCTTCCTAAGAATTTTCAGTGTTAATCTGTTTTTCTTATAGTTCTAATGGCTCTGGTTCGAACCTCTTTGGAATCCTTTTTTGGTTTTTAGAATATTTCAATTTTTGAAATTGTTTTGAATAATCAAATAAATTCAATTCCTTCCTTGTTCCAATTGCATTGGCGATAGTTGGAGACTTTGGTATGTCTCACGGTCTTGAGTCTTGGGGGAAAGCTTTTGTTGCTCGGACCGTAGTTCGGTTTCTAGCAAAGTAAGATTTGATTTAAAATGTTTGGTAAAATAATACAAATGTGATACCTTTTCACACAAAGAAAGCTGGGTGGCCAAGTTGACTAAGGCTATGGCTACAGTCTATAAGACCGTAGTTCAATTCCTGGTAAGGTAGGAATCTTTATTTCTAAGATTTATAATATTTGGTAAAAATGATATGAAAATGATAACTTTCTATTTTAGAAAGCTTGGGTGGCCGAGTGGACTAAACCTAGCACTGCAGATGTGCGGACCAGAGTTCGACTCTTCGTAAGGTAAGACTTTTGATTTCTAGGATTTACAATGTTTGGTAAAATTGATACTAAAATGAAAACTCTCTTCCAGCAAGCCTGGATGGCCAAGTTGACTAAGCCATGGGCTGTAAACGTTCGGAGCAGAGTTCGAGTCCTCGTAAGGTAAGACTTTTGATTTCGAAACTCTGAATAAAGATGATATCAACTTCAAACCTTTCCTGTCGGCGGCATGGATGGCAGAGTTGATAGGTCACTCACCTCTGGATCGAAGGGTCTCGGGTTCCAAACCACCTGGTTAAAATGGTAAAGGGAAGACTCCTCGTAAGGTAAGATTTTGATTTCTAAGCTCTGAATAAAGATGATATCAACTTCAAACCATTCCTGTCGGCGGCATGGATGGCAGAGTGGATAGGTCACTCAGCTCTGGATCGAAGGGTCTCGGGTTCCAAACCACCTGGTTAAAATGGTAAAGGGAAGACTCCTCGTAAGGTAAGATTTTGATTTCTAAACTCTGAATAAAGATGATATCAACTTCAAACCTCTAATGTCGGCGGCATGGATGGCAGAGTGGATAGGTCACTCAACTCTGGATCGAAGGGTCGTGGGTTCCAAACCACCTTCAGACCAAGCTTAAAGCTCGTAATGGTATGGAGCAGCAGGAGGAGGAGCAGTATATGGAGATGGAGGAGGCACATCAAAGGAAGGACGAGGATCAGCAGGAGAAGGAGGAGGAGGACAAATTGGGCGGTAAGTACTGGTCAAAATAAGGTAAGTGCCAGTCAATATAAGGTAACGGATGGTCAAAATAAGGTAGCAGTTGTCAAAATATACTGTGAAAAAATTAAGATAAAGACAAAAAAGTAGTGGAATGGTGACTTCCGAGAGAAAAGAACAAGGGGTCTTGCACAAATTTTTGAAGAACTATAGAGCTGTTATCATAGGATCAAAAATTTGTGCAAGACCCCCTTCTTTTTTTCGCTCGGAAGTCACCATTCCCCTACTTTTTTGTCTTTATCTTATTTTTTTCACAGTATATTTTGACAACTGCTACCCTATTTTGACCATCACTTACTTTATTTTGAATGAAACTTACCTGATTTTGACCGTTACTTACCGTCCAATTTGTCCTCCTCCTCTTGCTGATCCTTGTCCTTCCGTTGCTGCACCTCCTCTATCTCATACTGCTGCTCCTCCTGTAGCTCCTCCGCCTCCTGCTGCTCCATGTCATTTCAAGCTCTCAGCTTGGTTTGAGGGTCGTTTGGAACCCACGACCCATTGATCCAGAGTTGAGTGACCTATCCACTCTGCCATCCATGCCGCCGACGGGAGAGGTTTGAAGTTGATATCATCTTTATTCAGAGTTTAGAAATCAAAATCTTACCTTACGAGAAGTCTCATCGCTGCCATTTTAACCAGGTGGTTTGGAACCCGAGACCCTGTGATCCAGAGTTGAGTGACCTATCCACTCTGCCATCCATGCCGCCGACAGGAGAGGTTTGAAGTTGATATCATCTTTATTCAGAGTTTAGAAATCAAAATCTTACCTTATGTGAAGTGTCCTTGCTGCCATTGTAACCAGGTGATTTGTAACCCACGACCCTTTGATCCAGAGTTGAGTGACCTATCCACTCTGCCATCCATGCCGCCGACAGGAGAGGTTTGAAGTTGATATCATCTTTATTCAGAGTTTAGAAATCAAAATCTTACCTTATGTGAAGTGTCCTTGCTGCCATTTTAACCAGGTGGTTTGTAACCCACGACCCTTTGATCCAGAGTTGAGTGACCTATCCACTCTGCCATCCATGCCGCCAACAGGAGAGGTTTGAAGTTGATATCATCTTTATGCAGAGTTTAGAAATCAAAATCTTACCTTACGAGAAGTCTCATCGCTGCCATTTTAACCAGGTGGTTTGGAACCCGAGACCCTGTGATCCAGAGTTGAGTGACCTATCCACTCTGCCATCCATGCCGCCGACAGGAGAGGTTTGAAGTTGATATCATCTTTATTCAGAGTTTAGAAATCAAAATCTTACCTTATGTGAAGTGTCCTTGCTGCCATTTTAACCAGGTGGTTTGTAACCCACGACCCTTTGATCCAGAGTTGAGTGACCTATCCACTCTGCCATCCATGCCGCCAACAGGAGAGGTTTGAAGTTGATATCATCTTTATGCAGAGTTTAGAAATCAAAATCTTACCTTACGAGAAGTCTCCTCGTTGCCATTTTAACCAGGTGGGTTGGAACCCGAGACTCTTTGATCCAGAGTTGAGTGACCTATCCACTCTGCCATCCATGCCGCCGACAGAAGAAGTTTGAAGTTGTAATCATCTTTATGCAGAGTTTAGAAATCAAAATCTTACCTTACGAGGACTCGAACTCTGGTCCGAGCATCTTTAACCCACGACCCTTCGATCCAGAGTTGAGTGACCTATCCACTCTGCCATCCATGCCGCCGACAGAAGAAGTTTGAAGTTGTAATCATCTTTATGCAGAGTTTAGAAATCAAAATCTTACCTTACGAGGACTCGAACTCTGGTCCGAGCATCTTTAACCCACGACCCTTCGATCCAGAGTTGAGTGACCTATCCACTCTGCCATCCATGCCGCCGACAGGAGAAGTTGATATTATCTTTATGCAGAGTTTAGAAATCAAAATCTTACCTTACGAGGACTCGAACTCTGGTCCGAACATCTTTAACCCACGACCCTTCGATCCAGAGTTGAGTGACCTATCCACTCTGCCATCCATGCCGCCGACAGGAGAAGTTGATATTATCTTTATGCAGAGTTTAGAAATCAAAATCTTACCTTACGAGGACTCGAACTCTGGTTCGAACATCTTTAACCCACGACCCTTCGATCCAGAGTTGAGTTACCTATCCACTCTGCCATCCATGCCGCCGACAGGAAAGGTTTGAAGTTGATATCATCTTTATTCAGAGTTTCGAAATCAAAAGTCTTACCTTACGAGGACTCGAACTCTGTTCCGAACATCTACAGACCCTGGGTTAGTCCACTCGGCCATCCAAGCTTTCTTGAATAGACAGGTTTTACTTTAGTATCATTTTTACCAAACATCATAAATCTTAGAAATCAAAAGTCTTACCTTAGGAATCGAACCGTGGTCCGAAGATCAGAAACCCTTGACTAAGTCCACATGGCCGCACAAGCTTCCTTGAAGGGATAGGTTTTACTTTAGTATCATTTATACCTATTATTCCTATCTTAGAAATCTAAAGTCTTACCTCGCAAGGAATCGAACGGCGGTCCGAAAAACTATAGTCATAGCCTTAGTCCACTAGGCCACTCAAGCTTTCTTTGTACAAGATGTATTAGATTCAAATCATCTTTACCAAATATTAAAAATCTTAGAAATGAAAAGCGTTACCTTACTAGGAATCGAACTACGGTCAAAATAATTACAGCGTTTTTGCCTATTGCACTCGGCCATCCAAGATTTCTTCATGAGAGACTTATAAATGACTTTTTTTATCATTTTTACCAAACATGATAAGTCTAGACTACCTTGGACTGTTGGTTCGAGCATTGTTGTTTCAGTGCAATAACTAAAAACAGACAAAGATGAACAACGGCTGACTCACCCAGAGCAACGCATAGAAACTCCATGTCTTGCAACTAAGCCAATTTTTAGAAGTTACTGATAACGAAAAAGAAATTACTGATAACTTTTGATACAGCAAAAGTACTCGAAGAACTGTTTTTATAAAACTTTGTTACTTTGGATGGTATAAAACTTCAAAATAGCCAGAAATATCGAAAACATAGCGAAACGAACACATGGATTACTTAAGCTTTTCTTCTGACACTCAACAAAGTAATAGTTTTCTTTCTGACGTATTACTCTGTTGAGTGACAAAAAGCTCAAGTAATCTATGTTTTCGTTTCGTTATGTTTCCGTATTTCTGGCAACTTTGTTACTGTTTACTGAGGCTAACTTCTGCATTTCAGCTCGATCTTTTTGTAACACAATGAACGTGATAAAAACTCTCACTAAGGCTACACTCTACCCTGACATTATCTTCATTTTGGTTGGTAGTTTGCTTGTTTGCATACTCCGCCATTATCACCTGAAAAAATATACCAAGAAAATTGTAATTTTCTACAGCTAAAAATATACCGTACAGGTAGCTACCAGAGCCTCGAGGGAGGTGGGGAACGAAACGAAAAAAGACGAAGTTGAGTGTAAGGAGAATAGAATAACAGTCTTTGGATGGTACAGAACTTCAGTATAGCCAGAATAATCGGAAACATAATGAAACGAACACAGACACACAAACACAAAAGCTTAAGTAATCTATGTGTTCGTTTCATTATGTTTCCGATATTTCTGGCTATACAGAATAGAAGAACTTGAATCCTCTATATCTCCCATTTTAAATTGCGTCTTCTTTCTTATTTTGTATTGGTTACTTGATTACGTATTACAGGTACATGGCACATGTAAACAATATTTTTATCACAATTTGTTTCTAAACTTATACCCAAATTCATACCAAAATAAACTCTCCAAAATGTGAACCCAAATGTACACGAAAAATTTGAATAAGGAACCCCAAACACCTAAACGCCTCTGTTTTTGAATCTTTAGTGCCCAATGTGTGTACCAAAGGCATTACAACATTGTATACCCATGCTTAAACCAAATTGAGGAAAAGTATACGCATTCAAGGATCTCCTATGTGTTATTCTAACTGCAAGCCTTTTATATAACCAGAAAAATCGGGAGCATAACGAAAACATAAGATTACTTAATCTTTTTGTCTGACACTTCCACTTTCTTTCCGTTATGTCGATGAAAATCCGTTATGTTGATGACACCTTTTGACACAAATTTTGAAAAGGAGTTTGGATGCGACATTTTCCCTGCAAACCTCAACTCAATGCATTAGTCTATAAAATTCACTTTTGAAAATGAAGAAAAAAACTCCTTGTCATTTCTTGACGTTTTCGTGAAAAAAACTGAACCTGGTTTTCTTACCAGTGTCTATAGGAAACCAACTTTTAGCGGCCTAAACACACGTTGGGATTCCTTTTGTGTTAAAGCAAAAAGTGAAAGCAACGTCATATACACAGCATCCACTTCGGTGACCTCCCCCCTAAAAATACCATCAGACCCATTATCTTCCTAAATTAGTGAATGCCCAACGAAAACGTTCATGCTACGGCACTGCTGTTGTCTGGTCTCTTCACATTTAATCATTTTCAAATATACTTCGATTAAGGCAGTATATAGGCATATATGGCAAAAGTCTGTCTGACGGGTGCATAAGCACGAAACTCAGAATAACAGAACGATATGTCTGTTTTCAAATTGGTCTATCTGTTTTATAATTGCTCTAAACTCAAGCATATCGAGCACTTTAGCCAGGATAGGCATTCTCTACTCGAGTTAGATATATAGCAATATGTATAATATAGCAACATAGTATAGCAACACCCTATATAATATATAGCAATAAAGCAATATTCAATATATAGCAAAATAGCCAAATAACAATATAGCAATATAGCAATATATCCCAAGGACTTTCAAAAATTAAAATCAGTATCCGAGTTTTTTCTCGTTTCTTCCCATCCATTTGTTGATCTTCTTTCAAATACTAAACTCTCGAATAAAATCCATCATGGCATCATAGAAAACCTTAGGCATGGACCTTCTTCTATCACCTTAGTTCATAGGTATAGTACATTATATTCTTGCATCCGGTTGGTCAGCTACAGCAACAGCAAGTACACTTCGACTTCCGTGCATGTAAACAGAATTATGCCGAGTCGACCTTCTTCAGTTTTAGAAATGTGATGTAACTCTTTCGATTTCAATTAAGTCATCCATAATCTAAGACAAAAAAAATGGTTAATACTTCAAATTTGATGAAGATCTCATCAGAATTAGGAGAAGTTGTCAACCTTCTTTCGGTCATGAAAACCTTAACTCCAAACCTCATTCATTTTTCATTGATAAAAGTTGACGTGGTCTGTATATAGGGGTTGGGCAAGGTGCAGTAATGTTGTCAATTAGTGGTAAATGAAGGGAGTTGTTTTGGTGGCAACTGAGGTTTTCGAGACAACAATTTTCTGGGAAAATCAAGAAATTGACAATAAGCTGCAGCAAGTATAAGTCTGTTGAAAGTAACCTAAAAATAACTATATGCCATGAAACTCTATAGAAAATTCAAATTCTCCTCTATCAATTTCTATCACAAGGGAGCATTTCCCTCAAGTTTATTTTAATTAAGATATCCAAATCTTCCTTAAAACCTTCAAAACCTTCCTCTGGGTCGCAGCCGTGGAACCGTCATGTTTTTCTAGACTCTGGATTTCATTTCAACTAATAGAGATCTGACAATCGAACATTGTAAGCTTTCAGTACACTGAGAGTCATATGAGGGGAGGGGTCATGTTAACCGGTTCCCTTAGAGAAATTGCAAATGTTGATCCCTGCTAGCTGTCAATGTTCCCTCGTTCCCTTTTTAATTTGGCTCATGTTCCCCTGTTCCCTTTTTAATTTTGGGCATGTTCCCTTATTCCCTGGAACCCCTTTATGTGTCTGTATACTCCATTTAGCTTTAGCATCTAGCATTTTTGCATTCAGTAGGTGGTACTTTTCGTTTCAAACTGGAAATAAGGGGGTTTACTGGGGCAAGATGGATAATCGTAAGGAAATTTGCTTGCATAAGGGACACGAGTTGGCAGTTATTGCCAATCTTTGAGCCCATTGGTTCGTTTGTAACTCTTTGAAGTTCCGAGGATTGAATCAAGCACATTATTCCGAAATGTTCACTGTTAATAATGGACTTGTAATAAATTGGATTTTTAATGGTTTGAAAAGTATATATTGATTGGTCTTCCTTCTTTTGCTGTCCTTACTACAAAACTAGAATAACTGTCGCAGTTCTTACTCTTAAATGTATCTTTCTAAAACAAACAGCTTTCCAAATTCAAAATATTTTTGTGAGTAGGCCTGAGTAAAATCAAATTCATAACACAATTCATCAACCTACCTGCGTCGATGTAGTTCCAATCTTTCGCGCCAATTCCAGCCTCTCTGTGACACTGAGGCCGAGATATTTGGATATCAGCTTTCCATCCAGTATATTTCTGTGTGGGTTTGTCAGGTGTCTTCTGGTCAAATGCATCGCCCTTGACAAAGAATAAAAAACTTTCAATACTTTTACTTTTAAGAAATACCGAAATGGATTCAAGACAAATTCTGACTACTGCTTAAATTGGTTCAAAGGACAGAATAATTGAATTATCGATTTTTTATCTTAGAGCCAAAATTACATGAAAGAGAAATACTAGGCTTTAAACTATAACCATGGCTCAAGCAGTACACTCTTTTTTTTTATAAGAATAAATTTTATAAGAATAATGAGCCTCAAAATCGGTGAAATTTAAGAATATTTTAAGAATATTGTGAGGCTCAGATCTTATGGAAAAAAATTTTAGCGAGTGTTTCTTTACTTCTGAATTGGTGTGCTTTTTACTGGGAATGGTTTAAATACACTCACCTAAATTTTGATGCAAGTGTCGATGAGCTCTGTTTTAGTACAGGAAATAAGGATATTGTTCTGTTATCCACCATATTTTGGCATTTATGACAATAATAACAATTTATTGCTATATCAATGTTTTCTGCCATAAGAATAATTTAAGAATATTCTGAGGCTCAAAACAGCAAAAAATTAAGAATATTGAGGCTCAGAAAAAAATAAGTATTCTTATAGAAAAAAAAGAGTGTAGTAGCTGAAGTCTGGATCCGCCCCTGTTCTTTGCCTTAGAACATTAATTTCCTTATCAAAAGTTTTGTTAGGTACAACGCTCGCACTTATCGGAAGCCAGGTACCAAAGGGACCAGTACCCAGTGCCAGCAACCCCTTGTCACCATCCTCAATAACGAATCGTTGAAATAAAGTTACCTGAATGCCTTTGGATTGAGACCTGCCACGTGTTGCAAACAATCGATTAATTTATTCTGCAGCATCAGCAGTCTTCGGTATGTTTTTTCAGGCATCGGCAACGCAAGGCCAATACCTCCATCCAGATTCGCTGTAAAAACGATTAAGTGTTTTACATTAGTTAGATCCTACTTGAAAAGATTTATCGTACATTGTTTAGTTTATGATAAGAAGGATTCTGTAATAATACAAGCAATCATTTATCAAGGCATATTCTCACCCTGAGGAACGTCTGTGGAGTACTATAGAGGATACTCAATATTGTTGAAGGTGTTCAGTTCTGAGGGGGATTTCATCAGTACTATTTGGGGGATATTCAATACTGTAGAGGTAATACCCAAAGTGCTTGTGGCTTCTTTCCATAGAACTGAATATACCCCTATTACTGATGGTATCCCTCCAAACTACTGAACATCCTCTGATTATATTCCCCTAATACTGGACATCCTCTACAGTACTGATGGTATCTATCTATCTAACTATCTATCTATCTCAAAAGTTTTTGTATAACAAATGTCAATAGTATCTTGCATACAAAAGTGTGCAGGAGTACTAATATCCACTATTACCTACTTCTCTAGAGCTGCTGCACGATTTTCATTGCCAATTGGATCAGAACTAAAATGTTCAACTTGCTTAGCATTCCTCTATCCAGTACTGGAATTGCTCAAGTATTTGTCTTGTCGAGTACTGACTTGCTTATAAAGCAGTTGCTTATTAAAAATGCGTGTATCCTTCTACAGTACTGGATGGTATCATTCTTCTGACATTCCCCTGGTTTATCAGGTGATAGCCAGATCGTAAGCTTAAAGTTCAAAAAGAAAAAGGTGTTATCAAATGTATAAAAAGACTAAAAGTAGATATCTCAGATATTTCTTATATCGTTCGTCACTTTATGTTTCATCAAGAATTAAATTATAGCTTGATTTGACCCATTCTAAATATAAATGATACAGACGAAATAGGCCTAGACAAAAATAAAGCCTTGGGATTTTTCAAAACGGAAGAAAATCAGAAGGAAGCGAATTTTCCACTAAATCGGAAGTAAAATTACTCCGAAACAGAACAAATAATTGAAGGATTAGAAAAGATTCAGAAACAGAAAGCAATTGCGAGAAGTCGAACTTGCATGTTCCTGGTCACAAAACTGATCATTTATCGGTTGTGAAAATGAATTTATTTTTGAGTGGAATACTGCTATGTTTTGCAAGCATAGTTGTGGTGCAAGGAGCTTCTCCTCGCTTCAAATACTGCAAGAATAAAAGGCCTGTGATCGGAATCCTGACACAGACAGTCACAAGCTCAGCTTTGAAACGACGTTTTCCTTGGACTGCAGGCAGATCGTATTTTAGTGCGTCATACGTCAAGTTTGCAGAGTCAGCCGGGGCGAGAGTGGTGCCGATCCGACACGACCTCAGCACGGACGACCTGACAGATCTCCTCGACTCGATCAATGGCGTGATCCTACCCGGGGGAGCTGTCAGTTTGTCGACATCTAGATACGCAAAAACCGGTGGGAAGATTTTCGAGTACGCCAAAAAGAAAAAGGACAGCGGGGAATATTTTCCAGTTTTGGGCGTGTGTCTTGGTTTCGAACTGCTGACGAAATTAGTAGCAGGAAGAAATCTCCTCCGCAGGACGTATGCGAGCCGCATCGACAGGAAACTCACGTTTACTGAGACCATGAAGGGGAGTTTGTTTTTTGGTCAAATGAACGAGAAGTTGAAGGAACTGGTAACGACGAAGGCTCTGTCGTTCAATAACCACAGGTGGGGGATCTACGTGAAGACGTTCGACAAATACCCCCGATTGAACACATTCTTCAAGAATCTTGCAACAAGCAGGGACAAGAAGGGGGTGGAATTCGTGGCAGCTATCGAAGGTTTGTGTATTTCTATTTAGAAAACTCTAAAGGAAACGAGGCACCTGCAGGTTAATATACAACCATGGAAGTCATATCTTTTCCCTTAAAAATAATAATTTCTTCCTAATCTTTACATGCATATTTCATAAGCAATTTCAGCTCAAGCCCTGTACTGAAAATTGCTTAGCTGGAGAGCAAGTTTGAGTACTCAAAATTGCTTAGCAATTGCTAAGCTTTTTATACTTGAAGATTTATTTCTTATTACACTATCTCACATATTTTTGTACAAGAAATGTCATTGCCAAAGCGGTTGCTTATAGAAAAGTGCATGTATTCATTTTCGTTATGTTTTTGTTTCGCTCTCTTTCTGACGCATTACTCTGTTGAGTGTCAGACAAAAAGCTTGAGTAATCCATGTTTTCACTTAAGTATGTTTCATATCTTTCTTGCTAAATCATGTTTTTATTCTAAATTGATCATTATGTATTTTCAGCCCGTTTCTCACTTTCCTGAATTCGAAAGTGCCTTTGATTTTCATTTTATTTACTCTTTCTTAACATAAAAATTTCATGACACACTGTTTTGCCTTATAACTGGTCATATGCTTTTCTATCAACAGTCAGGGAATACCCCCATCTTATAGCCTAATCTACCATGATTTTATTGCATAATTATCTAAATTATGACTGATCACATGTCATTTTACCAACAGCCAAGGAATACCCGATCTTTGGGGTGCAGTGGCATCCAGAAAAGCCCCCATTCGAGTGGTATTCCAAACTAAACATGGATCACTCCTTCGAATCAATTCAATTCAGTCAGTACATTGGCAACTTCTTCGTGAACGAGGCCAGGAAAAGTTGTCATGATTTCGACGGGAAACAGAGGCAGCCGAACACGTTGATTTATGCATACACCCCTCTGTACTCGAGGCTGGCTGGATCTTCGTTTGAACAAGTTTATGTATTTTGATCATGAAATTTACTTTGTAATATGACATGATATTTCTTAGTGTTAGAAAGTTAACTTAACTGTTAAGACCGGGATTAATTAACCAGAATGCAATGCATGAATTTGAGAATTTGTTTCCTTTAAGGCTGATTGCAAAAAGTACTCAAGAATTTAGTATTAAATCCAGAACAGGAATTCTGCCTCAAATGGTTGCCTTTTTTCTTCTCCTCAATAATACACAAAAACCAGTTATCTTGCCAACCCAACCGAAGCAGTGAATTTATAAAACAAATATGGAAATAAGATTACGCACCTAAATACGTCACGTGTCTTCCATCGGGCATCTGGTGCATTTCAGCCAATGGATCCATAGCAACCTTGATTCTGAACATCGTGTTGGCATGACTACCAGTGTTTATGTCCCCCTTCTGTAGCAGCCGCTGACCACCAAAACTTTCAAGAGCTGAAAACAATTGAGGCAAAAAGTGTTAAACGAACTAAGGCCATATCTTATAATTTCTAAAAATATTTACTGCTTGCAAACTTGGAATATATAAAAATAAATGAAAAGAGATTTCAAAGATATAGTTACCACCAGAAATCAACTAAAATATCAAAATAAATCGCATTATTTAGGTTTATTGTTCATTGCATCATATCATACCTTTTACGTTAATGATCTAGACATTAAAAAAGGTAGTAAAGTGTCATTTAGGAAAGTAGTTGAGTTAGTTAACTTGAAACGTGTTACTTTCAAAAACATTGCAGATTGTTCTTTCGAATTTTCAAGGGAGATACTTCATACTTATTTCTGCTATGAGTGATGAAATCGTGTCATAAATATTACCAAGTTCTAGATCAAACTTGCCAACATATGGAATTTCTAGTTTAAATTCAATGTTTTTTCCATAATTATAACACTACCTCCAATCATCATTAGATTTCATAAATTGAGGCTTTATGTGCTATCTAAAATATATTTCTTGAAGTAGGAGTCATATACGTGAACACTAAAGTATGAAGTGAAGATGGGCCACGCATATGCATGTAGGAAACTAAACTCAAGGAACGTAAAAATATCGGCCTAGTGAAGTCGAAACAAAGTTAAACCAATAAAATAATAAAAATTACAAATACCTTCGGGCTGATATGCAAAGAGAAGTAAATTCTTGTCTCCATCACATACTATAAATAAAGGAAAATTAACAATTTACAGGGGAAGATATTTCATTCTCTAATAAGGATACAATGTAAAAAAAAGATGTAACTAAACCAGAAACTTGCAATATGCAAAATTTGCTGAAAATGCAAAACAAAATTATGCTGAAATTTTCAAATTCTTTAGGCCCAACACCGGCAAAAGACTATTTGGAGGAGAGTCAACAAATGCTGCAGAGAAATAGAAACACCAGTCACCTTACCAAGAACAACATAAATGCTAGATAATAGGAGGAAGGAATACAACTTGCTTTCTATGAACCCTTTTAGCTCGTAAAAATTGGTAGATTTTCTCTGTAATCTTCTTTAAGAATAACCTACAATAATCTTCTTCCCATACAAGATCGTATAGTAGCTTTGATGAAAAACTAATTGTTTCAGAGATTGGAAGAGTCCATTTTACCTAGGAATCCGAGTGTAGTCCCATCCACGAAATACTCAGAACTATACATGTCCAAGGGTTTGATGTCCTGAAAAAAGTGCACATGTCATTATAAATCTAAGAATATCACCCTGGAGAACATTGGTGTAGTATCGCAGAGGATTTTCAGTGCATCGAAGGGTGTTCAGTATAGTGGAAGGATAACATCGGTGCTATGATGGATATTTATTACAGTGTAGGGATATCATCAGTACTGTGGAGAAACGCCATCTCTACTTTTGGGGATACGATCAGTACTGTGGAGGGATAGCATCAGTACTGTGGGAGATACCATCAGTACATTGGAGGGTGTTCGTTGCAGGGATTACATCAGTACAGTGTAGGATATTCAGTAATGGGGGATACCATCATTATTGTGGAGGAAAATCATTATTGTGGAGGAATATTGCAGTAGCCCACATTTATGGTATAAAATGTTTCCTCGTGTTAGACCATGCCATATTTATTCATTGCTAACTTGAGTACAGTAACAATACTTTGTAACTTTGTATTAGGGTTGTATGCTATGAATAAAATTGAATTGAAATCGAATTGAATTGAATACAGCAGCAGATAAATAAAATTGTAAAGAGTTTCTTACCCTACTGACAAGTGACAGGTTGTTGAACTGCTCCTGGATGAACAAAGAAGAGGAGTTTGAAAGATCGAGAAGATCAAAGAAAGTAAACCCGATTAATACATATCTATCATTATGGATGACGAGTAAATCGGAAAAACGCCAAAGCATGATAACTACAAAAGCTTTATTACAGAACTTTGGGATGGTGAGGAAAATCAGAAACATAGCGAAAGATAATAACTACAAAAGCTTTGCATCTGAAACTCATCAGAGTAGTAATTCAGAACAGTCTTTCATCAGCACAGAACTAAGGTATGGCAAGAAAAATCAAATAATCGTGAAATTACCTGGAATTTCAAGAGATGTATTCCCTTGGCAATGTCTGAAGTGAGAACCAGGTTCTTCATGGGTAGCATTTGATGCACGTACACTTGAGTATCGATAAAGGCCATGCCTACCAAATCGGCATTGTCCTTGAAGTTCCACACGTAAATCTGAAAAAGGGAAACTCTTATTGTTGTTAAAAATATGTAAAGGGGGTTCTGTGTATATGAAACTTGAGAAGAAGAAGGATTTTGGGAAATTGGGAAAATTTCAAGGGCGTATTCTTCTTATACTAAAATTTGAAAATAGAATAAGTATCAAAAATAGAATCCATGATTAGTTTGTTTTTTCAGAAGAATTTATTGAAAAAAATATTCTGAAAAAGAGGCTACCGAAAAAGGATTGGTTTAGAAGGACAAACCCTAAGGTAACGGATTCCTTCTCGGTAGCATTGTTAATTGAAAATCCAGCAGATTTTTCAGGTTTAGAAGAGCACTCCCTGCGATTCACACAAATTGTTGAGAAAACAAAAGAAGATAGCAATTAACTGCCTCATTATATTTATGAGTAGTCTACTCGATTAATGGTTCTCTCATATAGTTGATCGTTTACCGGTTTATTATAAATTCATAACCATATGATGATTGCCTAAGCGAGAATCTTAAGGTTACGGTAAAAACTTGCTATCTTTGTTCGGATTTCTATTTTGCTCTGCCTATGACTGCTTTCAGTTAAGGGTGGTGTCAAGCCTCGTTTTCGAATTAGGCTTAATTAGGGTTTGTTTCAACTTCCAGTTGGCTTAGCCGGTTGACTAGCATCTGACAAGCCTGCTATGACACTGAGCACTTCTCTTGCACAACAACACGATAGAGAAGAAAACAGAAGATAGAAATAATGGAGACAAACCTTTTGACCAAGTGCTGTGAGCAGGTAGCCTTGAACAGCACATATTGATGTCACTGGGCCTTTCTGTTCTTTAGCGTAAAGACACTAAAACAATAAATTTAGCTTGGGATACATAAATTCAAATGGCGAAATTTCATATGGTATACATTAATTCATATTCATAACACGGTTAGATATTTTATCACTAGTGGGCTATCACAATTGTAAGTTGCTTCACTAGGTCTCGCACGTTGGAGCTAACCAGCCAAATGCAAGCTAGCTAGCCACTGTCCTAAATAAGGACAATAAGTACGCACAGTTACCTAGAGGTGTATTCATCTTCAGGTCTATTAAGAGTAGAGGTATTTATGCGTGTTTTGCATCGAATCCTTCTTTAGTTACAAGATTATTATTACATTAATTCATAATGGTCGTATCCCCCACAGTACTGAACAGCCTCTAATGTAATAATGGTACCCCCCCCTAGAAAACTGGAAATTCTGAACAATGCTGCACAGACGTTCCCCAGGGTGATTAATCAATGCCAAACCAACCTTGAATTTGTGTTTGGTGAGCGGCTGGCCAGGCTCTGGAACAACTTCGATGATGTCGAATATATGAACCTAAAGAAAATCAACAATTTAAAACCAAGAGTAGGTCCTCCTAAATCAACCACTCTTAAAACTTCATTTAGTCGCATCCATCAATATCTACCCCAACTGTTATTGTGATGAGTTTGTAAAGAGCAGAATCAGACAAAATTGATTTCAGATCTGCACATCTCTCGACGAGTGGGTAACCACAAAACAGGCTTATCTAGATGGAGAATTTTTCTTTCGAGTCTCTTTTTTCTGAGTGTATTTCTTAAATTATTTATTAAGTAAATACATTCTAGCAAAAAGTTTATAACGCACCCGTCCTTTGCTGGTCAAATCTTCGCCGAAATTGTAGACAGTGCCAACAGCCAGAAAGGTTTTGTAGCCACTGTGAGTTTCTTGACTTTTCAGCTCCAGAGTTTTCATCGAAGCAACATGCTCGAACTCCTCAAATTCGTATCTGCACGACAATTGTAAAAGCTTGGTTAACAAAGGCAAGTTTAAAACCTCAGGAATATACCATCAGTACATTGGATGGTGTTCAGTACTGTTGGGGAATACCTTAAAAACCGTGGAAGGATACCATCAGTACTGTGTAGGGAAACCAGAAGCAATCGAATAATGGCGTAAGCAATCAAGTCATGTCGTGAGCAATCGAATAATAGCGTGAGCAATCGAATAAGAGCGTATAGTAGAATACCCAGCGGTTTGCCGCTACTGAATTACTAAGTGAACTAACCTGAATGTGAAATCTGACTTATAAGACAGATTAGTGTGGTTCTGCTGAACACAGGAGCGCTCGGTGCCAGAAGAGGAATAAGTAGTGATATAATGCAGGTGGAAGGAGTCGAACTCAAAATCCCTTGGTTAAGAAACTAGGCAAATTGCAGCTGGATTTATCTAGTTTTTGTAGAATCATTTTTTGTCTTTTTATTTCCGACTTTGAAGGTTTGACTTAAAGTAACGGATAAGTGCAGCTCTAATGAACACAGGAACGCTACATACCAGAAAGGAATAAGTGCAGTGAGGTGACGCAGGTTGTCTGTCTACATGCATTCAAGCTTTTTGTGCTGTTTGGGATAATTTATATCCGGTTTCTAATCAAAGGGTTACAAGTTCGAGTCCTACTATCCGGATTAACTAAACTTCACTAGGCCTTTTATATATTCGCATTTACTTTTTTTATGCTAAAAACATGGAAATAAATATGCGAGTATACAGACTTACTTGATGTGGGGGACGATCTCCCATCTTGCTGGTGACACCAACTGAATATGAAAACGCTCAAGCATCGGGTGAATGTAACGCGAATCTATGATATACACACAAATTAAAGCTACTCACAGGAAAAAGACAAAAACAACCAATTATAGACTTGGTTAGGGTATAAGGTCGACCTTTTGTATAAGATACAGGATATAGAGTATTTTTGTACAGAGTATAGGGTCTACAACTGTTTTGGGTATAGGGTCGACCGACTCAATCAACCAACTAGATTACATCATTCAAGATCGTTGCCTTTGGAGAAGGATAACCCATGTAGGTGCACATTCTACCGTAGGCTGTGATAGGAAACCGCGATGAAAAGGTATAGAATATAAAGGGTTGGGTTATATTTCACACAGATTTGAATAAAAACGATATAGAGCTTCTGCGAATTACCTCTCTCTAGAGTTTCCCACTCTTTATCTTCAGTATTGAATTTCGGTATCTTTTTATTCGGTTCTAAAGTCGTCGTTGCAACTGCATAAACCTATCAGTAAAACAAATCATTCATCTAACGGTCAAATCTTCCATTAAAGAATACATAGAAAGAATACAGCACAAAGGAGATAAAAGGTAGGCTGATGATAACCCGACCGTAAAACAAATAACATCATTATACATACCTTATTGTCTTTGTTATACGCAACACTATAAGGTGTAGCTTTGAGTGGAACTTTTCTTATTGGCCAGGGGGCGTCGTAAGACAGATGAGTTGGTAATACAGCTATTCGTAATTCACCCTAATATATAAATCAAAATCTTCCGTTAATCAGATGCAAAACAAGGAGTTGAGCCAGGTTATTTGATTTTCGTAGGCTTGAACTTGGATGCAGTTTCCCTACGCTACAGCAGATACTCGTTTGCACGGACTGCGAGTCAAAAATGAATTTAAAATGGGTTTAGGACTGCCGAGAGCCTGCATAGTAAAAACAATGATTGCTGAAAACTAAAAATGCAGGGTATCCAAGAGCTTATTCAGCAACAACAGCCAAGTAGCTCATGAAAAGAAAGAGCTATGATGGACAACATTTTGCTTCCATTTCTTAATCAATAACCTAGATTTGAACTAAATGTTCACCTTTTGGCGTTTGGATTAGGCCCACAACTATTACAGCAACAACAACTACTGTTCACAGGATAAATGAATACCAACCGGTTTGTTGAAGTAAAGGAATCCTTTGGGACAGTTTATGTTGTGAAATGGTGCAAAACACGTGACAGCACCATCGATGTTCATTGGATGAGCGTTAAGATTACCACGTGATGTTATAAACAACCAATGAGGATACGGGCCACATACAAAAACCTGCAATAACAATGAAAAGGGGGTTATGGATTGGTAGACACAAGATGTAGTACAAACTATTTCAGCTTGATAATCCTTATTGCCTCAGGAAATGATTTTTATTGCACTAATTCGGCATTTCAGACAAGCATATTCAGGGGGTCTGAAAATATTTCAAAATCCCCATCTATTTCTTCTCAATCTATTAGAAACAAGGTAGCGAGATTTTGCCACATTCAGTTAGTACTGTAATCGTTTTGCCCCCAAGAATCACGTTAGTTTCCATCACTGCCAAGGCTAAAGAAAATGCATGCACATACAGTAGGGACCGTCATCATCCAATATGGCACATTTGATGTATCAAGGAAAATTGCAGAATCTTGGTAATTTCTTTAACAAGATAGATTAGGTAAAGCATTCACAATCACTATTTTCACCCTGGCGAACGTCAGTATACAAGTATATAATGTGGAGGATGTCCAGTGCTGTGAAGGGATACCATCAGTACATTGGAAAATGTTCAGTACTGTGGAGGGATACCATCAGTACATTGGAGGGTGTTCAGTACTGTGGAGGGATACCAACCGTAATGTGGAGGATATTCAGTACTGTGGAGGGATGTTTAGAACTGTGAGGAAATATAATCAGTATTTGTGGGGGATATCAACGATTCTCGAAAAAACAGCACACTACATTGCCCTACTCACCCCTGTGTAAGATGATATGTCTTTGAAAGGTCGAAGCGAAGGAACACGAGTGCGTCTCCCATTCGAGCCAACTAAAAAAGATGTTCAGAACAACATGAGATGGTGAAATAACAAAGAGCAGGGAGGTAGTCAGAAGTTCTGAAAAGAGGAGCCGTTGACGACCTTTAGCATTCACTCGTGGATAATATCCTATAAATAGTGCTCCTTACACACAATATACACTAACCTTTCTTTGAAGCAACTCTTAAAGAGGAGAGGAGAGCAGTTGTAAAATATCAAAATTCAAATCTTAGACAATAGCCTATTAAAGGTGGCCTCTAAAAACAATCTGCAAAAACTTCTCGAACGAAGAGGGAGCCATATGTCTGTGATAAATAGAACAATCTTCGGATGGCTAAGCGTGAAACTGTATGTTAAAAATCTTCAGTATCTTGCAGACAAATTGATAATAAAAAAAGGAACCTTTTCCAGGAAAATTGGCCAGTCTTGTCTCCGTCTTTTCTCGTATCAATAAGTTCATATTTATCTGGAAAATACAATCCTAAATTAGTTACATCCAAGAATCTTTAACGTTTTAAAATGTTTCTGAACAGATGAGGTAGGATGTTGACAGGTAAAATGTACCAGGGGCGGAATTCCACCCTTGACAGCAACAAGGCAAGGTGTTAGACCCTATAATCCCTGTAAATTTTGCTTTTTTTATCAGACCGTATGAAATTTACTAAGCCTCCTTTTATACCATAGCTTCGTAGCTTCAAGGGACATCTAATGTTACTATTGCTTTAACTTTGCTGAAAATGTTTCATCGTTTCCTAGGTTCCCAGAAAGTAAAATATATTTTGCAGCACTACCTTGATCCAAAAACTCAGCTAGCAGAAACGAAAAAGCCGGTCCTATAAAGCTTACTTTGTGTTGGTACTGAAAACCAGATGATATCAGGCCAACATCAAATATGTAAGTTCTAAAATCTGGTTTTCACTATATTGACCTCGATTCAATATTTCACCCATGGTGTAGAGGCCAGTATTTTTACCTTTTTAAATCGAAGTAGCAGATGGCTGTCAGCTGCTTTCGTGTGGAATGGAAATGCTTCATATACCACCAGGTCTTGCTCAACCATTGCAAAAATATGTGGCCTCCTGTCCATGTGTCCTAAACCGACAACCAACACTTCGTCTATAGGGGCATCTTTTGTCGAGCTGAAAGAGGGGTCGAGTGTTATATGAATGATAATAATGAGTTATTTTATGTAGATACATACATAGTTCGGGTGACTAATTGAAACCAACATAAAGCAACTTAACAAGTTGTTATATCAAGTTTGGCAACTCCTATGACAGATCACTTCAGACAAAAAGAGTAGTAGCACATGTTTTCAAAAAAACCTTGTTTTTGTTAAAAATCTGAAATAGGTTGGCAGAAAGCCAGACTGGAATTGAGGAGCTGTCCTCCATATCTATCTCTATATATAGCAGATAGGATCAATTACAACTATGATGATAATACAGACTGAAGAACTGACAATAGAAAAGTAGAAATCTGCTTAAAAAGATGACGGATGGTGTACACTATGATCAGACGGTACCATTTTTACGTCCTCAGGGAAAAAAATCAATGTATTTGTAAATATTCCACATAATTGAAAAGAATCAAAACAACAAATATCTGTCTATCACGATACCTTCCACTCTGCATATTCACAACTCCACTGTCAATGAGCAACTTTGGTGCGTTACTTAAATTAGAACAAAAGAACACGAGTTTAAAGTCAGGTATGGTGTAGATTTCGAAACTGCCTCGTTCTCGGCAAACAATGACCCAGTAAGTTGGCTTGATGTGACCAGTATGAGACTCAGATCTATAAAGAGAAACAAGCATCAACAATATGTAATATCCATTGATGAAAAACAAAATATCTATTGCATTTTCAGAATCATTGAAAAATAATGTGTATAATGACTAAGGTCTGTTTATATGTACAAAATCATCACATCTTTAGGCCAGGGAGCCGAGGGGTGAGATCTCAACTTCCAAAAGAAACCTTAGAGAGGTATGAATTTCCTCATATAATTGCCTAAAAGTAGGATAGAATAGGAAAAAGAACAATTTAAGGTAAAAACAGCACGTATTTACATGTTAAATTGGGTCTGCCTTCCAGCTAAAGAAGCTGGGAGGCAAGATGAAAGTACACATATAAAATGTTTTTGTCCCACATCTCAGCTTTTGGTCTGGAAGGTAAGATTTTTTCCCATATAAATATCCCCTAAATGTAGTAGGCTTGATTGAAAAGAATAGTCAAATGTTTTTTTGGTCCTGTTCCTGTGAAGTGTGGAGGGTAATACATTTAAAAAGGGACACTGTGCTATTGTAAGGAATAATAAGAAAACAAGGGTTAACCGAGGGCCTCTATCACCAGTTAATATGTCAACAAAGGACCTCAATAAATAACTCTTACGTTAGACGTCTTTGTTCTACTTCAGCCACCGTACTTTGAGGTTCTGGTTCGATGCTTGAATCGCCATAAAGAAACTCATCTTCATCAATATCAGCCATACTAGAAATATTAAATGATAGTAGAAATTGTAATGTTAGCAAGAAATCGTACTTTTTTTAGTTCCTGAAAAAATATCAAACTAGTCTGGATGACCAGGATTATCATACCATAAAAAGAAACTTTAAGTTATGAAGGAATTTTGAGTGATGGTACTTTTAATCACAAAAGTTCAATTGGTTTAATATACTTCAAGAACTGCTAAAAATCATTGAAACGATTATTTTACTGTAAGCTATGGTTAGGGGCCTTCAATACTGATTGCTCAACAAGAGTCATTTCTAGGATATTTTTGGATTTTAAAAGCACCTTAGCCCTTGCCCTAACCTTAACCCTACCCCTGAACCTAACCATGACAAGGGCTACAACGAGAGCAAATTTTCATGTAACTGCACAATTTGAAGTTCTGACACTGTAATTCATATGACTGCGTAGGCACTGTGTTGATAAATTTGTTGGTTGACAAAGAGTCTTAATCACTTGGCAGTCCTGGTCATTTACAATGCATGCTAGAATGTTTTGGAATACCTGAATAAAATTAACTGACCTCTGACCTAGCCAGGTTTTTGTAGTTCCAAAGTAACATATAGTGTTATACTATCTTGAGCCAAAATATGGTGCTTATAGCCCTCCTGGGTTCTGAGATATATCCCATTTTGTACGCGCCATTGTTTGACACTCCGCCATCTTTAAATCACGTGACCAAAATGCTATATTTTGAATTTTTTTGCATTTTTGCTTTATTCTACCCCTAAAGAAAATTTTGTGAAAGTTTTGTGAAATTCTAGAGAGGTATACAAAAAATGCTCTTTCTGGGGTAAGCCTGGCCTTAAAAACTACAAAGATCTAAGAACTTACATAAAATTTCACCCCCTCCCTATATGACAATGTTAATTTTTAAAGCTGAAAGGTCACTTTTCACTTTGCTCCTCAACATAGCATGAGTACATTTTGACATTTACTTCTATTTATATTTATTCGCTACGTGAAGATTAGAAAACTACAAATCAAAATTATTTTGAAAGGCCGAGAGAAAATTGTTGCGTCGTTTGGAAAAATCGATCTTCCAATAGTTTTGAGGAACATTGTAGATAGTCAACAGAGAGCAGACAAGTAGTTTTTGGGGGAGAAAGAGAAAGCATGTCCTATGTGAAATGTACCTTTGAGGCTCGGGCGCCTTCTTGTGGATTGGTGTTTTCGTTATGAAATCAGGCTTCGGTTTGGCTGCGACTGTCTCGACAAGGTCAGTGGTAAACAAACCACTTGTATCCCTGTACATACAGCATGACGTAATTCTTGACGTCTAGAACAAATCACATCACAATAACATATGGTAAGGGGGGGAGAGGCTGGGGCCCAATTTTCGAATATCGATGATAAGTCTTGTTAACCGGTCATTAATTAGAGGTTGCCGCTACTTGGAGGTTAATCTGCTATATAGCAAGGCATTCTGGACTTCAATTCAGTGGCTCTTACTTGGAGGTTGCTGTTTCTTGGAGGTGGCCGTTATTGGGAGGTTGAAGTTTTTAGAGGTTTGATGGTAACACCTACCTTATCAATAACAGCCTTTTGTAGTTTGAGTCTTGTGCCAGTGAAGTCTTGAATCAATTTTCCATAAATCAAAGACCCATCGACGGTCATCAGTATCAGGTGAGGGTCAGCAACCGAACAGAAGACGATGGCAGATGAACCAGAGTCCATCGGGATTTCTTGAAGTTGCTTCACTGTTTATAAAAAAGTCTGATTGTCACATAAGTTTAAGAGACTGGTCACATGGATATAAGGGATTGATCACATGAGTATAAGGGACTGATTACATAAGTTTAAGAGACAGATCACATGGATATAAGAGACTGATCACATGAGTATAAGGGACTGGACTCATGAGTATACGGGACTGATCACATAAGTGTAAGGGACTGATCACATGATTATAAGGGAATGATCACACGAGTATAAGGGAATGATCACCAAAAGCCCAAGCCTGGTAGGTTGGTTTATTTTGTTCAAATAAATAGACCCTAAGTAAGACTTAATACGATTACTTACCTCCTTGCAACAATCTGACACTCATCGGACAAACCTGCATATAAAAATACACATAATTCAAGAATTAGTAATGAAAAAATGCTTTAAATTGAGCAAGGAATCAGTGGGTTCCAAACATTTATGGAAGTATAAATTATCGTGATAAAACATACCTGGATTATGTATTTGTTGTTTCCAATATTGCCAGTGTGAACAGTCGGGTATTGAGTGCTGAAACCAGAATTGTCAATCTCCAAGATTTCGGCTTCTGTTTCAAGAACCTGTATTATGAAAATATTCACAATTTTCAACTATTCTATCATCAATTCGAAATTGTCTTGTACAAAATAGTGCAGGTGTTCAATATTATGGGGGATATTATCTGTTTTTTTAAAGGGTGTTCTGTACTTTGGGGGATATCATCAGTATATTAGGGAGTGTTCAGTACTGTTGAGGATGTAGAGGGTGTACATTAGAATGGGGAGATATTATCAGTATGTTACAGAGTGTTCAGTACCGAGGGGATAACTGTGAGTGATATCATCAGTATAGGGAAGGTGTTCAGTACTGTGAAGGATATCATCATACATTGCAGGGTGTTAAGTGCTGTGGGGATACCATAAATACTGCGGAGAAATACCAGCCAGTTCCGTGGTGGATATTCAGTACAATGGTGAGATATCATCAGTACATCGGGGGGTGTTCAGTAATGTGAAGGAGTATTATCCAATACTGTAGAGGAGGTTCAGTATTGATTTATGATTAGGATATAAGTCTATTCGTTTATATACTACATGTGATGTCACACGAATCAGAATCAATCTGACGTATGATAGGCCATTGCAACAATCATAATTCACAGCATTTACTCGGCAACTTCTTTCCATACGAACAAGTTTAAAGCAATATACAAGCAAGAGTTCTTGTGATATCTCAATCATATTTTGTGGTCGTCGATAGATATATACACATATACACTACATAGACAGATTGCTGAAACTTTTATTGACTATACTTTGAGGACTCAAAAGGCTTTAGAAGAAGAAGAGAGAAGTTTGGTGGAAGAAGGAAAGGAAAGATAGTGAGGATTACTGATTTCACAAGAAGCGTTTGAAATCAAAGACTAGTGTTTCATTCTTTCAGTCAATCATGGAATTAATTCCAGGTAGATTGTATTTTGCAACTGAGAAGGAATGGCGGGGAAATCAAAAGCGTTTTCCGTCTAAAGGCATTCGCGTTGACAAACTGTACAGGATGAACGAAAGCAAGGCTTTCGGCGTGCCTTCGATTCAGTCCATTTTGTTTCATTGCTCTGAAGTGGATCGACGTCTTCAACAATACGAAGCTTTGGTTTATACCACTACTGATGAGTGAGTATCGGTTAGACAAAATTTATGCATAAAAAATTCTGAGACATATATAACATGCATTTTCAATTTTTACGAACCATAACTCTACCCTAATTGTATATAATGCCCAATTAAGGGTCTCGTGCATTATTGGATTTGTTGAAAGTACCTGGGATACCACAGTTGTAAAAGCTTTTTATTACTGACACTTAATTGCTACAGTAATTTATCAAGTCAGTAAATGCCAAAACTAAGTCAGGGACCCATTCCTATAGAGGGGGTATGTTTTTTGATACAGTGACAACCAAGAAATGCTACGTATTCAACTTGGTAGGAAAGCTTGGAAAGCCCTATGACATTGTTACTCCCCTCTCCTTACTTTTTGGGCTAGCTTCGAAACTGATTTTCCTAAAAAGACTTCTTGGTTAGACTCGTCTTACAATCTAATTATGATTTCTTCAGGGATGATCCAGACAGCAAAAGAACAAGAACATTTTCTGCTTTATTCATGGGAGCATATGCAGTCATCAACTTAGGATGGTCGACCAAATACACCATGCAACAATTCAGAAACAGCCCTCAAATTTCATTAACGTATTTCCAGGACCGACATGGCAGTGTAAATTACGGACTGACAATCGAGGACTGCTTAGAGGCTTTAGATGTTGGCGTGAACAAATTCAAATGGTTTCAGAACGAAATAAAAAGCAGCTTTAAAAGAGGTCTGGACATGAATTGGATCATACCAAATAAGGTCATAGCGATGAGAGATCCCTGCATAACAGCCAATGGGTATAACGGAGAGATAGACAGACGGTATAAACTAGAGTTGAGGCACCAATCGATTGACATGATAGTGAGGTTGGACAAACTAGATTTCAACAACAGATCCCAAAAGGGGATTCCATATGACCCTTTAGATTTCACAAAGGAGGGATTTCAGCATGTGGACATCCCCTTCAAAGATTGCGGAGTCCCCTCAAGTGAGCAACTTATCCAGTTCTTGGATATTTCTAATTCAAAGATGAAAATAGCTGTTCACTGCTACGCTGGTCTTGGTCGTACTGGAACAATGATAGCCTCTCATTTGATAATCAGCTATGGTTTCACCTCGAGGCAGGCAATTGCATGGTTGAATTTATGCAGACGAGGCTCAATAATGGGCAAACAACATCGATTTCTTGACGACTTTCACAATTTCGTGAGAGCACTGAGGACTCAAAAAGCTTTAAAAGAAGAAAGAATTTTGGTGGAGAAGGAAATGAAAGATAGTGAGGATAAATCATTTCAAAATAAAAATGATACGAATGGAAGCAGCCTTCAAAACTCTATTCTGGATTCTGCTAAGAATACTAAAAATTGCAAGAATTCTTGTACGGACTCACATACTGTTCTGGATTACGAAAAGGATTCTAACGAGGTTCTGGATTCTAAGAAGAGTTTGCATTCTGAAAAGGATTCTAGAAACATTCTGGATTCTGAAAAGAATTCTAAAGAGATTCTGGACTCTAAAAAGGATTTTGAAAATATTCTCGATTCTACAAAGGATTCTCAAAAAAGTTTCGATTCAGGAGAGGATTCTCATAAGATTTTAGACCCTGAACAAGATTCTCACAATGTCCAGAGTGAGAAGGAATCTGATAATACTCTACGTCCTAACAAGATTCTGATTTCTGATAAAGATCCTGAAAAGATTTTGAAACTAAACAAGGGCTTTCATAAAGATTCTGACAAGGATATCCAAAATAATCTGCATTTGTACCAGGATTCTCCAAAGATCGTTGGTTCTCACAAAATTTCTCACAACATTCCAGATTCCAAGAATGAAACTAGAAATATTTTGGATATGAAAGACATTAGCATTCTTGTCAGCAACAAGTCACAAAATTAAAAAACCAACAGACTGTACGAGTTAAAACAGTATTCGAGAAGAACAAGCAAATAGCAAAATTAATCGTGCTCAAGTTGATGCAATGAAGAAACTGAACGATAATGTTTGTAGTGAATATAGAACTAATACAGTTCAAGTTGGTAGAAGTTGTAGTTTTTATTCTTGAACATTATTTGCGTACCTTACATTTTGTTCCACCAAATAGCCCTTCTGAGGGTACAGTTGCTAGCATCGGTAAACCAGCAAATTTGGTTATGGAGATTCTGGACGGTGTAAGTTCGAAATTACCATCGACTTAATTTCAGGGGTTGTCTTATGGATAGTCGTTTTCAAATACGAACTTTTGTAGCAAAAATAGAAGCATTTAATATACTAGGACACCATTATCTTCGGCTAGCACGTCAATCGAGAAGATAATAGGTCATAGAAGGTACTATTGGTTTTGTCACATGACAAGGCTCTAAGAAGGTACACCTGTTAAGAAAGTCCAAAGAGAGTCAGTAAAAGAACAACGAGGAAGGCCTAAAACTATATGAATAGGATGAAATGCTTAACGGTTTTTTTTCTAGATGGAACAAATAATATAGACTATGCTTACCATACTAGAATCTTCTCTACTGAGAATTAGAAAGGAATGGTAGCCATCGGTGTCTTCACTCGTCTACAATGAAATCAAATAAAAGTACAAGGTGAGCTCTTAGTGATAAGGACAAGGAAAAGACAAATGGCAACCGATTAGATACAGAATTCTTGTTCCGGATTTTATACCCAATGTCAAATCTTTTCCCCGCCTTATTTTAAATGATTTAAAAATGATGCGAAAATATTTCAATAAGTTTTTCAATATTTTCAAAACTATGATGGCAGATACAGACCTTTGATTCGGAGAAGACAGTCCACATGTCAGTACAACCAGGCAACTCAAATGTTGTGACAACCTGTGGACGTACACTCCGCTATAAACATAAATAGAATAAATAACATAAATACACACGAAGCGTTAAACTGACATTATTTCTAACTGCACAGAGAGCGAACAGAGACTGAGCTTTACAATTGATAAACTAAAATATAAATGCAAAAATTACAACAGGAGGCAAAACTGCTTTGTTTTTAAGAAGCACTGTTTTCTTAAAGAGCAACAACTTGGCACTCAACTGAGGTATTTTTGTAATAAGTTTAATAAGAGCCTGGATATAAAAACGTTTTTCAACTAATGTGTCGAACATGGCTAAATGAAATTATTTCTACACTGACGTTAGGAACAAGCCCTTAAAGAATTTTCCAAAAATATTTAATACTATGACGTTTGCCTCTTCGTTAAAGAAAATTTACTCTGTAGCTCCTAAGAACCTTCCAATAATCCATCCTTTTATTGCTTTTTATCTTTCTCAAAAATGACCTTTGTGACACGTAGTTGATGAAGTTTCTGAATTGGTTTTTAGATCATTACTACAATACGCTGCAGTTCTCTAATTGAGGTACAATATACATCCTCCAAAGGAGAAGCAAACGAGTTTTAATAGTACGTAGTATGAGAGATTGAGTCTTCTTACGCTTATTGAATCAGCAGTAATCATCTTCAATCAAAGGACCAGGTATCAGCCATTGTTACACCGTGGTGGTCTTTAAGGTGGTTTTTTCGTATAATAGCGTGCCCATTAGGAGTTGTGTAAACATTTCAACTGAATAAGCAACATTAGTCATTTACCTGCAAGACTGAGAGCGCTCCGTTTTTACCATATCCAGAACAGAAAACAACTTCAAGGTCAGGGTTAGGAGACGAAGAAAACTAAAACAGGGATCGAAAATATATGAGAAAGAAAAAGCATAAAAATCATCTTAACATGATATCTTCAAAAAAAGTCCATCCAGGCACACACACAATGCTTAATATATTTGAGAGCTCCAAATCTTTGCTTTTACTTGTAATACTTTGCTTTGGAGCAAATCAAGATGGATGATCTCCGTTAAAGAAACTTTTTATCGAAGCAAAGATGCGAATAGGGTAAGATAAACGGCATATTGTGAACAGAGGACCTATCCAGCTTGATCCACTCTGGATTGTTTTGCTCCAAAAGGGAGGGGGGGAGGGGTAACTCTTATAGATGACCTAGTATACCTGTGCCTATGACAGTTCAAAATATGAATCCATGACCCGGGCAAAATTTACCATAATGAGAGCAATATTCAAAACATTTACCCCATAACCAGGGGAAAACTTTAAAGATTCAGCCCAAAATCCAGTTTACTTGACTATATTTTAGATAATCCTTGTATACCAGACCCATAACAAGGGCAAGCCTTTTAGAAACTTATGAAACATGAACCATAATCCGAGCAAAATATTGCAAAACACCCATAACCCGGGCCGGCACATCTGTACCAGATCGTCTATAGAAGTTACCATCCTTCTCCCTCGTGCAGAAGCTATCTAGTTTAGTGTGAACATTCAGTTCTTTCATATTCAGAAAATTCAGTTTTTAAACATTCAGTTCTTTCATTATTTATACCACAAAGACACAATTGAGTATTATCTTCATTTGCTGGACGATTATTTTTTCAATTGCTTTCTTCAATTCTAATATCAGCAGTCAGGGGAGGTAAACAACAAATATAGAAAACATAACAAACAGAGAAAACAAAAGAGATAAAAAGCTTTAGAACTCATCTTAATATTAGGTACTTGATGAAATAACTGTATACCAACCTCTTCCTACAAAAATAAGAAGTAAGAACATCAAATTAAAAACAATTCCTTCAGACAGAAATTCCAACATACAATACTGCAACCCTTGATCTGTACAGAACTTTAAGATGGCGAGAAAAAATAGAAACATAATGAAACATGTTGACTACTAAAGCTTTTCGTCTGCCGTTTATCAGAGTAGTGCGTCAGAAAAGTCTTTCATCGCTATAGAACTTACAGATGGCTAAAAAAATCAGGAACATAGCGAAAAATAATGACTACTTCAGCTTTACGTATGACAATCATTAAGAGTAGTGCATCAGAAAGAGAACGAAACATAAACGAATTGTTCTACCCAGTGCTCAAATTTTTTAACTACAATAGCTTTACGTATGACAATCATCAAGTGTAGTGCATCAGAAAGAGAACGAAACATAAACGAATTGTTCTACCCAGTGCTCAAATTTTTTAACTACAATAGCTTTACGTATGACAATCATCAAGTGTAGTGCATCAGAAAGAGAACGAAACATAAACGAATTGTTCTACCAAGTGGCGGATTGGCAATTTTTATCCAAATCCTTACATTCCATCTTCTTTCTCTTTCTGGCGTACTTTGATAAGGGTCAAACAAAAAACCTATTGTTATTGTGTTACAATATAACTCTTGATCTATGAAATTGCACTAATCAGAAAGAGACTCAAAAGACGAAGCTCTCCATCTCTACAAGCCTGTTTTGTGATAACCCACTCATCGGGAAATGTATAGATAGGAGTTATGAAATTCTACACTTTCAAAACTTACCGAGAGAAAAGCAGGCTGTCCGACAGCACTCTCAACACAAGGTCCAATGTTCAGCAAACTGTCACAAACCTAGTAGAAGAAAGATAAACGAATAACCAAACTGTAAATAAAACTTTTTGCAGTAAGGGTACAATAAAGGAGATTGAAGACACTAATTAGCGTGCAATTAGAGTTCTTTATAGAGATGTCAAATCACAATTGCAGTCACTGCTTTCTCACAGTGGCTCCGTTAGTATCCATATGAAAAGCCTTATAAGCTCAGATATTTATAAAACCCTAAGTAATATAAAATCAATTAATTGTGTGGGAATTTTGTTTCTATGTGACTCTTTATTGGATAAAATTTTGAATTAGAAACAAAAATCATTCAACAGGAATAGTTCTACAAATTATCCGAGTATTTTCTGATTATCGAACCTCGAAAGAGTAACTTGCAAGGCGCTCAGTACTTTGGAGGGTTTTCAATACTGTGGGGGATATTCAGCATCGTGGAGGGATACCGCGCAGGATGTTCGGTACTGTGGTTGGGATATCCTCAGTACTGTGGAGGTAATGCCTAAAGTTATATCAAGTACTAATAGTATCCCTACATAATACTGAATATCCTCCACAGTGCTAATGGTGGCATTCACAGTACTGACTTTGATGATAAGCGTTAGAAAATATTTTGCGATAATCCCACCTCGAAGGAGTAACTCGTAAGCTGCAATCCTAGAGTCTTGTCAACTGTGGCACCATACACTTCTAGATCATCAAGGTCATCTGCAAAAAAACACAATCAGATTTTCTACTCATTTACAAAAAAATACCCAATATACCCAAATCGCTTAAAGATTGTTGCAAAATGTTTCAGTTCGTACCATTTTTGTGTACGCTCACTAATAACGTTGGACATGTCACAGTGGCCTTGTTAGTCAGGAATGTTATATGCACACTAACTCACTTACTTACCGTATATGAATGGGTTTGAAGGATCGACCTTTCTCTTTTTCATTGGTGGTGGGGGCGAGGGTCCATCTTTATTTATAACTGGATCTAAAAAAAGAGAAACATGCAGTATTTTACAAAATTGATTAAAGAGTGAATTCGATATATTATTTCAACCCTGGCAAAAGTTCAAATAGTATACAAACTGAGGATACATAGCTATATATAATACATATCAAAATAAATATTTAACAGGAGAAGCCTTATACCGCTTAGCTCTGGTGACTTTTCAGTATACTTGAGCAGGAGTGAATTTCCCAATCGAGATCCGAGGAAAATGTGACCATCGTGTACAGTGCAGATCTAGAAGTAATTTATGGGAATTTCGTTACTGGAAATATCAATTAGAAGGATGAAGAAAATCAACAAAAACCTTATTTGAATTTTTCTAAACTATATTGAAGAGTAACGTAATTGGATTGATCAAAATATATGTTGAATGAATTAAAGGATGGTAAACATTTCATCGTCACCCAAGGGAACGTATGTGCAGTAGTAAAGAGGGGGTTCAATACTGTGTGGGATAACATCAGTTATGTGAAGGGATACCATTCAGTACTGTGAAGGATGTTTAGTAATATGCACTATCAGTACAGTGGAGAATTTTCAGTGCTGTAGATCGAAATCACAAGGACTTTCAGTAGTAGCTTCACAGTGATTTTTATTACTCCCAAAGTACTGAAGACCATCGACAGTACTGCAAAGAAGTTCCAGGATGATAAGCAATGAAAATTAATCATCAAAGTAGACACGATAATCTACCACAGCAGAATTATTACAAAGTAAGCTCTTCAGGTAGTGAGGAGAGGAATCAAAATAAAGTTAGATTGCATAATTATGCTCACACAAGAGGCAAGGACGCTGCCAGCTGCTTTGTCGAAATTGAAGCTTCTGACACTTCTCAAACCATCTGTGATTAAAGTCAATACATACCTAAAGATAAAATGATAAGAAATTTGTACCCGAGGATTAAAATCAACAATATATACAATAGAATTAGCAAAATATTCAGTAAAAACACCATATTCAGTGCTAGTGAGATCATCTTCCTTGCTATCCTAAGGTTATGTACCCATAAAAGACTGTTCTAATAAAAAGAGAAACTAAAATAATGAAAATCTGAAAACTTACAACTCTCCCCCTTTAAGAGACATCACAAGGACATCGTTCGAAATGAAAGACGCCATTGCACCTTCTAGTGAAAGGACGACATCCTCTTGGATTTCTATGAAAAATAAAAAAGAGAAAATATAATCATTGAAATACATCTTCTTTAACTTGAGAAGCCGGATTGAGAAAATCAATGCTGATGATTTGTCTGTAGTGACGAAGCCCGAGAAGGACTCAAACCCACGACACCCAAATTTACGAACAGTACTCTACGACTACTGAGCATTTGGTTCAAACTCCAAATCGATAGAAGCGAAATGTCATTGACACTCAATTGCACCACCACCAATCAAATGCAGTTGTGCACCATTACCATGGAATTTCATGTCAACTACACAGTTTTCCATGAAAAGAAAGCAAAACGAACCATTTTGCAAGTATTATCTGATCAATGGGCTGAGGCATAACGATCAAAGCTAGGAAATATGAACTACTTACTCAATGGAAACATAGTACTGTTATCAGTAATACTGTTTAACGACACACCATATGGAGGAACACTTTGATTCAAATACAACAGAGCATTATTCGCAAATATTAGCACTCCGCCTGAAATATGAAAATAAACTTTTGATAATCGACTATCAATCATATAAAAACAAATAAATGTAATTAAGACCTCCTTAAATTGCGCAAGCACATGAGCACCGGTTACCGGCACAAAAGTTCCAATTCTGATTTTCTGCAGCCAACATATATTTTTCATGGTACTCAGCATAATTAGTGATTGACAAACTAAAAGGTTATACCTTCAACAACCAAATTAGGCCTAAATCTGATCTTTGCTTGAAGGCAATTTTTCCGTGTGCTTGCAGGAAAATAATATTTTAAAGGAGACCTAATTTTATTCAAAGCATACTGTGCTTTGGAGATTTGACCAACTTAACATAACAAGGCTAATCAAAGCAGTGGATTTTCAGTTTATGTCCAAAGTACACAAAGGCTCCCTAGAATGGTACAAGACTAATTGAAACAGTACATGATTTTTGTTTGGCAAATATGCTTACTAAATTTTTAACGCAGTGTTTTATATGTTATTCTTATTAAAGGGTCAAATACTTCAAATTGCAAAAAAATGTATAAACGGCTTTCATAAAAGCCCATATACAAGAAGAACTAGAGATCTCTTAATCTAGCAAGCAATGGATGTTTCCCATACCTTATGTTGATGTATACTAAATAGCTATAAAATGATAATTAGGACTAACCGAGCGGTTTCATGACAGGAACGACAGTGTGACAATCGAAGGGAAGGCCAGAGACAGACCATATGATTGGATTGACTCTCTCTGCTATGTTCAGAGATATTGTTGCAATGCAATGCGTGTCTTGTCTTACAGCAACACGTCTGTTGAAAAAGTGAACATTTTAATTACGGGAGAAAGCAATTCTACTTTGATAATGGTTACATCTCTTTTGAGGCATTAAGAGTACTTCAAGGCTTAATTCTTTCTGGCAAGAAGTCTGCATTGGATAGGCGTGGGCATAATAGGCATGCCCAAATTGGGCGTGCTATGCTATGCTTGTGCTGTGTCACGACATTGTCAGCACAACACGGCATAGCACTGGCAAGATGTTTGAAGCAGGCCTTACTGAACATTCTGTAAGCTATAGGAATAACTGTGGAGCAATCTTTTCGTCTGACACTCAACAGAGTAATACGTCAGAAAGAGAACGAAACAGAAGCCTAACTGATTTATATACCCAGATGTGGATCGAAATAGGCCAATCAGAAAAGAGGTGAATGATTGGTATGGTATAGGAAAACCAATCAACACCCAAGATACAGTGAGCTGACCAATGAGATTACTTCAAGAGTCCTAAGACGAAAACGAACTCCTTCTGTCTACACAATAGGGGATCCCTGGTTTTTATGTAGACTGATTCCAAAATAGCTAAGTGAAAGGTAGATCTTGCTCTGCCAATTATTCGAAAGCAATTCTCACTGTAGGCTTTAGCACACTCTGGGTTATCGAGCAAATGTTGACCTATAGCAGAGTCATGTTTTAGTGATCTGTTTGGTTTTGAGGCGCGAGATGGTTGTTCTCGTTGCGGCACAGTTTTGTTGCGTATGCTAGACGGCACGTGTCGTTTAACCCACGTGTTATTTTGCTTGCCAAACTCAACTCATTGCATCAGTTTTGGTGAATTGGTGAATTTTAGAGACTGATGCAATCAGTTGAGTTTGGCAAGCAAAATATCACAGAAGTTAGTCACAGAAGTATTAAATTAATAATAATCACAGAAGTATTAAAGAGTCTGAATGTGATATTTTGCTTGCCAAACTCAACTCATTGCATCAGTCTCTAAAATTCACCTTTGAAAAGGAAGAAAACAACTCCTTACCATTTCTTGACGCTTGTGTGGAAAAAACTGAACCTGCTTTTCTTACCAGTGTTTACAGGAAACCAACTTTCAGCGGCCTATATACACGTTGGGATTCCTTTTGTGCCAAACAAATCAAAATCAACTTAGTAAATACCTTGGTTCACCGGGCTCTTATGATCTGTTCCGAACCAAAACTCAATTTAGAATTGGCAAAAATAAAATCTACCCTCATCAACAATGGATATCCATAAGATCTCATTTCGGCTTGCTTTCGTAATAAAATCGCAGGTTTCTCAGCTGACAAAAAGTGTCCTCAAAAGTGTCCTGTTTATCTAAAATTGCCTTACATTGGCAACGTCTCCATGCGGTTTGAAAGACAAATTAAGAAAGCCATAACTAAGTGCTACGCTACGGTCAGCCCCCGTCTCGTCTTCTCCTCTAGAAAAATAATTCCATCTATCCGCAAAGATAGTGTGCCTACCACACAAAACAGCCTTGTAGTATATGAATACTCGTGCCAGTGTGATGCCAGGTACGTAGGTCGCACATCTCAGCGGTTATGTGATAGGGTTAAACAACACGTGTCGTCTAGCATACGCAACAAAACTGTGCCGCAACGAGAACAACCATCTCGCGCCTCAAACCCAAACAGATCACTACCTTGTCGGCCCTTTTTACGCCGGCCCTAATTTAACGCCGGCCCTTTTAACGCCGGCCCTAATTCCGCCACCTCAAGAATCTGCTTTAACGCCATTTAGGGCCGCGTTTTACGCCGGACAAAGACCAAGGAAAGAAAAAATTCAAAACTATATTTTACAGACGTGTTTTATCCTTTGAAAAGGATAAGAAAGTAGCTACTATCATGGAAACATTAGTCAATTACAATCGTCTCTTTCTCGGTGCAGTCTGTATCTACCTCTTCGTCCGATTGCACTTCGATGGCGTCTTTTTCCACCTCATAGTCTCATCTCTTAAATCATTGAAATGTATAAACACTTAAAGGAATCTAAAGAGCTCATTCTTTATGGCTTTAGGAAGGCATACATTACTGAGGCAGTTACCCAAGCCTCAAACCTATCCCATTTGTGCGAAAACCCATTTCAGGACATAGACATATGATTTAGTAACTCTTAACTAAAGAACACTAACTTTGATAATCTATAGTAGGTTACTTTCTGTTTTGTTGCTGTTTCTCTTCTAATTTTGGTTGAATATACATAACTATATCCAAATAAAGCCTAAAATAAGATGCATGTCAGCAAAAAATATAATAGAAAATTAACGCCGCTTTTTGAGAAAATTTGTAAAATTTTGGCCCTTTTAACGCTGGCCCTTTTTACGCCGGCCCTTATTCCGCCGCAGGACGAAAATTAACGCCATTTAGGGCCGGCGTAAAAAGGGCCGATAAGGTAAAACATGACTCTGCTATAGGTCAACATTTGCTCGACAACCCAGAGTGTGCTAAAGCCTACAGTGAGAATGGCTTTCGAATAATTGGCAGAGCAAGATCTACCTTTCACTTAGCTATTTTGGAATCAGTCTACATAAAAACCAGGGATCCCCTATTGTGTAGACAGAAGGAGTTCGTCATTCACCTCTTTTCTGATTGGCTTATTTCTATCCACATCTAGGTATATAAATCAGTTAGGTTTCTGTTTCGTTCTCTTTCTGACGTATTACTCTGTTGAATGTCAGACGAAAAGCTTAAGTAATCCATGTTTTCGTTTCACTATGTTCCCGATATTTCTGGCTATACTGAACAATCTTTAAGTAGAAGGTTGAAATAAAACACTTGGAAAATTGGTAAGATTCTAAAATATGGAGTTTGGATACCTATGGTCGATAAACTTATAAAGTAGACTCACCCAGCAAAAGTTTTGACAGGCTCGTATAAAAACAACAAAGTTGACTCGTAATATCCATGTAGAAATTGGAAGTCAGTCACGTTGAGCAACTGTTCCTCAATAGATTGAAGGTCGACTGTGTAACTTGACAGTTGGGAGCTTGCTTGTTCACTTAAAGAAGAATGAAAAGTTTTACACACATGAATAGGTACTGTTCTTTGCTTATATGATGCCAAGCCTCAGCTTTGAACTAAATGAATGGAATAAGTTCTAAAACATGCCAAACAAAATACAAGGGGTTTTTGCACAACCAAACAAAATTCAATTCATATTCCATTCAATAGACGATTCAGCAAAAGATACCAGACTTCCTGCAAGGCATGATAGGAATATGTACTTTGGCACCAAATAGCTACCAAACTAATCTAAGATATGACAGATTTAAGCTGTTGCTCTAATTTGCATTTGCTTTGAAATTGCAGGGACACAGGATTCATGAGTTAAACTTCTTCATTCGATTTTTGCAAGACAACGTGGATGCATTTTCCCTACAACATAGCATCAAATTACTTGCTTGCTCAGGCTGCTAGTTGTGCGCTTAGCTATGATTCTCACCTTTGTTGGGACTGTTCATCATCGACTGTCGCTTCTTGCTTGAATGGAAGAACAACCAAATGCCTCCCATACACAAGCATGACGGCACATCGGTTCTCTGGATCAACTCTAACAATCGGGTCATTCACATTTTCAATGTACCCACCCTAGAAATAGAAACAAGCAAGGTTTAACAGTTGGTAGAATTGGTGAAGGGGGCCTTTATTAAAGGAGGCTTTCAAAGGCTTTCAACAAAAGCATTTCAGTAGTCATTGTAAAGTTCAGTTGAATCTGTTAAAAACAAAATAGTGAAAACATAAAACATACCATGAATTCATCATTTTCAAAATAATGAAGTGAAACTGTTTTCAAATCGTGTGTTGATGGGTCGTACTCCACTACTGAAAGCTAGAAAAAATACAAGAGTCAACAAAGATGTATTGAAATAACTAAGTTAACTATGTCGAAGGGCCTATTCACATAAATAAGGCAAAGTTAGTAAGATAAGGCACTGCCCTGGGTTGATGAGTTGCCTTGGCCTTTGGTCTGAGATAGTACAGCTCAGTTCAAACAACAATTTTTTTTTCACATTAACTCTTAACAGCCCTGGGTCACCCAAAAAACTGTGTGACCAGGCTTTCATCACAAGGTGACCCACTTCAGAGGAGCAACATATTATCATATTTGAACAGAGAAAAAGAAGTTACCCCTCGGCAATTTAAAGTGGGTGATCAATCTTGAACAACCCTAAATATCATTAAGTAATTTCAACTTACTTTAGCATCTCGAAAACTCATGATTAGAGAATGTCTGGGGGAGTTGCCAATTCTTATTGCCTTCATTGATGCTACATTTCCAAATAAGGAATATTCAGCCATTTGCTCCAATTTTCTCTTTTTCTTATGGTCTAAAAAATGAACATATTCTAAGTATGGTGACATTCCAAAAGACTCATCAAGGATATTGAGTGCCTGGACTTCAGTCCAAAGCTTAAAATAGTCCAAATTTTGACACTCTGAGCCAGAGGCAATGAGCAGACCAGATCCAATTGTTCAAGCTCATTCACAATATTGACACAGTAACCATCAGCGATAAAAAAATGTCCACAATGCGGAAATAACATGCTTCAACCATTGTAATGTATCTTTGTAAGTGTAATGTGTTTGTTTTGATGTGATGAGTTATTTGCCCCATACCGGTGTTTTTCTTTCTGCTTTCCTAATTTAGTTCACATCATATAACTTACTTTGGTAAGTGGTATTATTAAAAAAAACTATGATAAATGATACACTATGATAAAAAAATTAATTCAAATTGTACTAAATTGATGTGCAAAGAAAAGTTAGACTCACCAGAATCATGTTTTCCATCATCCTGAAAAAGATCGGAAGAAAAAATAAACAATGTCTCCAGTTTCCATGACTTAGGCCAATATATTACTCTTATAATCAGTCTACATTTTGAAGTGCTGGTAAAAGAGCCATATATATTGAGCATGAAGACCAGCAAATTTGACCAAGATTGTTGCTATTCATTTCTAAATCATTTCATAGCCATAGTAGCAAGATCTTATCACCAATTTAAATCAATTCTAGCTGTGTACAGTCGACTCCGGTTATAGTCACACCAAATGTTCTTGAAAAAATGTGACAATAAGCGGAGTGTGACTTTATGCAGAGTTGCCAAAAATATGGGTAAAAGTGACAGAAAATCATACATTTTACGGTGAGGGGGTGAAAAACCCTTCGCGATCTCCTCCGATGCAATAATTGTCATGCTCGAGAATCTACTATTTAAATGTTATTCAAATGAAATCTGAATGATGAAAGCAGTCGTATAATGAGCACATTAATCATTTCCAAGCACTTAGTGATTCATTTGCTTTTTCTATGGCTGGAAAAATCTATTTGTTTCATTTCGATTTCATTTTTATAGTTCAACTACAATAATACGAGATCTTTGATCTTTTTAATAAATTGACTTCATTGTTATTATGATAATACGAGAGAACCATCATCATAATTAAGGCCATACATCCCAAAACGTCATTTAGGTCCCAAAGTTGCTTATTTGCTTTGCTACTTATTGAAATAAAGCGTACCTAGGAAACTCTAAAAGTCAAATCCATTGAAAAAATTGCAAAAGAGGGTTTAGAATTCGTTAGATTCCCACTTTACAATAATAACCTTGATTATCGAAACATTGTTAAGTACCCAAAATGAAATGAATACCGCATGAACATACTTTCTAAACAGATAAAGCAAATACGCTAATTTCTTTTTTTGCTGAATGTGACTATAAAATAAGTATTTTGGGGTTTGGGAATGCAGAAAGTGGTGATTATATGCGGGTTGTGACTAAAAGCGGAGTGACTGTAAGCCGACTTTATTTATAAAGATTTCACCAGGTAGAGATTCGGGAAACAGTGAAACTGTGATTATAACCGGAGTGTGACTTTAACCGGAGTGACTATAGCCGGAGTCGACTAAGTAATCAGTGCACCCTAGAGTGCCCTGCAGCAAGAAAGTTGTCCTAGATCCCTGCAAATTCTATTGTTCTTTTGACAGTTCTATTGTTCTCCTTGCTTCTCCGTCCCAACCACAGACTTCAAACACTTTATCTCACTGCACTCGCTCACAGGTATTTATAACAAGTAGAGAAAGCCGTCAAGGCGGAAGGGGTGGAATCCATTTAGTTTATGCTTGAGACTATGGTGGAATCCATGTAAAGGCTACCCAAAATATTGCACCAAGGAACAATAGAAAAACACATAATCCATTGTTTTAGTCAAACTCCACGCCAGATATCTCCGCCGTAAGCTACACTCTTTTTTTTTATAAGAATTCTTAAAATTTTCCTAAGCCTCAACTTTTCCATTGTTTATTCTTAAATTTCCATTGTTCTCTGGCGATTTTGAGCCTCAATATTCTTATAGAATTTATTCTTATAAAGAAAAAAGAGTGTACATAGATTCCAGACCCTGTGCCTGAGATAAACGGATTAGGGTTTCACAAAACAATGGATCACATGTTTTTCTTTTGTTCTTTAGCGCAATATCCTGCATAGCCTTTACATAAATTCCCACCCTGAAAAAAAGGGTGTGGTCATTATTGCCGCACCCAATCATCTGCAACAATTTAACAGCTTATACTAGAAATAAATTGTTGGGGTCACCCCTGCCGTTATTGCTTAGCTGGAGATCTCTGATTACACAAATATTGCAATCAAGTATACCTCAACTTCACTTATAAGTCGAAACACTCTGACTTCTGAAGCTCCTGCAACAACCAAATTCTTCTCGGCGTCCGAAAAGAAATTACATTCACAGCAATGTTCCACTACAGTTGGCGGATGGACGTCTTTGTAAATCGCATACATCTTCACTTCAGCATAAAATCATCACAATCAATGGAAGATTGGCTGATGTCTAGTTCTTTTCAGTTTGAATTGTTATTCTAAAGCTCAGCCAGAAAGAAGCATGCAAAATAAATTTCCGCCATTTGCTTCGCGCCTCACTTGCAAGGTTGCTGTTGTTGTTGTTGTTGTTGATGATATCACTTCAAGTATTTTTGACTCGCGGCCAAGAAGAATAAGGGGTGTACGCCAAACCATTTTGGTAGAACAACGATACAATAAACTCGATAATACCTTGATATAATCCTTTGATTTATGTGTTACGTCCCCTTTCTCTAAGCTCCCTCCCAACGCAGAAAATAACCTCATAACTTTCATGGCTTTACGAAAAGAACACTTACATCAGGATAAAAACACATATCCAGCTCCACCTTATCCAAGGTCTACTTCATATACTGTTCGCATATCAGGACCAAATCTTTACATCCAATAAGACGTACTCCTTCAAGGATTGGCACAAATTTATGAAGAAGCTTCTAGGTTCATTATTGCAATCCTAAAGTCAACACCTGGCTTACGTTCAGTGGCTAAAATATCCATCTCCCCATCCGCAAAGACAGGGTTCCTAATTCCTACCACACAGAGAACAACCATCTCGTAGCCTGTGTACAGAATATACCACTTTCAGTATAATGTTTGTATAGTGATTAGTGACTACAGTTTTTCAAAGGACAGTGTCTGGACGCAGGCTACCATCTTGCAACTTTACGTGCCTGTTCATGTGAGTTGAGATAGTCTACCCAGGTGACATCTAGACATAAATTGGTACGTGATAGAAAGATTAGATTTAAAGAAGATGAATACCAAAAATACAACTGCATTTCTTAATGATGAATGAATACATTGCAATTGATATATCAATCTCGTCCAATGGGGATATTAGTCCCTCCGTTTCTGTAGAATTCTTTCCTGACCAACTCAGTTCTGTTGTGGTTGTTGAAGGGCGTGTCAATCGGTCGTCTCTTGCCGTAAACTGATGACGAAACAATTGGCACTTTCTTCTTGTTTTCCTGCAAAATGAAATTCTAAGGATTACCAAACTGGACAACGTCGGTGCAGTACGGTGGAAGGTATACAAGGAAGGATGTTCAGTACAGTGGAGGATGTTCAGTGCTGTTGAGGAAATAACCACAGTGCTTGTGGTTTCCACACAACTGAACATCCTCCAGAGCACTGAAAGTATCCCCCCACAAGAACTGATGGTATCCTCCAACAGAACTAAATTCCCTCCAATGTACTGATGATATCCTTCATAGTACTGAACACCATCTACAGTACCTAACACCCTCTACAGTGCTGATCATTTCCCACAGTACTTGACGTCCTCTACAATATTGCATAGACGTTCGTTCCCAAAGGGCACTTTGATACCTTTATAAGAGTACTGATTATTCCTTTGTAGTCAAAACTCGTATAAAAAAACCTTTATATTTCAGCATTAGCCTAAAAGGTGTTGGAAATATTTTATATAATTTGTATTGGGAAGTCTTAAGTGACATGATTATGGATGAAAAAGTTTTAGAGAATCTTTCATGAATTGCTTTCAAATTGTTTAGGTCATTAACAAACATTTTATTGTTACAGTTATAAAAAGTTGCAAGAACTTACGAATAAGTGATATTGTAGAATAATGAAAAAATTTACTCACCTCTGCTTGCACATTCAGACCCAAAGTATGCATCTGATCATCTCGTCTTAGCTTCTGGCTGTAGCCATGTTTGATGTGAAAACGACGGTCGTACACTGATATTGGCTCGTGCTGGAAATGAGAGAGTGAAATTAAGGATGGCGGGGGAATTAGGAGACACAGAAAAACATAATAATCAAAAAAGCTTTGCCTTTGTCACTCATCAGAATAAGACATCAGAAAGAGAACGATAATGAAATAGCGAGAATAAGATAACGAAAATATAGTAATTTTGTAGATTTCATTTTCGTTCACTTCGGACGTACTACTCAAACGAGTGTCAGAAGGCAAGGCCGGATCCGGCACCCATGGAAAGGGGGGGGGGTAACATATATATCAAAGTATAATGCAGGGGAAATAGGGTATTATCAAGCTAATTGTATTGTTTTTCTACCAAAATAGGGTGGGTGTACGCCCCTTAGGCCCCCCTTAGATCTGGCCCTGGAAGGCAAGCAAAGCTTTAGTTGTTATTATGTTTTGCTACATTTCCAATTTTCCTCACCATCCTCAAGTTATGACCAATCAAAGACTGTTCTGACATACAACTCTGATGAGTGCCGTACACAGAGCTTCAATAGCTATGATGTTTCACTGATATATCTTATTTTCCTTACCATCCTCAAGTTCAGTACCGATCAAAGACTGTTCTGACTTACTACTCTGTTGAGTGTCAGATGAAAAGCTTTAGCAGTTATCATGTTTCACTATGTCTCTGATTTTCCTCATCATCTCAAGTTCTGCATCGATCAAAGCATATGTAACGTCAGTGGAAACTTTTTATGAATTACATGGTACAGTACATCCTCGATTATCCATACCTCGATTATCCGAACCTCGATTATCCGAACGCCAAAAGTTTTCATTAAAAAATTACAAATCGTTGTTATCGTTGTTATTATTACAAATCGTTGTTGAAATTCACAAACAACTGTTGCCTTAGTTATGTTGTTGGTCTTTCCGTTTGCCAAGCTTTTCAATTTGCATTCAGTTTGAGCATCCGGTGACTGTTCAGGACGATGATAATAACCTTTATAGCAAGTTTAGTAGGTAAAATGTTCTTCCTCGATTATCCGAATTTTTTGCGTATCCGAACGGCCCAACAAAAATTTGAGTTCAACCTGTTCGGATAATCGAGGATGTACTGTACTATATGTGTTAGTCTATTCGTCTCACTTAATAACAGTACCACACGCATAAAATTATCTTCAATCGTATGCAACCCCCTTGTAAGCGTATACACTGCATTTAAGTATAATATTGTTCCTTGCTATTAAAGGTAAGATTTACTATACCTGTTTGTTGTTGTTGAAGTAAGAATTTTTAGTTCGGTTGTTGAGAGAAATCTCCTTCATTCCTCGTCTCTCTAATTCAGATGCTGAGTGACATTTGCGTATCTTCCATTCTCGCTGCAAGTATGAAGTTTCATTTCAAGATAAGGCTCAAACATGAAAATTATGCGCAGAAAGCTTTTAGTTTCATCTTAGTTCAAGAAGGGGACTATAATTATTCTGGTAAATACTATCTTTAGTATTATAGTGCGTTGCACAAACAGCACGGAATGTGTATTACTCAGATTCGGCAAAAGTAATTCAAAAACGAATTTCACCCTGAAAGATTTACTTAGAAGTTGAAGTTTATTACAAATTACCTTTACATATTTTATTAATTTGGGGTATACTGCTCTCGTATTGTCAAATTCAGTAAGGAAATTCTATACAAGAGTATTCATATGAAGGCATATGAATCATTTCTCTAATATTTCTTCTTGGGAAAGAATATTTTTCTGTCAAGCACTAAAAGAATTTGGGTATATCAGGATGTACTTGGTAGTTTCAATAGAAAAAATCTGCCAGAATGAATACGACTATGACTAGAGTAGGACTCAAAGTGAGGTCGACTAAAAACAGAGATTTACCTGATCGTGGGTTCGAGTCCTACTCAGGTCATTTTCATTCTAACAAATTATTTTGATTTGTTTTCCAAATCCTGCTTCTTCTCCAGATGTTAGAATTAGACAACCCTCATTACAAACATTTTAAGTCAGTGTAGAGAGCCGTAACACCAAAGTCAAAAGTCACATGTTTGAGTCTGATGGTGGCCATTCTTTCAAACTAATTACAGCACTCCATTTTCCGAATCCTAATTCTATTCTCACTTTTTCCATGGCAATATTGTAATGATTCATTTGTTTAGAGCTGCAGTTGACACAACTGCACCAGAACGTAAATAAACAAAGAAGTACAAACCTCTACACTTTCAATCCATTGGTTTTTTTCTTGTTCTGGCGTGTCGACGAGAGCCTTTCTTTGAACGAATCCTGAAGTATCCATCTTTCAAAATTGCCCTCGCAAACACTGCTCAGAAATGCAATGTTTAATGACACCAATCAATGAAAAACCAACCCTCGTACATATCAAAAGATTGTGACGTCAAATCAACTACAATGCCAATCAACAAAAAATGTTTTGCTACGTGTGTTACTTTGTAGATAGATGATTAAACGAAATAAAATAGTTTGACACCAAATGTAGTATAGATGAAAATTGCACATTGATAGTATAAAAATTTCATCTACGCTATTTTTGGTAGAACTAAACTTTTATATTTCATCGTATTATCAAATACCGACCAACGTTGATATTTTCTGCTGCCTGCTGTAGAAGTGCAACTACACCTTACATGTTTTAAACAGCATGCAGCTTACACCTTACTTGTAATAAACATATCCCCAATAATGCATTTAGAGCAAGTGAAAATGTAGATGAAAATTCATAGATCGAGCCGTTGTGAGGCGGCATTTTGATTCTTCCAGTAGAGGGGTATTAATTAGGTCCTTGAAGTGTCCTAAGAACTAATGTGATTAGTGGAATAAAAAAGAATTGTGCTTCTCATAATCATCTAGCCTCGTTTTTTTCTGAGAGCAAAACGCACTACCTAATTACAAGGTATGCTAACGAAACTATGTCTAATAGAACAAGTGTGAAAAGAAAACTTAGCAAACAAACAATTAGAGAGAAAAAAGAGAAACCAAAATTTGAAATCATAATTTTGATGATGATGAAGTTCACAACTTTTTCTTTACCAGGCTTCTCGATTAATATCATTCACGTTGATATTCAAGTAAGGCAAGCAATTAGCACTCTAGGCCTTGCGTGGCTCTTCAGGTACAAAACTGAGAGTTCAAAACTGAATTTAGCTCCAATCTGTTCTGATCTGCATCAATTTCTTTCCAGTCTCCTTGTTGTATAATTTCAACAGGCATAATTGATCTTGTATAGGTGATGAAAACTTATGGCCCAAGCCACTGATGGGAAAACTCATATTTCACAAATTAAACACTAATTAAACTAAATCAGGCAAGAATTTATTACTCTAGTCGTTGTGTACCAAACAAAGGGTTCCAAACAAAGAGTCCAAAACTGAATTTAGCTCTTAATCTGTTCTTCTCTGCATGAGTCTTCGAGTCTCTTTCCAGTCACTTTATTCTATCCTTCCAGCAAATTTAAGTGATCTTGTTTAAAGAGGTCACATTAATTCATAAGGCATGGTCTAACACGGGTAATTAAATTATACCAGAGCTGGCTACTGCAATTGACATATGCCTCCACCGGGTCTCAATTTTTTTTGTTTAAACAGGTATTGTCACGAAATTTTGGTCCCTTAGATTCGGTCTCAAATAACATCAATAATAAGGAATACATTCTCCTCTACAGGTTGGTTCTATTTTGGCTCCAGAACACTTAATTTTTCGTGACGATGCCTCTTTAAGTGATGAAAACTTGTGGCCCAAGTAACTGATGGGAACACTCATAAGTGTAATTTTCAGGGATTGCCTTAAAAAAAGCTGTCATCAGAAGATATCAAAGTCAGTTATATTGAAAACGGAGGGATCTGTAAAAGATACAAATTTTGCTGAAATCTTCAAATAGATGTGAAACAAGGTTTGAAATCAATTGTTTATCGTGATTTGGCCAGTCGGGGAGAAATTAAATTGACTTGATATAAGGAGATTATTTGCGCATTGCTCTCTAGTCAATCCTTCAAATATAGCCAGGTAAACGTTTCGTATAACTTTATTTTCCCTTTTTGAACTTGAAAATCAATTTGAATTTGGCAGAAACTTTAAAAACAGCTATCATGTTAGAAGATTTAGTGCAATTCAATACGAAAAATCAAAACGGGTTCACGTTAGATGAAATTATAAAATTGTCAGCGTTCACAACGAAATTCTCATAATTTCAAAAAAGTCTCAACGTCTGATGCAACACTTTCATCCGCTATCGACGTTTTATCACTGTATGGTAAATTGCGTTGCTCATGAACGCCAAAACTCTCACTCATTTCAAACTCTGTCAACACCAGCTCTGACTTCTGAAAACGCTTTAATCGCTAAATACCCGTTCGTTGGTCGGAACTCTAACTTCTCAACGCATCATCACAATTGCCACCAAATAAACTATAGAGCGAATCATTTTGTCACCATTGCCATTGTATTAAGTCTGAGACGATCATCTTGCCATCAATTTTCTGCTTTCAAAATTTCATTCAATTCAAAAAGAGATTGAGAAACAAACACTTGGATCGTTGTACAGTGTTAGATTTCTTAGCAAGTTCTCCCATTATCTTCATGATGTAGAATCTTAATCGATGAATTTCCGTCTGTCTAATTGGGTCGATTTTGTTGTTTCATCTCTGCCAGTAACAACAACGTATCGAGTTGTCATGAAAAGTAAACAGCGGAGAAGGAAATCAACCAGTCTCTCCGAGGTTGTAGTCTTTTTCGACACACATGGTAGAGGAACAGAGCCCACAATAAAAATAATCTATTTTACCTCAGCTCGTTTTTATTCTTGTATCTATTGCACCTAAACAGCTTGTTATAACTAAGCAACTAGGATATTATCTGCTTAAGTTCATTGCGCCGTACATTGCTTAAGCTAATGGCAACAAAATTAAAATGATGAAATTCTGATAAAATGCATTTACAGAAATCAATCCATATAACAAATCTTCATCAACCTATGTACCCTTATGGATTTGTCAGCCTGTAGAGCGTCTATGAGGGGTATTAGTTCTGTGGGGTACATCATCAGTAGTGTAGGGGATACCATACCATCAGTACATTGGGAGGTGTTCAGTAATGTGAATGGATTCCATCAGTACTGTGAGGGGATACCTTTGGCACTATGAAGGATATTCAGTTCTGTGGAGGCACAGTGGGTATAACTTCCGCTGTACTTAAAAAATTCCTCACAGTACTCAACACCCTCCCAATACTGATAGTATTCTCCCACAGTACTTTAGTATACCCCACAGTGCTGAACAGACTCCAATGAACCGATGGTATCCCTGCAACTTACTACAAACGGTTAAAAACGATTTGATTTTTTGCCGGACCGATTTGCTATAAACCGAGACGACAAAAAATAGCCAAGGTAGAAATATCCAAGAGATCGTGTATTTGCTTTATAGCCAAGGCAGAAAATCGCAAAGATAAAGTCTCTCTACTTTAATAGCGAATGCACTGGCTACTTTATAAACAGTAGCTACCAATTGCTAGCCAGGCATATGAACAACGTTTCTACAGCCATTTGCAGACAATACGAACCAAAATATTCCCATAAGTGTAAGTCCAATTATCTACACTAAGAGTTCTAATAGTTTGCTGTGCCAACTCATGATCTTGATGTGATCTTGTGTATTTCTCTTCATTGGTTAAGACCAAAATATGAATTATACGATAAGTATGATAATGATAAGATATTTACAGAATTCATATTTGGTGGCAGATGATTAACGTCCTGGTTTCAGTGTTGCTGTTGCTGTGGCTGCGTATGGGAAGAGAGTATGGTATGATTCCTGGGGCATGATTGTGGCTTTGATGTGTCGTCCTGAAATAGGGAAACAAATCATTATCTTGCAATCATAAACCCACGAACGACGAAATCAGAACTCGTCTGTTTATTGACTTTAATTGTATGGAGCAGCTTACATACTCTATACTGCTCCCAGCACTATGATTAATACCTTGCCTTGCGACTGATTGGTAACACTGGCGGAAAGATTTCAATTAGCCCCCATGACCCCCAACGCGATACAGTTAGTAGCAAATCAACTGTAATCTCTATTGAAATAATAAACATAATGGAAAAAGAGGAATTCTTATTTTCTGTTGAGAAATTAAACTATTGACTTAACCCCACTGAACCCTTCACCTAACTCAAATCAATTGGGCCGCGTTAAAATTCACTCCAGATACCCCTAAATTCACTACAGTTGCTTGAAACTAACAAAGGAGATTTTGTAGCCTGAAAGTGATCACCAGCTTAATGTTTATTGGAGAAATGTAAGATTAAATCTGTTGAATGCTAGAGTTAACACAAATAAACTCCACCCTGCTGAGCCATGTTACAATTTACCCTAAAAACCCCTGAAATTCACTTACATTGTGTGTCAGTAAAATTCGATTTTAAGCTTGAAAATTATGGCCAGCATGGCTATTATAATATAGAGGAAAGTGCAGAAATATACACAAGTTGAATGCTTACCAGCAAACCATCGGCCGTTGAGTGTTTGAACAAGTGCAGCTGCTGTGTCAGGTAAGGAACATTTCACATAAACTCGACCCTGAAACAGAAAATACTAATTCTCAGAGAAACTATACAAGGAAGGAAAGATCTGACAATATGGACCTTGGTAGGGTTTAAAACCTAGGTCTAGCAATAGATTGCTCCCCACTGTTTCAGAAGGTTGTGGATTCAATACATAGAAGAGTCATAGCAAAGAAGTTAAAATGGTATTCAATGCCTCTTTCCCCAGCAATTTGCGTAAAGAAATGGATCAAGGGTAAATGACTTTTAGGCCAGGGATAGGACTAACACCTAGCCCTACCTAAGGACGTTTTCCAAAGAAATAAGAGCCTCCAGATCCACTCAAACTGTTGTCTACCAACTCACTCAATGTCTTTACACTCACATATGAATTGAGAATAGCTTGTGAAGATCACATAACGCAGGAAAGATTAAATGACCTTTCGAGCCTACGCATCAACCACTGGGTACCGGAGCAAAATGAATTCTATTCAAAAATTGACATTGAACTATAATGAGTTAGGATGATAACATACCTCAGGATCAGTGCTATCCACATGTATATGAACAACAGTGCCAAATTTAGAAACTTCTTCCAAGACATCATTTTTGATATCATCGTCCCATCCAGGCTCATTTTCCCTACAGAGAGGAAGGTAGTCATTAGATAGAGTACAAGAAAAACCAAACAAAAAGATTAAAGTAAAGAATTCATAAAAGGCAGATTCCCCAGTCTAAAAATGATTAGTATTCCTTGAGAGAAATCAACCATCTGTTAGAAATACATATCAATATAAGAATTTTTCCTCAGTTAATAACATTTTGTTGTTAATTGAAATTGTTTGCAACATTTTTTCCACCATTAGCAATGATTGTGGAAGGATTTAATAAGATCAACAGAATATTCTGCATTTACATCAGATGATTTGCAAGAATTTAGCGAGAAGATTCAAATGGTTGAATGCTCCAAAAATTGATTCAAATATATTCATTTCAACAATTTTGTGAGATTGAAATTACAAGAGCTTTGGATGATTTCCTAGTCTGCCACGTGTAATGATAATAGGTTGATAACACGTGACTTACTTGGATGGGTCGAACATATTTGAAACCACAACACACGAGCTGGCCTGGGGTATTTGAGACTGCTGCTGAAGAAGAGGGGTTTGTAAGACAGCGGGAATCAGGGGTGCGTTTGGTACTTGCATTCCTAAACAAAAAAATATATCATGAACATGAGCCAACAAAAATTAAATCAATTATATCAAGGAAATCTTGGCCTTATTTACTTTTTCAAATATCTATTCAAACGCCTATTTCTGAAGTGTGGAACACTATATAGCCTTGTATCCTCATATTGATAAGCAGTCCTGTTCTTATGGATATCATCTGAAAGTCTGCGATATTATCTTATCTATCGTATTCTAGGTTCAAAAGCAATAATGCTGACACAAAAATGCTAAATTAGAAAAATAAAATTTATGTTATGATAAAAAAAATTGAACAAGTCTCCCTTCTCGATTTTACTCTATCATATATCATAATTATCTATTATTAAATACAAATATTTGGCAGCCCAAACTTCTCCTAGTACCTAGATTGAAGATACTGAAGATTGGTAGGGTGCTTAAAATTTATGTTCACTGCTCAACTCGGTACAGTATGGTCAAACTGTAGAAAGTGCGATTGTGAACTAACTCTATATGCCTAGGAACAAAAAGATAAAAAGCTTTAATGATCATATAGGATTTTCAAATTAAGTGACAAAAAAAAGTTTTAAGTAAGACATACCAACAGCATGCGTTGCAGCCAATTTCTGCATCAATGCTGCCCTTGAAACAGCATTCATTTCTATTCCACCTTTTTCTGTCTCTTCATCATCCAGGAATGACATGGAACCATCACTTCGTTCTGTGACTGTGCCCACCTTCATGGGTCTACCTGCCAATTCAAATCCATTCAACTGATCAAGAGCACGCTTGGCCGAATCTGCTTCTCTGAACGTAACAAATCCATATCCTTTAGACCTGCCACTTTCAGTATCATATATCAACTGAACTGATTCTACTGATCCAAACGGTTCAAATATTGCTTTCAACATAGACTCTGTTATGTTATAGTGTAGTGATCCCACGTACAGTCTTGATGGTCCACAAGGTCTTGATAAGCTGAGAGCATTTGCAGCAGCTCTGTTTTTCTCTGCCATGGTTGGTTGAACCATTATTGGGACTCCAAGCAACTTCTGACCAGATAGGTTTATTCCCTAAAATTTGAAAAAAAGCAAATTCTCAAATATTTTTTTAGATATCAAAAGTCATGAACATCAATCATCCTCTTTTCTGAGGTTATGTAGTCTTCATGGCTTTTACTGAAGTATAGAATATTTAGTTGATCTTTAGAGCCAGCTATGATATATACAGGACTGAGAATAAATCAAATTAATTTGTGAGAATGAAGGGCTCTGGTAGGATTAGAATCCACTATCACTGACCGGGTTAAAAAGATTTGTGGTCTCGAATTACTAAAGTACAGAGCAAAAATCAAGTAAAATCAAGAAGGGAGAATATTACTCTATAACCTAAAGTTTCATGCGCTCGAGATGATCAACTAGAATCAACTAGACTATAAATATAAGCTTCAGTGCAATCATCACACAGATTATAGTTGAAATCAAACTTTGACTTAAAAACTGTTCTTCTTTACAGAGAACTATTCCCCTCAGGGCTTGCTTTGACTTTATTTTACATTCTTAGTTATGCTTCATCAAAATCAAACATGTGACAAGATAATAACACCTATATTAAATTTCTATGATCAATAAATAACATTTGGCAGCCCAAACTTCTCCAAGTACCTAGATTGAAGATACTGAAGATTGGTAGAGTGCGTAAAATGTATGTTCACTGCTCAACTCGGTACAGTATGGCCAAACTGTAGTAAGTGCGATTGTGAACAAACCCTTCTTAAGCTGCTTCAAAATACCAGGTCTGTCTTTTCCCGACATTTTCCCTAATAGGTCAGTTGGTAGAGCAGTAACACACTAAGTCTGTGGTCATTGGCTTGAAATCTGCTTTAGTTATTTTCTCACGAACTAATTCCCTTGATTTTTCAAATCGTACCTTTCTCAAGGACTGAGAGCTTCAGCGCTTTATTAGTACCTCATTTGGTACCCGTTTGGAAACTGTTCCAGCTGCTAAGCTACTCACTCCTTTTTTGCAAAAATGTGTAAATATAATTTTGATACTTACAAGTGGAACAGCAGATCTGTCGGTAAACTCAACATATCCAATGCCCTTTGATCGTCTGGAGTTTCTATCAGAAATCAGCCTCACATCCACAACCTGGCCTACTTTGGAGAAGAATTCCATGATGTCTCTGATAGTGACGTTTCTGGCCAACTGCATGATGAATACTGTTCTTGCATCTCTCTCTTCTGCTGAAATAGTTTCATCTTGAATTTCTCTCTCACGCCTGAAAGAGATAATAGGGGCTTGTTCTATAATATTCCTTCATTCTATAAGCTGTTATGCAAGATACCATCAAGTTCTATATTGATTTGATCCATCACAAGGTACTGAGTTTGGGTGTGATCAATTTATAGGAGTCCAAAAGATTCTAACCAAAATATTAAAGCTATTACAAATGTTTTTGGAATATTGGTCAGAAGAAAGCAATTTCTAATAACAATAGTCTTTATGGGACAACTGCACTTTAGCGGATAGAGCTTTGTCACCTACAAAAATTGCATTGAATTCGAAACCACTCCAGCAACTCAACTGCTATCTGACCTGTTGTTGCTAGGCAGCAAAAAATTCAATTCAATAACCGATCAGGTAACAAAACCCTGTCTGCTTAAGTGCAGTCTAGCCATCTTTACTCATTAAAAGTATTTTAGTAGTACTAGTGTGTTAATTCCTAGTAACATCAATCTTCATTCAAAAGAAAAGTTAATGTGTTCATACAGAGGCATCCATAACAAAGACATTCCCATTATATTAAAGACTTCACCCCAGTTAATTTCACACACTAATGTCCAGTATAAAGCAATACTGGTGCAAAGACACTTACGCTGACAGCAAAGATATAACATGAGGTCCCTTTTCTCTTCTCCTAAAAATGAAAATACAGAATCTATCATAACATTTTATGAAAATCACTATAAGAATATCAAAATACCATTTCGTAATCAACAATAAACCTGACTCAAAACATTGCAAGCCTTGGGGTAATCAAACAAGTAAATCCTTTTAGCGGCACTTTTACCAAGCTTCTCGAGCATATGTAGGAAACAAACAAAAATGAGCATCTGGAGTTGGCTTTTCAAAACTCTAGATCTAAATTTTTCAGCCCTTATGTAGAAATTTATGTAAATTGTTGCGAAACTGCTTCCAATTGTTACAAAATTATCTTACCATTGCTGCAAAATCTTAGCTAATAGTTTAACAAATATTGCACGATGCTTTATAATTGTTCATTACAGGGGTTGGAAATAAATTGAAACAAATGTGTTAAATAATCATGGTTGTCCTTTACCTGTCTCCTCCTCCTATTCCTGGACTTGAACGAGAGGTTCTGATTGGACTCATCTCTCTTCTATCTCTACCCCCTCTTTCTCTTTCACGGTCTCTTTCTCTATCTCTCCCATATCCTCCTCTACCTCGGTCTAGTCTTGATGATCTATCAGGACTGCGACTCCTAAAAGAATAAGAAAATTCAATTTGAAAATTTGATCGTGAAATAAATTAAAATTTTATTTTGGTTGAAATGCACACACGACATAACTAGGAAGCTAATAATCGAACTTAAAAAATTGGAAGAGCAGATTTTTAGACACAAAAATGTTGCCTGAGATATCAAAGGGAACTAATATGGTTTTTGAGCCTTATGATTAAAGGCCTTCCATTCAGGTTATTTTGTGTTGCTACTAGATCTGAATCATAGTTGAGGTTTAATCATTGCCCCAGATTAACTTCTTTCTAGGACTTTGCCAATCATAAGCTTGTTACAGGATAAAGTTACCAATAATGGAACCAACCTTCTCCTCCTATCTCTATCTGGTGAAGGACTTCTCCTACTTCTTCTTCTCTCTGGTGACGGACTTCTGTCTCTCTTGTAACTTCTGACCCTCTCTCTGCTTCTACTTCTCTCTCCGCTGTCACTTCTTCTCTTCTTACTCCTAAAAATAAAATAATGACCAACATGTCAATACTCAGGTATTTATCATAAGTGTAGGACAACATCAAAAATGTTTTCACTTTTCTAAGCATGATAATCTTCAATCAGATAATCCTTCATCTCTTGGACCTTTATCTGGTCCTAGGCATTGATATCACACCCTATCTTTCTATATCCAAATTTATGGTGTTGATAGTAGCTGCAGAATCATTTGCCTTTATGAACTGCTATCACAAAGCTTAGGCAAAAGTACATTAGAATGGGCAATCTTTCGGCGTTAAATGAGAAGCAAATTTTCTAACACTGTAAAGAAGCATTTGTTTAGAAAGATCAATAATCACAAATTGTGGGAAAAACGACATCAGAATGGGCAATGTTTCATCATTAGATATGGAGTAACAGTAAATGTTCTAATACCATGAATTAGGATTGGTTTTGGAAGATCAATAGTGCTTCAGTGATTTCACAGAGGGAAGGGCTTCAGTTAATAAAGAAGATAATTCTGACAAAACTTACTTCTTACGATGTTTCCTCCTCTCCCCATCACTGCTGCTATCACTTCTGTGTCCATTCTTTGAGCTGGATTTCTCCTAATCATCAGGAAGATCAGATTATGGTCGGGACAGGATCAGGTTAAAGTGAGCAAAACGAGGAGAGAAACAAAACATTAATAAGCAAACGTCAAACAATATTGTCATATGTTTTATACAGTGAAACAGAAGCTGCAGCCAAAAACAGGGGTATGGTTGATTCATCAAAAATTAGACTTTTAAGTTTCACTGTATAAGGTTGTAAAATCTAATCATTGCAAAAGCCAGAGTGTTCTGTTTCAGTTAGTTCAATGCTATTGATTTTGTTTGTTTGCTGCTGCTGGAAGATAACCAAGCCAAAACATCCAGATCCCCTTCTATGCCATAAGCTGGGAAGAAAGTAGATTATCGATGATAAAAAGAGCCCAGATACAAAATCTTACAACCACTATAGAAACCAAAGGATCCCCTGACCTTCACAGGACAACTGTCAAACCAGAGACATGTTCATCCTCAAGAGAACTAGATGGGACCACAACTTGCTTCGAATGAGAGCTCAAAGCATATAGCACTATTTATGACTACTTCCCATATCTATAGCGATCTTTCTAGGGTCTCTACCCTTGTCATGCCAAGGAGAGTTGATGCCTTAGCCATTAAGGATTGGGAAGTTTGGCAAAGTATTGTTCATGCTCTCCACTGCGAAAGATGGATGACGATAATGACAATGTTGTGGAAAACTAACTCATCGTCATAAAAACCAGGGAAAATATTTTACCACTGAGGACTGAGCTTCTGTCACACAATGCAATGTACACACAAAGGTCACATAAATTGCATCACCATGAAACAATGAACAAACTGGCTTTTGTCGTCTTACATTCACAACAGCAGGGCGAAATACAAACGTATTACTGTTTGAGCTGTTGGTAGTTACCCCGTTGATTACCTCCGCATTTATCAACCAATAAGCAAGCCTTTTCAGTCAGTCAAGCCTGCCCAACTGTTAGTTGTACCTAAAGAAAATAAGATAGGCCTGCTGCTGATTTTGCTGGTTCTTCTTGCTTTCTTCGTAATTGATCAACTTCCGTTAGTGATCTAGTGTATAGGAAAAAGAGCCGGGTGGCAGTTTAATACGGTACTGCAAAATTACATGGGCTTTCAAGACACTAGACACTCATTATCTACCCTGTTTGTTACATACAATGTAAATTGTTATACCCTAGTAAGTATGAAGAAAAGAAATTAGCTTATGTGACAGGTGAATTATGTGCTAAGTCAGCGGTTGTGCCTTTAAATTCGGCTCAGGTAAGTTTTCATTGCCACTAGTTATCTGATTAATAGATCCATTGACTTATTTTCTATAAGAACGCCTACTTCAGGGGGTTTATTAATTTTAGAAGGAGGCTCTCAAAAATGGGCTTCTAGGAAAAGTTTTTAATGCATGGCAAACACCAGAGAGGCTCTCCAAATTATATACTACATACTGGAGATGCAACACTTCTGGACCCTAAAACACTGCAATATTCAGTTATTGTACTTATTCTGCATGTTTGCCCAACAGGATACTGTAAAAATTACTGGCCGGCAATGCAAGTTGCTTACGTGTGGACCCTTCCCCCATACCCCTGTTGCCCATTGGCCCTAATTTTGCTCCCAGCACATGCCGGTGTTCCCTTGATACAGGGATTGGAATCATTTTTTATTGCCACTAACCATTAAGAATCTCACCAAATGCATCTTCATGTTTCTATTGCTTTGATCTTAATTGTGCCTCAATTGTGTGGTTGGGCACTATTTCCAGCCCTGTCTTGATATCTATCTAAGTGATTTAATTACAATATCTGGTAATAGAATTTGATAAAGTTGGTATCTCTATAAAAACCGAGCCAGATGGGTTATCTTGAGAGAATGGGAATATAAGTTTGGTCACATTCATTTTCTTACCGTAGTTGATTGTAAATAGACCTATCCAATGGTAACAGTAGGATTCAAAATGAAGCAAACTCATCTACAGTGGAAGATTTACATACTATTAGACATCAAATCAATTTAGGAGATTCAGCCTGATAGGGCAGATTATCAATTGGTTACTATCTGAAATGTAAACAGATGTAACTGTTTTCAAATGTAACTGGCCTAATTGGGATACTACAGTGCTCAAGCTTAGCTAATAGCTAAATGTTTCTGAAAACAAAATATTTGAAACAGTATGGTTGTAAGGTTTATTCAACTATGTTTCAGTATTATGGCGATGTGTGATCTGCGTGGAAATTAACTGGGTTGACTCTTTCTTTCTTTTATAAACATATGAATTGAGAGTGAGTTGAACCCTCAAAGCAGCCTTAAATAAAAATAATATAATATGGTAATGAAGTGTTTCGATATCAATTTAGACTATCTGGAATTAAATTTCAAGACACTTTAGACTGCTTTAAACCTGCTAAAAAAATTAATAAACAAACTAAAAAGAACCCATAGATATAATTCAAGTTGCACCCTTTGATTTCAACTTTTAGAATTTGAGGCAAATTTAGAAAGGGATTTTACCTTCTTTTTGTATGGAGCTTCAAGCATTGCATCAATGTCTAAGTCTTCAGCCATCTTGATTCTTGGAAGGCTTCTAAAAAGAAAACAAGACATATGAATAAAAAGTTATCCTAATTTTCAAGTTTCTTACATAAAATTAACAGTTTGAGCATTATCAAAGAAGGTAATTCTGTCCTAAAACTTCTAAAATTGCACTTTCAACACAAGCCAGTAGGATTGCAAAATTTTACTGCATACACAATTTTTAATAGGATGGTTATTCAGGGGCGGATCCAGATTATATCTGACTAGCAGGCATTTCCAAAATATTCGATCATGAGTTAATGTTTAACTTAATTTTCTTATCCTCAATTAACATGACTTATGTATGGCCTTGCTGATTAGAAGGTGCAAATTTAGAAATTCTTAAAATAAGATTTTTGATGGTCACAAGTCACATTCAGACAAGAAACAACAGACAGCTTAGGCCATTATATTCTTGCTCCTCCCGGGCGAATAGATCTAAAATAAGGAGAAGAAATTATTTTAGAATTATGGTTTGGGGGAATTTGTTAGGAAATCGCGAAGTTTTTGATTCCAAACTTTTGACTTATCTGAAAGAAAAGAAATAAAAGTTATTAATATAGGTAAAGCACTGCTGGATTCCAACTGTCATAATATAATTCTCCCTTGTGTTTGAGTTAAATTCGTAGTTCCTATATCTGGCAACCGATAATGAATGCTTGGAAAGGCAGTTAGATTATAGTTTCAGACAGTTTTGCTGTATGATAGTTGGCTTTGCTCAATTTTAAACAGATAAACTGTGTGCTTTATTGAAATACTTAATGAAGATCATTCTGAACAACCTAAGTAATAACAGGGTCACAGTTTAGACAAATGCAGTTATTGGGCCAATGTTTGTTGCCGACAGGATGCTACAGACCCTGACAACTTTTTTGTAATTTTTATGGTATGTCGTTCCAAGAGCTGGATTTTTCACTCATCAGCCCATTCATCAAATCAATTGAACATATCAAAACCAGCAGCAGCAATATCTTTATCTTTTTCCCTTTTACTTTGAGTTTTTGGGAAGATTGTAGTTCAGCAGATTGTAACCATAGGGAAACAAGATTGCAAAAGAATCCACACTATCACCTCCCTAATAAGTGGATCTGTTTTCTATGAACTGCGTAGTAATGGCAGAGGATGCGGCCTGCCAAACTGCAATCTTATAGTTGAGTTTTTACCTCAGCTTTTGTATCTTGCCAACCCAAGCACAAGAAAGGTTTCAGGATGAGCTCCAACTAAACCAGTCAAGAGAGGGAAAAGGAAGGAGTTGGATCTCCCGTGGCATTACCTTGGAGCCAGGCCCCAGCCAGTGCCAGCCTCCTTGTATAGGCCCCAGTTTCCCACCCATCAAAACCCTTTAAGGACACTCCACATCAAAACCGTCCCAGGCTATATCACCAAAACAAACGAACAGAAAGAATCCCACAAAAAAAGAAACGGAACAAGACACACAAGTATCAAAAAATTAAAAGACTGACTGAAAACTGGTCTTCAACACTTGCGCAGCCTTTTTGGGCCTAAATAAAACAAGAAGTTTTTTCGCCCCGCACTTGCTCACCTGAAAACCGTTGCTCTTACTCATAAATAAAGTTTACACAGCCTGAAAATCTACCAAAACGTACCTCGAAGATATCTTCACTCAAAAACGTATCGTTTAAAAAGATTGATGCAAACTTTAGGCTTATATTTGAGCTTTTTAAAACAGTTTCACTTGGGATTCTCGCGTGGTTCGACGAATTTCAAAGGGAAAGAAAGAGCGAGCATTAGGACGACCTATAGAGTGTATTGGGCATGCGCAGCAACACCATATTAGGAAGTTATATTTTAGAATACATAATAATCATAAGTTTTAGAATAACAAACAGCGGAAGAAATCGTCTCTGGCCATTCAATAGTACGCATGACGATATTCAAAAGAACAAATGTTATAAGAACACAATCCTCAAAAATAATAAAGATTGTGAGCAACTTTTCAGCCTAAATTTTTGAGACCTTAAGACCTTAAGACCCGTTCCCATTCCCCTTTCTGAAGATTGCGTAAATCAATAACAATTCAATTCAATACTTTGACATAAAATTGTAGGTGGGCCTAAAGTTATTTTGAGAAAGACGTAATCTTTGCGTCATCTATCAATACATTACACATCTGATCGAATTTAGACATACTTGCATCAGATTCTTTCAAATTTTGCAAAGCCAAAATCCAAGGAAGAGTGGCAGAATGGATGGTATATTTTCTGTATTTTTGTAATGTTTCCTTCCTTCCACCAGCCCCTAGGATGTCCTTCTCCCCTTGCTTTATGATGATGCTAGTTATGAACCCCACCCACAACAATACCCACTCAACGTCCCACCCCACTGTTTGAATGTTCAGCTGTGGGAAATACCTTAATAAAGGGTAGAATGATAAACCCTGATCAGCGGCCGTTTCAGGCATCAGGGGATCCCTCCTCCCTCCTTCCGGGAGTTGTATTATTATAGACAACACCGTCAGGGGCAGCACCCTGGCTGGGGAGCAAAAATAGCATGGGAAACTTAGGTTTGACTTAAGGTCCGATTAGTGGCAGTGCCATATACATACGAAGAGCTGAAACAGAAGCAATTTTAAGGGGCTCTCTGGGATATCAGGAAAATTCCCCTAAACATTATTGTCTTTGGGTCCTTCATATCTCTATGGTATTTTCACTAGTTGACTAGCAAGTAGCACGGCCACTGGTGAGATGAAGATTTACCGAGAAATTCCAACTTGAGAATTTGACTATAATACCTTTTCCTCTGACATTCATTGCAGTAGTATGTCAGAAAGGAGGAAAATATAATCGAACAAATTATATCCAGAGGCAGTGTCAAAACTAGCCAATCAGGGGAGAGGTTAATGATTTGTATTGTGAAGGAAAAAAGTAATCATCACTAGTGATTCAGTGAGACAGTAAATACTTTATAACCTCCTACGTTTAAATAATGCCTCTTAGGTACCCTACTCTGATGAGTGTTATATTTTGCTTTACCAAATGTTGTTCAATCTTTGAGCTTTTCCGTGCTTCTATACATGCGTTAGCGGCAGTAGTTGATCTTGGTTCCACATTCTGTTGGATTGACAAACTTAGTATTCAAATATAGGTTGAACATCAGGTTCACAGATCCACTCTGCAGGGAGGTGATCTTCTGTTCTTCTGAAAGCAAGGTTTAATGTCATTGCTTTCTTCTTTTACTTAGAAATAATCCGTCTTTGGCCAAGCAGCTCAATGATTTAACATTATATCTGATTTTTCTTGCTATCCAGATTCAACTGGGGTATTTTCATTTCAATGATGCGTAATTAATTAGTTTTTTCATTCTAGATACTCTGTTCCAATTGAAGGTAGGATATTTTGTTATTATTCATTCCATTTAAGTTTATTTAGTTTCTTCATTTCTTTTTTTTAGTCTTCAGTTTAGGAATGATTTACTTTAGAGTTGATGAATACCAACCTTTCCATTCAATCTCCTTTTGGTCGTTTTTAGTTTACAACCAAGCAACTTGAGCGACTGTCAAGAAAATGTGAAAAAGACCAAAATGCTCAGCAAATGAAAGTGAAAAGGGTGAGTAATGTCAGCTTAGGGGATGGCCATATATCATCCTTAAGAATTACTTTTGATGATTTACTATCATATGTCCAAGTATGGTTAAACAATCCTCGGGGTACTCTTCATTTTCTTGAATAATTGAAGACAGAAAACAATAAGTTTCTTTCATTCTAATATTCCTGTGCCCTCTTAGCCTATATGGTACTTTCTAAAAACTAAACTAAAGCTCTTCATTTCTCTTATTTTGTTTTATTCCCTTTTTAAAGGCACTTCAGAAAAAGAATGTAGAAGGAGCAAAAATCTATGCTGAAAATGCAATCAGAAAGAAGAATGAATCTTTAAATTATCTGCGTTTGGCATCAAGAGTTGATGCAGTGGCGTCCAAAGTACAAACTGCAGTTAGTATGAAGCAGGTAACGTGTGTGTTTATTTCATTGAATGCCATAACCCTGATCTCTTATTCGTTATTTGCCCATGAGCTTTGAATGATTGGTGAATGCTTTAATCTTATTGCTTTTGCCCTGATCTTTTGGAGGAGTCTGCGATCTTCTTGCTTTTTGCTTGACTCATTTGCTTTTGCTGTGATATTCTTTGCTCGTTCTAGGTGATGAAAAATATGGGGAGTGTTGTCAAGGGTTTAGACAAAGCTCTGCAGTCTATGGACTTACAAAAGGTGAGCCGATATTTTGTCTGCTCTTTATAGTTAAGTGTTCTGTACCATGCAGTTAGATTTAAAGATGAATTAAAACTTATTGGTATGGCAAGCCCTGATAAAGGCAAACCAGCTTATTTCTAATGTTGAAGACATTTGATAAATAACGTTATTTTCATAATTAGGTGTCTGCGGTTATGGACAAATTTGAAAAACAATTTGAAGATTTGGATGTCCACACTCAGGTTTGCTAAAGTTTTAATCAAGTTTCTTGAATCACTTTGTAAAGGAGGATTGTCTTTCAACCTGTCGCTCCATCTATCAAGGACTGACAATAATGGGTACTACGACCAATGGGTAACAAATAATGGGTATTACGCATAAAGGCTTTCTACAAGCCTTCCAGTTTAAGCTTTCTTAAATGCAGATCATCATATCGTGTCTGCCACCTTTGACATCCATCGTACCACTTTGTCATTCATACTCGTAATGTCAGTTTTTTTGACATTTCCATTATCTTGGTAAAACAAAACAATTATCTTAACAAAGCTAAATGATATAACTTATAAACATGTAATGTCAGTATTGGTCTATAGAGTACCATAAAAATCACAGTAATTAAGAAGATGGTCAATGTCACATCTTGAAGCCCCACATTTACAAACCAAGCTTTGCTGATAACCCCTGTCAAAATTTGCTGTTGGTGTTGCTTAGTGCTGACAAGCAAGCATTATTTTCATTTCATTATCTTGCAGGTAATGGAAGGATCAATCGGAGATGCTATGACTTCAATAACGCCACAAGATCAGGTGAGTTACATTGACATGACCCATACCTTACAGCAAACTACTTCACTCATTTCATGAAGGTTCAACTCTTGCTAGAGTTTTCAAAAATAGTTTCACATTGATTCAAGTCCCACTTGATCAAAAGCAGATCAACTGTGATTGTGTCCATTGTATTTGGTAAGCACTGGTGAGAATTGTCATGGTTCAGGTTGTAGATTTAGAAAGTAGACCTGCATAGCTAGCTCATTGGGAGAACAAGTAATGACATGTAAAGTCAGAGGTCATGGGTATAAGTCCTGCCCGAGTCAAAAGGGTAAAATGAAATAAACAGCTACTTCACCCAATTACACTGTAGGTTTCAAAATGTTCAAAGGCAAATAAGACTCTGGCAAGATAGCGTGATCAAAGATAGAAGACGTGATCTAACTTGGAAATAGTTCCTGTTTATCATTCAGACAATTTCTCATTGAACAGATATTAAACAGATACAAACCTTAAATTTTTGTCATGTGCCCATTCTAATCCCTTTAGTTACCTAAGCAATTATGTTTTCGTGAGGGGTAAACTCTTGCAGGAGATTTGAAAAGAAATAATTGAGAATGATTCTACTTTGAAGGTTGATAAGCTTATAATGCAAGTGGCAGAAGAAAACGGTTTAGAAATGATGGATCAACTGGCTGAGCTGAACCCTGCAACTGGATCACTTGCGCCCCCAACTGCAACTGCCAGCAAAGCCTCATCACAAGAGGATGAGCTTGGTAGAAGGTAAATTATCATATTACATAAGTTCATCTTTAAAGCAGAATTAACACATTAAACAACAGACATGTACTTCTGGTTCTCTGAGTTTCGTGCTTATGCATTCGTCAGACAGACTATACCAATCTTTTACTTTATAATTGCTCTATACTCAAGTGTTTCGAGCACTATAGCCAGGATAGGTACTCTCTTCTCGAGTTAGATGCAAATTCATCTTTATATATCATATTTTCCTTTCCTTCATGATCATTTTTTGTTTATTTGGGTAAAAATACTTCACATGCCAGACCCCCGGGTGAAAGGTGAAGTAAATTTCCAATGGCTTGAATGAGGTTTGCATGCTCGGTCTGCATTGATTCCCATTAAAAAGCGAGTTTTACTCAATCTCACTAGTAGTTTTGGGCTCTCATGGAAAAAACTTACTTGAACACCTGAGTGAATTTTCATCTCTTGATAGGTAAAGATGTTCGTGGCCCTCAGTCTGAAATTTTCTGAATTTGAATTTTCTTTTTTCCAGGTTGGCTGCTCTTCGAAATTAAAGACGTTGATAAATCACACGAAATTAAACACGTTGATAAATCACTCTTCTGAACCCTCACATTGGTAACCATTACTGATATTTGTAAATTTGCATTAATATCGATTAGTTTTATACTTCACTGTCAATATTTTAAGCCGTTTCAATTCTCAATTCTTCCATTGAACTATTTACCAGATAGGTCTCTTTCACAAGGAGTGCCTATTTCAGCATTTATGAAGATCAAGTCCAAATTACTGACAGGGTTTTATGCAGGATTTTCTAGGTCTTTCATTTAGATTTTTTGCTATTCAGAATGGGGAAGGTCTAGAACATGATTTTATTTATACAAAGTTCGTTCATATGTTGTATTATTTCAAATATTTTGGCTATGTTGCCTGCCGGTTCATACAAGCAACTTATATCCAAACTTTTCACAGAGTTGGTACAAAACCAAATCGGTTTTTATCCACTTTGACAATTCATCGTTTAATATAACAGCTTATATTTTACAATCAAAATAGTTTTAGCGTCCAACTCTTGACTCACACAATTTAAAAAGCATGTGCTCTCACTCAGTTAACGTCTCTACCTCCTTTTCAAACAGCCTCCTTTCCGTAGTTCGAAAGTCAATTCATTTTCCACTTTGACAATTCATCGTTTAATAAATCAGCTTATTTTACAATCAAAATAGTTTTAGCGTCCAACTCTTGACTCACACAATTCAAAAAGCATGTGCTCTTACTCAGTTAACGTCTCTACCTCCTTTTCAAACAGCCTCCTTTCCGTAGTTCGAAAGTCAATTCATTTTGTGGGGCCTACACTTCTCCCCCTCTCGAAAAATGTCGTCCGCGACATGCAAAATCTGCGATACCGGTCGGTTCGATAACGACGGCTAACTCGACTTGTTACCAGTCTAAGGAATTCAATCCTTCGAATTCTATCTTCAGTGGAAATCTTTGAAATAAAGATATGGATAAATGTCTCAAAAAGTCTTAATATAGTCTTGATAATAGTCTTGACATAGTCTCAACAAAACGCAATAATGTAATCTTTGTCCTTAATAGATAGCTGGATAGCGAATCGGTTGATAATGAAACGGTGTCCTCAATGTTCCGATGTTATTCATAACGGGGATGAAGTTTGAAAATACTGGTCGTAAATAAGCGGGTTGTCCGAAACCGTAATATTGAAAGCGTTCAGGTTGACGATGTGCTCTTGTTGTTCTGCGTGGTCCCCCTTGAGGTGTCGACGTAGTTGATACCGACGGCGATGAAATTGGCGACGTTCCCTCTTCACCGATATTCAGCGGCAAGTTGTCGGCTCTTTCTACAAAAGATGACGGCAAGGTAGTAGGTGCGGTCTCAGCACTTTCTCGTTGTGTATTTTCAACTGCCCGCTTGTGGTTATGCTGACACTGTTGAGCTTCCTGGAAATCCTTGGGAAATAACGACGCAAGTTCTTCCTCGTCAGACTCTACTTCATCGTCAGCTAATCCCTGAGGATATGGCGTTGGTGTACGATTTCGACACGATCTGAATGCTGATGGGTCTTTACTCTCTTGTACGATTCTTGTCTGAGTTTCAACGGGTAGTTCATTACATTGCATAAGCATATTACGATGGAGAACGCGGTTCTTTCCGGTACCTGATTCTGGAGTTACTTCATACACTGGCGTCTCTCCCTTTTTATTCACAATGCGATAGATCTCTTGTTCCCAATAAGGTCGAAGCTTCCCTGGACCACCACGAGGTGTCAGGTTTCTCACTAAAACTCTGTCGCCTGTAACTAACTCAATAGTTCTGACTTTCTTATCGTACTGACGTTTCCCTTGGTTAGCTGCTTTTTGTGAATTAGAGTAAGCGACTTGGTAAGCCTCTTCCATACTCTCTTTCCATCTCTTTACAAACTCTGGATGCGATCGACGTTTCTGAACGGTTGATTCTTTCGGTAGTAACATGTCTATTGGTAACCTTGGATGTCTACCAAATAACAGGAAATGTGGCGAAAACCCTGTTGAATCATGGCGTGTGCAATTATATGCATGAATCAAGTGCGACAAGTGATCTTTCCATCTAGACTTGTGGTTTTCCGGTAGTGTGCGCATCATATTAAGAAGTGTCCTGTTCATCCTTTCAACGATACCGTTCCCCTGAGGGTGGTAGGGTGTCGTCCTCAAATTCTTCATACCACTTAGTGCTGCTAAATGCCTGAACAAGTCACTTTCAAATTCTCCTCCTTGGTCATGTATCACACGTGCTGGGAACCCGAATTTAGGAATATAGTCATTGAACAACTTTTCAGCAACTGTTTTGGACTTCTTATTCTTGGTTGGATAGGCCTGTGCAAATTTGGTGAAGTGATCTACTATTAGCAAAATGTACTCAAATCCGCCAGAACTTTGTTCTAGATGTAAGAAGTCAATTGATATTAAGTCGAACGGTGCTGTACTCTCTATTGGGCATAAGGGTTCGCGCACATGAAATGTCGGTTTTTTCTGTTTCACACAGCGACACTGTTTTGTTACGAAATTGGTAATATCTTGACGCATACACGGCCAGAAAAATCTGTCTCTAATTAGATGTAGAACTCTTTCACAACCCACATGACCCATATTTTCATGTAATTCCCGATAAGCAAGCCTTCGTAACTGTTTCGGTAACACTAGTTGAACATGGTTGCCAATCTTTCTCATCAACAAACCATCTTGATTCACGAAAAGTTTGTTCCAATCATAAAGCAGGCGCTTAACAATATAACTTTCTTTCTTTCTTTGCTCTGGTGTTGGACATATTCCTTTCAGCTTGAGCTCAATGATCCTTTTAATGCATAAATCCTTGTATTGCTCGGTCTTAAAATTGATACTGTCTAATCCTTGAGTACTGAGTTCACCTTGATCATCATTCACGGAGTTAATATAAACCATATATCTGTCCTCCTCCTTCGACTTAACAGCATTACTCAAAATAACTTTACATGTGTCCTTTTCAATTTCTTCTTTACATTCCTCAAAATAATTCTCTGGATTTAGCGATAAGCGAGATAATGTATCTGCATCAACATTTGAAGCTCCTGGTCTGTAACGAATATCAAAGTCAAAATCAGCAAGCTCACCGACCCAACGAAGGCCATTTGCATTCAATTTTGCAGTTTTCAAAACATAGGTCAATGGATTGTTATCAGTAAACACTGTGAAATGTTTCGCATAATACAGATAGTCACGAAAGTGCTCAGTTATTGCCCATTTGAGAGCAAGGAATTCAAGCTTTCCCGCATGAAGATTATAGTTTTCCTCAGCATGAGTGAGTGTCCGCGAGGCGTAACCTATAACTCGTAACTTTCCTTCCTGCTTCTGATAGAGGACAGCTCCTAGTCCAGTGCCTGAGGCGTCTGTATGGAGAATAAATGGTTGATCAAAATCTGGAAATGCCATTACCGGTGGAGATGTCAACGTGTTAATCAACCTTTCTAAAACATCTTGATGCTTACTCTCCCAAACTATTTTTGTCTTCGAAGTCGCATGTCCTTTCGACTTATCTCTGCTTTTCATATTTTCTGGAATACGAAGTAAGTCATAAAGAATTTTTGCCTCTCTCGAAAAGTTCTTCACGTAACGACGGTAGTACCCTAAAAATCCGAGAATCTGCCTTAGTTCTCCCACATTCTTTGGTGGATTTTCCCGCATCTTTGCAAGGGCTGAAACTTGCTCTGGGTCTATGCGATATCCCTCTTTCGAAATTATACGTCCTAGAAATTTTACCTCATTCTTGAAAAAGTCACATTTTCTCCCCTTCAGTTTTACACCGTGCTGACGTAATCTTTGCAATACTGTCTGAACATGCTGAATGTGCTCGTCAAAGCTCTTTGAAAAATTATGACGTCATCTAAATACGGTATGCATATCTCATCTCTTAGGTCACCAAGGCATGACTCCATGAAGCGTTGGAAACTAGCAGGTGCATTCATTAGGCCAAACGGGATCCGCACCCATTCAAATAATCCCCAAGGTGTAGTAAAGGCTGTGTACTTTCTGCTTTCCTCGTTGACAAAACCCTGGTGGTAGGCCTTTCCTTGGTCCAAAACTGTGAACCAAGAATTGCCACCTAGGCTATCTAGAGTGTCTTGTACACGCGGAATCGGATGTCTGTCTGGAATCGTCTTGTTATTTAATGATCGATAGTCTATACACATCCGCAATGATCCATCTTTTTTTCTTACGCACACAATACTCGAACTGTATGGAGAGCTTGATTTCCTTATAAAACTATGCTTCACAAGATCCTGTATGTAGGCCTTAACTTCCGGATATAAAGGTCTTGGAAATGATGAATAGTGCTTCTGTACTGGCTTTTCATCACTAACTTTTATCTCTAGTTCCAACTCTTTTACACAGCCTATTTCATCGTCTGTCTTTGCGAAAGATTCTTGTTCTTGCGTCAGCATCGATTTTACTGTTTCCTTTTGTTTTTCATTTAGGCCCTGTAAATCAATTCCATTTGCAAATCCAGGTATTTGTGTCTGTTTTACTGAATTAGCGTTTACTGCTGCTGTCAAAACTGCGTCAAACTCATCTGTCTCTCCATCCGGTGTCAGACATGGTATAACCGAGCGCACTGGTTCTAAGTGACCAATAACTGTTCTTCCGGGTAACCTGATATCATGATTTGAATTGTTTGTGACAGTTAGGTTGAAAGTAACTGTATTTCCAGGCTTAACAGTAATCAGACAATCTTGAATTTGTAGACCTTCAGATACATTTTCAGAGTCTGCTAGAAATAACATTGGAGTTTTTCTGTCAATAAAGCCTATATTGGCACGACAAGAGACTATTACAGTTTTACCTGCATCGATAACTCTGTGGTACTTCCAAGTTTTCACTGGTGTGAGAGACTCTTGCTCAAGTCTCTGTATTAGGCCAACTAACTTATCAACTTTTTTTGGCTCTGCTAGTACAAAACACCCTTTCAATGAATCTGATATTGAACTTTCACCTTGCCAAATATTCACTATTTCACTAATCACATTGAACCCAACAATTGGATGTTCCATATTAGAATCTGTGACTAAAAATGGCACAGTGACTGATGCTTGAGCTCCATTTTTATCACAGTTTAAACTGAAAATCAATTCTGTCCAGCCTAAATAAGGAACTGAAGTACCATTTGCTGCTCTCAAATCAATTTCTTGACCATCCAATAATTCATTTATTTCTCTGATATCTGTTTTCCCATACCTGTCCCTCAAAGTTTGTAGGGAAATTATGGAAACTTGTGCCCCACTATCCCACAGTACTTCAAAATCCTTCTCATTTAATTTGCACTTTATCAAACATTTCTCTCCCACCAGCTTTGCAACCTGATTTCTCTGTTTTGGAGACAAATGAGAAGCATAAACTTTGTCTTTCTGAGAACTTATGTTTTCAGCTTTCTCTTTATTTGACAAGAAATACAAAGAATCACAAATAATTCTATGTCTTGAAAAATCAGACTTTTGACAATTCTTACCACAGTACATCACTGATCTGCACTTTGAACAATGAGACAAACTTGAATTTGAACTCACTTTTTGACAAAAGTTACATTTATGGGACAACTCTGATTCTGAGGCAGTCACACCCTGTCCCTTGGGGGCTGCCCCACCTGGTTTCCCTGTGCCTTAGGTTTCTGTGGGCATTGAAATTGGAAGTGGTCTGGTGAGCCACAATAAAAACAGTGTGAGCAAAAACATCCAGCCGCCCTGCACGCCTGACAGCCTCTTCTTACTTGTTGCTTTTGAACTGGTGGTTGTTGTTGTATTCTCTGCTTTGATACCTCTTCTCTCAATGAAAACACTTCTGCCTGTAATTTTTCAACAACAGCTAATAATTTTGCTTCTCCTGACTCTTTGCCCTTATTTCCTTTTTTGCATTCTCCTGATTGATTTTCCTCTAGATTTATGACTGAATTTATTCTTTTTGACTCCTTAGGCTTTCCTTGAGTAGAAAATCTCAACTGCCTTTCATTTTCTACTGAAATTACATCTGAAAAATAGCCCATAAGATCTTCATCCTTAATATCTTTACCAGCAAGAAATCCTCTCACACTAGCAGCAATGTTGTCATCCCTTAATCCAGTCTTAAGTGCATTTATAAATGTGTTTTGCACAATTTCCTTATCATATTTTATCCTCGCATCCTGTTCTTGACAAGAAAACATTACCTTTTGTCTGAGATCAAGTGCTCTCATGAGAAAAGTCATTGGTGTTTCATTCCCCTTTTGATGACAAACAGCTAGCTCTTGATACAAAGAGGTTGCATCCTTTTCCCTATAATGACTTCTGAGTGTTTTTCTTACAAAAGCAAGTGTCAAATTTGGAGATGCTTCCAAAAAACTTCTTAAATGCAACCCTGGGGTAATTGCTTGTATCACACCATCCACGATTTCATCCTCCTCATACCCCTTCCTCAAACCAGAATCTATTTGGTTTGCTAGTGACACAAAATTCAATTTCTCAGACTGTCCTGGTTCCCCTATTGAACCCCTAATACGAAATTCTCTCCTAAACAAAGAGCTTCTCATGTTTACACCCTTCTCGTGAGCACTTGCATTACTTTCTACACTCATTCTATCTTTTCTATTCCTTACTTCTTCATCATTTACGTTTACTCTATCTTGAACCACACTTGCACCTGACCTAATGCCCCCTGTACCACTATCAACTAACCCTCTGCGCCTAGTTTGCGATGGCCTAGGCCTTTCACCTTCCTCCCCCTCTACAGGTGGGAGTTCTCCTTCTGCACCCAAACAATCCAGAATTTCCCTCATAAAATCTACTCTCTCTGCAATACTTTTCTTCTCCAATATCTCCCCAACGTAACTCAACACAACCACTTTCAATTTGAATTCTGGGACTGCTAAATCTTCCTCTGGAATCTGTAGTTTATCTGCCAACAATAACAACTCTTCTTTGCTTGCCTTGCAGACATATAAATCAACTGCTAAACGTGTTTCTTTCTCGGAATTCTCTTCTGGACTCGCCATACTCGTGTTTTTCTTTCTCCTATAACCTCCTTGAGTTTGGCCTATTTCAAGCACACAACAAAACAACCAGTAAAATCTCCATTATTATCATCCGGGTGGTGCCTCCAAATTTTGTTGCCTGCCGGTTCATACAAGCAACTTATATCCAAACTTTTCACAGAGTTGGTACAAAACCAAATCGGTTTTTATCCACTTTGACAATTCATCGTTTAATATAACAGCTTATATTTTACAATCAAAATAGTTTTAGCGTCCAACTCTTGACTCACACAATTTAAAAAGCATGTGCTCTCACTCAGTTAACGTCTCTACTTCCTTTTCAAACAGCCTCCTTTCCGTAGTTCGAAAGTCAATTCATTTTCCACTTTGACAATTCATCGTTTAATAAATCAGCTTATTTTACAATCAAAATAGTTTTAGCGTCCAACTCTTGACTCACACAATTCAAAAAGCATGTGCTCTTACTCAGTTAACGTCTCTACCTCCTTTTCAAACAGCCTCCTTTCCGTAGTTCGAAAGTCAATTCATTTTGTGGGGCCTACAGCTATTTCTAAGATCTGCACCAATCAATGACTAATTTATAAGAGTTGGAAAGAAATTAAACAGTTACTTTCAATAAGATGAAATAAATACCCCAAATTTACACTTGTTAAAACGATTAAACATTCAGTTAAAAGAATAAAAAATATGCTCCTTTAACGTGCAGGTAAAATAATCTAACTAAAATTGCTACCATTTCATCGTATGTACCAAATTTCTCATTAAGACCAGTTTGTTAGTCAAGAAAATGCCTAGAAAATCACACAAGTGGCATAAGCAAGCGGGCAGTCTTTCCATGTAAGATTCTTTGTTTACATTTGGTGGAGGAGTAGGCAGTACATCTTCAATATGAGCAAAAAGCAAAGTATGGTGGTATGAGCCTACCAAATCTAGAGTACTACCAAAATCTAAATTCTTCTAGAAAAAGAAGATGCCATTTAGAAAAGAAGACGATCAAAAGAATAGGCTCTTAGTGATCTACCAAAGACTGAAGCTTTCTTCTAGATGTAAATCTAGTTTGAATGAAATATTTCCTCAAAATTTCAATTTTGAGTGTCCCTTTTTACTGTATTATTTTTGACAAATCTTCCCCCAGGGCTCCAACACTTATCTTCAAGCAGGCTAGCAAAAACTGCCGTTTGCTTTAGCCCTTTCACACTAATATCTTACATTTTTTACATTGAATTGTTTAACAGTGTCAAATCAAAATACCAACTGCATTTTCTCTACAACTTCTAACTTCGTCATTTGCTCTGAATAGAAAGAAGTTTCTTTAAATTACTTTTATTCCTTCAAGCATGATCCAAATGACCCAGGGATCCATATAATGAAAATAACCCTTTATACTGGAATTACTGCTATAAGTCTATTTGATGTAACTTTAAAAATTCCAAATAGCGCATCTTAACTGCAGTTCGAGGAAGAAAGTTTTAGTAATTCTGCATTACTGTGGAGGTAGAATTACGAAACTACTTGATAATTCTTAAGGTGATAATCATTCAAGATCTTGGTATTTGGAAAAGGATAACCCATGTAAGTGCACCATCTGCCGCAGGTTGTGAATCTTGATGAAGGTGATGGATCATCATCACACTGTGACGAGTGATCATACTTGTGTGATGTTAATTTTACCCTTGGTGGAGGTGGACCATCACTACAGTGGTGGAATTTTACCAGATAAGTACTTCATACTTTTCTGACCACTTTTAGAATGAAGTCAATTCTTTTGAAATACTTGTAGTAGCATCACTATTCTCGATATCACGTGAGTCCACATCCCAAGGGCGTACATTGCTGTTAGCAACGCAGAGAGTAGTTTTGTAGTTGTACCTTACGCATGATGATAAAGTGAAGAATTCTTGCTCGGCAGGCAATCACATCTCTTGCCCCACTTTCAAACACATTCTGCGTCATTGTGGAAGGAACCTATTCTATCTGATAAATTCAAAATCTTACCTTCAATAACTTTTCCTTTTCGTAATCATTTTTCGCCATTTGTTTCGTGATCCAGCCGGGCACATCAGGAATGATATACGCCACGAAGAACTTGATTCCAATCATTATGTGCTAAAAAGAAAAACAAATGAAAATACAAGAACGTCTATAACAAGAAAAAGTCATAACTTTTGAATCTTTCAAGTAAAGTAATTCTTTCTGAATAACGTCTCTCAAGAGAAAACAACAATTTGCTTTATTTTCCAAAGACCTTGCAAACGTAACCTGTAGTATAACAAAATAGATAACTTGGTTACGAATAATTTAGTATTACAACAGTTATATGCATTGATATAGTAACAGTGTGTACTGGTTAAATCATTCTATTGAAGAAGACACTCCACAAAGATTTTTCCAGACCTGAATACAAAAATGCTCTTGCAAAACAATTGCCAACAGAACAGCGGTCCAAGAGAGAAATGGACTTTTCAAACCCCTGAGAGAATACTTAGAAGGTATATTCAAATAATTTACTAAGGATACGGCCCAAGCCAAAGGTCTTACCTTGCAGAATTCAGCAAGGTGCGAAGGGATTTAATTTCCATTAAAATGGCGTTAGGGGAATTATCTTGTTGCATTAGAATGGAATAAGCATATCAACAACCAATAAGTAACCAATTAATGATGAATCGCGCCACAAAAGATGAATGACGTACTAACCTCAATAACAACGAACAAGAGAACATAATCAACCGTTGACATGTTTTTCAGCCATCTTTGTGTGCTTGTTGACATGGCAATCAGTGCGCAATTTGTGATTACTGCAACAATGCTCATTATCTCAAATGCAGACTGAAGAAAACAATGATTTAATTTACCGAAACAATCTGGAAGAAATTACTAAAAACTACCTAATGCACCAATTTGAATTCCATTTTGACAAATGGTGTCGTGAAAATGGATGAAATGCTCAGGCTCTTGTGTCATTATTGGCTGCAATATAAATGCAGTTGGTGGCATGACCTATTGACTAGTGTCTTAGATCGTAATTTCGTTAGAAAAGTTGAAAATCAAGGGTTTTTCTTCCATTTGTAAGATTGGCTAAAACTAGGGGCTGACGATACTAAATGCGAATTCTACAGAACCATATGTTGAAAAATGCAGCCATTGGTCTGTAATGAGTCAATATTGAATCTCTAATGCTGCAATTTGAAAGACTTTTCAGGTGGCCAGATAAGCATTGAGCAGGAACTGAATTCTCACATGCTCAACCTCACTTGCAGACTCCAACATTTACTTTTGGAATTCCCTATTTTTACATAAATCAATGTTGGTCAAAGTAAAAATTGGTTCAGGGTTTCAGGTGATTAATATTTAGCACATTAATTTTTGCATTGTGGAATAGTCCCTCATTTTCCGCAGACGTTTAGTAAGAATTGATAAAGGGCTCAGTACAACCAAGGTTGGATCAGATATGAGTATGTCATATATTAATCCCTGAACTGCTTATAGGCACTGATAGATACAAGAATAAGATAGAGTAGAGTGTTTCATCTAATGAGAATTCCAGTTCATAAGCAAGGGGTCACGTATAAAATCCTAAAACTAATTACCTGCCATGCTCCAATAGAGGGTGCAGACTCAAAGAAAGGTCGTTGGAAGAGACGGCACAATTTGAACCCATCACTTCTGATTTCAATCAAGTTGTTCACCAGTGCCCAAAAAGCAGCCAACGGGTAAGCAGCAGAAAACAGGAACACGTATCCGAATTGTATGTACATCTCCAAGTAGTCTCCAAACGTGCCCTGAAATATATAAGATTTCATTCATATTAAACATAGTACAAGAGGGAATATATCCTTAAGACTAGACTCTTGCAGTTGCCTTGAACAGAACATAAACTTATAAACATATTCTTATTTTCTTCATTTGTATGTTCATTTTTGGGTCCATTTACAATTTTTTGTTCTATTGTTCCTGAAATACTGCGAATCCTCGAATAAGCCCCCACCTAAAAGTTTGTTTTTGCACATAAGCCCTCTCCCCAAACATGATTGCAGAATATTATTTTATTTCGAGAAAGCCCACACGGACATAAGCTATAAAGTATTACCACCTTCATCAGAAGACAAAATTGGAAAAAGAAACGTTGTTTTTATGGTTATTATCACATCTTGTTTGAGAAATAGCCTTTCTTGTCATTTTTTATCATAGCTGATAAGGAAACTTTTGTCTTTTTTTACATCAATCTTGCAAGAAAATAACAAACCCCACTGAATAAGGCCCCCCTCTCGAAAAAGCCTCCACCTAAGGATCCGTTAAGTCTCCACTTTTCAAGTTCTGATGCAATTCAGATTTCTTGATTTCTAGTGTTTAACGTGTAACATCGTATGAATGTACCAGTCTAACTACCTAATATCCACTACCTCTCCTTTCGTCTAGCAATAAAAACAACCTAGATTCTACATTTGCATTGCTTCGATTAGCTTTGACTCCCCAGGAACTTTCACGAGTTTTCTATGTTTTTAGATGTTAGCCCGAATTCCGAAAAAACAAAAATGGCAGAAACAGAGATTCTTGAAATCTATGGAAATAAGGATAGATAGATTTTTTAAAACTTGTAACGACATAACAACATCTACTAAAGATGACATTCAAAGCTCTATCTTTAATGACAGTGTTTATCACAGCATTATCTATGATTATCAGACAATGCGTTAACTGGATTATAAGTAATAAAACTGATATAAAGGTTACACTTTCGAAAATTTAAAAGCCCAATTCTGAAAATTCTGATAGCCGTCCCTCCTCACTAGAATAGCAATTAAATCTTAGCACTAAGGAAATGTCTTAAGACTTAATAAGTCATTCTCTATCCGAAAACATCAATTGGGGCAAGCTTAATTGTAAATTTCATGCTTATTATGTTGTTTGAAGTAAAAAATTTTGCATTCAACAAATATATTCTAGCTTCATATTCCTCTTTATATCCCAAGCTATATAAACCCCTGGGTCATGTAAAGTACTAATTTCTTAACATACTGTATTTTTGGGTTTTGTATAATACAAATGAAATCAAATGAATTCCTATTAGACGAATGATCACTTGACTCTAAGAGATGCATAACAAGCGAGCAGTAGACATATTTTCCTGATACAACAATAACAATGTCATAAGCTATAATTGCAACCTAGACAAATAGGATTTAATTCTAGGTTCTCCAAGTCGAAACCACCCTCTGCATTGTTTGATTAGTAAACAAATCTTGTAAAGAATCCAGCATGATAGTTTGAATTTGGAGGCCACACAGTGACATCGACAAATAATTTATAGATCTTGTTATTAGTCATGGAGGGAATGCAGAGAAAAGTAATCAAATAAGTTTGTTACAGTGCGTGTCAAGGTCATTTCCGCTCATAACAAAAGTCACTCGCTTATCTTTGACTTTGGATCGATATTGTAGAATGTATAACATACAAATTTGGTAAAATATGCTTGATGAAAAGGTCCGTATCCCTGCTATACTAAGCCATTATAAAGGACGCTTTAGCAGTTTCTTCTCTTTTTTTGATTGACCAACGATTATATTTCAAACTACAGACCCGCGTTAAATCATTTGATATAGTTCAAAACATTATCTTAAACATATTAGCCTGTGTTATTTCATGTTAAACCCGTTATCTCGAACAGGCCAACCTTCGTTGTCAAGCACATAATTTATAGATCTTATTGTTGGTCATGGAGAGAATGCAGACAAAAATTTGCAAAAAGAAATAAATCTGAGAAGTCCTTTGCTGTGCATGTCAAGGTCATTTTCACTCATAACAAAAGTCACTTGCTTATCCATGACTTTTGATCGATATTTTCGAATGTATAACATACAAGTCTGTTAATAAATACTTGATGAAAAGGTCCGTATCCCTACTATACTGAACCATTATAAGGGACTCTTTAGCAGCTTTCCTCTTTTCTGATTGACTAACGGTTATGTCTTGAACTTTCCTTCCGACAGGCCTACAATATCACGTTGAACTAGTCAAACACATTATCCATCAAAAGTCGTTCAAAATATGTTTGATCAAACACATCAAGATACACTTCTTACATCATATTATTGATCATTGAGAGAATGCAAAGATAAATTAACAAAGAAAAAACCCTAGAAGTTCTTTACTGTGTATGTCAAGGTCATTTTCACTCATAACAAGTCACTTCCTTATCCATGACTTTTGATATTGTAGAATTTCCAACATACAAATGTGGCAGAAAAATACTTGATGACAAGCTTTGTGTCCCTGATATACTGAGCCATAATAAGGGACAATTGAGCCATTAAAAGGGATATTTTAGCACTTAGCAGCTTTCCTCTTTTTAATTGACCAATGATTATGCCTTGAAATTTTCTTCCGAGAGGCACACTTTACATCCCATTCCACCAGTTAAACACGGTATCAGAAACATATTAGCCTGTGTTAAACACATAAAACACGGTATCTGAAACAATAGTATGTAAGAACGCATGCGCATTAGATGCAACCACAATCTCTTCAAAGAGAGAGTACTACCAAAGTCGCACCGGCATACAGTGCTTGAGCAATGGCGGATTGTGACCTGTCCCACTAGTGAGCAGCGAATAGAGAGTAAAGAAGAAAACTCTCATCTGAAACAAGTTGGTCCACCTTTCATCACTTACAACAGTTAAAGTACGTTATCTGAAAGCTTACCCTACGTTGACTGCATCGAGTATACTTAACATGTTATCTGAAACAGGGCAACCCACGTTACTCATGTTCAACACGTAAAGGATCGTATCTGAAACAAGTTACCTCACTTTTCGTCACTTACAACAATAAAAGCACGTTATATGAAAGTTTACTCTACGTACTTTATATCACGTTAAAGGTAATGACTAAAAAGGTTTGCCTAAGTCATCTTTGGTCGGTACAAAACTTTGATTTAGTCAGAATAATTGGAAGCATAGCAATAACATTGATACTTGATCATGTCTGATACTCAACAGAGTGATACGTCAAAAAGAGAAAGAAACCAAAACCTAACAAATTATTATTCATGTTTCCGCTATGCTTTTCTGGCTTCATCTAAGTTATCTAGCATTAACCTAGGTTATAAAGACTCTAGAGGAATCCATGTTATCTCACATTAAACTCTTTACACGCGTTATCTAGCACAGGCTAGCCTGCGAACAATTATATCACTCACCGTATAAACGGGCAGCTTCTCTTGCCTGGTGATTTTATCTTTGATGTTCTCTCTCTTCAGTGAAATCTTAGTTCCTTCTTTCTTCACTTGCACACTGTGTTTTTGAAATATCAAGTATGGTATCAGAGACTCCTGGACTTGCTGAATTATTTGTTGCGTGATCAACAACGTTGCCAGATGCTTTAAAGAGAAAACAAAGATAAAATAAGAAGTATAATGGTTGGCTCAAACCACAACGAATTACTATGGGATCATCATTTTTTTCATATTATATGGCAAAGCATCGAATAAACACCCATTGAAAAAGGCCCCTCTCAATAAAAACACAATCTTCAAATCAAAAATATGTATGCACCCCCTATAATAAAAGCCAATCTTCCAAGGGTTTGCTTTAAGTGCATATCACCTCTGAGATTATAAGTTTTCGAAGTAAATGTAAATTTTTCGAGATGGTGAACTGGGTTTTTTTTGGTTCAACTAGTTCTTTTATATTAATTTAGCCGTTTATTTCCATAATGTTCTTTGTATTTTACTGACAAGCATTTTCCGGCCGTGCGATTTTCTGCCCTGGTAACTAGTGCATTGTTTTTATCTTGAGTACGTCATTTAAGGGGCCAATTCTCAACTAGATGCCGGACAGGTGTGTTGTGTTATAATCACTCTAATGATTCCAAACCATTGCTTATTAGGATAGATACTGACACAACATTGGATGTTTCAGCTAATTATTTGGTGTTATAACGGAACCATAGTTGGTGTTTTGCTAGCATTTCCCAAACCAAAACACCCAAGCTGAAATCTTTGACAATATCAGAGAATGAAGAACATATATAGCTATTATTTTAAGTTAACAATACCTGTCTCAGCAACTCCATGTCGTGTAAGTAGAAGGCAATGTAGAATAACGATATGAAACTGTTCACGGAGTGAAACTAAAATAAGATTAGAAGGTAAATATTTTCATTAAAAATGATGATAGATAAAATGGCGAAAAACAACAGGAGCCGGATTGAAGCAAAGGCATTATGACACTGGCAGTGTGAAGGGAGTATTAAGGTAATAACTGAGTAAACATGGAATTCAATCAAATAATTCCTCGCTACCTCTTATTAATCAAACAATCATATTTGAACGTTTTGTCCAAATCATATTAGAACCTAAATTAGCAATGGCCTACTAGTAAAGGGTGCTTGTTTGTGTTAGAAGATCGTTGGCTTGATTCTGCGAGCAATCCAAAAATACTAAGATGGCACTCAATGACTCTCTGCTTAGTACTCAGCATGAAGAGATGAATTAAAGGTAAATGGCTGTTCAGCCTGTGGGGTGGGATAAGTCGGACTCAACCCTATCTGACGATATAGTAGTAACGATAGGGGAAGGGGAGCCTTAAGATCACCTTCGACTCCAGTAGAACAAATTCCTAGTTTAATTACCTAGCATATTCTTTGACAAATTCAAGAATTGGTAATAACAATTCGAGTTTTTAGTCCTCTTGTCCAAAATGGTAAAGAAAGTTCAAATTGATATCATATCCAAATCAAAAAAAATTAAACAAGAACAAACTATCCTATAAAAAGTTTCCATAAAAACATCTTCTTCGATTGAACTTTTTCAAAAAAATATTCTTATCGAAACGCTTCAAAGCATCGTTTGTTCTTGTCTAGTCTTTTAAATATTTCATAGATTCAGGTAAATTGGCCCTTGTATTATCATTGTAATCTAATCAATAATGGATATTTCCCTTCGTGTCTTCTGGTTTTTAGGATACACGATAGCATTCGTGTCAATTTAGGCCCTTTCATCGATTTGTAACTTGTCATCCTCAGCCCAGTAATATTCTTACGTTTATAGCGAAACGATAGAATTAAACAGTTTAGTACCGTAAAATACCGATAAGGATACAATTTTACAATAATAGTATCTTTACGGTACTAAACTGTTTAATCTTATCGTTTTATTTTATATCTACATAGTACCATACGCAGTCAACTCTTTTTATTGTACTATTCTTACTTGATACTGAGGGATTTTATCGTTATTTTGCAACAGCAACTTTGATAACTGTGCTTTTACAAAGAGCAGTTGGCTTCCAATGCTCTAGAATGGTTTATTTTCGCGGTCAGGAACAACATTCAAACGAATAAGAATGAAGCAAGAATCTGAATACAAATAAAAACAGATATAAGAAATGAGAAGAAAATCGTATTTACCAAAACAAGCTTTACAATCAAGCTGTTGTTATAGGAAGACGACAGTCGGTGATTCTCTGCAAATAAAAATCAATGTTTACAAATTTCAGTAAAACGAGAAAAGTCATTTTCAGTCAGTTCGTTTCCTCTGTTGGAAGGTTGTGGGATTAATTTAGGGCAGAATCATACACTTTTAAAATGGTGCTCAATGTTTCTTTGTCTGGCACTCAGCATAAGGAGTTAGACTGACAGTAGCTAAGTGGCTCTCAGGTCAAGGATAGGAGTAGCATACAACGCTATCATAAAAGCAAAGATTTCCCATACAGTTTTAATTAGATATTCAGAGATCAGACAACATCCTATAGACACAATGTGCCATTCTAAAGTGTATCTAATGATACAAGAAAAAACGTAGGATATCTGTAATATGAACGTGAAAAATTCAAATATGCTGAAAGGAAAAAATAGAATAACGATTAAAATCTCGTTTTCATGGAGAGAGAATCACTCCATTTTTAGAGCCAGTGAGAACATAATTTGAAGAATATTTGATTTCATTTGAAAAGAGCGTTCTATAAATTAAGGGAAAGATAGCTCCATTGTTGGAGTAAAAACTGAGCTGAATTTAAACAGACCTGTGGAACTTTCTACTGTAGAAGCTACTACTGTAGAACCTACTACTGTAGAACTTACTATTGTACAGCTTATTATTGTAGAAATTACTACTATAGAGCCTACTACTGTACAAGTTACTATAGTAGAACTTACTACTGTAGAACTTATTACTCTAAAACTTACTACTGTAGAAGTTACTTCTGTAGAACTTACTACTGTACAAGTTACTATAGTAGAACTTATTACTGTAGAACTTACTACTCTAAAACTTACTACTGTAGAACTTACTATTGTACAGCTTATTATTGTAGAAATTACTACTGTAGAAATTACTACTATAGAGCCTACTACTGTAGAACTTACTATTGTAGAACATACTACTGTAGAGTTTACTACTGTAGAGCTTACTACTCTAGAACTTACTACTGTAGAACATACTACTGTAGAGTTTACTACTGTAGAGCTTACTACTCTAGAGCTTACTACTGTAGAACATACTACTGTAGAGTTTACTACTGTAGAGCTTACTACTCTAGAGCTTACTACTGTAGAACATACTACTGCAGAACTTACTACTGTAGAACTTACTATTGTAGAACTTACTATTGTAGAACTTACTACTCTAGAACTAACTATTGTAGAAATTACTATTGTAGAACTTACTACTGTACAAGTTACTAAAGTAGAACTTACTACTGTAGAATTTACTTAGAACTTACTACTGTAGAACATACTACTGTAGAACTTACTACTGTAGAACATACTACTGTAGAACTTACTGCTGTAGAACATACTACTGTAGAGTTTACTACTGTAGAACTTACTACTGTAGAACATACTACTGTAGAGTTTACTACTGTAGAACTTACTACTGTAGAACATACTACTGTAGAGTTTTCTACTGTAGAACATACTACTGTAGAACTTACTACTGTAGAACATACTACTGTAGAACATACAACTGTAGAGCTTACGACTGTAGAACATACTACTGTAGAACTTGCTACTTTAGAGCTTACTACTGTAGAACTTACTACTGTAGAACATACAACTGTAGAGCTTACGACTGTAGAACTTACTAATGTAGAACATACTACTGTAGAACTTGCTACTTTAGAGCTTACTACTGTAGAGCTTACTTTTGTAGAACTTACTACAGTAGAATTTACTACTGTAGAACTTAACTACTACTTACTATAGGAGAACTTACTTATGAGCAAGTCTTTAAACATGGGTTAGAGTTTTCAGGAATTAAAATTATATTTCTTTTGTATTTGAATTAAGCTAATGAAGGCCAACTGTTTGAAGAAGCACATATATGCTTTGTATATAGTTGGCCTTTATTAGCTGTTATTCATAGCTGATATAAATCACCAACTATAAATTGACAAATTAATAATAATGATAATAACTCACCCCAATCATTCAACTTGGTGGCGATAGAGCTGTACGTATTATTCAATATGAATATCACTCCGCCGTACAACACACCTGGTACCAACTTCACCATCTTGACGAAGAAGCCAGTCTGTCCTTTGTACTTTTTGGCCAAAATCTGCTGGAAGTCGAGGTACAGCCACATGCCAAGCATTGCGAACTTCAAACAGAGGATGAGAAGTGGAAACGAGACTAGATACATCTTAGCACGTCTCTTCCATGTTGGGTAGTATGGTTCTGGGAGCCCTGTGATCGGACTGATTCTCTTTATGCCTTTGAATTCAGCACGAGGCTGCTCTACAAGTTGAGATTCATCTACAAGAAAGAGCAATAGAAATAGACTCTGTTCATAAGGAGGCTATTTCTAGTCATCCCATATTCTTGGTGAGGCTATTTTACTAGCTGTCCGAGGTTTTTTGGCGAGGTTTTTTTTCTAGCTCTCCGAGGTTTTTTGGCGGGGTTATTTTTCAGCTCCTGTTTGCATGAGAGGAAAATAGTCTCAACTAGTCCTAGCTATTTAAATCTGGCATGAGAATCTCAAATTCTAACCATTGAACTTTTGCTCAATACGTGTAATAAAGATTCGTGAATGCGTCTGATTGAATCCTATATAAATATTGAATTGTCTTTGAATGGTGCAAAACTTCAAACTAGCCAGAAATGTCGGAAACATAACGAAACGAATATCGAATATCGAAAACGAATATCGGAAATATGTGTTCGTTTCGCTATGTTTTCGATATTTCTGGCTATATTGAAACATAGAATTGGTAGTATTGGACGCCTATGTGTGCTATACAAAAGTTGTGTTTCTTTGCCTCTTTTTCTATCAATTTTCAGTGATTCTATCTAGATCATACATAGACATACTGCTATCTACATAAACATAGATACTTCGATCTATATAAACATAGAAATACTGCTGATAACATCTTGTTGGGTAAGTTGTGCAAACCCTTCTTTAAAAAGCCCCCCCTTTAAAGCTTTGTACTTTGATTAGCTGCCAAAGGCATGATAGAGAATTTACGTTAAACACAGCCTACGATATTTATTCAGAATAAAGTACCATTTAAAGAATCAAGCAATAACCAACGTTTTTTGATTCAGGTGTTTATTTTCACTATCTACAAGCGCAAGAAGCTATAGGTTTTAGGTAACGATGCATAATTCCAAAGAAAGATAAAAGGGATTTATAAACAGATAACTTCAACTGTGATAGCAACGCCTTCCACGATGTTCTAGGTTGAGAAATTGTAAATAACAGTGCTCACAAAATAAATTATTTCGCAAGAATCTAAAATAATACTTTTTCGATTATTTCAGCTTTTCCTAAGTAAATATTGAATCTAATTTCATCTCAAAATGCATACAAAAGCACACTTTAGGACTAAAAGCCTCTTTTAGCAGGTTTTGCTTAACTTTTTTTAACCGTTACCGTACACAAATCTTTTGTCTTTTCGTTGTTTGGTCTAAATGGCCATGGTTGAGGGACTGAACCCAAATGTCTCTTTTCTCCTCCTTATTCGAAATATTCCAATTCAAAACCAATAATATTAAGATTTTCCAACAAACAATTTGTTAAACTCTAAGCTATGTTTCTAGAATGGTGAGGAAACTCGGAAACATAGCGAAAGATGATAACTACTAAACGTTTTCTTCCGACACTTATCAGAGTAGTAACGTCAGAAAGAGAACAAAAGTGAAACCCGATGAATTATCACTCTCAGATGTAGATCAAAATAGATTAATCAGGAAGGAAGAGGATGATTGGTTTAGATGAATCCTATCTTTTGTCTTCCTCGAATCATGTACCGTTCAAATAATGCTCTATGTTACTAACTTGCGGGCTAAACGATGATATCAGAATACCTCTCTTTGCAACCTCTTACTGGCAACGTAGCTAGTTTCTCATAACGTGGTGTGACTGTGTGGAACAAACTCAGTAATGAATTGAAAAATGCCCCTTCACTGGTCACTTTCAAATATTTGTTGCAACACTTTTTGAAAGAACGAAGGATTTGAAACGTCTTACACAAGATCAAACTTTCTTTTTTTGCCAGGTTACTTTAATGTTTATTGATTCTCAGTTTATTTTTCTTAATTTAGGCTATAGTATTGATTAGTTTAGGTTTTTGCAGGGCACATTGTAAAAATTTTTTTTTCTCAAACTGAACTGTATTTACCCTGGATGAATGAATTAAAATTACAATGATATGAAAATGAAATGAAAGGATTGATAAAATAGAAAATCAGATTAGCTATCTTTCTGAAACATTGCTTGGCATATTACTTTGAGTATTTTGATACAATAGCATGATGACATCAATGAAATATCAAGCTCCAACCTACCCCTATTCTTCCGCAGTGTACCCCACTCGAACGAAATAACCGAACATTTTCTCTTCCAAATCTCGAGAAATAACGTCGACCATATGAGGTTGAGGGCAGCGAACCAGGCATTCTCCTCCTTGTTGTCGTCGTAAACAAACAGTTTATGGAATACAGCAATCAAACATGGCGGTATCAGGAAGGTCGTGTAGAAGCCGAGAAAGGCGAAGTATAAAGCAATTGTCTCACCAAAATATTCACGCAGCTCACCTTAAAAACAAGGAACTTTATTAATTTGAAGTTCAAGTTTAATCAAACTTAATATCTTATTTCTAATCCAAATACAAATAGGAAAAAACATAGCAAAACATAATAACTACTAAAGTTTGACAATTGTTAGAGTAAAATAATAATAAATAATAATATCGAATTATTTAACAGGATAAAAACTTCAACAATTGCGATATTGCTGTTATCAATGTTTGTCCTGTAAGAAGAAAGGTGCTTAAAAAATAAAATTTATAAACAATTGCAGGTCATAAAAAATTAGTTTTATAGTATAACAAATTAAAATTCTATGTAAAAATGGTGTCCATAATCTTCTTAAAATCAGATGCATTGTCAGACGTCCTTGCACTCAGTGGTAGTTCATTAAAAGTCTTTGCACCCATGTAGAAGAAGCCTTTCCTCGCGTATTCAGTTTTTATCCGTGGAAGACATACACTACAATGATTGTTCCTTGTGTTCTTGCAATGTTCTTGATAAATAAAGTATTGGTTTAAGGCATGACAGACATTGTTCTGTAGGACATTGTATACCAGCACGCAGGCTCTCTTTTTGACTGCATTTATTGGCGATATAACTTGAAGCCTTGATTTTTTGCGACAATTTGCATTGCGCGATTGTGAAACGAGCTGAGCATATTTTCCTGTGTCCTATTCAATTTCAGATTCAATATGCCGCAATAAGTGAGCACTGGTAGTACCATTGAGCGGTAGATGGCTTTCGCTGATTCTATGTCCAAATGACTTCTTATCTTTGCCAAGAGGCGTAAACGACCTGAGGCTTTCTTATATTTGGAATCAAAATCACTGTTAAGATTCAATGAAGAGTCTAGGTGCACACCGAGATACTTATATGTCGAGGTGATGTTGATTTGACCATCGTCGTGTGCTATGCATAAAGGCTCCGTGAATTTCCGGATTCTCTGAGCTGTTCCAAATAATAGGGCTTCAGTTTTTCCTTTCTTCAGGTTGAGGATTAATTCATTTTCCCTGAACCAGACTGAAAGTTCTGCCATGGCATTGGATAATTTTGCATTTATTTCTTTGATCTCTTTACCAGCTATACGTAAATAACAGTATCGTCGGCGTATTTTATTATGCTGGCACCTTTGGTGGAATAAGCAATATCGTTGAAAAAGATAATAAATAGAAGATCAGTACAGTACATCAGAAAGGTTTATGAAAATTCAACCCTAGCGAATTGGTTTACCCAGAGTTGGATTGAAAATGACCGATTGGGAAAGAGGTGAATGATTTTATTGGCATAGAGAAACCAGTCATCAGTAATTATTTCAAACTGTATCTGAGTAAGGAATGAGTGAGTTTCTAATTAACAGGCATGTCTGTCTGAGGCTGGACCATGTTTCTAGAAGGAGCAAAGTAGAATGTACTTCATCACTGCATATGGTAGTTTAGGTCGTAGTAATAAGTCCTGATGTATCGACTGAGTGAGTAAGTTTCTGCTTAACGTGCAAGCTTGACTAAGGCCCTTTTTTAGCAGAGACACACTAGCATTAAGAAGATAAAATACGTCACAAAATAACAAATTAACTAAATAGTGATGAGAAAACCATTATTACTCCCAATCGCACTGCAGAAATCTTCCTTTTTGAAAATAGCTCGAAACAGCACAGCCCTGCGGTTTTAAGTTAAACGCATGTAAGTTCAAACCCACAAAGCCCAGAATCTCTAACACCATTTGGGGTTCTCAAGCAAATGTTGACCTGAGGCAGAGTCGTGTTTTTGAGTTTTCTCAGTTTTAGAAGTTTTAGAGGTGTTTACTACAGTTTAGTATGGTGACCATTTTAGCTGCATTTATAATAATAATTGTCAATACAGAGATATAAAGCAACTTTTCAATTAAGTTATTGACGAGTCTTGTCAGCCAAGGAATCAGCGATCCATATTATCAAGATATTACCTCTTATTCTATCTTGATATCATATATTGCGATGATGTAGTACATGATTAGATTCTAGTAAGGCTGGTACATTAAAGAGAATCTCACAAGATCATAAATGAAATCTTTAGACCGATTAGATCATCTCACTTCTATATGTAATGATGTTGTGTATGACTATGGTCCCATGGTGAAAACAAGGCTTTACTTAAGTCAGCCTAGTACTTTTAACAGCCTTGCTCGATCATAAATGGGATCATTAGACCCATTAGAGCATCTCACTACTATATGTAATGATGTAGTGTATACTATGGTCCCATGGTGGAGACAATGCTAGTAGATATTTCTTAGGGACCGACATACTGTAGACCTGAAGTGACATTATTAAATCCTTTTTATCATATTGAGATTCGAGTCTATCCCAAACGTCTCGAGATAAAGAGAGCGAGAGTTAACCCAGCTGAATTGATTATCTCTTTCTAGCCGGCAAGTCTCGTTGAAAGCCCTTTAGGCAAGATTGTCCTCACTCATATTCAAAAGGCGATGAAGAAAAAAGAAATGCTTTTCTAGACAATAAATCATTATATAGGCAATCTTCTGAGCTCTCCTGTAGTGTATAGTATGGGTCCCCTGGTCAAAACAACACATTCAGGTTAGCAAGTCCAACAGAAACTCACTTAGTCAGGAAAGGTATTGTTAGACCCATTAGAGCATCTTATAACTATATTATATTGATTGAGACAATTTGTGAGAATGAAAATGACCCAGTGTATCTCCTCAAGTATATATATCGACTTAGCTAGTGTATGCTTTGGTGCCCTGTTGGAAACAAGGCCTGCCTTAGTCAGGCTAGCACGTCGAATAGAAACTCGCTCAATCAAAAAAGCGATCATTAGAACCATTAGAGCATCTCCCCACTATATGAAATGATGTCATATATGCTACGGTTCCCTTGGTGAAAACAAGGAGATGCCTCAGTCAGGCTAACACGCTGAAGATACACTCAATCACTTATCAAAAGCAATTCGAAGGGCTGATGTGCTGCATTAAATTTTTCGAGAAAATTATCCTACTCAGAGTCCTTTTGAAATACGTAGTATGAAGTCAGAATTTCATGTTACAAATTAGATGATTTCGACCAAGGTACTAAGAAAAACATTTGGTTGATTTTTTTCATAGTAGAGTGAGCGAAAACACGGAAGATTTAGGCCATTACAATTTTATCGTGGAGCAATATCCTCCCATGGCGTAGAAGCATTCTGCAAATTTTAGCGATAAAACACTTGTGGGTTAAACGTTTAAGTTTACGCAACTAAAAGACTCAAGAAAGATCATACGTTATTAGCTCAAAGTTTTAATGGACATCCAACGATTTGTGTCAAATAACATATCCTAACCGGAACTCCAACCTACTTTTTCTGACCTTCAACTTCAAACCCTGTTTAGCTGCGATTTGATCCGGAAATCAAATATATCTCATGACGTAAAAGCATTCTTTAAGCTTTTAGTCGAAAAATGACTCAATAATGATTTACGTCACTCTTCTCCACAAGGGTTATTTCAAAGCTACCGTCCAAAGGTATGAGCCGGACTTTGTTGAATTGCATGTCACAGTTATGCTCGATAGGAGTATATATATTCACAAATAGAACACTGACATATTAACAAAGCTATCTAAGAAACACACAAATATGTTATCATTTAGATATACAGCGCACATTGGACGTCTTACATAAATGTTTGCTACAGAGCCTTAGCCTATATAACGATCAAAAAGGGAATTGCCTTTGCCCATTATTTACAATTATTTAGAATTAAAAGCTAAATGAAAGAATACTTTCTAAATTAATAGTTTTCTATCTGGATCAATAGAAAGGGGGTAATTTTCGACAATAAACATAGAGCTAGTGGACAGGTAAGGCAAGGCTGGGTTAAGAGGTAGAAAACTGAAAGTAACTCACCGACTGGAATGTCCCAATTCTTGATATTTGTGTACCAATTCTTTTCCAAAGATTTCAACTTGCTGATCTCGTGAAGAGGAAATAGCGTGATGACTTTATATGCTAAACATCTTGGGACTAGAGAATTAGAGAAGTAATCTATTTTACATACAAAACCAAAGCTAAAACACCTTAGCTAAATGAAATAATCATTTAACTCCAGACCATTCTTAAACCGAAGAAATGTTTTGACAAAATTTCCAGATGGTGTGGGTTATAATTCAGCATGCAATAAACTTAGAATTGTGGGTTTGAATCCCTAAAATCATCAAATAAACTCAGAAGAAAGGCTTTGCCACCTTTCTGTTACTCTAGGTCACAATTAAAGAGGAGTCCAAATGTCTGGTTGTAATGAGGGGAAAGACCATGGTCGAACTTGATAAGTTAGTCTATCAGTGAACCCTTTGCACTACTGCTTTAACCAATACCTTACAAAATAGTAAGCATATTTTCCTATCAACTATCAATGCACTGATTGATTTGTCTACCTTTTCAGTGGGCCCTTGGCTTTACACATAAACCAATACCATATGAAGATAGTAAGCATAACAAGACCTACTGCGCTACCGAGACTAACTAAACTCACTCAAATATATTAAAAACCTTACTTATTGGTCTATCTGCATACAATGTGGCTTTTGGAAATCCAGGTATAGTCCCCATACCATCAGCATTGATGCTGTTCAAACTCTTCATGATGAGAAACTGTTTTTCTGCAGAGCTCAAGAACCCCTCATCTTCTTCTGTAAAACACGAGAATCTATGTCGGTGGTCGTAATTGAACTCCTCCTTAAATCCATTCTGTGATTTCTTCATGATTTTGTATCTGTCTGCAGCATGGAGCAGTCTCTCATTTGTTGCACTGATGTAGTATGTTTTGCCATCGTCATCTGGGTCGTCAGATTTCACAGTGGGGGTCAGGTCAGCTCCCCCAGATGAGGCTAAAAAAGATGACAAAATAAACAGAAGAAAATTTACCAAGATGGTGCTGTGACCATGCAATTAAATTGTAAATTGAAAATTTAATTGGACATGGTAACAGAAATCACAAGAACACCATCAAAACACTGTGTTGGGCTATGCATCAATTATTGGACCAAGAATTGATTATTAGGCTATGATACTTAGAAGGCAAATAGAGAGAATAAAATCAAACTTTCAATCACAGTTGAGGTTTTTTCTGACACTGTATGAGGCAGAGATTAGCAGGCTCTGCTTTATTGGTGAAGCCAGGGTTCAAGACCTGGTAGTGGCATATCAGAATTTTAGTAGCCCACATTGTAAAACATGATTGCCACTGTAAGATCATGCCTTGTGAATTAATGTAATAATATAAAGGATAGGTACATAGGAGCTCTCTAAATAGATAAATTAATCAGTCAAGGAAGATCCCTTTGGTTCTTTTAACATAATAACCAGGGGGCAATTACCCCAAGCCCATTTATTTGACTTTCATATTGTTCTCAGCAATTACTTATTGTCCCTTCTTTCCCAAAATACAATAGGTTGCCGCAATTGATATTCCCTTGGAAAAGCTACAGCCAGATCCCCTATTAAACAACTAGAAACAAGGGAAAAGCTTCTAAGATAAATAAATGAGCCAAAGATTAAACAAAACAAATTAAATCCAAGAATTCTCAAGTTTTCATCTGGAAGCTAAAAATATCTAGTAAGCAATGGTGGGTGTTTTTTCCACAGAAGGCAAAACAAAGCTTTGTGGGAGCTTACTGTAGGGGAGATATGCAAAGATGGAGCTTACTCAAGGATCTAGGGTGCAGCTAGGAGATAAGAATGATTTCATTGAATAAAGGAATGTTATCAAGTCATAGATAAGTGAATTAAGTCAAAGATAAATAGGTTTATTTATGAAATAAGTACTTACTTGGGCTTCTTACCAAATCAAGTAGCCAGTCAATTGTTTCCTTAGCAGCTTTTGCATTGAATTTGAGGACAATGGATGAATTAAGGTCGAGTTCTCCCATTCCACAAGATGAGACGGACTCCACAGAGATTGGAAGGTTCTCGTTCACCACTCTCTGAATCAACTCCATCCAGAAATGGCTTGTGGCTCCTAAATACAACCAAAAGAAAGTTTTTAGATTTTTGCCTATTTATGAAATAGAGTGAGTAACTTGCACTTATCAGCAATACTGAATATTGAGCTCAAAAATTGCAAAACCTGGGACCTGAAATAAACTTCAAAACCCTAAACAGTTTTTTACAGAGAGCCTGAAGCCTGGAAATCAAAATTGGAAAAATCTGTGAACATGTGAACCCTAAAGCCCAGTCCATACAATTTACAGTTACAGCTTTTGGTTTGTTTTGTGACCAGTACATGTACTACCTGCTAAATTATAAATTCAACATTGAAAATAAGATAACCACATTATTGATAACAGAATAACTAATAAGGAAAGAAATTAACAGAATAGAATCTTTTATAAAGATCAGCGTCCATTTCCAAGAGCCTTCAAGTTCCTTTCCCTTGTCACCATTTGTAGAAATACCGATTTATAAGTATTCCCTTTTAATATTGCATTTCTTCCTCAGTTAGGCCTAGCTATTTTTACACCTTTTTGTTTTCAGTTCAGGAATGATTTGCTTCTGCTCCTTTCATGAGCTTTATTTTTCCTAAATACTTGAAGCTCGTGAAATTGAGAGCTATAAAACTAACAACAACGTTCAGGATAATGATGAATAGCAACAAACCTGAAAAACTTGACTTTACCAATTTGTACTCGCTGCAAATTCACATTTTTGCCACCATTTTGTTTAATCAGTGCCAGACACTCCCAAATGTTGTTGTTGCTTGTTGAGATTTGATTTGATTTCGATTTTGATGTGACGTGATTTGATTTGATTCTGATTTTGATGTGATGTGATTTATTTCGTTAGCATCGTTTGCACTGCAAACTTTGCAGAACAAATATTGAAAACATGATTTTGAGATTTAAATTTTACAGACTTAAAAAGACTTATTCGAAGAGGTGCATCTTATCTCATATAAAATTTCAGTTGAAACAAAAAACATTGATCTTCAGTCGATATTTTGGCTCATTTACAAAATCATTTTAAACACAAATTAGATGTTCAACACATGAATAATAAATCGAGCCTAAACTTTGTAGTTTAATCAGCCATTGATTAGCTGGGAAAAAGTGTTTGGGGATGAACGTTGCTCATGAGCAAAAAATCAACATTAGGAACATAATCATTAGATCAATAACTTGCAACACCGCATGAAAGAGCGTTGTTATAAGGAGGGTTCTGATTATGCATAAGGTTTGAAGTTTAGGGTTCGTCTTAATTAGTTGAGTGGTTGTTACTAGACAGCAGTTACCTTTTCATCATAAACCCTGCCCTCTGGTGTTTGACTTGTAAAATTAATCATTGTCGACTTTGTCAGCACCATTGTTTGGAAACGTCGAACAGTCAACTGAGATGAAATTGAGATTTTTAAGAAACTTAAGAATTGAAGGCTCGTAAAACTTACTCTAATAAACTTTGATTTCTGGGGCTAGGATAGTTTTTTTTGATAAAAAGAGTGTATGTACTTACATTTGCCTTCCAGCTATACGTTTTTTATTAGTATACTGGACTTTGATTTCTGCTTGCCTGCTTCTTATTTTTTAATAGATTTCCCCAATTCATCAACCTATCATTCTCAATGTGCTTCAAATGTTTTTTTTAGGCAAGGGCTTTAGTACGTTGATAAACTTTTCTAGTATTCATCTCAAATAGTTTTGCAGATAACCATTAACCACGATTTTTGACCAAGATTTCAGCCTGGTATTTCATATAATGGTTGTCTTATAAAAAACCGTGCACCTTAGTCATCTTGAGTGCAAAAGGCTGATACAAGTTATGGAGAAATAATTGAATTAACGATAAAAATCAAAGGTTCCAAATGAAAGACCGATGAAACGAGAAACAAAGAACAATGTCTTGAAATATTAGAACATTTACACAAGAATTGTAAAATTTTAAACCCCATTATCTCGAACAATAATGTAAAGTAAGCCCCTTATGAAATGCAAACAGCATCTCTAAAGCTCGATGACGTCAGAGGTTTGAAAAGAGGCGATCGAAAGATTTTTGTGCACAGCGGGAATTTCAACAACACAACAACACTCTTATCGCATAAAACACAATGGGAAGGTTTCACAAGTCCTCTTTTAACTTTGAAACTCTCACTGGACGGTCGTGAAGTGTTCCACTTCTAAACGGTAAGTTGATTTTTGTTAAATTTTATGGAGGTTGCTAAATGTTTGACAAGTCAATAATAGAAACCTGGTACTTCTTGTAATTTCTTGCAAAAACGCTGTTGAAAGTTTTTTGACACGCGCGTCAAAACGTCTGCAACGAACGGAGCCGTAGTGGTAGAGTTGCTCGTTTCAAAGACAGGCTCTGCATCAATTCTCTATCTAACATAATTCTCTATTATCTTGTTTTATATATGATATAGGTTTACTTTATTCTAAATCTGGTGGCCGTGAGAAGCAGATATTTTCTAGTGTTTAATGTGTTGGTTGGGATTGCATGAAAAATTTCAAAACAACATAGCGTTCCGTAAAATTATCACTTAAGCTTTTTGTGACTTATAACTACTTAAGCCGCAACTACTTTATTAGTCAAGTTATTATGTTTCGCTGTTTTGCAAAGGAGATCTAAAGTGTTTGTACTTTCTAATTTTCTTTAAGATTTACTCTTTGGTGAGGGATTAAAATGGCAAGGGTTCTATACGATTCGATGTATCATTTTATAGGAAGCTAAAAGATTCCCTAGCAATGAAAGTTTCTTTAAATTCTTTGTTTATTGGTTTTGTATAAAAAATGAGCAAAGTAAGAGATGCTGCTGTCTGAGAATCGGTGTGGTTTTAATGATGAAACGTTTTCAATGATAAAACTTCAAGATTAACGCCAACAATTTCATCAGTATCATTAAGGTTACGTGAAAATTTAAGAAACTCCTAAGAAATTTTCAGCCAACTCGAAATTCGAAAAATGTAAAGAAATTTCCGTACTTGGCAGAGTCTCTAGTTTCTTATAAAGAGAAATAAGTGCACTGTATTGGCCTAGAGGAGGTGCTTAAGAAAGGTTGACCCATCGAAGTGCAATTTCTATTGATCAAGTCGCTATTTGCTCAAGTTTTCAATAATGAAACATTTTACAGTATCAAATTGGCTGCCATACATTACATTTCCTTTGTATTCGGTGACTTTAGTGACTTTATTACAATTGGCCTTGAAAGGCTGTGTAACTTTTTCAAGCGGTTCTCCTTATTGCAACATGATCGCGGTAGCTTTGTCAAGAAAATGTATCTATTCAACACACAATTTTTTATAAGTAACTTTTAAAGCAAGGCTTGGCAGTAGGTACTCAGGAAGGTAAAAGTCAAAAACTTTTAGTATCGGATAAATATTGCACATAGAAATTGTACCTGTTTTTTAAGAGAAAATCATTAGGGGGCAACAATCATCTCTTGGAAATAATGAAAAATGAGAACCGAGGGGCTACTGGAGGGGCGGTTGCCCCCTATTTAGCTTTTTACAAAAGGCCCTGCACTGAGTTACTTATTGACGGGGCAATTTGCACTGCTAACTCCTGACACCTTACCTGTTCTGCAAGCCTTCTTCAGTGCATGTTGATGACTTTCAAATCGTAACCAATTTAGCAAGTGGAATGGAGTGGAACCCTCCACCCATGTGACCCTCTCTAAGCTAAAAAACTTACGAAAAAAGTGAGCAATCACCAATTAATTTCCCATAATAAAATTTGCTCTTTTTTTCTATTATTCCAAATAGAAGGAGATTGATTCTCGATGTTCATGTAAATATGCTCTTTTAAAGAAAAAACAGTTTGCACTTTCAGTACTTACAAATTAATCGAGTGGAGTTCTCTGACATGTATACTACTCTTTACTCGACAGTTATATTCTACTGCATTTCCAAAAACACGTAGCAAAGTTGAGCAAATTCCAAAATATTACAATTTCCTCCAGCTCAAGCAGAACAAAATCTTTAGTTGTGAGCCTAAGTTGAAAATTGCTCATAAAAGAAATGTCTGTATACGGAAAGGCGGTAGAGAAAATCTGGACGGGTGAAAGGGCTTAGTGGTAGAGTATATTCCTGGTGTCACAGTTGCGAAATAAGTGACATATCTACTTTCTCAGATGGGTCATGATAACATTTCCAGATCTTTGCAAACACTTAGTTTGAATGACGATGTTTTGAGTGTACTGTAATGCAAGATTGACAGAAAATCTTCAGCAAAGGGCAAACTCCACACCGCAGTGTTGAAAACCCGCAAACCACTTGAAAAAACCGCGGATAAGTGGAAAATATTGGACGCGGCTTTCCATTTGAGGGTTAGCTGCCGACAAACCTAACTGGGAGGTAAGCACCCCATGTAATGTGTGTGCAGTACGGTGGGGGTTGTGCAGTACGGTGGCGGATGTTCAGTACATTGGGGGGATACCATGATTGCCGTGGGGAGGCATCTCGCAGTACGGTGGCGGATATTCAGTACAGTGGGGGGATACCAAGAGTGCGGTGGCGGATATTCAGTACATTGGGGGGATACCATGATGCGTGTGGAGGGATACCAAGATTGCTGTGGGGAGGCATCATGAGTGCGGTGGCAGATATTCAGTACGGTGGCGGGATACCATGATGCGTGTGGGGGGATACCATGATTGCCGTGGGGAGGCATCTCGCAGTACAGTGGCGGATGTTCAGTACAGTGGGGGGATACCATGAGTGCGGTGGCGGATATTCAGTACATTGGGGGGATACCATGATGCGTGTGGAGGGATACCAAGATTGCTGTGGGGAGGCATCATGAGTGCGGTGGCGGATATTCAGTACGGTGGCGGGATACCATGATGCGTGTGGAGGGATACCATGATTGCCGTGGGGAGGCATCTCGCAGTACAGTGGCGGATGTTCAGTACAGTGGGGGGATACCATGAGTGCGGTGGCGGATATTCAGTACATTGGGGGGATACCATGATGCGTGTGGAGGGATACCAAGATTGCTGTGGGGAGGCATCTCGCAGTACAGTGGCGGATGTTCAGTACAGTGGAGGGATACCATGAGTGCGGTGGCGGATATTCAGTACATTGGGGGGATACCATGATGCGTGTGGAGGGATACCAAGATTGCTGTGGGGAGGCATCATGAGTGCGGTGGCAGATATTCAGTACGGTGGCGGGATATCTCTGAGTACGGTGGGGGATGTTCAGTACGGTGGGGGTGTAATATGATCTAATCCACTAAATTATCCTAAATCAGAGACGGGGGCTCGATTCATCTGCTCCAGTAGTGTGCAATCTTCGAAACTTTTTCAGCTGCTCGGGCGTTTATTTTCTCGCATGGGATGCAAGGATTTCGTTTATTTAAATTTCCTTGATTCCGACAGCTTTCTTAGAATAAATTCTGTACCAGCCCTCAGTTGAACATCTTTATCAACGAAGTTTCCAGTTTTTATTGAGTATAAATGTTTTTTTATAGCTTGCTTATTTACTTAGGTTTACTGTACTAGTTACCTAAAACTTTCATATGTTATTTTGAGTGGCTGTCCCACACTTAAAACCACGAACCTCATCACTATTAAGCCTTGAATGCTCTACCTTTGTGATCACATTTTGCAAACATCTTTGTTCAAGGAACTACCTGAGTCTCAAAGAAGTACACTTATATTTTTTATAAGAATCTCGTTATAAGGGGTTGTCTAACGGTCAGTCGTTTTCAAATTATAAACTTCTGTTGCACAAACGGGAGCATTAAACATACTAGGACCTAATACACTACTACATGTAAATCATGATTTTTATAAGAACAACCTTTATAGGAAACACTAGGCTGAAATTTGGATCAGACGTGTTTTGCTATCTCCAAAACTAATTGAGATAAACACAATAAAAGTTCACCAACATAAAGCCCCTGCCTCGAAACGCATTTTAAACACATTTTTGAGAAGGGTAGGTGGTGAAAAGTTGGTAAAAAATCACGTCAAAAATAAGAAACAGGAGGGCAAGCTGAAATCAAAGCCAAGTATTCTTATAAAAAAAGCACGTAGAGCATGCTATCGTGCTCCTGCTGGAAGTAAGGTCCCTTGGGGCCTTTCACAGGCTAGCACGTTAAACATAAACTCGCTCACTTTCTTAATTGTTGTAGTACAGGGGTCGGTACTCAGTACATTTTCTTACATCCAGAAGTTTTCTTATAAAAAACTGTTGCGTTGCATTGCGTGAAACTCTTTTACTCAAAGTTTTAGGTAACTAGTACAGTAAACCTAAGTAAATAAGCAAGCTATAAAAAACATTTATACTCAATAAAAACTGGAAACTTCGTTGATAAAGATGTTCAACTGAGGGCTGGTACAGAATTTATTCTAAGAAAGCTGTCGGAATCAAGGAAATTTAAATAAACGAAATCCTTGCATCCCATGCGAGAAAATAAACGCCCGAGCAGCTGAAAAAGTTTCGAAGATTGCACACTACTGGAGCAGATGAATCGAGCCCCCGTCTCTGATTTAGGATAATTTAGTGGATTAGATCATATTACACCCCCAACGTACTGAACATCCCCCACCGTACTCAGAGATATCCCGCCACCGTACTGAATATCTGCCACCGCACTCATGATGCCTCCCCACAGCAATCTTGGTATCCCTCCACACGCATCATGGTATCCCCCCAATGTACTGAATATCCGCCACCGCACTCATGGTATCCCCCCACTGTACTGAACATCCGCCACTGTACTGCGAGATGCCTCCCCACGGCAATCATGGTATCCCTCCACACGCATCATGGTATCCCGCCACCGTACTGAATATCCGCCACCGCACTCATGATGCCTCCCCACAGCAATCTTGGTATCCCTCCACACGCATCATGGTATCCCCCCAATGTACTGAATATCCGCCACCGCACTCATGGTATCCCCCCACTGTACTGAACATCCGCCACTGTACTGCGAGATGCCTCCCCACGGCAATCATGGTATCCCCCCACACGCATCATGGTATCCCGCCACCGTACTGAATATCTGCCACCGCACTCATGATGCCTCCCCACAGCAATCTTGGCATCCCTCCACACGCATCATGGTATCCCCCCAATGTACTGAATATCCGCCACCGCACTCTTGGTATCCCCCCACTGTACTGAATATCCGCCACTGTACTGCGAGATGCCTCCCTACGGCAATCATGGTATCCCCCCAATGTACTGAACATCCGCCACCGTACTGCACAACCCCCACCGTACTGCACACACATTACATGGGTGGTAAGCCAGTGAGCTGCAGGGCCACACACGTGTAGTTAGTTTAAAACTGTTCAAGAACTAAACTAACCGTTCGTAGGTATTCTTTTTACTTCAGTATATTTTGCAAAAGATAATTTACCAAAAGATTTTAGATCTTATTTTACGCAATTCATTATAGAAATATGCACCTTAGCAACGCATAGCAACCAAAATTGCACAGTCAATTTCTTTCAAAACTGCAGTCTTAGTTTTGGTAGCTATGCGTTGCTAAGGAGATATTCCCATCATGCATTGCGCGAATGGAGAGCTGCTAAGTTTCGTCGAATCGTTCTTGCATTGAGTAAGGTCCTAGAGAGGCTCGATTTTTAATTTCATTCAACTATAGAACGATGAAAACGATGGGACGATACAAGGGGATGGGACAATATAAGGGCTCGGCTAATATCCACTAGTTCTAAAAAAAATTAGTGTTTTGAATTCTTTTAGCGATTAACACAACTTGAGAGATGAATGAGAAATTAGGCCCGATAATCCAAAGGGCAAAGGTGTGTTTTCCCGCATCGAACGCAGCACTACTTGTGGCTACCGTCAATATTTCAAACCATAATATATTGTTTATTTTATGCTACTTCTATTTAAAATTTTATGGAATTTCTTTATACCAGTTTTTTTAAGTGCACGGTTTTTAAAAGAAACTTGTTTGAAAAACACAATACTACATAAAGCCTCCATATAACTAATGAATCTTCTATAGAATACACTTGTACTCCTTCGCTATAATCAATGCTTTGAACCACTGAAGCTTGGTTTCATACAAAGCAATTAGATTTTATACTTAATCTTTTCAGGAAAGCAAAATGAATACATTCATCATATTCTCAACCTTGATTTACGTCTGCTCTGCTTTTTACCTTGGTAAGTGTTCACATTTTTATTGGCTATGCCATATTAGGCCAATATTTGCTTGTTACGTATTCAGGCTACTATTTTGCCTATGAATATGAATATGAATATTCCGTATCTAGGCTAATTAGTCACGAGAAATTAAAAAAAATGCCAAATCAATATTATATAACAGGGGCAAAAGGCCTTAACTCCTAGAAAAAGTACCTTTCAATAACTAAATATCTTGGGGTTGATCTAAGTGCTTAGTACCTTAGTACCTTAATTCATTCTTAAGCTGAAATGTAATCCTAGCGTATGAACTTTTGGTTTGGAGTTAAAGTCATAATATCGCTATCTTCACGGGAACTTGCCTCGTACCCACTACCTATTAAAAGAGAAACCCTGGAAACGAGATTTCTGTCAATAAAAGCTTTTTAACGGGAAAACTTGAAGATCATTTGGACGAGATGCCTTGTTTTCCCTTTTTGACGATACTGGTTGTTTCATTTTAGAAAACTCGAAAAATAGCGATCCCACCGGATGCTGTCCCCTCAGTGGGACATGGATCAACCAACATGGCTCCTTCATGGAAATAACCCATTCTCCGGATGGAACCCTGTCTGGCAAGTACTACACTGCCATCGAGGAGAACATGGGTGCTAGCGGAGGAATCCAGCAAATCCGAGGCATGGCTGGCGTAGGAAAGCCAACTACATTTGGAATGACTGTCACTTTCAAGGTGAGTATTTTGTATGAAAAGGAATTTTATAGAAATCACCCCCCCCCCCACCCCCCCCCTCCCAACACGGAAGCCAGTGATTGCAGATATTTTCAAGATACATTTCTATAAGGATTTTCAAATATTTAGCGACGAGCGTTTTCATACACTTAAACGAAAATAACTTTATTTAGTTTGCAACTATCTCTAATTTACGCTATGATACAATAAAGTAAGATATCTTACAGTTTCACCCTAGGAAACGTCTGCGAAATACTGTTGTGGGTACAATCAGTGATGTGGAGGGTGTTCAGTACAGGGGAGGGGGGTACTATCAGTAATGTGGAGGAAATCCAGTACAGTGGAGGGATCCTATAAGTACTATGGAGCATATTTGGTGCTATGGAGGGATACCATTCAGTACAGTGGACGGATTTCAGTACTGGGGGGAAATACCATCAGTATTGTCAAGGATATAATCAGTTCTTTGGGTGAATACCATCAGTACTGTGGACGTAATACCTACAATGCCTTATATCTAAATTATTATGATAAAATTTCTAGAGTTTTGAAATGATATTCTATCTTTTAACAGGATGGTAAGACAACCACTGCGTGGTCAGGTCAATACCACTTCTGCGATGGCGAACAAACTCTATCAACCACGTGGGTGATGACGTCACTGTCTAAGACCTGCAAGGACGACTGGAAGGCCAACCGAATAGGCCAAGACCGTTTCGTGCGAAAATCGAACCGTAAATCCGGCTCAAAGTGGGGAAACTTCGCGAGGAAGCTCTTCAACAAGGTGTACAGGCAACACATGGCCCGCAACACCGGCAAGAAATTCTAAGCACATTGCAATAGCCAAATAATTTCACCAATGAAAAGCTGTCTTGGTTATTGTGGGAAGGAGTTTAGTTTTCGAAAGAACAGATGGTTGATGTTGGGGATTGGAGAAGGACTTTAGGGCAAATGTCCCAAAATGTTATTGGTATGATGGGGGACTGAAAAGTTAAGCTTGTTTATTGTTATTTTATGTTGCTGAGAAAAGGTTTTGTTCAGATTTTGATACGTCGAATTAATTGGTTTGGTAAATTATTTTGGAATATAAAATGCCTCTTTCTTGTCTTTTAACTCTATACTGCATCAATGCAAGGTTGGTGGTAGGAATTCTCACAACAGAAAAATTAATTTTCGCGTAAAAAAGTCGCATGTTATGTTAAAAAGCATGGGCCTAGTTTCGTCAGTATTCAGTATAATATATAGCCTGAGCAGGAAATGTAGTTTAAAAACGCAATTCGCAAGATCTAGCTAGTGGAAAAGAGATACATCGAAAAATTCGTTAAACGGGTTGTCCCATGGTAGGAAGGTCTGAATCAGATCTGAGAATCGTTCTACAATCGCTGAAAATTGCCAAAAAATCATCGCATAGAACTTAGTTGCCTGCTTATCTATTCGCAAAGGTGATTTGTTGTCCTTTATTAGTAACTTACCTGTTAATAAAGTTACAACAACAACAACAACAATTATAATACTTTAGAGAGAATTCAAGGTCAAAATCCAAAGTACTTCTTTAGTCCATTGTACCCAGCAACCAAATAATGGCACAACATGCCTACCGACATAATTTACATTTACATAAGGTATTTCATACCATCGTGTTATATATTATATGCAGAGAAACCTCACTTGGTCAATCCGGCTGCCATCTTTAAATTGCGTCGTCATAGTAACCATCGTTGTGGTGTGGAGAGTTGAGCGAGCGAAGGGAATTGAGCGAGATTTGACCAGCGGACAGTGTCTAGGAAAGAAGAGTTTAAATCTACTTACACTGAATATCTATTTATCAATGCAAATTTCTACACCCCATAAAAAATCCAAAAATAAACAAGTTTATAATAATTCAATACGACTGAAATAAACTTTAAAAAGGTCGAGTCCTGAAAAAAAACTGTTTATTGGCCAAGACTGTCTCCTATGAAAATTCGATCTTTGAGTGGGAGTCATGTCTTAGATTTTTGTTATTTGCGTCATGCTTGCCAAGCTTTTAAATGCAAGTTGAATTTTGTTTTAAACGCATGCAGCGAGAAAATTTCATTTATATTCACAGGTATCTCATTGAGTATAGGAGCTTGCAGCTGAGGCGGACCTGCAGTTTGTGCCTTCAGACCTTGTTCAGATCTCATATTCTAGAAGAACATCCTGGGGGATATAATCATAAACTATGGGGGATACAATCAATTCATTGTAAAATGCTTTGGAATTTCAAGATTTCTATTTCTCCTTGTGTTTTACTTGTTTGGCACAATATTCATGTTACTACATAGCATGGCGATAATGGGTTTCTTATCTGAAGGGGTCGAGGAAATGTCTTATGTAACAACTAAACGAATAAGCACTCTTGGGACAACTGTGTAGTACTGTGGAGGATATTATCAGTACGGTGGGGGTTACAATCAGGTCATTTGATGGTCTTCATTCCGTAATGTGGAGTTATACCATCCAGTACTGTCGAGGGTGTTCAGTACTGTGGAGGATATTCAATACTGTGGAGGCGAACCACTAGCACTGTCGAGATCAGATCAAACTAAACAACAGCAGGTCCCACTGAGTTATCTAGCTCCTTAAAACTCCAAACATGTTTTAAAAGCTTGATCTTGAGCATTGATTAATCGAGGGTTTATTCCGACCTTTTAGTGACTCACTTCTCGGTAGTATTTCATTACTCACTCAAGCTATTTTCTCCCACACTCGGATTAACACATGGCTGGGTGCAACTAGCAGATAAGCACACTTGAACAATATCGACAACGAAAATGTGAAGAAGATTAATGTCTAAACTTGAAATACAACATCATCGAAAGATTCACAGATGAGGGGGTAAATCTGGTGCATGCATCATTAATCACAGCTGATAGGAAAGAATTAAACCTTTTTCTTCAATACGCAACTTGAGTCTGGCCCTAGCCCTCAAAGTTTCGTAAATAATTTTGCATTGCTACCCTCAAAGTTGCTCATCGTTTTATCAAGTTATGAGGAACAAAAAACCAGTCCTTTGAATGTAATGCAACGGTTTATGCAACTTTTGAAACTTTTGAACTTCAAAAGACTGAAAATCCAAAATATCTAAGTAGCCTTGAGGGCTTGAACCAGAGTTTAATTGCTTTCCTGAAGAAGCCCTGTATGCCAGGGCGAAATATTGACCACATTTATATATATATAAAATATCTAATCTATCTACGTTTTTTCTGTGTGTGTCGTTTTGCGTTGTTCCTGTCTCGCTTTATTTCACTTACTTCGCCGCAAGCATCCAAAGGATCCGGCACAAAGCCTAGTATTGTGGACTTTCTTCGTTTAAATCTAATTGCTTATTGCATTTTACTTTGAAATCTTACTTGTGAACATGGAAGGGATTTCAAATTACCTCTCAAAAAGAAGAGGCTAAGAAGAGAGGGGGCCTAATGAAAAGAATACGGTTGATCACTTATCACATATCAAGTTTTTAAAGATATAGCATAAAACTCAGAGCAGCAGATTTACTTCTTATGGGTGGGATTTCGTGCTTACGACACTTTATCTATCTGTGGCACACATGGCTTAGTGTTAACACGGTGTTTTCACGGTGTTTACCAATTGTTAACACGGTGTTTACGAGGTTTCAGAGATGCAAGAACTGGTGAGGTCACTAGAAAACTGGGGGAATATACCACTGAAGAAGCCCTGTATGCCAGGGCGAAATATTGACAATATTATTTTATATATAATATCTAATCCATCTACGTTTTTTCTGTGTGTGTCGTCTTGCGTTGTTCCTGTCTTGCTTTATTTCACTTACTTCGCCGCAAGCATCCAAAGGATCCGGCACAAAGCCTAGTATTGTGGACTTTCTCCTTTTAAATTAAGGAATAAACCACCTCAAGACTTTGCAATATAAGAAGTGACTTTTTATTTACTCAAAACGTGCCTCATCACTACTATTGTACTATTCAGAATTGTATTCGTTGCAATAAATCAGAATCTTGACTTGCAAGCTTGGAGTAATCGAAAGTATCCCGTGTGGTAAAGTTTCCTGCTAAGCTGCCTATCGTTTCAAATTGGTTTTACGTCTTGATGAGGTTTTCACCTTATTTGAGGCTACCGAACTTCCCAGGGTAGCACTATCTCACACAACTATTACGTTTATTTTGCAAGTCATTAAGTCCTTCGACGGTTGACTGATATATAAATGCCACTGCTTGTTCAGTATCAAATACAGACGGCTCTTAAGTGGAAAATCGTGATATTTTAGTAATGTGGCAATATATGATGATATGATAATGTATGATGATATATGATAATGTATTAATCAAGATAATTTGTGAGAATGAAAATGACCCGAGTAAGGACTCGAATCCGCGACCTCTAGATTCGTACTCTAGAGGGCTAGAGTTCGAGTCCTACTAGGGTTATTTTCATTCTCACAAATTATCTCGATTAATACATTATCATATATCATCATACATTATCGTATCATCATATATTGCGATTGATTTTCCAAATCCTGCTTCTCCTTAAGTTAATGTATTACAATGTACGATAATATATGCAAATTTATGATAATAATATATTGAAATTACCTTGGGGGTGACAGTCCGGTCTCCACCTAAAGAGGAATAACAGAAAAAGATTAATTTTGATGAAAGATGTTTTTTAAAGGCAACTGCAGTGCTTAGCTTAAGATGAATTTATATACGTTCTTGGCTCTTTTCTGTAATCGTCATTAGGAAGGAGTAAAAGTATTTAGATGTATTTAGTTTATTTCGCCCTCCTGAGAATTCAGCCCATCAACCCACCCAGCACCCTGCCTCCTGTTTTTATGCACACAAGAGTAACGTGCTTGAAATTGAATTCAACCTCTGAATTCTATCAAAACTCTGTCCAGTAAAGTAAAATTGTCCCATAACTTACTATTGTTTGAGCCAAGACTCGAGCTCGTCTGCTGCCTTCTCACCAATATCTCTTCATCCATTTCATTCTAAAACATGAATAAATCATGATGAATACAGGTTGTAACTTTATTAAAGCTCTGCGCAGTAGATGCAGGCCTTCGCAACTAAGCGCTCTAAGGCATGAAATCTTTTCAATTGGTATAATAAAAGGTACGATAAGATTGGTACAATAGGCAGATGAAACACGAAAGAGCCAACTTTATGGCACACTGAGGCCTTCCAGACCTACGTCTTCGCAATTGTTAGCCACACCCGATTGAAGATGTATATCTAAAACGCCTTATTTTGCCATCGATTTCGTGTCTGTTTTTGTTTCATCTGCCTTTCTGAATTTTTTTACATATTTTCGAAAAAACGCAGAGACAAACTCAATGCCTGATGCCTGATCTCACGCCAAAATCCAAAAAACCAAAGTCAGAATGCCATTTTTTCTTAGATACAACCTTTTGAAAAAATTCAGACATGAAGGATGGATTTTTATCTACTTAATTACAATTCTCAAGCACTGAGATGACATTCAAAGGAATCAAACTTTGTGGTAGTGATAGGCAAATATGCTTACTATCTTCGTAAGATATAGGTTTATGGGCAAAGCATTAAGGATTCACTGAATATGCAGATTGATGGAGCAGTTCTAACCATGGCCCTTCCACTCAATGTGACTACACGTTGTTATTCTTTCTGCCTTTTTTCCCATCTCCGTCTCAAAAGCAAACAGTCAGTAATGTTGATATTTACCTTGGCTTCAGATTTAGGCGCAGTGGATTTTTCACCGATACTTTTCGACAAGGCGTGTCGTTCGTGCAATCGTTTGAAGGCAGATCTCACTTCACTGTTCCCAATGCAATGAATCAGAAAGATGAACAACCCCTTTAAAAGAATAAATAATACAATCAACCAATATCTATATTGGACCAGTCTTTGATCAGTACGGAACTTAAGAATGGCAAGAAAAATCGGAAACTTTTCAAGCTCTTCGTCTGACACTTAGGGACTCCAGCAAGAACGTCATTCGGTATGCTGGCATCGATAGTATTTCTATATGCATTACCCCAACATGCTATTAGATATGAGGACAAACATATTTCTTTATTAGCAAATATGCCGAGGTATCGTTTTTCTGTGAATCGAAGTTTTGTGCCCCTGTCAGGGACTGAACAAATAATTTCATGCAATAATTCTCTATGCAGAATCATAATAAGACCATCCATCAACACACCAATAAACAAATCACGAGTTGATCTCGAATGAAACAATCATGTAATGCAAGAAGTCAATCACAGAAGAAGAAAAAGAACAAAGCAAACCTGATGGAAAATTTGAAGCATTGAAGAAGAAATAAAGGAAAGCAAACCTGACGGCAAACAAAAATCATTGAAGAAGGAATGGAGAAGAAATAGAAGAAAGCAAACCTGACGGCAAACAAAAATCATTGAAGAAGGAATGGAGAAGAAATAGAAGAAAGCAAACCTGATGGAAAACATAAATCATTGAACAAAAAACGAAGAAGAAATAAAGAAACAATATAAAAAGCAAACCTGATGAAAAATTTGAATAATTGAAGAAGAAATGAAGAAGAAAAGAAGACAGCAAACCTGTAGAGAGTTGAAGATGCAGAATAAATACTGGAAAACCAGAGTTGAGTTGTTAACTGCCAGCAGACCAAAAATCCAAGATAGGCCGAGGATTGGCATCAAAATAATCATTGCTTTTGCACCAGCTCTGCAAGAAGAGAAAATCAAAATGAAAAATCATGACATGCGAATACAATAGAAAGGCATATCAAAAAGCTCATCGTTGTATCATTCCAAGTAAAAAGTTGATAGGCAAATACGTTTACTATCTTCGTAAGGTATCGATTAATTTGTAAAGCAAAAAAGGCCCATTGAATAGGTAGACTTATCGAAGCATTGATAATTGATAAAAAATACGCTTACTATTTCCGCAAGATATTGGTTTATGTGCAATGCGCAAAGGACTCACTGAATAGGTAGACTAATCAAAGCAGTGCATTTATAGTTGAAAGTCCCAAATGCTTACTATTTTTGTATTGTAAGGTAATGATTGGTGCACTTGATGTAAAGGGCTTAATGGATATGAAGATAAATCGAGCAGTGCATTGAAAGTTGATAGCAAGTACGCTTTCTATCTTCGTAAGAAATCGGTTGATGTATTTAGTGTTAAATATTGATGATGATGCGCTCACAATTTTCCTAAGGTAATAGTTGCCAATCGCTTTAGACAGGGGTACAATAAGTATCAGACCACGGGTCTATTGTTTGCAGAAAATGTCTTGACTCCTAGGATTAGAGAATTAGAATTTATTTACAACTAATATGAAAGGAATTTTGTTTTCCATTTCTTCATAGAAAAATGCTTGTTTCATTTTTTAAAGAACATTTTACTTTTAAAAAAGTAGCCATCATTCCGAACCATCCTGCTTAACTGATAACTAACGAATCAACCGACCCATCCCGACCATAATTTCCTGTTTTTAACTGATAAGAAACCTTAAATCTGTTTTTCGAAATTTCACTCTTTGATAAGGAATTCACTATCGAATAAAATCGTTAACACAAGTAGCTTTTTTCTTAATAATCATTAGTGGTTTGAACACTGTATTTCTAAAGGCTAAAAATATGTAGTTTCTAACTTCCACACCATACTTCTCATTAAAAGCCAGTCAGAGTAAGGATTTGACCGAAATGATTCGATAAAACCCCCTTCGCAAAGAGTCCCCCTCCTTCCATCACATTATGGTCGGGAAGTCTATATCTGTGAAAATATTCACGACGAGGAAGTAGAAAAAAAGGATAAAAATGAGCTGTAGGGACAAAACTGGAGATTTTGATGTAGATTTAGAAGACCATTTAAGTCCCTCATTCAAATAAGCCCGTCTCTGAATTTTTTCATAAGCCCCCCCACACTTATTACGGTATTGAACTTTGGCCCAAGAAAGAAAAATCATTTCCCCCCATGGCTTTAGAGAATACATCATTTCAGCTGTTTTTCGAAACTCAAAGATCAAAACACGAAACCCAATTAATTCGAAAACAAAGATAAACATCAGAAAGTGATTCAGCCTGAAGATTCAGTAAAGTTAATCTCAGAGTTAATCTCGACCATAAATTAAACTTTGATTCCCATATCTCTGATCTTTGCAAGAGAGCAGCCACCCACCCAGCTAAATGTACTCAAACGACTAAGATCTTTTATTAGCTTTGCTGGAAAAAGGTTCTTGAGTAAATCTTTGTTTTTTCAAACTTTAACTACTGTCCTCTAGTATGGTTTTTCTCGTCAGCTAGATCTGTGGAGAAGATCGAAAAAATGCAAGAGAGAGCCCTGTGTTTTCTTCACGATGACCATAGATCTTCCTACGAAGAGTTATTTGCTAAGTCTGGCAAATGCACAATTCATTTAAATCGACTCAGATGCCTCTGTATCGACATTTTAAAACAGCAAATCATCCCAACCCTGAATTCATGCACAATATTTTTGAAACTAGAGATTCTCAAAGACCTTTACGTCGTCCAAATGACTAGAAGCACTATAGGCCGAACCAGACAACTTTCGGTTCAAACAGTCTGAAATCTCTTGGGCCACAAATCTGGAATAGTTTGCCAGAGGATATAAAATCTGCAGAGAATTTAGTGCAATTCAAAAGGTTAATCAAAAGCTGGGATGGATCAAATTGCAGATGCAATGTACGCCTTTGTTGATTTTTAGATTTCAGGCATACAACGATACTTTTTATCTCAATTGTAAGTAATCAAAGTAGACTAGTTATTTCGGTAGCTAAATGAATTTTCGACTCAAAATAAATGACAACAACAACAACAACAACAGAACAAAGATGTAATCTTACTTGACTTGTTTCATCGATTTATTATCTGCTTTTATGTCAACTTGAACTGTGCTCACTGATGAGATCAGGATTTTCACCACTATCACCAAAACGATGGAGTTTATCTGAAATGAAAATTCGATAATATTTGTTCGACTACATCCACATCTATTTATATAATTAGAAAACGCCAAACGGGCATCACACTGATGAGGCAGTTGCATCGTAGGCAAGAGTTAGCACAAATGTATCATGGCTATGAGAAGGGCCTGAGTCAAAAAGGACATTGAACGTAAAAGGGGACGGTCACCAGGATGTTGCTTTTATTAAAAATATTGAGCTTTTTCGTAGCCTAGACTTTCTCCTAAAGTCCTAGTTTCCAGGTATCCCCTTATTTAGGGAAGAGACTTCGAGTACTGCGTTCGAAAATACAGGGAAACAAGGCATCGTGAACCTAGGCTAACCCTGGAGTTTCAAACATTTTTAAGTGATTGATTTGAAAGATTCCTGGATATTTTGGGAGATTATCGATTTTTGAGGATGTGGACTTATTCAGTAGAAGTTTTTGAAGTGTTAAACAAAAAATTTGAGACTTCGAGAATTTTCTAGTTAACCAAAATTTTCTCAAAACATTTGTCTTTTGTTCTGTGAAAATATTAACCCCAGGTGACAATATTTGCTGTGATTTCATGAAATATACTTACAATGATGACAATAAGTACAGGTGCAACAAATGCCCAAATCAATCCGCCTTTTATCGATATCCAGCAACTACAAATAAGTGAAAAATATATATTGAAAACCACTTTGCTATGCTTAAAAGACGATCTATTTTGATATCCAATAACTACAAATAATAAAAGTATCTATTGAACAACTTTGAAATTGCTTCATCTATAAATACATACATAAGTAGTCCTTCACCTAGTATACCTGTGCGGCATTATACGCACCAGCTTAATTCAAAACAGGTTGACAAACAACATTCTTTTCCTTCATACAGTTGCGCAGGAAGTTTTCCACAGACAAGCCTAGATATTGTTGTGACTCAGTCACCCTCTCGCACACAGAGTCTTAAGTTGGTAATGGAATTTCATGTATTTTTCATCCACAAACATAACCTCTTTGTAATGCATTCGTTACGCTTGAACCACACGAGCACCACATCTCTCGTTTTGTTTTACAATTGATTATTGTATTTTGACTGCATGACATATGTTGAGAATATCTTCATTAGTGGGCTTCCACGCCTAGCTGATATGTATATTTTCTTCTTCTTTCACTCCTTCATTCATTAATTCTTTTGCTTTCTTTATCTCGTCACGATGGAATTTCAGAAAATGCGAAGAGAATGATGATGCAGTTAAACTGATTCAGATAAAATTGACTTATCAGTAATGTTTCAGAAAATCACTAATCAAAACTTACGCATTTTCAGTTCCATAACCGTCTGACCTTATGCCAGCAGCAAGAGCAACGATTATAGCCGGTAAACCTAAAAAAAGAAGACAAACTATTTAGGCTTTTTTGGCTGAATTTCAGACGATTTCACTGATTTCACTTTGTTTTTTTTCATTAATGTTGAAACTGCAAAAATTCATTCTCTGCTTTGTAGATTCGTTCTAATTCTTGACGTGAAAGCTGCAAAAATTAGAATCTTACTGAATCAAAATTCACGTTTTTTGTCTACATTTAAAGTGGTAGTGCTACAAACTAGATTGTTCAAAGATAGACGCTTTCAACATCACCAGGTTGAGCTTGCTACAATTTGGATAGATGTCTACCGCTGGAATATTCTGAATGGTTGACGAGACTTATTTCAAAACGAAAATAGAACCCTTAGCTAAAGAATTTTCTACCTTAATGACTTGGCTGGGTGAACATACTCGACATTATTGTTGGCTAAAAGTCTGAGAATTCAAAGGTTGAGCATTCACCTTTCCAACGGGCTCTAAAAACCTCCTGGACTGATATCCCGTATATAAGAGTTTGGAGTACCTGCCCCTTGGCATATGAAGATGCATTCCTCCCCTCCCCTGGCACTCTGGAATCTACTTAAAGAAAGGTGGAAGACAAAACATTCATCAACTTACCCCAACCAACAACGTAGTAGAACTTCAGTTTGCTTCCATGACTGAAAACAGAAACCACCTTGTGGTAGAGATGCATCCCTTCTGCCAACATCCATGAAAAGGCAGCAGTGAAGAAGTAATGCAACATCACAGCCACGCATGTGCAGGCAACCTACCAAACATAAAATTGAAAATTTAGTCATTCATTTTATCATTTATACGAAATGTTTAACTACATGTAAATATGAGAATTGAGACATCAATTCATTACGATCTATCTATATGAAACCCTTAACTACATGTGAATATAAGAATTCAATATTTGAGGTAAGAAGAAAAAATAAGGTAAGACATAGAATGCCAAATAGTTCCAAGGAGTCTAATCTCATTTTTCCCAGTTAATAAAAAGGTAAATCCCAGGTCCCAATTTACCCCTTCCTGAACCTTAGATGAGGGTAAAACAGGTGGGAATGATACAAACACATCACACCACGATAGCAAACTTCATAGAAAGATGTTGCTGCCCATCCCACCCACCCTTTAGGAGAATAGTAAAGAATGCAAGGATGAGAACTTCTAATATTAGGTGCAATTTGTTCACAAGACTGAGTGTACTAGTAGCTACTTTCTGAATGTATTGTAGTTTATGATAATTTGTTGTACTTAGTCAGTAAATGGTGTAAGCAATAATCGTGTTGATCAGTAAATTTCAATCTGTTCTCAAATAATTTTCATTTCATCAATCCACTACGCCCAATAGGCCTAGTCTTAGTCAGACTGGCACGTTAAAAAGAATTGACACACAAAAACGTTATTCCATTCCAAATAAATATTAAATCAATACTCGACGCACTCAAGCTAAAACAATCAAGGAGCTATTTGGGCTTAGCTTTCTACAGTGCAAGATCCCAATACTATAAGGATTTATTTTGCAGACTAATTAGTAGATTTGTGCACGCAGATTTCTACAATATACACAATACCTTATACAACACACAGTCAAACAAGATGGTTCAAAGCACAGGTAAATGTTTAATAATTTGTTGGGCAATATTCAATATATTTATATTTGTTATTGTCAGGATTCTGAAAGCCGGATTTGGTCTAATGTTTGAACAGCGGTGAAGTATGAAAACAAATGAGCAGGGCTAAGTGACAGCTGAATACACCAGTGAGTTCGCAAACTATGATAACTGACGCCATTTTGCTTGATTCTCAATATCAGGGTAGGTATTAGGGAAATCCTCAAGATATACATGTTGAGCAATAATATTTTTCTTAGCATAATCTTCATCGCCCAGAAAATTCCATCTTATTCAAAGTCCGTTGTTTAATTTTGGATTAAGAATAAAGTTATTAATGCAAATAAAGTCCACATCAAAATAAAAAATTACATTATTGCGTGATACCGTTTTACTCTTTGCCGTAGGCTACGACTCAAAGCCCACTATCATCTAAAATCTTAACTATTACTCGAGTATCGTCACTCAGCTAGTCGGCGTAGGGAAAGAATCACTCAAAGAAATTGCCTACAGTTTTGACAACAAACCAAAAACTTCGCAAACTGTCATTTCAAATTGTTTCATATCCAGCAAAATAACATAAAACTCTATCAGTCCCCACGTAAATTTATATAAGGTGCACTCTCCAATAAGCCCCCAGCTAAAGGTCGCAGTTTAGCAAGTAATCTAGCCAAGTAGAGGGAAAACTACATTTTTACAGTAATTCTAAAGTGTTATTTCTATTATTTCTGATGTGTAAGAAAAATCAAAATGAGGCTAAAGTTTTGTAATTAGTTTCATAACGAGTCTAGCAATCACAAAGCTGTTTGGGCGACCGTGAATCCTGCATCAGTTCGCTCTGCCACTCCATGTGATTCCACAAGTTTCACCATCAACCTCTGCAGTGGTCGCTTAAAGAAGTAAACCACTGGATTCAGACCAGAGTTGGCGACCAGCATCAGCTCTAGAGTAGAATCCAGGCCTAACAGGATTTGCAGCATGGGTGGCAGGGTGCAGAGAATGAAGGTCGCGACCACAAGGACACAAGTGACGATCAATGCCTTGTCTTTACTGCAAGAGCATTGCGCTACATCTCCATGTAATCTATGCGCATCATTCCGTCTCCTGATTCCAGTATACACAATACCACTGTACAGAATCGTGAGCAACACGCATGCGCCGCATACGAACAGAGGCAATTTATCATTGAAGATATCCTTGGCAGAGCCTTGGATATCAGGCACTAGCAATAATGTTATACACGAGGCCGTCGATTCCAGAGCGATGAACACCCAGATTAAAATCAGCGATATTTTGATGTAATTGCTTGCTACCCAAGCCATGTGCTTTATGGGATACCTGATAGCCATCAAACGATCAACGCCAATCAGTAGTAGAATCAGAAGCGAGGCACATAATGTGAACGAGGCCATGAATAGGAATATGTTTCGTGCGAATGGAATTTCGAATGCTAACACTATGGCGTAACAAACGGAAGAAATTCCGACTAAGAGATCTCCTATGGCCAGGTTTAGTAATAACTGTTCGTATGTTTTCAACTCGTCTTTTCCTCGCTTTATGATTATCATTTCGATGATGTTTAGTGTGATGGTTATCACCCCTATGATGCTGTAGGCTACACAAGATTCAACAAGATCCATCTCTTATTCTATTTGCGAGGATCTAATATAATAGGTAGACAGTGTCTTAGTTCCGTTACTTCTTATTTTGCTTTTAATATATCTGAGTATGATGTCTTCTTTCTATAATTTCTGGCTTGGCTCTCATTTGACATGGGCTTACTTTTTCTTTGATTATTCTTTATTCTTCATTAAAAGTTATGCTCTCATTGAGAGTAGAAATATCAATGATTGTCAACTTCTAAATTTCCTTTAAAGTGAAGAACATTTCTTTAACTGAAATTTCTTTCTTCCTATAACTCAGTAGGCGTTTGTTCGTCTTAACTTATCATCTTTTCCTTTAATGTGTTCTTTCAATTTCGACTTCTATCTTCAGGCTATTCTTCTATTCATCACAACTAAACAAAAACTGAAAATATTCTTCTTCCGGTGTCCTAGACTCTGATGGTATCTTAAGAAGTTCCAGTTTTGCGTTTATTCTTCCAAGTTTGTGTTTTCTTCATCAATATCCATAATTTTAAAATTTCGAAATATATTGCCTACTATGTGACCTTGATCAATTCGATGGAATGCATTAAAACCTCCTCAATCTCTTAGTTCTAATCTTTCCATGATTCTAAAAATCTTCCCCTCTTTAGCAATTCTAACTATATTTGTAATATCTTCCAAATTCTTTCAAATCCTGTAAATTCTTTTTCAATTATCCATAACTTTATAGCTTTAAAATACATTGCTTACTCTGGTCTAAGTGAACTTCTACTTGATAAAATGTATCGAACCTTCCTCGAACCCTTAACCTCAACTTATCAATCTCACACTTATAAAACACTTGATTCTCATTCTCATAACTTCGCATCTTGAGAAACTCCTGTCATTTGAAAACGAACTCAAATCTTCTCCCTTTTATGTTCAATAGCTCCAACACCTTTCATTTTAGAAATCATTTCACTTCACCGTTTTCCGTGATAATAGGTCAGTTCCAATAATATAGCAGAACACTTTGCAAACAAATGAATATCTTTATTGCAAGCCAATAAAACAAATCGCATTTCTGATTGCAAAGGGATATACCAAGCCTGTCATATTACAGGTACCTTTATAAACAAGAGGATTATTTGGAATTTCCAATCAATAGAAATGAGTACTTGATAGAAAAATCAGCCAGATTTTATTCGAGATAGGAAGAATATACATTCAGTTCTCCATTAATTTGAAAATCTTTTTTTATCGTAAGCATAAGCTCATTAGTGGTTCTCCACTTGCCTAAAATCTTCCATCTTCTTCTTTCAGAAAACTCTTATGAAAAGACCTTCGTTCAAAGATCTCATCTTCAGCAAGAAATTCTTCTTTTATCATTAGATATCAGCTCTCGTAGCCTTCACGTACGTTCTGCATTCAATAATCTACGATAAATTTTGCATTAATACTGAAGATTTACTAAGACAATCCATTTTTATGCAGTTTTTGAAATTTCATCAACTAACGCCTTTTCAACCTATTTGGAAAACTTATTTTCTCTCAAGCATAAGCTCAATGATGATTCTACACCTGTTGAAAATTTCCTTCTTCTACTTTCAGGAAAGACTTGCCTTTCTTCCAGGATTTTCTCTTCTGCAAGAAATTCTTCTTTTATTATTAGATATCAGCTCTCTTAGCCTTCGTCAACGTCCTGAATTCAATAATCTATGATAAATCCTGTCTTCATTAATACTGCACGGTTATAAAGACAATCCACTTTTATGCAACTTTTGAAATTTCATCAGCCGACGCCTTAGAGTAACCAAACAACAACTTTCTCATTAAAAACAACAAAGTCTTTGTCTCCTACATTCTTCGACAAGAAAAACTATCTGAATGGCAAGTGTAAAACTGACCTATATCTACAGCTTTATTTTATCTTTATAATGTTTCACTAGCTTTATACTGATGAACATTCTTTATCTTCGGTAAAATCGTTATCTCTCTCTACCAGGAATGGATTTTTCAGCTTCATATATAATTCATAAATAAAACATAACCAGAAGAAATTGCTTTAAGCTGTATTTCTTTGCATGCAGCGACTTTATCCACCAATTATCGGATAGTGGGAGCTTTACAAAGCAAAATTGCGTCTTACAATCGTTTTCATAGATTAATATTGAAGCATATTCGAAAAACTTAATCAAAATCTCAGAAACCAAGCAGATATCACATCTTGGGCCTTCATAAAGATGGAGTATTGATTAAATCTGAAGTAAGCTGACAAGTTCTTGGATGCGATGTCAAAGTTCGAGTTCTTAAAAGCAGGTGTAAATCCTGAGATTTTCAGAATCATTCAAAGAAGATTTGACTTTTATCCAAAAAAGCAAAATAAGGAATTTCAACTTCTCAGAGATAGAGGCAAATGTTCTATCTCATGAAAGTCAACTCGTAGCAAACACACACAGGTTTGCAGATCTCAAGCCTTGTAATTCAAATCCAGCATCTATTCTTTAGATTTAGGGGTCGTCATTTTTAGAGGACTTTAATTCCTTGACTTGAGAGCTTTAACCTCCAGAACGAAGCATGTTAATTAAAACCATTCCACAATTTTTACACTCCAGTGAATCCAGAGAAGACTACCGTTTTTAGAATTTCGAGCCTTCCTCTCAATCAAATACAAATGCATCAAAATGGTTTGTGACTTTAAACATCGAGTTCACAGATCTATATATACGATTCCAGATTCTCAACTTAATAGAATCTTCAAGAATACAGTCATCTGCACTTTAACTGGTGATACTATATCCTTGGATGAGAAAGACGTATTTTTCGAACGGTTTGATCCAAGTGACGCGGAAAATGTTTAAAATTCCAACTCTACCAATCCTGTAAAAGATCCTGATCCTGAGACTTCAGAGGTTCAACAATCAAAGATTCCACACAGAAATGCTCCAAGATTTCTCTGATTCGAAGTTGTCTAAAGCTTCCATTGAAAATCCTTTAGGGGACTTCCTTCTCTGATAAATCTTAGATGTCCATCAAGTTTTCTCCGATCCTAGGTTAATGCTTCTTCTTTCTCAGTAATTTTTCATTAAGAATCATTGCAATCAACACACATTTGCACAGTGCAATACTTTCAATCACCCACAACAGCCAATATACAGCAAACCTATCTCTTTAGGCACACATAAGAACACATATTTCATGTCGTATTTGTGCAGGGATTACCACGACAGCACTTTGCTTTAAATCTAATTTGCCAACGCTAGAAATTGTAGAGAGCTAAGCTTCGTGCAATTTTCACTTCAATAGAATTTAAAGTAAACAAGATGATTTTGAGTGGAGTTGTTTACCAACATATGCAGGGCTCACACCAATAATCGTGACAAGTTTCATCACAGCCATGACAAGGCTTGTCCAAGCAGATATAGTACTTTCACGCTAATTAAACTATGTTTGCTTGTTTGATAAATTCTGTTTGGTTTTCTCTCAAATCATGCATTAAAAAATTAGTTGTGTTAATTGATGGAAGTTGTCAATTAGCAATAAGGTGGATAAGGTAAACCCATTTTAATTTGGGATTTAATAGATGTATATTTAGACTGTGGGGTTTTTAGGGAAAGGACTTACAAACATAGGCTAAAAGCAGGCTTGTAGGATGTGGGGGGCGGCAGGAGGGGCATTTGCTCCCCCATTAATTCTAAAATTCAATTGTTCACAGCATGGTTACTTGCCGTCCTATTGTTCTTGACCAATGTTTGCCAATCAATAATGTTTCCCAAGCAACGGTGCTGCTAAAAGTCAGCTACTTTCAGGCCAAATTTAGATAGAAGGGGAACTTATTCAAAACTTCAAGCTGAAAAGGGGGCTTTTTCGAAAGAGGGGCTTAATGTAATCTTAAAGCACACTAAGCTGCACAATGTTGGTCTCATAGCAGGCCCGGCCAAATCTCTCCATAGAGGGTCCGGCTTCAGCTAAACTTGAGGGGCCTGGGGGCATACTCCCTGAAAATGTAGCAATTTAGGATCTAAGAAATGCAATTCGGTGTATTTCTAGAAAGTAATTTACGTCAAACTGAAATGGAAGCAACTCTAAAAATCTAATGCTTTCAAACGCAATATTATTTCGGGAAAAAGGGGTGTTTTGGCCAAGGAGCTCAACAAAAATCAAACCGGAACGGTTGTGCCGGGGCTGCATAGGAGCTTCTGGTTCACCACTGAAGACGCCGGAGTTTTGTCACAAATCAGGAATTGAATTGAATTACAAGAAATCATTAGGAAATCAATATCCTTACAGGCAAAGATTCAATTCAATAACAGGCAAAACTTCATTTACTAAGTTTTTCTTTTACTGACCTTAGGCTATATCTATTCAACAATCGCTTTCGGTCTACATGTTTCAATTATCAATATTTCGATTGGAAATTGTTATAATATTGGACATATGGATTTTTCACACCACAATCATGAAAAATATTGGTATTTTTAGGCTGATCAAATAAGCTTTTAATAACTGGCGAATTTATTTGCTTTCCTTGTAATTTATCGAATATGAAAATCAAAGTTATTGTGTTGTAAAGTAGGTAAGAAGCAAAGCAGGTGGCTGGAAGCTTTTTTAAAAGATCACTCAGTTCTGATTGCAGTCTGTCTGTTCTTATTTTTTAAGTGATCCTCACCAAATTAACACTCCCAACCCTCCTCAATTACATATTTCAATTTCGTTTTAGCCAGGGGCTTTAAATTGGCGAGTTTATCTTGTGTTTTTCTCAAATAATTTTGGAGATACAAAACATTCTGGCCCTAATTTCCGCCTTGTGTTTGTTATAAACATTGTTCCTTAAAAACAGTATACACTTCACGTTTGGACGAACGAGCACTTAAAGAGAATCCTGGAGGGGAACTTTAATAGATAGAGTAGAGTGTGCCGTTTGACATTTTGAAATACATATTCATCAACATAATAAGAATGAAAATCAACAGTATAGTCTTTAGTCTATGCAAAACTTAAGGATTGCTAGGAAAATTCATTGTTGGATACTCTAAGTTTTCAAAATGCTTTGTTTTGATATATCTCCAGGCCATCCTAAAACTACATCTGCTTTGCTCGCTAGAGTTGGAAAACTGATTAGCCTATAAGCCCTAATAAAATCAGGGGTGATAGGAAACAATTCTAAATTATTTTGACAGCAAGTAAGCAGATTTATTTGTAAACGCATATTCGGAGTATGGCAGAGTAAAACTGGTGTGGACCTGCAGCTTGTGCCTCTTGTATAAAAATTCTAGAACGAAAATCCTCGGTACTCATTTACCGATCTCAGAATGATGGACAGCTGAATTGGCTAACGGTTTGTAGTTCGTGATTTCGAATGTTCGTGAATTCGAACCCACGAAGGTTACCCTTCAAAGCCTTTAAATCTAGCACCTTAACCACTAGTATTACCAATTCTGGCACAGGAAAAAAGAAAAAGAGTTAATCACCTTGTTTTGAGTAGCACCAATGCCAGCCAGATAGATGATCTGAGAAATGCCAAGAGCGATAACCAGATTTATATGAATTGTGGTGCGTTCTGGATCAAGGTTGCTACAAAAACAAAACATCAAGAAACTATACACTTAGACATAGGTATGGACAGGATAGTTTGAAAAATATTTAAAAAAAAATTACTGAAAGAATTTTCGTCTGGAAAACAGGACAGAGCATGTTTGAGACAGATAACTCATATTCACACTTTATCTTAATTTGCTGCACAAAGAGATTGACAGGAAAACTTAGCAGCTTCAATCCCCGCCAAAAGTCTTGGAACAGTTGCATGATTTTTACAGTTTTCTACATTTTGTCCCCTCCTCTCCCCCCTTTTACTATGTTGTTTCTGATAACAAAAAATAGCATAATAGCATTCAGCTAGTGTTTTGTGTGGTCTCATAAAGTTCCCTTCGTGACAACATTGTTTTGAAGGGGAGGGAGTTGAATTGGAAATGAAATGTTAGTTAAGCTAGAAAGTTAGTTATTTGTTGAGAAAAACAAGGGTGTTCCATCTACTTCTGGTGGGGATTGTAACTCAGCTAACTAGGGTTGGTTCCAATATTGCTTTCAATTCAAGTAATTCATGAAACTTTTGTAGCTTCTTTTTTCATTGTGTTTCTTTAACGCCAAAACCAAGAAACGAGAAAAATTGTAGATAAAAAGTAGTTGGAATTCAAAAAGGTACTTACTCCAATGTAACAAACGTTGCGAAAGTCAGTAACAATCCAAACAAAGAGATTCCACACCCAATGTACGTAATGTAGCTTAAAACAGTCTTGTGCGACTCACCAACCTACGAATAGTGAATTTGATAGAAAAGTAGTCATACTACGTAGTCATACTTCGTAGATGAAATCAATGGTTTGCCATCATTACCCCTAACTCTTTGGAACAGAAATATTTAAGAAGGTTTAACAGTCCTTGCTCGTTATAAAACTTCAGTATAAAAAGGAGCAATATTTTGACCCGTTTCGACCCATCTCTAAATATAGAATGTACTTCCATTCTTTTTCTAGCGTATTACCGCTATGAGCGTCATATGAAAAGTTTCAGTGGTCTCATAGTACAATAGTTTAAAGAAACAGATGATTTAGAAACCTATTGTCGTATCTTTTTGTGCCAGTTTTTCAAAATTGAGAGTGCACAGTCTCTTGTTTTGCTATTGTTTTAGCCAACAAGGTTGGGCAAATATACCAAACCGCCTCTTTTAGTTCCTTATCCAAAAATATTCGTTATTTAGAAAAGATTTCGTAACCATTTATTTCAATAAACTATGATGGTAGATTGCTTTTGTATGAAGATGCCCTTACCTCAATATCTTTGACAGTCATCAGCACAGCAAAGCTAGTCATGTGGTTACATTTGGTTTCAACAAAATTAACTTTCTTCACCGAATTGCATCCTTCATAAGACCAGCCATTATTTTCGTCTTTCCTGAAAAGAAATCAAAAAGTATTTACGACCTTTCAACTCGTCCCACCATCGCTCTCACGTGCACTTACAATCTTATTTGGGTCGAAAATAGGATATTTTTTGTTTGTATACTTTATTTGGTCCTTGCCCTTGCAAACAAAGATATTTTCATTCAAAATTTAAGAAAAAAAAATTTACCTGATATTTTTCTTCCAAAATCCTCCTCTTAATTCACGTCCTTTGAAACCCTTGAACAAACAAACAAAATTTGGTATCAATACAAGAAATGCTTTTTTCAGGTAACATTGGAAATTAGAACTATGTAGCTGGTTGTAGAGGTTTAGGACAAGAGTGAGATATAGGGTATAGATTAGGTTTGGGGCTGAGTTTTGTTTTTGGAGCGGGGGTTAAAGTTGATAGGTGGGTTCAGAGAGTCTCTATTAGGGTAGAGATAGAGCCAGGGTAAGAACTAGGACTAGATTTTCATTTAAAGAACCTGATGAAAATGTTTGTTTACCTTAATTGTAAGTCTCTGTCTTAGCACGATGGGTCTGACGAGCGATCGTCTATTTTGATTACCCAACGATACTGAAAGAATATTCGAAGCCACTCTAATTTTCTTTCTGTCGATTGTTAAACTGAAAAAAAAATAAGTGGAAAAGTTAGGCCTTGTTCATACGAGGAGGGTGTAATATAAAATGAATTAGCCATATTACAGGTAATTCAGTCCTACGCATGTTCTACTTATAATTCTTAATTGATTTTGTATACAATAAACTGCATCCTGACAAGAAATCTATATCTATCCTGTTAGGAAACCAACTTGTGAAATATACGTCTTACAAAGCCTGCAGTAGCGTCTGTATCCTTTGAACCAGTTAATACACTTTTTGGAGAATTCAAGAAAGGTTGGAAAATTCTTTATTTCTTGGGGCAACCGGTGTCCTTCTTCGCAAGGTGCCCACTTGTTTATGTGTCCAATTAGGAAGGGTCGTTTACCTGGAATAATATTCATGATTTTTTTTAAGATTCAAAATTTGATCAAAAATGAGAAATTGAATATATCTCACCTGTTGTTATATATATCAGTGATATTCATTATCACTATGACGACACTGACATTATCTGCAAATACAAATAAGATGCATCATAATACATAGTTTATTTTATATTGTATTAATTTAATATTTATATTAATTTAATCTGGAGAAAAAATATCAAAGCCAATATAATTTAAAATCTATTCGGTTTCTTAAACATTGGTTAAATGTACAGACAATTAAGTAATTGAATATTACTGTAAACCTTTCGATATAATCTTCATCACACACTGATAACTTATGAAGATCATATTTAAACGTTTATATCATGGTTTTACTTGGGAATATATTTTAAGATTTTATAATCTTAGAAAATTTGGCTTTTGTATCATAACTATCTTTAATATACAATTATTTGAAAATTTACAGTTATTTTTTATATATTTCTAAGTAATGGGCAGTAATTTTCGAATTGAAGATTTCTGTGGTCCTAATTGGTAGAGTAAACAAAGTAAACACATCATATAATTTTCAATGCAGATTTGTAGTTTCTGCTTCTGTGCTCCTTATGAATCCCCGGCCTTAAAGCTCACACTGGATGAAGCAAAAAATATAACAACCTTCAAATCTAGTAGCTGTTCCTGGTCAAATTTATTCTCGTCTAGCTTTCAAGTAGTATGTAATCAGTAGAGGTTCCCATACCTTGGGTAAAAGCTTCGCCTGGGATTGTAACATCATCTCCGACAAACTTCAGATTTTGAGACACTGGAAACGATCTATCAGTCCGACGTTTTGAACCGACTTTTGTTATCTCCAAAGCTAAACAAGAATAAAATCACTTTTGAAAATTAAAGTAGATGAAGAGTAAATGATTAATAGATAATTTAGTTGTCATTATGAACAAGCCAGTTTTAAAGTTATAAGAGCTGGCTATTTAAAGTTTTCATGCAAATACTTCGTACATATTACATTATGCAAATACTACGTTCAGGGTATTGGTAGAAACAGAATTCAATTCAATTCAATTTTATTCATAGACTACCACCCTAAATACCAAGTTACAAAATATTGTATACTAAACGACCCAAGAAAAGCAATGCTTATGATGCTTGTTCCGTTAAATTGAAAATAAAAGAAATTAAGTATAACAGTAACAAGAATACAAAAGTACAAATTTTGAAAATACGTTTAAGTCTATAAACTAGCAAAAAATAAAATCGTTCAGATATTTTTAAGATAAACTTATATGAAATAGGCTGCAATGAAGTTTTCCCAGAACATTTAAACAACATATCATTCTTTTATAAATTATCTACAAAGCTATTAAAACTTGGTTGATTTTATTGATTTTAAGAATGAAATTACTTAAACAGTTTGAAATGTAATGTTGAAATTCTGTTTCTGCCTGGATTCAGAAATGTAGTTTCTCTAGACTGATCGAGTTAAGTTTACCTTGCTCAGACGAAATAAAGGAGACAGAGATGAATTAATAGCTTTTTACCGATAGTTGCTCTTTCCATTAGAAATGTTTCATCTTGTTTTAAAACAACTCCGATTCCATGTCCATGCTGCTCTAATATTCCAGCCAGAGTTGGTACCACTGCCTAAAATGAATAAAGTACAAAATTGATAAGAATTTTGTTCCTCAGTAAATTTCCATTGGCATAAATACATCATAGATAATAGAATATATTACATATACTAACTTTACAGAAAGGACATCCGAAGAATTTAGTATACATTGATATGCTAAATTCTATCAAGCTCAATGCTAAGGCTCTCTAAATCTTTAGAACACAAATAAAAATATGGCTATCATGGTAGTGGGCCAAGAGGTGGATATTTAGTCCAACATAGACCTTTTCGCAAAAGAAGGCAGCTTCTCTTCCCTTTGTTTTTATTAAGGATTTTGAAAGGGAATTCTGGGAATAATTTCCTTAGTTACGTATTTCACATAGCTCCGAACGTTGAATTCGAAACGAAGGAAATTATTCCTAGAATTCCCATCGAAAATCCTTAAAAAAACAAAGGACTTACAGAAACGGTTGCCATTTTTAAGGAAACGTCTATTGCTGCACAAACGAATACCAAATATATATACTTTAGAAGAAGCAGGATTTGAAAAATAATCGAGATGAATTTCCAAGTCGTGGGCTCGAATGCTACTCGGGTCATTTTCATTCTCACAAGTCATCTCGATTAAATATCTATTTCTTCGAAATATTTTTGCATCGAGACTAAAATTACAACAATTAGATGGGAAATTCCACACAAGAGGAAAGTAAACAATATCTAGAATCTCTTAGTGTACGCTTCATGACATAAATAAAAGAACTAACAAATTGGGTTCGAAATTAGGCAAAATGTATAGTTGCTATTATCGGTATCATTTTGATGAAGTCATCCAAAAACTTGTGCATGTAAAACCACAGGAGCCTACTTACAGAAGATCTGTTGATTTTCTCATTTGAAAATGCCAACTTCGCAATCCTGTTGCTACTGGAGAGCATATTCTAAAACACAAATTGATAAAACGAATTCAACAACAATGAGAAATTAAAATATTTCAATTTAAACATTCGCTAAGAAACTCAAACGATATCTATTAAGGAATAAAAGGACCTGGCTAGGAAGTACCTGAAATTTGGAGAAGGGGCACGAAACCTAAGTGTATTGAGCTTCTAGAAAGGCCTTTTCAAAAACACTTGGTTTAAGTTTATACTGCGATTCACAGTAGAGCGTGAAACAAGTTGCAAATAGCGGAGAATTAGTTTTTCTATTGAATAAATAATCAAGACACGCTTAGAAAGGAATGGAGTATCATCTTAAATGAAGTGTCTACCAAATTTAAGATGATGTACTACCTAATGTAATGCAGCAGAGCTGCAAAAAGTATCGGAACTTGGGAGCTAGGTTCCCAGAAATTTTCTTTGGGCTGGCAGAAACTTTCTACACCCAATATTGGCGAAATATAAATTGAGCCTGTTCACAATTCATGAGTGCAACTAGAAAATATTTATATGTCACAATATAGTTAATTGTGTATTTTCAAGCAATTAGATTTCGTCGAATCTGGGTGCCACCTGAGTAAGTCCCTGTTAATCTGACATTTTTCTACAGACCCTATAAGATTTCCCGAAACCCCTTCTAGACCATAAAAATAAATTTTCTAAGGGCATCTTGTGACACAAAGTGAATTCACTTTGTAAAATTCTTCATCAGTTCCTAGGTATAAGAAAGAAAAATATATTTTGCGGCTCTGTAATGCAGGGTGATAAATCACCCCCTCGTCAGCGTACCCATGGCATGTAAGACAATATGCCATCCTTTGTAACTGTACCAGCTCAGTATAAGCTCGCTATCCTGTGTGCATATCTCAAAATACGTACCGAGGTCACATCATCAGCCTCAGCTCTACTGCGTCGTGAATAAATCGATTGTTTGGCCATTTTCTCCATGATTCCCAAAGATACGATCGTGTCCTCCGCAGTCATCGCTGACATTGAATCCAGTGCGTTCTTCAGATCAGTGGAGAGGTTCAGTGCTGATTCTGACGTCACAGTCGCATTCAACAGTGGGAGAAGCTGAGAAGGGAATATGAACATTTATAATTTTATAAGATGCAAGTAAAATGAGTACAGATAGTCACAAAAATGACACTTGATAAGCATGAATATGCCATCAACAATATAAAAAGATAATAAATTTGCCAACCTGTGTACTTGATTTAAGATTCAATTCATGGTTTCTTAGTCCGTAAGCACACACCGAATGTTGAGAACTAAAGTCGAAACATTTATGGTACCTTAGGGGCTGTTTGATAATATTTTTTGGCTAGATTTGCCTTTTTAGAACCATTCATCCCCCTTTCTCATACTCTACCACGTTTTATATATGAAGATTCTATATAACTTCACGAAAAATAGAAAAAAACCAACAACCTCCCTACAGAATGACGTAATTATTGAACGACCCTTAAAGCATATCGAGCACTAGAATTTAGTGAAGACACATTTCTTGCTTATAGTCATTGAGAGGCTAGTTTCACAGATATTAGAAGTCTAAATACTGCAAGCTGAGATAATATTGACTAAAACTTCTGTTCTTTAAATTGTCCAACTCGTATTACAAACCTGAGCTGAAACTCCGTCAGTTCTAGGCCTTTGAACAGCAGACGACATTACTTGAACGTAGCGTGATGAGGCAGAAGGACTTATTGTGCTTGTGATCTCTAAAAACATTTTCAAAATAATTAATGATCGATTGATTTGATATTCGAAAGACAAAAAGGGGTGAGGAGGTGGTATACCTCAATCAATTTGTAAATATACCCTTGTGTGCACAATAACCATGATGTCAGAATAAAATGAAAAACAAAAACATATCGTGATTTAGGGTACTGGCGCTTGGAGCCAATGATTTTATAAGATCACGTGTGCTATAGGCTAGATTATACTTTGGTATTTTCATCTCAGTGAATTAATAGGACCATAATTACGCACACTTACACGTTTAAGATGTTTGTTTCTCAGAAAAAATATTGAAATTTCAATTCAACACCCATCGTTCATGTTTATCCCTCAGTTTGGTTACTTTTGAATTTGTTCCTATTTCCCTCTTATTTTGACCACTCATGTTATGGCCACCCAATACTGTTTTAAATTCAATGTTCTTTGATCTTGCTAATATGATGTCATCCCATGAAGCTTTGTACTGCATTCTAGTAATATTTAGTTAGATAGTTACTGATGAAGATTTGTATCTAAACGTTTACAAGTATGGTTCATTTTTGAATTAATCTTTTAGAATTTTTTAAACTTAGATAATTAGGCTCTCGTATTATTATTGTTGTAATATTTGTATTGTTCTAACGTCCTGCCAAGAAGTGTTAGTTGTTGGCTTTCTGATAAAGTTGTAACATTAAATGTTTTTGCCTTCTTCTTGAAATATTCTAACATCTGTTTATCATCCACACAAGGAAAGGTAACTTTGAGAATTCGCGGGGCATTCAACCGAGCATGAAGTTTAGCACTTTGAATAAAGTGTTCAATGTCTTCCGGAAAACATTTTGCAGTAAAGGTAGAGACATAAGCACACAACTCGCCATGTAACAGAAGGTCTTGGGTTTAATTCCAAGCAGTGCGACACCAGAGACTTTAGAAATAGTAATGCCTGTCTGCTTAGCACTCGTAGTGAAGAGATGGGTTGAGGGTTAGTGGCGTCCCTTCAATTTATCTTGATTAATGAGTATGACGTTTTTATGGTAATTGAGAATTTCAAGCCCTGGTTGTTTAACCCTTATGATTCAAGAAATTTAAAATCAAATCATGAATGATTTATACAGATATTTAAATGCCTAAAGAATGGTGTGCAGATGAAAAAGTATTTTACAGTAGAAACAGTACTTTATAGAATAGAAGGTATTTTACTACAGGGTAAGCATTTTACGATAGAAATTACAATACAAATAGAATATTAGTATTAATTTTGAAGTATAACCTTTTATTACTTGTGCATTACTGCTGTTAAGAATGGAAGCAACAGGAACATTAATGTTTGTTATGGTTTGCAGTGCTTGTACTTTACTGGTTAAAGAAGTTAATACTTGAGCTTGAGTGCTGGTTACAGTTGGATGTACTGGTACATTAGCTAGGGTCGATCTCCCTTCAGCTATGCTGCTTTTCAAAGTCGTAATGACTTGGGCTTCCCCAGCGCTTAAAGTCTGAGCAGATGATGTTTCTGAGCTCATGTACAGAGTGGAAGGATCTAGAAAATAATTGTTATGATAGATATATCGTTATGAATTTTAACGGGTTCCGATGATTTGAGAGAATGGTAATATACAAAGTACAGAGCCAATTCCTCATCAGCCTCTCATATAGCCTTATCAGCAAAACACTTTTATCCCATCACTTTAATGCCCTTTTCAATCCAGTAATCTTTGCTTAGTTTTGCTTACTTTGCATATTCATAAATGAATCATCTCGATCTTTATAAAAATTCAACTGCTTTTAAACATTTAGTACAATATGTTTAGAAATTAGCATATAAAGAAGTTTTTTCAGCGAATATAGTATATTGTAGTTGTCAAACGTTTAAAACTAGTAGCTTAGCCCAAAGCCATTTATACAGGCACCGCGGAGCAGGGGGGGCTGAGGGGGCTATAGCCCCCCCACTTTTTGCCAACAATTAAGAAACCAACAATTAACTTTTTCTGCTGTTGTTTTCTCGGGTCATAATGTAAAATAAAACTTAAATTGTGCTATTGTATCAGCGCTTAGAGCGCCCCCAGACCCTCAGCTATTGTTGACAATGACCTTCGGTCATTGCATGAAAAAATCTCCCTCCGTTTAGCCCCCCCACTTTTAAACCGCTCCGCGGTGCCTGTTATAGTTCTACTACCTGTATCATAATTTTCACAGTTTGTTCGAAACCCACGCTAGGCCGAAAAATAAGCTGCTTTCTATAAATTTATCATGTTTGCCTGACATGATAGAAAGTTTATGAGTTAAACCCTGCTAATAGAATTAACTTTGACAAGAGGCAGGATTTGAAAATTAGATCAAAAGAATTTGAGGGCGTTTCATTTGATTACAAATTTATCAACAAGATGCTAATTTGAGGCGTTACATCTACATAGTGTTAGTTGGGTGTTAAAGTGTGTTGGTTGGGTGTTGATTGGTTTTCCTACACTATACCATTCATTCACCTTTTTTCTGATTGGCGTATTACGATCCACATCTGGGTATATAAATCTATTAGGTTTCTGTTTCGTTCTCTTTCTGACGTATTACTCTGTTGAGTATCAGACGAAGTGCTTAAGTAATCTATGTGTTCTTCTCGCTATGTTTCCGATATTTCTGGCTACTTTGAAGTTTTCTACCATCTAAAAACTTAACATCTACAGAGACTTATTTCAAATTTAGTTTAGTGTGAGTGGGTCTGTGGTAAGTGTAGGGTACATTAGGAAACAGAAAAAGCAAACAGGATAAACAGGGTGAGTATCATAAAAAAAGATAGATAATTTCGAATCACAGAACTTTTCACAGCACTGAGCCAGACAATAAAATGCTTACCACCAATAGAAGAAGCAACTAAAGTGGAAGAGAGGCACGCTGCCATTTCCATACCAGTGGGTTCTTTTACTGAATCTATAAACAAGAATAAATTAAATTCACTCAAGGAGTCTAACATGCTAGATGATCCCTATTATAGATTACATTTTACTAGTGCAGGCAACTGCAATCCTCATATGCAATCACCGGGTCTCAAATTTAGGTTTTACGCAAAGGAGCCACTGTCCTAATCCAGCATAATAAGTTACCACAGTAATATCGAGGTATTCACAACTCCAGGCATATCTACAGTGAGATATTAATTCGTGTCTCGGACTAAATCCTTCTTCAGAGCCATGTTTATAATAACATTAATTCATAAGGCATGGTCTATCACGGGTAATTGAATCATACCAGAGCAGGCTACTACAATTCCAATGCCGAAACAAGAATCAATGCCTCTATATGGATAAGCCTACAGTTGTATACACATCAAGGTTACTGTGCTAACTTATTCTCCTGGTTTAGGACAGTGGTTAGCACGCTCGCCTGTGTCCACAAAAACCCGGGCTCCAGACCCGGTGGAGGCATATTTCAATTGCAGTAGCCTGCTCTGGTATAATTTAATTACCCGTGTTAGACCATGACTTATGAATTAATGTTAATATTACATGGCTCTGAAGAAGGATTTAATCCGAAACACGAATTAAGGCCTCACCGTGGATAAGCCTGGAGTTGTGAAGACATCAAGGTTACTGTGCTAACTTATTGTCCTGGTTTAAGGACCGTACTCTTCTATGAGTTGGTAGGGTGCAGACGTGTTTTTTCTCGGTCCTGGGCTCCAACATTTAGGCCAAGGAAGCGGTGCTACATATCTGGTGAAAATGGCGGTTAATGAAGAAAAAACCCTGGCAGAAAGTATAGTCAGTGTGCTAGAAGAAATAAGAAATGAAAACAAGGGACAGTACTTGGAAAACATCAAGAAAAAGTGCTTAACAAAGTTTGGCTGGAGCACCGACGACACACAAGCAGCTTTGAAAGCAGCGGTGGGACAAAATTTGTTGAGGGAAGTCACGTTCAAGAAAAAGGTTTCTTACCGCCTAAATTCACCGAATTCAGTAGTTATTCGTGATAATGATCAGTCAGAAACGGAACCTACAACCTTGGAGGATACGAACGAAGAAAACAGAGAAAAGGACGATATGCTTGAGTTCAAAAAGCACATCTGTGATACGGTAGGGAGTTTGCAGACCGAAGTTCAAGGGTTGAAGGACGCTTTTGATTCCCCCAAAATGGGTTCTCCTCGAGAACAGCAAAATATTCTGTATGAAAGATTGATTTCTTGTCTGGAAGGAAGGATAAAAAGCCTAGAACACGAATTAAATGCGAAACAACAAATTATCGAAAAAATCCTCAACCAGCAAGTTGTTGATTGTTGATAGGCACATACTCTTGCTATCTTCGCAAGGTATGGGTTTATGTGCTACGCACAAAGGGCCCACTGAATAGGTAAACTAATCGAGCAGTGCGACCCTGGTCCTTCCTCTCGATGTGACCACACCTCGTGATTCCTGTTGCCTTTTTGCCTGGAATTACAGAGAGCAGGCTAATTCTCTCCTCACACTTTGTGACAGGTCTGAAGGTGGTTTCGAACTCGGGACCCTTCGATCAAGGGTCAAGTGATCTAACCACTCGGCCATCCCTGCAATTTAACACAAGTTATCAGTCAGCAGGTAGTTTCTTCGATGAAAAACAACGAAAGTCAACAACAAAGGGAATCAGTTGGAATTCAAACCTGGAGCCCTCAAGAGAAAATGAAAGAAACAGAAAAGCAAAGAAAAGCAAAGAAGAAAGATCCCAGAGAGCAAACACCTCCCACGACACCATACAATGATAACAAGAGCACAGAATCAGAGGGAGATGCGAATAGAAAAGACAACAACAAAAGTCAAAGTCAAGTAACAATCATCGGGGATTCCATGCTTCATGGTGTAATCGACCGAGGACTTATGAACCGCCAGCGTAAGGTGTATGTTAAAGTGAATCCTGGAGCAAACACACAGGATATTGTTGATCATCTGAAACCTGTTGTTCGTCGCAAGCCAGATATCATCATCATACACACCGGTACAAATGACATAACCAGCGGTATAAATACACAGGAGTTTTTGGACCAGGCTATTGATTCGGTAAAGAAAGAATCTCCCAAGACTGAAGTTGTATTATCACTCCCCATTCTGAGAAAAGATCGGGAAGGCCAGCACACAGAGAAATTATGTGAACTGACAGTCAATCTAAAAAGGTATTGTGAGCACAATAATATTAGATTCATTGACAATGATAACATCAAGGAAGAAGAACTTGGTTCGAAAGGTCTTCATTTAAATAAAAAAGGTGTTACAAAACTTGCTCATAATTTCTTAAATTTTTTAGACGGTAATTGATGCGAGCAACATTCGAGTAGGCCTAACCCAAATAATGGGGCCTGTAGCAGCATGGGTAGTAACGACCGAAATAATCCGCAACCTCATGTTCATCGGAACTCTATAGATCATCCTGACTGGGTGGAACAAATCCAGAACCTTAGGAAAAAACATCCCAAAAATGTCATCATCAGCTATCTAAACATAAATTCTATTAGAAATAAATTTGAAAATATCATGAATATTATAGGTAACAGCATCGACGTGATAATCTTTGGAGAAACAAAACTTGACGATTCTTTCCCAAGGGGTCAGTTTAAAATACCTGGCTTTAAACTTCCATATCGGCTGGATGTGACCGCTCGGTCGGGGGGGCTGATGGTTTTGATAAATGAGAACATTTCTTCCAAGACGCTCAATGGGATCGATATTGCATCAGACATGCAAGTTATCCCCATAGAGCTAAATTTGCGTTCAAAGAAGTGGTTGTTGCTACCGATCTACAGGCCCCCAAACCAAAACCCTGCGTATTTTAGAGAGAATTTACAACGCGTTATTGACTTCTTCTTACCAACGTATGAAAATGTGCTAACGATTGGCGATTTTAACATGGATGAAAATGAGGCTGGTATACGTTCCATGATGGAAGAGAACGGGATGACTAACCTCATCCACAGTCCAACTTGCTTTAAATCTGCAACTGGCAGATGTATTGACTTGATAATGACAAATAGCAAGAATAGTTGCTTTTGCAACAACACATTTGAGACTGGCTTTAGTGACTTCCATCATATGGTGTATACCATCCTCAAAACCACTTTCGAAAGATTACCGCCAAAAGTCGTTAACTATCGTTGTTATCGAAATTTCTCTGAAATTTCTTTTCGAGAAGAGTTAGTGCGCAAAATGCAACTAAATCCCCCAAAAGACTACGCAGGTTTCGAAAATTTATATGTTACAACCTTAAACAGCTTTGCCCCAAAGAAATCCGTTTCTATACGAGGCAATAATAAGCCTCATATGTCCAAAGAACTACGTAACGCTATAATGAAACGGTCCCGATTGAAAAATAGAGCAAATATTTCTCGAAATGACGAAGACATACGGAAATATAAGATCCAGAGAAATTTGGTTGTAAAAATGAATAGAGAAACAAAAATAAATTTTTACAAAAATCTGGACCCAAGAGAAATTGGAAATGAACGGGCCTTCTGGCAGACGTTCAAACCCCTCCTGTCTGATAAGGTAAAAAACACAAATCCAAACATAAAACTTGTTGAAAACGGGTGCACAGTCTCAAAAAATGAGGAAATAGCTGAATGTTTCAATTCTTATTTCGCTAAAATTACAGAGACGCTTAACATTGAAAAGGCTCCAACAACTGAGATTATTGAACCAGCCCCTCACCCAATTTTTGAGGCCATACAGAAATTCAAACTGCATCCAAGTATCATAAAAATCAGACAAATGACAGAGGAAAGTGACGTCTTCCAGTTTCGCCCCTTTGAACTAGCAGAGGTCTGGGATGAGATCAACAAATTAGACTCAACCAAAAAGACAAGTGGGGAGTTGCCTGCAAATATTCTTAAACTGACATCTGATCTTTCTTTCAGCGTAGTAACTAAATTTGCCAATGAGATGGTTCAGCAGTGCATATTTCCTGAAAAACTAAAACTCGCAGATGTTTCCCCTGTCTTTAAAAAAGGCGATGCAACAGTGAAAAAGAACTATCGTCCGATTAGTGTCCTCTCATCACTATCAAAGGTCTTTGAGCGTTTACTTTTAAAACAGATTGAACCGTTTATTGAAAAGAAACTCTCTGCAATCCTTTGTGCTTTTAAAAAGGGACACAGTACTCAACATGCTCTTTTCCGAGTTGTTGAAATAGTTCGTCACTGTATTGATAAAGGGGGCATCACTGCTATGGTACTCATGGACCTCTCAAAGGCATATGACTGTCTCTCTCATGACCTACTTATCGCTAAACTTGAAGCTTACGGCCTCGGCATAGACAGTCTAAAACTCATATACAGTTACATCACTGAAAGAAAACAGAGGGTAAAAATAGGAAGCAGTTTGAGCGACTGGAAAACATTACCAAAAGGAGTCCCACAGGGGTCCGTACTCGGTCCTCTTCTATTTAATATATTTATTAATGACTTCTTTTATGTTATAGAGCACTCTCAGGTTTGCAATTTTGCTGATGATAATACAGTATTTGCTTGTGGTGAAACCTTAGAGGAAGTAGCCATATCTATTGAAAATGACATGAGAGAGGCAATAAACTGGTACAAACGAAATGAAATGGTCGCCAATCCTGAAAAATTTCAGTTAATTTTCTTTGGCCTAAAAGAAGAGAACGAGTTATGCATCGACATTCAAGGCAATATCATAAAGATGTCCGATACGGTGAAACTTTTAGGTGTCACCATTGATTCAAAACTTAACTTTAATGGGCACATAAATACTATCTGCCAAAAAGCAAAGAATAAGGTTAGAGCTTTTTCAAGAGTTGCCAGAAACCTTGACTCTCAAAAAGCTAGCCTACTATATAACTCGTTCATTATGACCAATTTTAACTATTGCCCTCTCATCTGGATGTTCTCTGGAAAAGCAGCAAATCACGAGGTGAATCGGGTACATAAACGCGCCCTGAGAGTGCTACTAAATGATTTCGACTCCAGTTTTGAAGAGCTCTTAAGCAGAAATGAGGAGACTACTATTCACATAAGAAATTTACAAAAGCTTATGCTAGAAGTTTACAAATGTACTACTTCTGGAAACCCCTCCTTTCTGTGGGAGTTCTTCAACAAGAAAACTCTGCCTTATACATTGAGAACAAACAATCTCCTCCAACTTCCAAAAACACGAACAAATAAATATGGAAATAACTCGCTCTCATTTCGTGGTAGTATGGTCTGGAATAGACTTCCAGACCAATATAAAGCTGCAAAAAGTAACAATGAATTCAAAATAAAAATCAAAAGCTGGAAGGGATTCGGATGTAACTGCTGCATCTGTAATTAAATCAAATTAATTTTTTTAAACGTTTGTAGATAGGGTAGAGTAAAGTTGGCCTTTATTAGCATTTGCTATTTTCCCAGCCAACTATAAATAAATTGTATTATTATATTATTATTATTATTATTATTATTTAGGACAGTGGTTAGCCCGCTCGCCTGTGTCCGATCAAACCCGGGCTCAAGACCCGGTGGAGGCATATTTCAATTGCAGCAGCCTGCTCTGGTATAATTTAATTACCCGTGTTAGACCATGCCTTATGAATTAATGTTAATATTACATGGCTCTGAAGAAGGATTTAATCCGAAACACGAATTAATGCCTCACCGTGGATAAGTCTGGAGTTGTGAACCAGTAAGGTTACTGTGCTAACTTATTGTCCTGGTTTAGGACAGAGGACCAGAGGTTAGCGTGTTTGTCTTGATGGGTAAACCTGGGTTCGAGACCTGGTGATGGCATAGAAGAATCGCAGTAGCCTTTTTCATAGATACATCAGACTTATTGAAAATGGTAAGAAATTAGGCTGCTATACCCAACTCACCAAGAACTTCTCCTTTCTTTCCATGACCAGAATCAGCCCAAGCACCAACATGTTTACCAGGATCGACTAAGGCTCTATCTGCTTTAAATCCATGAGCCCCAGAACCCGCAATCACTCCCCCATCCCCTCCACGCATAGCTCCGTTCGACCCTTTTGCTTCCACATACGCATTTTCACCATAATGAATCTGCAAAATACAAGCTGTTATCAATATTGCTATTCTTGCTTTATATTTTCAGTTGCGTTATTTCTACTGAAGAAAAACATATGACTAACCTTTTCTTTGTACGTCAGTCTGAAAACGTATTTTTCAAGGAGAAAAAATACAGCAAGTATTTTTCAAAAGGTATTTTTCAAGCTCTTAAACATACACATGTGCCTCAGAAGGAAATATGATATAATACATTTACACTTTTGAGAAAAATTAGGATTTGTAAAATCAATCAAATCAATTTGTGAGAATGTTCCTGAAATCCAGCTTGTATCATTTTTCATTCTTACAAATCAATCCGATTTATATTTTTGCATATATCAAAGATTTTTTTAAAGGATAAGCTCGAGTTTATAAAATTCATTTTAAAAGCAAGCTTGGTTACTGATCAACCCTATTAGTGAGTTTTTCTGATCTTTGGGATCTCTTCCAATAGGAAATTTGCATCTAATTGTAACCTATTCCTCCTCAAGTTAAGAGCGAAGAATAGAAACAATTGGCATGACAAAGCCTCGTTCAGGTCAGGGACGTAGCCAGAGGGGGGAGCTGGGGGAGCCGCGGCTCCCCCCCTTTGAAGAAAAGTCTATACATATTGTGTGTTGTTATCAATTTTTATGGGTTATTATCCACAAGTGAATGCTCAAAGTGCTCAACGGCTCCCCCCCTTTCAGAGCTTCTGGCTACGCCCCTGGTTCAGGTCCGGTTCAGGTCGGAGGTAGAGTGACGTCAGAGCTTTACCTATCCTGGACTTATCCTTCAAGGCTGGTATACGGAATCTAACATGTCTTACAAGATATCCTCGAGTTGGCTGGATCACTTATCAACCGATTCTTATATAAATATGTATTCGTAGATGTTATCTAGTAGAATATAAAGCATTTTGTGGTTAAATTCTGCAACTTACTTTCTTTGCTTTTAGAATCACAGTCCCTCCACTAGCCCCACATCCACGGCTTGGTTTATTCGTGAATCCGTTTGCTGTAATATTGGCATCTGAAAATATAATAATCATCATATAGTCCCTATTCTCATCGCAGAGCTCAAAATAAAGATAAATTTCCCTAGGGAACGTCTGTGCTGTATTATGGAGGATGTTCAGTACTGTGACGAGATATCATCAGTACATTACAGGGTTTTCAGTACTTTTGGAGAATACCATCAGTATTGTGGAGAGATACAATCCAGTACTGTGTAGGATACCATTAGCACTCCGAAGGGACATCTTCAGTACGTTGGAAAATAACCAGTTTAGTGGAGAGATATTTCATCACTTCTTTGAAGGATGTTCAGTACTGTGGAGGGTTTCCAGTGCTGTGAAGGGATACCATAAGTATTGTGGATGGACACCATCAGTACTGTGGCGGATATTCAATTCTTTGGAGGTAAACTAAAATAACTGTTGAGATAATACCTAACATTTCTATTCCTGGTAAGAATGGAATCATTATCTTGTCTTAGTTTATCAACTACAGTTTTAGAAGTGGAAGAGAATATTTAGAAGTCGTACCGTATCGAAGTGAGTGATATTTGGTCACTTACTACTGGACGGCTGACGAAGGGCATGACCCAAACATGAAGTATTTTTCTTGATGCAGCCATCAAACATTTTAACGGCAACATTGTAAGGGTCTTGGCCGAGTCTCACAACCAAAAAAAACAATTTTAAATACACAAACTATCTGATTTCCATTGATACGTTGGTCTATGGTAGGCAAGGACCTAGGCTCGAGGTATGATACAACCTGATAAGCCCAATTGTGAGAATCTAATTTCAATTTATCCAGTACTTACCATATTCAGAAAAGTGTGTAGTGTTTTCGATTTCATATCATATATGTATATGATATGAAATCCAAAACTACTACGAAATTTCTGAATCTCTTGAGCCCTTGCGACTTCCACCATAGCTTTACTTACTAAAGCATACATCAGAATAGAGCATCAAATGCAAACTCACTTAAAATAATTGCTCCATTAATGGCATTCAAAGATATTGCACCTCCACCAACGGCATGGGAATCTAAAGTATCTAGAAAAACAAATAAAGTGCTGTAAAAAAGGCATTCCCCTAACGCAAAATCATGAATAGGAATATTCTGAATAACTGTAGACCGGTTTTCGGCCATCATTTTCTCTGTCCTGACTCAGGTAGACTTTCTTTTTTGGTGATAAATTGGGAAGCAATAAACGATTGAAATATGGACTGTTAAAAAATATATTTAGTCGATATTCAGCTGGAGGCTTCATTGTAAAAACAGTGGTTGATAGAGCAAGTGTTTTCAGAGTAAAATGTATAGAGTACCTAATTGTACTTTGCAATAAACACATATAAGACGCTTTTAACAAGCAGCTATTTTGAGAATGAGAATTCAAATGGGCTTGCGAGTACTTACTATTTGTACAGACACTTCCCCCGATCAGATATAACGGGTCGATCCCGTATGAAAGATTGCTGCTTCTGTGTCCATGACGACCACTATTTACGTCTTTCCCAGGGCCTAGATGAAGAGGAAAATAAACTTTCGAAATTAACCGAATCAACAGTAAGATATATAACAGGAGAAATATACTGAAAAGGCAAGATTCAAGAAAATATACACTCCACCTCGACAAGCCTGTTCCGTGGTTTCCCACTAATCAGGAGATGTACAAAAAAACAGGAGAAATTAATATATTGGTTATCACTGTGGTTCTAGTAAAATGCACCAGTAAACTAACTGTTTGCTGTTGAAGTTTCTGCAAGGTATGAGCTCTGAGCCAACAATGTCGAGCTTAAGATTGAGGGGTTGTCTACTGAGCAGCCATTTTCAAATTGAAGATTTCTGTTATATTTCTTCAGTCTTCTCTAGTGCATACTACCGTAGCCTTGCTTAAAAAAGCCCTTATGTGACAATTCGTAAGCTAGTTGGTAGCAGATAAACTGACTGGCAAATACACTGGGACCTCTTTACATCATATAATGTGGCGCATACTAGCCTAGCCCCTGGTAGGAATAAGACTTCTTGTGGCAACTCGTACGCTAGCTCGTAATATGAAAACTCATTCACTCACAAATGGGAGTATTAAACATATTAGGATCTCATTTATTACTTTATATGCAGTGAAGTAGTGCATGCTTCCGTACCTCTTCTGGAGATATGGCCTCTTATGGCCTTTCATTGGCTAGCACGTTGAAAATACACTCTTGTAGTAATAGGAGCTTGGCATAGCAAACACCTCGTCCTCCTTTGCCTGATAATTACTTCCAATAGAAAGCAATACAAATAATCTACCTTTTGTCCCGTAAACACGATATCCTCCAAGATATGTATCTGAATCATAATCCAATTTAACACCATTAACATTTATCTTTGTATCCACGGTAATGTTGCCATCTTGAGCAACTATCTCCAACCCATTTTTACCAGATATCGTCACATTGGAAGAATTTGAGAAATTGACAGGCCCAACAAACTCGAATACGCAAATCTCAAAACGGTATTCCTGACACGAGATGATTGCTTTTCTCTTCTGGAAGGATCCCGTCTTGTGGTAGTCGTGATTCTGTATTGTGCAATCCGACGTGTTGATGTGAATGTCTCTTTTTTCACTAAAACTAGCTGAAATATAATTTGATGAAAATAATCATCATGATTCTTATAAATTTCAAGAGGTTCTCTCAATTCTAGTTCAAAGGATCCTGGGTTCGAAACCACCTTCAGATCTGTCATAAAAAGTGTGAGGAGAGACTTTACCAGCTCTCTGTAATTCCAGGCAAAAGGGCAAAAGAAGGCATGAGGTGTGATCACATAAAGAAGAAGGACCAAAGCGTACTGCTTGACTAGTTTACCTATTAAGTTTGCCCTTTGTACTTTATGCATAAACCATCACCTTACAAAGATAGTAGGTATATTTGCCTATCATCTATAAATTTACTACTTCCATTAGTCTACCTATTCAGTGGGTCCTTTGGACTTTGCACATAAACCAACCCCTTACAAAGATAAAAAGCATATTTGCCTATCAACAACAAACTCTAATTGTTGAATGACACCCCTTCAGCAAGGAGAAAATGATACAACCACAAATATATAATAACAACTGAAATAAACAAAATGAGATAACGAAAGACACTAGTGATCCTTTTCTATCCCATGGCAGAATAAGAAGCTACTTGAGGTTGGCATTTGGCTCGAAGTAAATTCTTCGAGGTGCTTCAAGAAAATTTTGAAGATACTAATTCTTTTATGAGTGAGTCTATTTTAGGACCCTATTAAGAACACATCAACAACAACAAATCAAAACAAAGACAGAACAAAAACACAATAGCAAAACCAAACATAAGGATGGTGAGGAAAATCGCAAACATAGCTAAACATAATAATTACTAAAGCTTTGCGTCTAAAACTCGTCCTATTATTACGTCAGAACAGTATTTGATCAGTACAGAACTTGAGGATGATGATGAAAATCATCAACATAGCGAAACATGATAACTACTGAAGCATTGCGTCTGACACTCATCAGAGTAATACGTCAGAACAGTCTTTGATTAGTACAGAACTTGAGGATGATGATGAAAATCATCAACATAGCGAAACATGATAACTACTGAAGCATTGCGTCTGACACTCATCAGAGTAATACGTCAGAACAGTCTTTGATTAGTACAGAACTTGAGGATGGTGAGGAAAATCATCAACATAGCGAAACATGATAACTACTAAAGCTTTGCATCTGACACTCATCAGAGTAGTACATCAGAGCACTCTTTCATCAGTAGCTACAGAACTCGAGGATGGCGAGGAAATGAAAAATTGCGAGATATAATAAGTACTAAAGCTTTACGTCTAAAACACAACGGAGTAGTACGTCAGAAAGAGAACGAAATTGAAACATCTAAACATACCAGTAAGCTTTATCTTTCCATCGCTCCCTGCATCAAGCCCCCGTCCGCCATTAACAGAGACCTTGCTGGACGCATTTTCGATTTCCACAGCTCTGATGTCAATAATACCACCACCACCTCCGTCTCCACAGTAACCCGAGTAGTTTGAAGTTTTGCCACTATCGCCTCCATCAGCACTTAGAATTCCTTTCAAAGTTACCTTAAAATCAAAGTTTGAAATGTGAAAGTCAAAATTCAGAATTTCAAACCCGTGGCTTGAGAATGCAAATCTTTTCAAAATAAATAATCTACATGATTTTACTTATAGTCACATCACGTATAATGTGACGAACAGTGAAGAAATCCTTATTTCAAATTATTATTTTTCAACTAACGAATGGAAACACAACCAATTATATAAATCAAATAAACCATTGGAGTACGAAATAAAGTACTGAGGCACTGCAATACACGCTTTTTTATATAAGGAAGCAGTTTATAAGGAACGTCGTACAGGGATTTCACGCAAAATACAATGGATTCCGTGCTCTAATGTTTCCTTCAAAGGAAGAAAAAAATAGAAATTTAATGAACTTTTGTCAGTAGGCCTTGTGGTAGGTTCGTTACAAAATAAAAAGTGTGTAACCTCAATGTACGAATTAAGAATGTAGAAAATTCTAACGCTTCCCACAAAATATGCAATTTTTGAAGTTTGAAACTGTAATTATTTTGTTAACACATAGATATATCTTGGTATCACTTAGAGAAACGCTTGCTTTACATGGGCCATCTAGAGTATGACATTTTTGAAATCTATGTTGCCGGTAAAAAGCCACTTCACATGTTTACAACATACAGCCTTACCTTGCTTGCTTTAATGAGAATCTTGCCACCGGAGCTCCCTCCCGAGCAAGCAGGATAAGTCGTGTTCTTTATTGAAAATCCATTTGCAAGAATTTTCGCATTTTTTCCTGGAGAGAAAAGATTACAAATTGTTGTTGATAAAAATATTCAATCTCATACACGATCTATAACAAGTCTTGATCAAAATGAGATAACCTTCCTCATCAAAATGAAAAAATTGAATAGGTTTTGATATTTCAATCGGTTCCAGATTGTTTCAGTCTTACATAGAAATCTTTAGAAAGTTTCCATTAACAAAACGATATTAAAACCTTCAGCAGATTTTGAACGGAATGGCATGGCATCTTAAACACATTGCATTGAACATAAAAGCGAAATTGCAAAAACGAAACAGATTCCACACAAAATAAATGAATACAGCACTAAAGCAGAATAAACACATAAAAAACAGAAACGTCCTTCTGTGGCTTAGAGTTATAGGAACAAATAACAATAGGATGCTAAGTAATGGGATGATAAATGACTAATGAGGCTCATATAGGGGATTCAGGAAACAGGAGAAGATGCCCAAAATTAAAAGGGAACAAGAGAACATGAGACAAATAAAACAGGAAACAAGGGAATTTTGACAACAAGCAGGGATCAGGGAGTACAAAAGATCAACCTTTCTTCTTAGAACAATGAGGGAGCATTTGCAATTTCTATAAGGGAACAGAGGAACATGATTCCCCCCCCTGTATGACCATTAGTGATTTACCAAGATGTAAAAATAGTATAATTTATCTTTATTCATCACCCTTTGTAAATAGGTAATGCTTTAACTCGGAATATTTCTTCATTGGTAATGTCTTTCCGACAAGTAATACTCAGAGTAACAGAAGAACATGTCTGTTTTTGATGCGTTAATTTTGCATTATACTTGCTCTTTGATCACATATATCGAGCACTATCGCCAGGACAGGCTGTCTCCACTCGAGTTTGATGTATATGTGGTAAAGGACAAATACGCCACAAACATCAAATGAATAATTAAATGACGATTACCAATTATGAGATTCTGTGTGACAATTATTCTGATTGCACCACCTCCACTCCCAGGGTCGGAATCGTAAACAATTGCTCCTGGAATAAGAACATTTACATTTAAGTTAACATTTCAGTTGGCGAGATAAAATAGTATCAATTACCGAACACTTGATTTTTACCTGTCTTTTTCTGACCCCTTAGTGTCTTATTGTGGTGGGTCGAGATTGGCCAATCAGAAAGTAGGTGAATGATAGGCATGGTGAGAAACAACCAATCGGAGGTCCAGAAAATCAAACGATAAACTGAAAGAGTTATGAGTAAAAACGAACCTATTCTTTCCACACAATATGGGATCTATGGTTCTGTCATCGATAAACTGTTATTGAAAGAGCCCCAAGTTAAAAAACTCTTTCTGTAAACACAGATGGAATCCACGGTTTTGATGTAGACGGACTCCGAAATTTCTAAGTGAGATCTTGACCTTGCTCTGCCGATGGGTAAGAAGGGCCGTCTCAGTAATTGCGAAATACCTTTCAGTTTTTCAAGTCTCCAAGCAATAAGATTAGGACAGTGGAAAATCGAGATAGTCAAGAAATCTTCTTGGACGTTTTTGATTATTTGATGGGATATTAAGAAGGATCTTCTTTAAGGTAAGTCGTGTATTAGGAGTTCGTAAAGGACTCTAGATAACAGTTCATTGTTCATCTCAATGGGCCACTCGCAATGGTCAAGTTATTAGTTGCTTCTCACTATACAAGTCAATCAACACTTCCTTGATTGGCCATTATCAATCCACTTCTAGGTATAATAATTCATTAGGGTTCATTTTCGTTCCCTTTCCCTACTAAGCTGAGTGTTGGACACAAACCTTCATAGTGAATATCATGTTTCGTTACGTTTCTCATTTTTCTCACCATCCACAAAGTTCTGTACCGATGAAAGACTGTTTTGACGTACTATACTATGACTAGTGGCAGACGCAAAGCTTTAGGGAATATCATATTTCATTTTTGTTTCCAATTTCTCCAGCACCCTGGAGTAGAGTGATGTTTTAATCAAACTTACATTACCTGAGTCTTTATTTCGAGATCAGCGGTTAAGGGCCATCTCGGCCAAGAAACTTGTATGGAAAAGAGAAGTAAAGTGCTGTTTTTATCAAACTCACCAGTGCTGCCACCAACGAGGTTTTTCCCTGGTAAGTAATTCTTTCCATAGAAGAATTTTCGATCGGAATCTTTCCACGACCCACCACCATCACCACCATGCCCGCCGCCATGATACGTCATCCCAGCACCAGGCCCAGCCCCTGAAGTAAACAGAAACTGACAGGTTTACTTCTAACGAGTAAAGAAACATATTTACATAAATTGGCTAAACTGCAGTGAAGGAGACAGAGCTTTGTTGTTTGACAGAGAATGAATTGAATTAATATGCAACCTAGTAACTGCGAAGGATTTAGGAATGTAAAGTAAATTGTGATCGCGATTGTTAAACACGTCTATTGAGAATTCCTCTATTTTCATCATTGAGATTGGGATGTTTGATTATTTCAGAGCTGGAAATTGGGATCAGTACCACCCTTTCAGGACCCTCTTATAAAGTCGTGCACCAGCTTACTAAACTGAACTTGTCCACTGGTAGTGCATGGGAAGTGCGTTTATCTCCGTCAATGTGATACCTTATTAGTTTTACTGATTAATATGTAAAAATTGATAACAAGAGAGCCTTTTTCCTTAAGTTCATAAATAATAAGATACCAAAATAGAGAAAAGTTTACTTATAAAGATTATATCGAAGCGCTTTAAGAATGGTTTATTTTTGAATTGAAACGTAGATAGAGGTACATGTACGAAGTCTGTGTTTCGGATTTCCCTATGTAATACACTGCTCAATGCATTAATGCAGAGTGTGAAATATATTGAAATGTACTTCCTCGTGAGTGGGTAACCACGAAATAGGCTTGTCAAGATGTGGAGTTAGTGAGTTTAGTTCCTTGACTCTTTGCTTCTCAATATATAGAGTTACTATATGCACTATTCTCTGTTATTCACCTAAAGTGGTTGCCTTTCATACTGCACCTCGAGAATCCCCTCCCCCCTCCACCCCATAAAGGGAATACGAATACAAATCTAAGCCAGAAAGCTAACCCACTTACCAACATAGCAGCACTTAGTTGTGTTGAGCACGAAACCCCCAAGATACATTGTTCTGTTCCCAGTCTTTTCCATTGCAACAGCATTAACACTCAAAGTGGTGTTCACCTCCAGACTTCCGGCGGTGCGGATTTCGAGTGCACGGCTGCCATTGATATAAACTGTTTTATCAGATTTAAAGATTTCATGCTCTGCAATGTTGTTGAGAGTGAAACTTGCGACTTCGTAAGGCCATGTGAAGTTGTTTCGACACGTGAGACTCCTTCTGCTTATATTTCCCGTGAGCACTTGCCCACCTCCATGCAGAATTTGATTTTTATCTGTGTCGATGAAGACATTCTTAGCTATAAAGATAAGAAGAAATTTATTGTATCATGGGTGAAAGAAAACGAATTGACTAGATATCCACATCAAATGTGGAACAAAGACGCTAGCAATATGAATTACCATGGGGAACGTCTGTGTAGTACTGTTGAGGATGTTCAGTACTGTCCGGGAGATATCATCAGTACTTTGGGTTATACAATTAGTAGTGTTGAGGATGTCCAGTATTGTAGAATGAAACCACCAGCACTTTGGGACTTTGGGTATTACTTTCACATTACTTTACAGTTTCCCCCACAGTACTGAACACCCTGAAATGTAATGATGGCATCTCACCACAGTACTGATGGTATCCTCCCAGAGTACTGAAAACCCTCCAATGTATTGATTGTATCCCCCAAAAGTACTGAAAACCCCACAATGTACTGATGGTATTCCCCCAGAGTACTGAAAACCCTCCAATGTACTGATGGTATACCCCAAGGTACTGGATACCCTCCAAGGAACTGATGGTATCCCCCAGAAGTACTGAACATCCTCCAATGTACTGATGGTATCCTCAAGAATTACTGAACACCCTCCAAGGAACTGATGGTATCCCCCAAAGGTACTGGATACCCTCCAATGTATTGATTGTATCCTCCAAAAGTACTGAACTACCCACAATGTACTGATGGTATCCCCCCAGAGTACTGAAAACCCTCCAATGTACTGATGGTATACCCCCAGAGTACTGAAAACCCTCCAAGGAACTGATGGTATCCCCCAAAGGTACTGGATACCCTCCAATGTATTGATTGTATCCCCCAAAAGTACTGAACACCCTCCAATGTAATGATGGTATCCCCCCAGAGTACTGAACACCCTCCAATGTACTGATGGTATCCCCCAAGAGTACTGGATACCCTCCAAGGAACTGATGGTACCCCCCCAGAGTACTGAAAACCCTCCAAGGAACTGATGGTATCCCCAAAAAGTACTGAACACCCTCCAATGTAATGATGGTATCCCCCCAGAGTACTGAAAACCCTCCAAGGAACTGATAGTATTCCCCAAAAGTACTGAACACCCTCCAATGTAATGATGGTATCCCCCCAGAGTACTGAACACCCTCCAATGTACTGATGGTATCCCCCAAAAGTACTGAACACCCTCCAATGTAATGATGGTATCCCCCCAGAGTACTGAAAACCCTCCAATGTACTGATGGTATACCCCAAGGTACTGGATACCCTCCAATGTACTGATGGTATCCCCCAAAAGTACTGAACACCCTCCAATGTACTGATGGTATCCCCCAAAAGTACTGAACACCCTCCAATGTACTGATGGTATCCCCCAAAAGTACTGAACACCCTCCAATGTACTGATGGTATCCCCCAAAAGTACTGAACACCCTCCAATGTACTGATGGTATCCCCCAAAAGTACTGAACACCCTCCAATGTACTGATGGTATCCCCCAAAAGTACTGAACACCCTCCAATGTACTGATGGTATCCCCTAAAAGTACTGAACACCCTCCAATGTACTGATGGTATCCCCCAAAAGTACTGAACACCCTCCAATGTACTGATGGTATCCCCCAAAAGTACTGAACACCCTCCAATGCACTGATGGTATCCCCCAAGAGTACTGAACACCCTCCAATGTACTGATGGTATTCCCCAAAAGTACTGAACACCCTCCAATGTACTGATGGTATCCCCCAAAAGTACTGAACACCCTCCAATGTACTGATGGTATTCCCCAAAAGTACTGAACATCCTCCAATGTACTGATGGTATTCCCCAAAAGTACTGAACACCCTCCAATGTATTGATGGTATTCCCCAAAAGTACTGAACACCCTCCAATGTACTGATGGTATCCCCCAAAAGTACTGGATACCCTCCAAGGAACTGATGGTACCCCCCCAGAGTACTGAAAACCCTCCAAGGAACTGATGGTATCCCCAAAAAGTACTGAACACCCTCCAATGTAATGATGGTATCCCCCCAGAGTACTGAAAACCCTCCAAGGAACTGATAGTATTCCCCAAAAGTACTGAACACCCTCCAATGTAATGATGGTATCCCCCCAGAGTACTGAACACCCTCCAATGTACTGATGGTATCCCCCAAAAGTACTGAACACCCTCCAATGTAATGATGGTATCCCCCCAGAGTACTGAACACCCTCCAATGTAATGATGGTATCCCCCAAAAGTACTGAACACCCTCCAATGTACTGATGGTATCCCCCAAAAGTACTGAACACCCTCCAATGTACTGATGGTATCCCCCAAAAGTACTGAACACCCTCCAATGTACTGATGGTATCCCCCAAAAGTACTGAACACCCTCCAATGTACTGATGGTATCCCCCAAAAGTACTGAACACCCTCCAATGTACTGATGGTATCCCCCAAAAGTACTGAACACCCTCCAATGTACTGATGGTATCCCCCAAAAGTACTGAACACCCTCCAATGTACTGATGGTATCCCCTAAAAGTACTGAACACCCTCCAATGTACTGATGGTATCCCCCAAAAGTACTGAACACCCTCCAATGTACTGATGGTATCCCCCAAAAGTACTGAACACCCTCCAATGCACTGATGGTATCCCCCAAGAGTACTGAACACCCTCCAATGTACTGATGGTATTCCCCAAAAGTACTGAACACCCTCCAATGTACTGATGGTATCCCCCAAAAGTACTGAACACCCTCCAATCTAATGATGGTATTCCCCAAAAGTACTGAACATCCTCCAATGTACTGATGGTATTCCCCAAAAGTACTGAACACCCTCCAATGTATTGATGGTATTCCCCAAAAGTACTGAACACCCTCCAATGTACTGATGGTATCCCCCAAAAGTACTGAACACCCTCCAATGTACTGATGGTATCCCCCAAAAGTACTGAAAACCCTCCAATGTACTGATGGTATCCCCCAAAAGTACTGAACACCCTCCAATGTACTGATGGCATCCCCCAAAAGTACTGAACACCCTCCAATGTACTGATGGTATCCCCCAAAAGTACTGAACACCCTCCAATGTACTGATGGTACCCCCCAAAAGTACTGAACACCCTCCAATGTACTGATGGTATCCCCCCAGAGTACTGAACACCCTCCAATGTACTGATGGTATCCCCCAAAAGTACTGAACACCCTCCAATGTACTGATGGTATCCCCCAAAAGTACTGAACACCCTCCAATGTACTGATGGTATCCCCCCAGAGTACTGAACACCCTCCAATGTACTGATGGTATCCCCCAAAAGTACTGAACACCCTCCAATGTACTGATGGTATCCCCCAAAAGTACTGAACACCCTCCAATGTACTGATGGTATCCCCCCAGAGTACTGAACACCCTCCAATGTACTGATGGTATGCCTCTACAGTAGTGATGGTATCAGACATTACCTAGGATGGGTATATACTGAACAACCTGACATACCCCTGATAACGCTTGTAACATTCTATGCAACATTTTCAATTGCAATACTAATAGTAATGAATAATATCAAATAATCTCACTTGCTTGAGTAGCCAATGCGATGAAAGTTGACAACAGTAAAACCTTTGCAGCCATGGTCAAAATCATCTGAAACAAAGCATGTTCAAATTATAATAGCTTGATGGTTATGAAATCGCAATAAAAGCTAAAATACAAAAACAAGTTTATGCTGTGACTTTATAGTCATTAGAGAGAGATAGTGTCAAAACTAAGGGAGTCTTTTGCTTCATCTTTTTGTGCTGAAATTCGGTACGAATTTTTATTATTTTCTTTGTTATTGTGCATTCTCGTCATGCTCATTCTGGCTGATGCAGTGAGAATGCAATACCAATTGTTTTGGTTTCTAGACCACTCTTATGAATATGGTGGCTTCAAGTTCCATTATGCTGTAATCCTCAAACAGCGAAGAATGATTACAAAGTGGAGAAGAATTTCTAGGTTAGGATAAGGAATTTGAAAATTAATCATGATGATTTGTGAGATAAGATGACCATGCTTGAATTGGTACAACTTATTGGCACACAGCAGTAAGAAGGCACTTCTTTGGTGATAAATGCTATTTGTGCACACTAAAGACTAGATTTTGACCAGTACAGAACTTTACAATGGCAAGGAAAATCAGAAACATAGCGAAACATAATAACTACTGAAGCTTTGCGTCTGACACTGATCAGAGTAGTACATCAGAACGGTCTTTGATCGGTACAAAAATTGAGGATGGCAAGGAAAATTGGAAACATAGAGAAACATAATAACTACTAAACCCTTTCGTCAAACATTCATCAGAGCAGTACGTCAGCTTTAGTAGTTATTATGTTTCGGTATATTTAAGATTTTCTTCACCATGCTAAGACCCTTAAGTCATCATAAACGTCACTGAAACATCGGCAATTTATGACTGTTGAAAAACTGAAATCATTCGTAATTTATTTTTTGTTTTTTGTATTGAGTAATTTCAGCGAAATTTCATGGGCTGAAACAGTTCTAGGATTCGAAACGATGATAACAAAGATCATTATTTTAGAGATTTGACATGCTGCAGTCCTTGCATTCGCTAAGGCATGCCACGGCATGAAAATAAGTAGATATGTATCAAATAAAACAGAAGACTGAAAATGTTCCTTACCATCTTTGTAGCATTTATTCCACGCCACCTTCACTGTTCTGCAAAATAAAAACGAACAACTTGAAACCCAACTCAATATTCTAACCCCAAATAGAATTACTTGTCTTAAAAGCAGGATTTACCTATCTGTCCAAACGCAAAGCAGATTAAACAAACTCAATTACTCCTTTCTGATAAAAAGCTTGTCTTTCCGTGCTTTTTTATAAGAAACTACGTAAAGAACCATAACACCTTTTATGCTATACCACAGAACAGAGAACACAAAAGCTAATAAGTATACATTTAGAAGATATAAATGATATTGTATTGTATTGCATACATTGTTTATTATTAGTTTTAACAATAGTAAAATTTCACTAATTTAGACCAACATGAAGGAAGTTTAAAGATTGCATCAGGCAAGTCGACCTTAACTAACATCAAAGGACTATGTTTGTTGCCATTCAATACCCCAAAATATGTCATCATAATACATCTTACTTGGGCAGAGCGTGCCTGTCTTGGCTACAGTACTCGATATACATACTCGAGAATGGAACAATATAACAGTACTATTTACACTCAATACACGTTTAAGCAAGCATGTTCATCTGTTACTCCGAGTTTCGTGCTTGCACACTCGTCAGACGGACTACACCACTATATATATATATATAATAGTCTGTCTGATGATTGCGTAAGCATGAAACTTTAAGTAACAGAGAGCCAGTCTCCTTTCTTGTTTCTATTCTATATATATATATATTTTTTTTTTGTTAAACGTAGTTTTAATTCAACAACTGTCACTTGTTATTTCCAGGCCATATATTGTTGTTGTAGTTGTGCTTATATAAAAATGAAATGTGATTCGAAGCATATATGGTTAAGCCAGCTATTTGGTGCATAAGACTGAGTGAGTTTCTGTTTCACGTTGTAGCCTTGGTAAGGCTGGGCCTTGTTTCCAGCTAAGAGATTGTCTTATCCAAGAGTCTTATCCTTTTTGAGGTCAATAATTTTGATAGAAGAAAATGTTTGCTCATCTATTTGATCGTATGTTGAGGTAATGTATAGAGAATTTTTTTCAATGTCGTAATACGAAATTATGTTCTTACTGACCCCACTATCCTTTACTTTACTTAAACTCCCAAATTTGAAGGAACGATTGCAAAAAGGAGGTATACAAGGGAGGTAGACAAAAAGATCCTAGTGGTAGTAGCCTGTCTTTCTGATAAGGCATTCCCTATGTCCGAAGAGATATATTTAATTGATACCATCAAAATTATTCATCCCTTGAAAATCAGTGGTTAAAGAAGAAACTGGGAAGGAAATTTATTCACGAGCTAATGAGAACAAGAATTTTATCTTGAGTTGGCTGATGAAGCTCTAGTTTTCGTTACCAGTTCATATAATAGTAAAGAACCTAAGGACTTTCTGCACCTCAGGTTCGATGCAACGTGGTTTGCAGCTAAAGCAGTCCAGAATTTTAAAACACCAAGCAGCTGGTTACGGGTGTATACGTGCATGTCAGGACACCCAGCTTCTGGACTGTGTAAGTTCAAAACAACCGCAAACCTCGGATTTCGAGTTGGATAAAAAAACATGTTCTTACAACAGGTGGAAAAAGAATCAAAAACTCAAAAACATGATTGTTTGCTCATAACTACGGGGATGAAATATAAATTTTAATATTGCGATTTCAATAAGGCCTCCGAAAACCCGTTTTGTGATCAAGCAGAACCTTGAATATAAAGCAACAATTTTCACACGTTGGCCTAACAAGATTTTTATATCTTTAGCACTAGCCTAATTTTCTACCTACAAGTTTCTTACACTCATTTTTTATTAGAAACTAGGTTTGACTCTCGAGCTAAATTTTCTTCAATTTAGATTCCTCTTATTATAATAGGAGAACTTTCTTGCTAGTTCTCAACCCTGAAGGCTAATTATCATAGCCTGTCCGATGCTTTTTAGAAAAATCTAGAAGGTGAAGAAAAAGAGTTGAACAACTTTTAAAGTCAGGTAATTCAAAGACTATTAACAAAACTCAAAGCAAAATGAACACATTGAGAATTATTTTGTATCTGTCTGATGAGTGAGTAAGCACGAAACTCGGAGTCACAGAAGGACATGACTATTTCTTTATGTGTTCATTCCGCTTTATATTTATCTATAGCCAGGATAGGCAAATCCTACTCGTGTTAAAGATAAGGAACCTCTAAGTTTCCTATCTTATTTGAGTCACGAGAAATCTCATACCTAAGATTCTCAACAATTGGAAACATGAGCAATTGAGATAATTTGTTCCAGACGACATGAAACGAGCAGGACTTGAACACACGACCCCTTACTCTATACGTCTGCACTATTTCTTATGGAGCATCGAAGCTGATGCCCTCATTAGCCCTTTCGGAGCTGCGTGAGGAACTGGTAACTAGTACGCTGCGGGATGCATTGTGGGATAGTTTTATGGGACGCTTCGCTCCGTAAACAAAACAGGCGTCCCACATAACTATCCCACAATGCATCGCTCACCGTACTAGTTACCAGTTGCTCGCAAAACTCCAAAAGGGCTAATAGCTGAGTGAATAAAGTCACTGATGAACGATTAAGAGGTCGTGGGTTCGAGTCCAGCTTGGGACATGTTCCTTCAAATAATTCATCTCGATTTATTTTCCAAATACTGCTTCTTCTCAAGAAAATATTTTCCTTAGATAGAATATAGACCCTTATCTTTAAAGCAGGTTTAATGCAGAATTCAGTACATCCCGTCAAAGACTTTTGGCGGACTCGGTCTACTCTATGATAGGACTTATTTTGAATTCTTTAAAACATGAATAAGTAATAAAAGGAGAAGAGAGTTAATAAAAGCTATTATTTGATTTATTTGGAATATATCAATAAATGAACAAGTTATTCAAAAAGAATAGTGTCAATAAAAGCTATCATCTAATTCATTTGAAATTTATTAAAACATGAAGAGTTATTAAAAAGATCGGTGTAGTAAATGAAAGACCCGTTCTGTATTTAAGTATGAACATGAAAGACCAGTTAAAGGCAAAAGGAATAATAGATCAGTGTATGATTGTTCGATACCGTTTTGTTCATAATGGATAGAGTATAAACAGTGCTCTGACGACAGGCTATGATTTAAACTTGAATCGAATATAAAGGAGAAAATGAAAGGGGGATAGATTATGGAATCAAGGTGACACTTTTAACGATATGAGTCTGTCTATGGACAGAATGATTCAAGTTTTAGATGATGACGTAGATTGGTAGATATGCAATTGCAAAAAAATTAAAACAAACTTATGATTTTTGCAATAGATAAGGGATATGAAGGCTCTTTGTAACTCAAACATTCATGCTCTCGCAGTCAATAGACTATCTTATCTAAGACTATCTTATCTATATCGGGCCTTAACCTCGTCCATCGACCACTGTGCTGATGATGTAGACAACACCGTGCTTTCGATATAATTTTCTTAATAGATACCGTAGCTCTTCCCATAACCTTACCCCTAACCATAAACTTAGCCCTTCCCATAACCTTAGCCTTTCCCATAACCTTACCCCTAACCATAATCCTAGCCTTTACCATAACCTTACCCCTAACCATAAACTTAGCCCCTTCTAATAACCTTAGCCCTTCCCATAACCTTACCCCTAACCATAATCCTAGCCCTAACCATAACCTTACCCCTAACCATAAACTTAGCCCTTCCCATTAACTTAGCCCTAACCATTATCCTAGCCCTAACCATAACCGTAGCCCTAACCATAACCTTAGCCCTAACCCTAACTATAACCTTCCCCCAAATCATAAACTTAGCCCTAACCACAACCCTACCCCTAACAATAACCTTAGCCCTAACCCTAACTTTAGCCCTAACATTAACCGAAGCCCCAACCAAAACCCTACCCCTAACCAAAACCCTACCCCTTACCATAACCTTAGCCCTTCCCATAACCTTAACCATAACCATAACCCTACCCTTAACTATCAAAAGCATAGCTACCAAAACCAGAACGGCCTAAATCAGTTGTAGCTGCAGTCGTTGTTCCCTGGTAGCTTTGCGTTGCCAACAGGAAATATCCTATCATGCATTTCGTGAAACAGAGTCCGCCATCTTTAGCGCAATCGTCAATCAAGTTGAAACCAAGGTAAAACTTGGATCACGTGAATGAAATCATAAAAAGGTTTTTACTGGAAATATTTGAGCAGCTGTACAAATCACGAGCAAAGGTTTAGGCTTTCGCAAGTAATTTTCAAGCAGGAGAAGGAAAACGTGCAAAAATTCATGAAAACAACAGAACTATTGACAGCACTATTTGCACAATTTCGAAAGAGTTTTAACGATTAGAAACGAATTTTGATCGTTAAAAACTTGAACTCAAACCTGGTGAGAATTGGAGATCTAGATTAGCAACAAACAACTAAAGGCTTTATCAAACACTAATTAAAGTAGCTAATACGTCAGAAAGAGAACAAAAGTGATACTTTACGAGTTTCTATACCGATTGTTCTTAACATATGTTTCTACGTATTATGTTAATCTACATTGATCGTCTCACTAGACCTCGGTAATGATTGGCTCTTTCCGCACTATAACAATTACCAACCCCTTCCTTGATTGGCCAAATTTAATCCACCTGTAGGTATGATAATTCGTTTGGTTTCGTTCTCGTTCGCTTTCTGACGTACTTACTCTGTTTAATTTCAGACGCAAAGCATAAATTATAAATCATACATTGCTATGTTTACGATTTTCTCACTATCTTAAAGAGCCACTCCAGTGAAATATTTTTATTTGATGGATAGACCTATTCAGACCCGCTGAGAACGAATCTGTGATTATTTTTTTTTATATCTCTTGCTATTTTCTCACAACAAGCATTTGTATTACTCTAATTGATTTGAATTGTTTTTGAAAAAGTTTTCGGTGCTTTTCGGTTTGACGTCACATGGATTTTCGACACTCGAGAGATTGCTCGTTGTCTATCCTCGCCTCAAGCGTTTTTTATGTGCGAAAGTTAACAGCTCTGACCGCTACTAAACTTCACCACCTTAACATATGCAAAATGAGAGTTATATGCATCTGCAACAATGCTAGAACAAATTCTATACTTTTTAGCCGGCACATGTTCGTGACATCCTCAAACGCAACGATATTGTGTGCTTAATAATTTTTCAGAGGTAAAGATTTAAGTGCTAAATTTCAAACGAAGAACTACAATGGTAAACATCAACCTGTTTATTTACGAATTTCTCTTAAAGCGAGCACACAAAATAAGAAAAACACTTGAAACGAAAATATTAAAAGCCTTTCTCATCCCTCGCTAATTTCGCAAGCAAACATCGGGGGATAGATTCAAAGCAATCCGGGCGATTGTTTGTTGAGATTCTCAAGAAAAGCTTTCTGCAATTGCAATAGGAAAGATGTCTGTATCGATTGTTAAATACACAAACTTAATTCAAGATACGCATTGGACGGGTTCTATAATTTGTGTTTAGCTTAGAAGTATACTTTTATTCTTTAATTCACGATGTGACCAGCCAATAGGCTATCTTTACAATAACCATGTGACAGAACGGGGTAATTTCATTGGCCAATAATTTGTGTTTAGCTTAGAAGTATACTTTTATTCTTTAATTCACGATGTGACCAGCCAATAGGCTATCTTTGCTATAACCATGTGACAAAACGGGTAATTTCATTGGCCAATAATTTGTGTTTAGCTTAGAAGTATACTTTTATTCTTTAATTCACGGTGTGACCAGCCAATAGGCTATCTTTGCTATAACCATGTGACAAAACGGGGTAATTTCATTGGCCAATAATTTGTGTTTAGCTTAGAAGTGTACTTTTATTCTTTAATTTCATGATGTGATCAGCCAATAGGCTATCTTTGCTATAACCATGTGACAAAATGGGATAATTTCATTGGCCAATAATTTGTGTTTAGCTTAGAAGTATACTTTTATTCTTTAATTCATGATGTGACCAGCCAATAGGCTATCTTTCTCATAACCATGTGACAAAACGGGGTAATTTCATTGGCCAATAATTTGTGTTAAGCTTAGAAGTATACTTATATTCTTTAATTCACGATGTGACCAGCCAATAGGCTATCTTTGCTATAACCATGTGAGACAAAACGGGGTAATTTGATTGGCCAATAATTTGTGTTTAGCTTAGAAGTATACTTTTATTCTTTAATTCATGATGTGACCAGCCAATAGGCTATCTTTGCTATAACCATGTGACAAAACGGGGTAATTTCATTGGCCAATAATTTGTGTTAAGCTTAGAAGTATACTTATATTCTTTAATTCACGATGTGACCAGCCAATAGGCTATCTTTGCTATAACCATGTGAGACAAAACGGGGTAATTTGATTGGCCAATAATTTGTGTTTAGCTTAGAAGTATACTTTTATTCTTTAATTCACGATGTGACCAGCCAATAGGCTATCTTTGCTATAACCATGTGAGACAAAACGGGGTAATTTGATTGGCCAATAATTTCTGTTTAGCTTAGAAGTATATTTATATTCTCTAATTTCATGATGTGACCAGCCAATAGGCTATCTTTACTATAATCATGTGACAAAATGGAATAATTTCATTGGCTAATTGCAATAATGTGTGTTAGTCTCAGATGCATATTTCTATAATTTGATTTCAAGATATAGCTATCCAATGAGCGATTTGTGCAATAATCATGTGACAACAACAAGGTAATTTCATTGGCTAGTTGCAATAACCTGAGTTTAGCTTAGATGCATATTTCTACAATTTGATTTCAAAATATAGCTAACCAATGAGCTATCTTTATCCTGACCATGTGACAACAAGGGGTGTTCCTATTGGCTAATGTCAGTAAGAAGATTCACTCCATGTATTTTAGCTAAAATAAAAAAACTGAGAAATCAACAACCTTAAAACTAAGGTCAGAGTCGGTCTGAGTGAGTTTAAGTTTAACATGCAAGCCTGGTCATGGCTGGGCTTTGTTTCCAACAAGGGTATGGCAGTAAGCACATAATGATTGTATTCAGGTTTTGGTGTTCATGACATATTCCAATTACCCTTCAATTATCATAGCATAGCTCGGGTATTAGTATCAATTGTTTATTAGTAAATGTGCTGTTTAGTGTATTCGATCAGTAGATTAGTTTTTATCGTCGTACAAACCAATACCCTACGAAGATAGTAAGCAAATTTGCTATAATCTTTCAATACACTGCTAGATTGATCGACCTATTTAGTGGTCCCTATGGGCATTGCACATAAACCAATACCTCACAAATATAGTAAGCGTATTTGACTATAAACTATCAATGCACTACTTCGATTAGTCTACCTATTCAGTGGGCCTTTGTGCTTTGTACATAAACCAATACCTTATGAAGATAGTAAGCGTATTTGCCTATAAATTATCAATGCACTGCTTTGATTAGTCTACCTATTCAGTGGGCCCCCTTTTGCTTTGCGCATAAACCAATACCTTATGAAGATAGTAAGGGTATTTGCCTATGAATTATCAATGCACTGCTTTGATTAGTCTACCTATTCAATGGGCCCTCTTTTGCTTTGCACATAAATCAATACCTTATGAAGATAGTAAGCCTATTTGCCAATCAACTATCAATATAGTATTAGTCATAGTCTAGCTATTCAGTGGGTCTTTTGTGCTTAGAAAATAAACCAATATGTACCTTAATAGAGACTTATTATGTTATCAAATATAAGCAGCCATTGCACTATATGGCATGTCCTAAAGCAGAATGAACACATTAAAAAACAGACATGTCCTTCTGTAGAAAAACAGACCAGTCTTTTTTAATGCGTTCATTCTGCTTTATAATTGCTATAAACTAATGTATATTGAGCACTATAGCCAGGATAGGCACTCTCTTCTCGAGTTAGATATGACATGTCCTATTCTTCTCCGTATGAGAAATATACAGAAGTTCCTTTGCAGTATTTCTTTCAATGAATAAACCAATACCTTTGATGAATACCAGGTATACCGTTAACAAGTATACAAGTCAGGCGAGCTACTCAATTTAGATTTTCGGTAATAATTCTTAGCACGTAAAGGAAGGCCTAACTTGAATGTTGGCATATGAAGCAATATGTTGTAATGAATTCACAATAAGTAAAATAATGAGTTTCCACTTTATCACTTAAACGTTGAAAATAGAAAAATCAGTGAGCAAACGTTAACTAAGAACTTACGATATCTGTTTAAGTCTTTTTGCCCTGTGAGAGTATTTACAAAATGTCCAAACTGTTGTACTGATCAGAAGAGGCGAGAACAACAGTTTTCATAAACTTGCAGTTTTCAAAAACCCACAACCGATTATCATCATGACCACTTCGAATTCTTTGCAAATGCTGATTAATTCTTTTATGCATTTGACAAAACTGTTGATTGAAAAGATATGAGAAACAACGAAGAACTTTCCCACCGATATCTTTACTGTGGGCGAGATTCCGCATTGTTCTAAAATGTTCAGAAACTTGTTAAATAGGCCAACAGAGTAGACTGCTTTCTGAATGTGATAAGGCTCCTTCCCAGCCTTAGCATCGGTTCTATACGTTCTGAATAGATCTACACATCCATTCCTAATCTTAGAACACTGTTTGTATCTTAGTCAGATAGATGGCTATGTCATATGTTGATTTAGAATATAGATAAACAAACTTTAATCTACATAACTTCAAGATTCACTCATAAGGAAGCGGATAGAGTAGGCAGAGTCTTGAAGCACAGATCTACTTATTAGTCAGAAATATTTCCACTCTTGTTTTTTCAATACTTTATCTTACTTCTACTATTCTTTTCAGAGAGCACTTACAGCAGGAGCTATTTAGATCCTTGTTCATTGTCAATATCCTAAATTAATAGATGATATATTTCACCAACTGCCAATGATACTTTTGGCCTATCCAAGGGGTCGTGGTTGAATTCCTAGCATGTGCATCGCCTTCAACAACCATACTCTGCGTGTATTACATTACACTTATTTTGGTTTGTTTTAGTTGGTATATTTCCATATTTTCTTAGTTAACTTGAGAAGAAGCAGGATTTGGAAAATCGATCGAAATAATTCAAGAGAGTGGTAATGACCAAGGTAAGGGAGGATTTCTCACAAGTTATTTCAATTAATTTTCCAAATCCTGCTTCTTCTAAAGTTTACTTCTTCAACTCTGTCCAGTGTTGGGGTTGCGATAGTCCTCTTGGTGTGAGATAGTGTGACACGACGAAATATTTTCATTTTCAAGTTCATATGAAGACTTGTCCATTTAAGGCTGGCGATTACTGTGCTCCACCTAAATACCCTCCTGAACTTATACATGCGGGAAACGAGCTGCCCTCCTTAATTCTACAGTTCGAAGAAAAGCCTCTCTTTGCTTCTAATATCATGAAATATGTGGGCCACTTCTATCCAGATATAGCCTTATTGATATTCCAACATCACAACTTTTTATAATCTTTTAGTTTTTACTTGTTGTGCTGTTTGCCTGTATTTCAATCTTGATTCATTATTTCTTGCAGCTTAGCTGCCGTATCTAATAATTCAAGTAGTCTATGAAATGAAAAATACATATAATAATTTGTAAGATTAGTATATATTTTATAACCTTTATTATACGGTATATTTTTGTATTCTGATATTTTCAATTTTTGTGCTTTTTAGCTGTATTTTCATCTTATTTCATTATTTGTTGCAACTTCTATAACTAAGAATTTAAGTAGTGGATATGTTTATGAAATGAATCGTTTATGGATTGAATAATATTGATATCAAGTCGCTTATCTATCTAATACTCTTAATAAGACTATATGCAAAGTCATAGACTTCGGTATAAAGACTGGTCAATACATGAAAAGATTCGATAAACTAAACTTTTTATCTCTACAAGTCTGTTTCGTGATTACTCACTCACCAGGAGATAAACTGATAAAAATATTCAACTTATTTCGAATAAAGAGTATATCTCATTAATATTCAGTTGTAGATAAATATATTTTCGTAAGTTTCTCTTCTGATGAGTGAGCAATCACGAAACAGGCTTGTAGAGATGCAGGGTTTAGTTTTTTGACTATTTACTACTGATGTATAAGACCAAATATGAGTAAGTATCATAAATCGCAGAAAACTTCAGACAAAATCATAACATGTAGAGTTTTTTTTGAACCAAAAAACTTTTGCGAATTTCAACATTTCAAAATTCAAAGCGAATTTCAGATTTCCTTATACGAGTTTTCGAGTTTATATTTCCCAGTAACAAATTTCGTTTCACCAATAAAAACAAATCCAGTTTTATTAGTCAAATGCAAACCAGATAACTCAACTCGAAATCAAACAAATGCCAAATCCAAACTACACAGAGAAAGGAAGAAAAGCTTACCGGAATTACGAAACTGGTACTTGAGACACTGTGACAAACTCGATACTTTAATCCATGGATTACATCGATTGCGATCACATAAACACAGCAAGGGACATCAGTGGATTTCAATCAGATTGTCTGCTGGTCTGGTCGTGTGTTTCAGCGAATCGGTTTATCTGTAATTTGAAGAAATATGACGCATTACCGACAGGTGCCTCAGAATCTTTAATTCAGGGGGTTCAACATTGCGAGAAGAACAATCTCAAGATTAATCAACGAAGCCTACCAATTTAAGGTATATGCAGCCTAATGCAAAAGTTCATGAATGAAACATGCTTCATATTTCCAACCTGTGGTACATATTTCCAAAATGGTTCATATTTCCAAAATTGTCCATATTTCCAACTTAGGATACATATTTCCAAAATCGTTTATATTTTCAACCTATGTCACGTAATGTCCATATTTACAAAATGTCCATATTTCCAACATATGGTACGTATTTCCAAAATGGCACAAGAAACAACAGCAATTTGTAGTGAGGTATTGCATTAAACATTTTCCTTACTGGAAACAAGATAAGGTACAGCCTTAGTCAGGATCAGCATCACGTTAAAAAGAAACTCACTCACTCACAAATGGGTTACCCATAACATATAAGAACATCGTATGAGAGTATTTAGTGGGGTTAATGCAAAGTGGTGGAAAAAGTCGGGATACACTCTTTTTTTATATCAGAACAATTTTATAAGAACACGAGCCTCAAATTTTGCTAAAACTTGAGAACAAGCTAAGAACAAACTGATGCTGACCATATTTTGCCCATAATAAGAATTTTAAAAAATAACCGTGAGAAATAACCGCAAAAGAAGTAGATTGGCAGCACACTGATATGTCAGATGGTCAAGTAAGTCAAAATTTGCAATAATTACCACAACTGATAGCAAAGACAGGCTTCCAAAGCATTATGAAAGTAAGAACAATTTAAGAACATTTCTGGCAGAACATAGAGAAATAATTTAAGAACAGCCAGCTTCAAACCAATTCTACTGGTTCTTATAAAAAAAGAGTGTACAGTTGCACATCAAAGAGAAACTCACTGACTCCCTTCCTCTAACTTCATTCGAAGTATTCTACACAGATCCGGTTTAAAGTGCCCTGGACTCGAATTCAGGTTATTTTCAATTTCAAATAAAAAATACAATTTGGTTCTTTTGTCTGGCCTAACAGATGGAAACAAAAGAAAATTCAAATGAATTCAGCGCTTAATTTGTCTTCAAATAATGAAACCGTACCTGCCTTCAGCTTCGCAAGCTATTACGATTTTTGCAAATATAAACAACCTGTTTAGCTAAAAGCAGTATTCAATACTCCAGCGCCATTTTGTTGGTAGTGCCCACCTTTCATCCAGAGGTCTGACTGGTGGTTGTATGAAATTGATTTCTTAGCATCAAACAACGTTGTTTAAGATGGGTTGATAGGTAAGCAAAAACAGACAAATTACAAGCAATAAACAGGCAGGGGCGTAACGCGTATATCTAAAGATCATATCAAGGAAAATTGTGTATTACCCTTGAATCACGCGAGGGAACGTCTGTGCGGTATTGTGGAGGGTGTTCGGGGTTGTGGAGGATGTTTAGTACTGTGGAGGATAATCAGTACTGTGGAGGATAATCAGTACTGTGGAGGATAATCAGTACAGTGGAGGATGTTCACTACTGTTGAGGCTATTCAGTACTGTGGTGGATGTTCATTACAGTGTAGGATATTCAGTACTGTGGTGGATGTTCATTACAGTGTAGGATATTCAGTACTGTGGTGGATGTTCATTACAGTGTAGGATATTCAGTACTGTGGTGGATGTTCATTACAGTGTAGGATATTCAGTACTATGGAGAATGTTCAGTACTGTGGAGGATAATCAGTACTGTGGAGGATAATCAGTACTGTGGAGGATAATCAGTACAGTGGAGGATGTTCACTACTGTTGAGGCTATTCAGTACTGTGGTGGATGTTCATTACAGTGTAGGATATTCAGTACTGTGGTGGATGTTCATTACAGTGTAGGATATTCAGTACTGTGGTGGATGTTCATTACAGTGTAGGATATTCAGTACTGTGGTGGATGTTCATTACAGTGTAGGATATTCAGTACTATGGAGAATGTTCAGTACTGTGAAGGATGTTCAGTAATGTGAACGATGTTCAGTGCTGTGTAGGATGTTCAGTGATGTGGAGGATGTTCGGTACTGTGAAGAATGTTCAGTAATTTGGAGGATGTTCATTACAGTGTAGGATATTCAGTTCTGTGTAGGATGTTCAGTACTATGGAGAACGCTCAGTACTGTGAAGGATGTTCAGTTATGTGGAGGAGGTTCAGTACTGTGTAGGATGTTCAGTAATGTGAACGATGTTCAGTACTGTGTAGGATGTTCAGTGATGTGGAGGATGTTCGGTACTGTGAAGAATGTTCAGTAATGTGGACGATGTTGATGTTTAATATTGTATTTAGTAACTGCTGCAAATATAGTATTCTATAGAAATTCAACTCGTTTTTTGAAGTCATGTTTTGAATTTGTTATTATCTGAAATGGAAAAACTTACCTTGACCGATCTTCGCCGCTTATCGTGACAAGCATGTGATATGCAACAGGGCAACATTTTATCAAGTTTCCATCGTAAACAAATCTACACTTATAAACAGAAAGACTGTCTGTGCATTAAAAGATTGTTAGGAATGATTTCTCATCTTATCTAGATAGAGTTTATTCCAGAACTAGTTACTTATCAAATATTCAAGGCTCTCGAAGTCTAACGTTGGTTGCTGATAACTGTGAATTTCATCTCTACTGGACATGACTAAATCTGACATCTATGCTCCATGCTAACGTGTTATGAGACGTGCAACCAATTTTCCTGACTCATATTTATTTCTTATGTTATGTTGAGTTGTGAAGTTATCAAGTTGAGTTATTGAGCCAAGTTGTTAAGTTGAGTAAAGGGCATTTGGCTAGATAGCTTTTTTCGAGATTTCTCCACGTGTCCTAAACTTACCTAGTTTAAGTAAAAGACTTATCATGTATTCTGTAAATCAAAAGTTATATGTATATAAATGAAATGAAGATGAAAGTTTTTCAGTATCATAAACTGCGTCAAAATAGCCAGAAAAATCAGAAGCAAAGTGAAGTGAAAACATAGATTACTTCAGTTTTTTGTCCGACACTCTACAGAGTAATACGTCAGAAAGAAACGGAACAAAAACCTAACAGATTACTATGTACACCTAGATGTGGGTGGAAATAGGCCAATCAGGAAAGAGGTGAATGAATTTTGTTTCGTTCTTTTTCCGACGTATGATTCTATTGAGTGTCAGACGAAAAAATGAAGTAATCTATGTTTTCATCTCGCTCATGTTTCCGATTCTTCACGCTGTTTTTAAGCTCAGTACCATCCTATACACTGCGTCGAATGAATCAAAGAACTTGACACTGCAAGGGAGTTAAAATAAACCCCTACTTTTAGAAACAACAAAAGCTTAATTACCTGTAGACAGAGAAGAACCATCCAAGACCAACTCTTTCGCTCTGTGCTTAGGCCAACAATATCGTCTTTCAACACCAGATAGCTGATCTGAGATTTATTTCATCAATCCTAAATTAAAAAATCAAATTTCAATTCCTGCTGGTAGAAGGCACACTTACTTGTGGTAACCCGATAGCATGTGAAAAAACAGATCAATACCCCCGGAAAATCAATAAAGGCTTCTCTAATTACCAAGGATCTGTCTGACTGAAGCGTAAAGATGGCAAAGAGAGCCGGGGAGGTGGTTATATCAATAAAGTGATGTGGGTTTAATTAATTCAAGAATTGATGAGGACAAACATTGGGATATTGAGCAAAGTTTGTAATACAAAACCAAATAGGTAAAGCCTTCGCGTTGGAGAGGGCTGTTTTTCTTCGACTTTGTTTTTTTCCTCAATGAAGTTCGATGAGAAGCCACGAGGACAGATGAGCCATACGATTTTAATTACCCTTATTCGTTTCAGATTTCTCCGTTTTTGGTGATGTAGTCCAGAAAACAAGACTCAATACAAAGGGTAGGAGGGCGTGAATATTTGCTAATACCACTAAGATCTGCACTAGAGGCCGTTTAACCCAGGCCCAAGCCAAAGGCTGCGTCACAACCTCCACGTCCTCCTACTAGTATTACACCATATTTTTGTATGCTTTGAATAAAATTGAATTGAATTGAATACACTTGCAGAGATCCCTAACATAAAAGAACCTAAAATTACATCCAGTATGACATGTTATTTTTGGCTAAAAGAGCAGCAGCAAAGAAAATTGGTTTTCGTAATATGTTTTGTCAGTGTTTTGAAAGGATATGCAGAGCGAGCCAACTGTATATCATTATGCTACTAGAAGATTTCAGACCATGACTATCCGCTTATGATAAATGAAAAATGTAAAAACTTAACTCTTGGAGGGCCCTGTCAATCTGCTACAGTTTCTATCCCAACGCTAAAGCTCTAATACAGCAGATTGGGGAGATAGCAGGCGGAATAGTCCTTTTGCTAGAATTTTTCTCAAAACCGAATACTTTTCTATATAGATGGTTCACAGGTAGTGTAATGGTGGTGTTGAAATTTTGAAAAGCCTTTGCAGTTCACAACTCAACAGTTGAAACTAAAGAAGATTTAAAAAGGCAGGGTTTTTTCAAAATCTTCTGACCATGTTATTATCAACACCATTATCAATCACCAACTGTGGATGATTGCCTCGTAACATTCTTCAAAATATGTTTCAGCCTACCAAAACCTTTCTGCGTACGGCCTTGCTTCAAGACTGCGTATACAACTGTGGATGATTGCCTCGTAACATTCTTGCACACGGCCTTGCTTCAAAAAACATATATTCCAGATTTCAATATCTTCTTATTTCTCTCCTTATTTTTCTTCTTCTAAGCTTGTAAGCTCGTAAGCTATGGACAAACAATATAAGAGAATATTGGAGCTGTCAGGGAATTAGATTCTGGTAATAACTTTCATCTACCGGTGCTTCTTTGTCTTGATTCTCTCTGTTCTGACACGACCCCCGGGCTATTCAACGTTACCATGAAGGACTGGGTATCTCACACTTGGAAGCAGAAAGCTATCATAAACACATAAGGAAAAGTTCGTCTCCCCGGCAAATTTGTCATTTAATTGGGAATTTCTTGATCTTGAATCAATAGTTCTTTAATATCGAGAGTTGTCTGATGATCACATAAGTGCGTCAAACTTGAAGTCACAATAGAAATATGTCTTTTTTTGAAGTCTAACTCTGTATATTCCGCTCTGCTAATGGCATAAACCAGTCTGCTATCCAGAAAAGACATAGCAAATACCTTTTCTCAAACATTTTTTTTTTTAATTAATTACTATTTGTTGAGTCTTACTTATTGTTTCACTATTTCCGTCAATCGATGATCTATGATACATATATATCACAATCATCACCATTAAACCTACCAATAATTCTTCATTTCCTCGTAAAAGTGTATCTAAGATTTTGTTCATAATTAGGACTAAAACACTTCTCAAGTTGTTCTTGCCAATTCCATCGTTTTTTGAATGATCATCATTTGTTATCACTTTATCCAAGAAAACATTTCATTCATTACATTCTAACAAAATTGTGTAAAGAAAAGCTGGAAAATAAATTAAATCAAATGTACCTGATCTATATCAAGAGAATGGAGAGGTGCGTTGTAATGTAATGTGAAGAAAAACTGACTTGGTGTCAAACTGCCCAAAACTCAGAAAGAGCAAACAAACGAACCAGTCTTTAATCTTGACAAGACTGTATTATCTTCATTGACTCCATCATCGCGCCAGGGGCTACCTTTTGCAGTGGTATTTCAAGCTTGATTCTTCCATCATTAGTGTTAGAATAGATCTCAATCAAAGTTCTTCTTGGCGAAATCTTAGCTTTGAACTAACAACCTGCATAGTTTACTCAGCGAAATGGTCGATAACTTGTTTGATGGCTTCGTTAGTGGTTTCATCATGCAGTAGGTATTATTCCTTTAGCTGTAACCTAGAAATTCTTTCTTTAAACATTCCAATTCCAAACTTACCAGCATCCATTCACAATGATTATTTTCAACATCTCTAGTTTACTACTGACATTTAAGTAAGCATTAATTTCTACAGACAAGATACGTTCAGACACAATATACGACATGATAGTCACCAAATATCATGACAAGCCTTTGATTTAGTAGGGCAACGTAAATACAATCGGTCTTATCAAGGCTGTTTATGACACAATATGTATTGGATATGATAGTCATCACTTATCATGACAAGCCTTTGATATTTAGAAGGGCAACGTAGAGATCCGTCTCCCATAATTGGGAAATGAGAAATGTCGTTTCTTTCTTTCTTACATCTTTGCAATACGTACGGAAGAAACCACATTTCTCATTGCTCGATGATGGGAGATGGATCTTTGTAGAAACGTTGCCCTACTAAATATCAAAAGCTTGTCATGATAATTAGTGACCATCATATCAAATATTGTGTTAGAAATAGCCTTTATAGTTCTGAATGTATTTACGTTGTCCTACTTAATATCAAAGGTTTGTCAAGATAAGCTGTGGCTTTTATGTCAAATATGGAACCAATGTCTAATTCAGATTTTCGTCTACTCATCACATCTGCATATATATTCAATAAAACCAAGTTTCTAATAAGATATTTAAATTCAAAACATTCTAGAATATTCTTCATAAAGGGTCATATTGAAATTTCAAATAATTAAACTGAAAAAGGTCATAGCTACATCTTTGACTTCTTGCCTTTTATCATCTGTTCCATTATGTCCCAGTGTTCTTTTGGCACCTAAAAGTGGAGAAGTTGGGAGTTGAGTCTCATAAAGAGTTTAAATAGTGTTACATTGGTACAAAACTTAAGAATGGCGAGAAAATCAGGAATGTAGCGAATTAATGAAAAAACAGCTTTTCCTCTGACACCATGACACTTAATTCATGGTATTTTCCAAGTTGCATTTCGTTTGCAATTTTAGATAGGCCATTTAGGAGAATTTGGGAGTTGAGTCTGTAACTGATGTAGAAGATGGAATCAAATTGAAGGTTAAAGGTGTTAGAATTTGACAAGGTAGCTTGATTGAAAATAGAAATGAGACGTGATCTGATCGGTACTGAGTTTCTTTGTACTAGGTAGATATTTTTAATTGGATGGAAATTGATAAACATGGGAATGGTGGGTATGTCTAATTTAATTGGGATGAATCCCTTTAGTATATAATATACCGATGAAAAAGTGTGTGACAGGTACAGATCTTTAGAAAGTCGAGAAAGGAAAAAGACATGGAAAAAATGTATGATGCAACTCTTTTAGATCCGACATTATCGGTAGTTGGGGTACTGGTTTATTCTATTGCCCAAGTTGCACGATAATTTGAAGATTTTAACAAAAGCTTATTAATCACTGCCAGTCTCCAATCTATTCCATTTAACTAAAAGTTTTGAGGGTCGTACAAGGGATTTCAAGATCATGGAAATAAGCTAAAAAATGCGTTAGGAAATAAAGAAAATTGTGTATAAACTAGGGGATAGGGAACATTTTGCACACATTTTGTTGGGAGCATCCTGAAACTTCAACAAAAGACATGGGAAGATATTATGGTTTTCAAGGGTACAAAGGAACGACCAACCCCTCTATATAACTCTCGGTTACCATGAAGTCTCTATCATATAAATTAAAGTTGACTTTATGATAGTATATAGAAAACCATATTTTAATTACTCGTTAGGTTTAATTTTCGTTCTCTTTCAGATGTACTACTATCTATAGTGAGTGTTGCAGACGTAGCTAAAACTTCAGTATAATTATAATGTTTCAATAGGTGCAATAATTCGTTAGGTTTGATTTTTGTTCTCTTTCTGACGTACTGCTCTAATGAGTGTCAGATGCAATGTCTTTATTGTTATAATATTTTGTTAAATATGATTCGCTAGGTTTAATTTTCGTTTTATTTCTGACGTACTTATCTGAAGAGTATCAAAGGTAAGGCTTCGGTAGTTATCACGTTTCGCTATGTTTCTTATTTTCCAAGCCACGAAATCGAGATTATAGTAGCTAATTCAGAGAGATTAAACTCCGCATTAAAAAGCCACCCACTAAGTTTACAAAAGCAAATTTGCTCGACAAAATATCCGTTCCTCGTTATATAGGGCCTAAAAGACGATTTTCTGGTGGGACTGTTTGCACAGAAACACGAAAAACAGGCTTCTTAGCAAACAAGACATCAGGAGAACTTTCACGACACGAGCTACCAGCTGCATAATCAAAAAAAGCAGAGAAAAGCTTGATGAGTTTGCTATTAGAATATAAAGGTGTTTACATTTCATCCACTCACAAACTGATATTTTTAATGGAATTGGGGAGAATAATATTAATTCTATTGCATGGTGAGAATTGAATCGAAAGGGATTCGACTCTGTTTAATTGGGCATATTCTCACAATTTCAGTGTTTGATAATATCCATCCAATGAGAACTCTTCTTAATAGTAGACAGAAGATATGAGCCAATCAGATCACGGCTTATCAATATTTGAGCACACGCTGTATTGTTAGGGACTAATGTCTTTAACAAGGATTTAGCTATTGCAACTGTTAAGAATTATGATAATATATTTTGAAAAGTTTCTTGATTGTTGAGTTTGCCCGGCTGCTTGAATAGTTAAGATGAAAAGGAGTGCGGACTCAATGTAATCAAGAAAATATCATGCAGCTTGGCAATTAAGTACCACAAAAAGGCCTAAGGAGAATCTTGCTAACTCAGCTTAAAATCACATCACAGAAACATGGGAAAAACTGCTTTAAGCTTTTCGTCTGACACACTCTCTCGTTCTCTTTCTTGCGTAGTGCAACGTTAACAAACAGCTGTTAAAAAGTCATTATATTTCGCTATGCTTTCGATAATTCTTGCCATCCGAAAGTCAATCTTGCACAAATCCATAACCATTTTCATAAGTTATGAAAGACCTCAAGATAAGAGGCATAAAAAAAGATGATGAAATTCGTTGATGCATGAGTCAAAACGGGTTCATTATTCCTTTTGTCTAACCATGGATGCTTATAGAGTGGGAGCTACTTCTACTATATCCTTAGATTAATTCAAAAATAAACCATGCTTTTAAACGTTCCGATAGAATTTTCATCAGTATACTATTCTCAATGATTTGGGGACGTACTTAAAAACCTAATTTACAAAGCACAGGGTTACCTATAAACCTAAACAAGGGCCTACTTAATACAATAACGGTTAGACTAAAAATAAAACAAAGGTTGGGCTGAGAATGCAAAGAGAAGTTAACAAGTGCAGAAAAAGTGAAGAATTTGGTAATTGGATTGGGAACTACGTATATCTTTATATATGGTCATTTGTGGGTTGATTTACTTGTTGATGTACATCATCATTTTATTCATTATCTCACATCGAATACATTATCATCAAATAAACTCAATTTTCTAATTGAAACTTTTCATAAATTTTTCATAATTATCATTATTATCATAATAATGCAAAAGGCAGGACCAGTCATTGGACGGGGAAAAGAAGGCCGAAAAAGCGAAATATTTCTAAAGAAATTTTGTCTTATTTGAAAATAGCATTTAACTTAAAATTGAGGAAATGGAATCTTACTAAAACAATTAAAAGTTGTTTGACGGAACAACCGGGCGACAGACTGTCTTGCAAAACAACCGGATAGCTATATGAAGTATCACAATAATTTGATTGTTAGAATTCTTAATCAGGATGGCGATGAATATCAGAAACATAATAACTACTTAAGCATTTTGTCTGAAACTCATCAGGGTAGTACCGCGTCTCGTGTGGCTATCGTCTCTGCATTTGTTGAGTGGTGGTACAATATTTGTGATTGACATAGCTTAGGTGACAATTTGAATGGTATTTGATGGTAGCTCAGCGGTTAGAACACTGGCGTACAGAGTCAAACATCAAGGGTTTGCTTCCAGCTTGGATTATGTCAAATCAAACTAATGATTTCGATTGTTTTCAAGTTACATAAAAGTTGAGAAGTTAGATAGTTTACCTTTTGTGCTTCGTTGAATTCGCCAACCAAAGCTCGAATTTCACCACCATCAAAATAGATTACCTGACAAAAAGTATAAAGAAATTGAAAAGTTCTTATCCATTTATCTAATATCGAAAACTAATTTTGGAAACATGATATGCAGCTTTAAAAACTAAATTCTCAAAAAGGACATAATACAATGAATAATAACAGATATGAAACACAATATGACAGGGATGTTGATAAAAACAAAAGCTACCCACCTCAAGGACCATATTCTGAGAGGTGTGATGAAAACGTTCATATGCGAAATTTCAATCATCCTACCTTCTAACTTCATTAGCTAGAAAGTTGGATGAAATTTTACATACAAATACGAACTTTTTTCAGCTTTCATTGTTCTTTTACCTTTTTTATCCCAACCTTCAGCATTTTGTGGTATTTCATACGATCCAGGTGTGAACTCGACCGTAAAGAACCGTTTTCCTCATAAACAGAGAATGAAAAATACAATAGTTTGAATTGAAAAGTAAGATCCCACCTCTCAGCTCAAGCACTGGAAGCTGGGGTGATTTCGTCCATATAAACAGAGGATGAAAAATACAATAGTTTGTATTGGAAGGTGATATCTTACTTCTCAACCGAAGGGCTGGAAGGTGGGGTGTTTCTGTCCATATAAATAGCCTGTTGAAGTTGTCCAATTACACGAAAGTAGAGAGGAATGACCCTTTATGCCTTTGAAGACAGTTATAGTTCTTACCTCTCCGTTAAGCCATGTTGAGAAATCACTGACCATAAACGTTGCGAAATTTGCCAGTTCTTCTATAGTTCCCATTCTCCCAGCTGGGATACGTTTAACCAGACCTTTTTCGAACTGCCCAGTAGGATCCAAACGAGAAAATGCACCCTAAAATTGAAATGGAATATGAAACAGATTATCAAGTTGGTCTTAATACAATATAATCTTTTTTCCTCGCATATTATCATTGGTGGGCTACCCATATGCCTTAAACAAATCTTGGACCTGGGGACCTACCAACCATAGGCAAACACGCTAACCAAACTATCATTTGTCATCATGTACAGAGATCTCTCTTGTATTCATGCAAAAAGAGTCTCAAATGTTAGAACATACATGTTGAGGAAGCACTCGGTTTTTTATGCAAGCCCAAAGAAGTTCCAGTGGCAGACACTAAAGGGGCAGAGGTTGCAGTTGCCCCCCACACAATATTTTCAGAAACAATACCCTTTTGCTCAAAGAAAATAGGAAATATCACATGGTTTACTTCAAACAGTGGGTTTGCCCCCCCCCCCCCAATCATTGCCAAAGTGTCCACCACTGAGCATCTCATAGAACCACCACTCATCCATCTAGATGTCATACCAGCTGCAGTTTTGTGCATCTTCATATCAGCTGCTCATTGCTAGAGAAGGCTTGGACAAAGATATGTTGACTTGGTTTGCACTACTTTGTTTCTGTTTGTATTTGATCTTGGTATGTTGAGGCCAAATATCTACATCAACAACCATGCTCTTACAACTGAAAGTTAGGTATTTCCTAAGCTCATTCGCATTATTCACCAAACAAAAATTTAATAAAGGAAATTGGGGTTAAATGAGTTAAATGAAATTGAATGGAATCTGGGAGTGGATAAAAAATTCACCTCTGTCTTGATAGGTCCAGGAGCAATGGTGTTGAATCGCATGCCGTATCTTCCCCATTCTGATGCCAATGATCTTGAAAATAAAATCATGATTATAAAAAATGATTGTAATGCAGCTTAAAACGATTCTTAGTTCACCAATATTTTAAACTAATATCATCATATGCGTTGATTGGTTCAGAACTTCTGAGTCTTCAGATAAAATGAGGTTAGGTAAAAGGCGTTTGACAGCAGTTTTGCAACTAATTATAGCATTAATGGGTGATAGGATACTAGTCAAGCAACTTTTGTCTACTTTCTATTAAATAGGGCCCTTGATTATTGTGCTTTTGACTGGAAGTTGTTAGTGTCGTATGGATAGGCCCTGGGCAAATTTCAAAACTGGAAATAATTTATAATTTAACACCAACATCTAACTTAAGAAGAGAGTGCCTATCCTGGTTTTAGTGCTTGATATACTTAAATATAGAGCAATTATAAAGTAGAATGAACACATTAAAAAACATGGTATAGTCTGTCTGAGGAGGGCATAAGCACGAAACTCAGAGTAACAGAAGAACAGTCTTTGGATGGTACAGAACTTCAGTATAATTAGAAATATCGGAAACATAATGAAACGAACACATCTAGATTACTTAAGCTTTTCGTCTGACACTCAACAGAGTAATACATCAGAAAGAGAACGAAACAGAAATCTAACTGAGTGGCCTATTTGATCCACATCTGGGTATATAAATCAGTTAGGTTTCTGTTTCGTTCTCTTTCTGACGTATTACTCTGTTGAGTGTCAGACGAAAAGCTTAAGTAATCTATGTCTTCGTTTCATTATGTTTCCGATATTCCTGGCTATAGAAACAGAAGAACATGTCTGTTTTTTAATGTGTTCATTCTACTTTATAATCTAACACCATTTAGAATTGGTAAAATTGTGATATCATCTTGCATTGTGTAGGATAATTCTGACAAGAATTAAAATTTCTAGCTAGGCCAATCATTTTCTATTCTTTATCATCTTTTGGCTACTTTATGTCTCAAAAGTAAAGAGATGACAACGATTATCAAAATCTTACTTGGTGATTGCTTCAACGCCTGCTTTGGCTGCTGCGGATGGTACAACAAAACCTGAGCCATTAGCCGCATACGTGGCAGAGATGCTTAAAAAGCTAGCACCTGAAACAAATAGCAAAAGCATTGAAAAATGTCCCAAATGTAATTGAAAGCCAAAGACATCTCTACAAGAAAGAATGACATCTGAGACATCTAAACAGAAGAAAGATTCTTTGATTTCTATGAGTCAAGTCCCTTCATTTGAGGACAATAAATTTTCAGTCTCAGTTTATTCAACGAAGAATGTTGCTTTGCCCAAAGTCAAGTAAGAGTCAGGAAAGAAGGCCTCTCCGTTACTGATTTTCAATATTGCCCTTTTGTGTCTACATCAAACTAGATATAGTTCGATATATTTGCTTGGGCTGCCACAATGTTGCCAGCGTAATTTGTCCAAAGTTTTCATTCCTGTGCGGTATATCTTAGTTGGTGCGGTATATCTTCCTTGGTTGATAACTGAAAATCATTGCTGAGCAAGCTAGCCTGTATAAGTATGATATCATTATCATTAGCTCCCATAGAATTTAAAGTCTGAAAAGTACCTTTATTTGCATTTATTAGTCTTTTGCCGATATCCAAAGTAACAAATGCAGTTCCATTCAGAACAATGTCCACAACTGTCTTGAAACCATTTGGCGAGAGTCGTTCAGTTGGACAGAGAAAATTTCCGGCAGCGTTGTTGATGACAATGTTTGGAAGACCGAATTCTGCTTCCAAAACATCAACAGCTTTTTTGACAGCTTCAGGATCTCTAACATCTCCTTGAATAGGCAAGACCTGGTTTCATGATAGAAAGAAAAACATTCAATTTGAGGAAATCAGGCATCTACAAAACTAGGATACTGTAGGGAAGTAGAGAAATTAAGGAAAAAAAGCACATAAAAAATAGACCAAAAGGGATAATATTCGACAGCCTGTCTAAAATCCTTTTTCAAGTCTGTTAATTCCTCTCTGTTAAAGGAAAACTAACCCAGTATTAACTACTAATTATTGATAGCCATTTGGGGCTTTATCATATGTCAACATCAGTGACATTATTGTGTTGGGTTATATATTGACATTGTGTTTTAAAAACTCCTTGTGTTTTAAAGATTTCTTGTGTTTTAAAGACTGCTTGTGATCGTCGCTATTAGATTTATACAAACAATGTTAATCGAAATAAGGATATATTATGCAATAGATCAAGCCTACTTACAGGATTACCGGTTTCCTTGGTGATTTCATCAGCTGTCTTTTGCAGCACTTCCAGCCTCCTGGAATAAAAACAACAAAAACAAATCAGGCATGGAGAAACTTTGTGATGATTTGTTTTCCTACACCTTACTAACCATTCACCTCTTTTCTGATTGGCTTATTTCGATCCACATCTGGGTATATAAATCTGTTAGGTTTCTGTTTCGTTCTCTTTTTGACATATTACTCTGTTGAGTGTCAGACGAAAAGCTTAAGCAATCTATGTGTTCGTTTCATTATGTTTCCAGTATTTCTGGCTATACTGGAGTGTTAATTATAAAACTTTGCTAACAGGTGGGTGTGGATTTTAGGTGTGGCTTTAGATAATATTGCTACAATAGCCGCTTGAAATTGGGCCAAGGAGGTGCCACATCCCTAGCATCTATCTATATCTTCCATCGCCAATATAGAATTCTTGGAAGGCTTGTGTACACAATTCACCTTTGCACTTTGAACCTATCAACCTCCATGTTGACCCAGACCTTCCAAGTCTCACGCATTCTGCGTGAGACACACGCCATTTGACTCGTTCTCACGCTCACACGCATCAATGGAAAACTTTCACGCATTTTAAAAAAATTAAGAAAAGTTCCGATTTTTAAATGGAAATGAATACGAACGTACAAACGTACGAACGAAACGGGAAAACGGCAGGGAAGAAAGATGATGAAATAGAGGCAACACAAATTAAAGCAGTTGAAGAAAGCTAAGGGTGCTGCATGGGACTACAACAAGCAGCATATGCAAAAGAAATAAACTTAGATTTATCAAGCACTTCTGTTACATTTTTCTGTTAATACTTGATTAAAAAAAAGTTACTGTAGAATCCCATATACTCGAACAAGCAAGGGACGATCAAAATAGTTCGAGTTATCGAATGTTCGAGTTATCGAGGCTCTTCGTTACATGAATGAGGTTCAAAGGGAATGCAAAATCTGTTCGAGTTAGCAAAAGTTCGAGTTATCGCATGTTCGAGTTATCGGGATTTTACTGTAATCCTCAAAAAATTGCATTTAGTTTTATTCAATGACAAGGTTTAGCAAACCAATCCTACAAGGCTTTCAGAAAATTATTTAAGTAGGTTTTTAGATGATGTCTAATTCTTCCCAGGTCAAATTTTTACAGAAGTTATGCTGCGAGAGGCAATTTCAGCTAATCTTGGATGCCTATTTTTCAAAATTTTCTGGGGGAGCATGCCCCCAGACCCCTCTAGGAGGCCCAAAAAAAATTTTCCTCGCTCCGCTCGAAAATTTTTTTTTGGATTTTCATGTTTCTCACTCATTCTTATAATTCAAACTTGACAGGTCTGGTTGACCTGTGCATGCGGCCTTTAAGAAAGATTCTCGAGGCTAAATGATGAAAAAATCAAAATGGCTATTCTACTTACTTACCGACTCATAATAGCTACTTTGGCACCCAGTGCAGACAATGCCTTTACCATTCCTTGGCCTAAACCCGTTCCACCTCCCGTGACAAACGCAATTTTCCCATCAAACGTCCCTTTGGGCAGCATCAAATCAGTGCGTGGTGCAAAATCAGCAGCAGCTACTGCACTGCGAGATGGAGCCGCCATTGCGTTGGTTGAAGTTGTGGTTCTGCCTGCAAGGCTGGTGAGAATGCACCTACTTCCGCAGGAAAGACCGAGCTTCGATGTGAACTTTGCCGCCATTGAGGAAAAAAGGGTCGAAGTTCAGGTTTCACAACGGTGATCACGATTATTGCAGCGTTTGAGATAAACAATATTATTCAAAGTATGGTAAGGCTGGGACATCATTTGGGGAATCTGGGGCCAGTTTGAGGCAAGCTTGAGCTTTTTGAAAATTTGGTTTAGTTTAGGCTTGATATCTGTTTCAATATTTTTCTGCTGATCTTACTCCTCAAAAACACAGTTTTCTCATGAAATTACGATTAATTCTGAACCAGATGTGAATATTCAAGAAAGTGCATCAAGTTCACTTAAAATCACTCAATAAAATACTAAAAGTTGAAAATTACCAGCTGTTCTTGGTAATGAAGAGGGTGTATTCATCGAAGCCTGAAAGTTGAAGAAAATTGAAATTACCAAATTAGTAAACCTGTACGAAAATCAAAAGTGGATGTAATGATGATTTATTTCATTCATCATATGAAACTTAGACCACACTTTAGGTACTGTTGAACCTGATCCCAATATTTACACTTGTGAGGGATTTATGATAGATAATTTCATCTACATCTAGGTATTTTCGAGGTATCTTATTAATTCTAGGCCTATTTTTTTCTCTAGATTTTCAGATTTAACTTGTAACGTTAATTTTTTCATTTAAGAATTTCATTTCTTCCAAAATTGTTTATTACGAATTTGAGATTCTCATAATGTATGATTTTATGTCATCTTGATGGTTCATTCATATCATTCAAAACCTCCCCACAAATTGTTTTCGTTGGTTTGCGTTACAAAATTGATGCAGTATTTTTCGATTTTTCCAAGCCTCAAGGCATCATGGGATCGGAGGATTACCATACTTTAATTAATACTATCAACTCACTTGTTTGTCTTCACTTAGGCCATCCATTTCTTTCAAGCAACACGCGTAGACCGACTATTGCCAAGAAAGACAGACATAAAAACTCTGCATATCATAGTCAAGCAAGCATGATTATCCCAATTCGCTGCTTCACATGTGGCAAAGTTATTGGAAATAAATGGGAATCGTACCTTGGCTTACTGCAGGCTGAATATTCAGAAGGGGAAGCTTTGGATGCTTTGGGCCTAAAACGATACTGCTGCAGAAGAATGCTTCTTTCCCACGTGGACATGATTGAGAAGCTCCTGAACTACGCTCCCCTGGAGAAATAAATCAAATAAACTGACTGAGGTCGTCTTTGGGTCTTTCTGCCTGTTCTGTTACTTCTAGAAGAAATTCCAGAGTTCAAGGGAAAATGAAGATAACTAGAATCTTTAAAAAACTAATGTTATATTTGAAACTTCTTTCGACAAACAGGAAAAGAAAGATGCACATACTCTGATCAATGTACTGTAAATATTAGAAAAAAACTAATCCATTGGTTTATGAAAGCCTATTTAAGATCATGATAGGTAAAGGTTGTTTATTGAAGTTATAATATACTGGTTGATTTTCTACATCTTGTGAGCTGGACTTCAGGGCCAGCCCCAGTTTGGAAAGTATTGGACTTTTATTAAGATTTTGGTTGTTTTCTACCATTGTATCATATTGCCCTATTGTTTACCCTAGGTGTACAAAGTGCCATACGTTCCATTCTGGCTAGAGGCAATGTTTTCAATAAACAAGGAGAGGGCAGTTACCGTTGGTGGTGCAAGGCTTGCTCCTACAAGGGGGCTAGAAGCTCTAACCGAGGGCCATGAAAATACCAAAAATTTGTTCTGCGGCAAAAAACTCTAGAATCTTCTATCTTCCAACTGGAGGCAAGCCTCCTCCTTGCCCCCATACCCCCATTCTAGCACCACCACTGGTAATTATTGGTCTTCCTGTCTTTACAAATGATTTCCTATTGCCCTTTTTAGAAAGTAGAATAAGTTACCCTCTAGCTCTGTCCCCTTGAAATAGGAGCTGGCTCAACACATAGGTAGACCCCTCACAGAGTATGATATTTAACAACAATGATGGGTATTTATTGTCTAACACAAGAGGTCTGCAGCTATGATGAGAATAATGGACAAATGAATAGCCTGCCACAATTATTTTCAAGCCCACCCCCTGTTGTTATCTGTTGCATGACTTTGACATAGAAGTTTTTCTTGAAAATTGATCTAAAGAATAAAATACATTTAATCCAAACAATAAAAAGACTGAATTTTTCAAAACTTATTATAGTAAACCATAATAGCCTAAAAGGTCCTTTTTATTTCATATGAATAATTCAAGAAAATTTTGTCATACATTTTTGACTAATAGAATATAAAACAAAATTATGTACAATCTATAGATTTTCTTGGAGAGTTCTTAGAAATAATTTTGTTGAAATATTAGTACTTGTCATATTGTTTAATTTTTCCAAATTTTCACATACAAAACAAGGTTCTGTATAGTCTATGGTTATTAAATCAACAAAAAGGCTCTAAAATCTTTTCAAAACATGATTAAAATCATAAATAACTTATTAACCTTTTATGGCATTTATTGTAAGTCAAGGAAGGTAAAAAACAATATTCAGGAAATGGGTATTGCAGTAGAAAGTTGTTTCCAATTCAAGCATGTGGAGCTTTGCTTGTCACACATCCAAAACAAATAGATAGGTTGATTCCCCTCAAGAAAAGCAGGTGCGCTAAAAATTTGATGTGCTTTAAAAAGACGGCCAATAGAAAAATACTCTGATGCAATTCTTTAGGCTTTCGTTCTCTTTATAACGAATTTCAAACTTTAGTTTGCAAACTTCTACAAACCCAAAGTTTGCGAACAAGGTAAAGTTTGTTTGTGTAAACCAGTAAAAAAACTCTAAAAAACGTGGCAAACTAGTTTGCACAAGTTTTACATGCACCTTTCTACCAAACTAGTTTGCAGAAGTTTGCTAGGGTTTAGCGAATCAAATATTTGGCTGTTGTAGTCAGACGTGTGATGAAATTTGCATGGCAATAAGGTTGTTTTTCAAACTGCTTTGTCAAAGTTTGGTGGTGTGGACAAACTTGCAGACACCTCAAACTTCTCCTAATTCTGGCGAGCCTGGAGTTTGCAAACAAAAGTTATGAGAAGTTTGCAAGTGTGGATCGGCCTTGATAAAAGCTTAGCAGTTACTATGTTTCATTATTTGTTTCATTATTTGCTATCCAGAATGTATATCTGTAAACAGCAAAATATGGTAAATAGAAATCAACTTGATTTCCAGTTTGAAAATGGAGGGCCTTTCAATTTATCACAATCTAACAAAGTAAGACAGATTTCAAAGATGAAAATTCTCAAAGATGAATGAATATCCCGAAATCCCTAAGAACCATAATAATAATAAAAATTACTTTGTAAACCTAATATAATTGGTAAGATTCTTAATAATATCTTAATCTGTTTTTTCTTTATCTTTTTCTGTTTGATCAACATCAAATGACATTCCATACTCATTCACTCTTGACTTGTCAACTGGATATAGCCTGTAATTAGATAAAATGAAAATAAAAATATGTCGTCTTTAGAGGTCAATTTTAAAACCCATTCAGGAAAAGTTGGTTTTCCTAACAGCAAAGAGATGAAACAGCTACATTTTAGTTAAGTAGCCATCCCTTGTTTTATCATCAATATCAAAAAAGGTTGAAAATTGTCCTTCCTCAGTGAGATAGTGAAGCATTTATTCATTCAATTGAAGCGAAGGTAGTCCACAATCCTAGGCTTTGTGCCAAATCCTTTCGATGCTTGCGGCGAAGTAAGTAGGACAGAAGAAGCCATATATGCCATGAAATATTGACAATACTTTTTATATATAATATTTATTCCATCTACGTTTTTCTGTTTGTGTCGTTTCGCGCTGTTCCTGTCTCCCTATAGTTAAGCATACCAAAAGCTAGGGATACCAAGCTAGAACGGGCTAATTTTTTTGAAATTAGCTCGTTCTGGCTAATTTTAGCCCGTTTTGGCTAATAAAAAATTATTTTCTTGAAAATTTTGAAGCCCAAACGGGCTAAAACGTTGATTTCTTGGATTTCCAGGAACCGGGCCACTATTTTGACGCGATATTTGAGTTCTACGCATCAAGAAACGGGGATTTATGTAAAAAAAAATTGGGGGTTTCTCCGGCGGAAGTATGAGAAAAATGCGACTTTAACTTTTGTGACGTTTTCTATTGTTTTTTCTGATGCGATGAAGCCCGCGTAATGGCGCCCGTGCCGTGCGGGAAGCTTCAGAAACAAGGCTTTTATGAGTGCAATTTTAATAAGTAAGCATTTTTGTAATTTACGTTGTATTGATAAACATTATATTAACACCTCATTATAGAAACGTACAAAGCTGGTGTTTAAGTCTGAATTATCTATTTTTTTCATTTCGCCGTACGGCATGGGCGTCATTACGCGGACTTAATCGCATCAGAAAAAACAATAGAAAACGTCACAAAAGTTAAAGTCGCATTTTTCTCAAACTTCCGCCGGAGAAACCCCCAAATTTTTTTACATAAATCCCCGTTTTTTGATGCGTAGAACTCAAATATCGCGTCAAAATAGTGACCCGGTTCCTGGAAATCCAAGAAATCAACGTTTTAGCCCGTTTGAGCTTCAAAATTTTCAAGAAAATAATTTTTTATTAGCCAAAACGGGCTAAAATTAGCCAGAACGAGCTAATTTCAAAAAAATTAGCCCGTTCTAGCTTAGTACCCCTAGCTGCCAAATTGGTCGACTCAATATAGAACAGGAAGAACAGGAAAATACAGAACATTTCAACCAATACAGAACAGGGCCTAGGTCTATCAAAGATTAATGGCCTAGTCCTTTCCCCGTTGCCAGCCAATTGAGAAACAGATTTGGTTAAACTGATAGTCACCACTTATCATGCCAAGCCTTTGATATTTAGTAGTCCTACTAAAAAGAATGAACACATTAAGTCTGTCTGAAGAGTGCGTAAGCACGAAACTCAGAGTCACAGAAGAACATGTCTGTTTTTTAATGTGTTCATTCTACCTTATAATTGCTCTATACTCAAGTATATCGAGCACTATAGCCAGGATAGGTACTCTCTTCTCGAGTTAGTAGTAGCCCTACTAAATATCAAAGGCTTGCCATGATAAGTGGTGACTATCATGTCAAATATTGTGTCAGAAACAGCCTTGATAAGACCAAATGTATTTACTCAGACTTGGTTAATTTTGAATGTATTTACAATGGGCAGAAAAGTATTTTAACTCCTGTTTTAGGTGCTTACCATCTCTGGTAGAGGTAGATGAGAAAGACAACATCATCTCTGAAACATGCAAGCCTATGAGCTGTTGGCATGGTGATTATGAAAGCAAATATGTCATCTATGAACGTGTTGAAGGCCTGAAACGAGAAGGAAAAATTGGCAACTTAAAATACTGTAAAAACTTGAAATATTATAAACAGAGAATTAAGGTAGCTTTTATTCTAAGGCAAGCAATTGTGCTTTAAGAAACACAATAACAATAAAAGTATCTTCAAACGAATCTTACTCAGCTTAAGAATTTCACGAAAAAATCATAATAAATGACCATAGGTATGTGCTAACTCCCTTGTGAAATTGTGTAGAGACAAGTCACTTATTATGAATAGACTATAGCAAAGAAGGGACTAAAATCTTAAACACATACCTTATACATGAATGCTCTCCAAGGTAAATGAGCAACAGACTTCAGCTGAAACGAGAGAGAGAAAGTGAAATTTATTAGAATTGCAAAAACCTATTTAGAGGATATGACCAAAAAAGGCATACATGTCATACAAAAGCACAAAAATGTTGGAGTTAATGGAGGATAAATAAAAAAATTTTTAACTACAAAGCTGAGTTAGACTGGATATCTAAATGCTAGGGTCACATCCCTAGGAGAATAGGGGCTATCCGAAAAGTTCCTTTGAAGAAACTAACCTAATGAAATATTTTATAGCAAAGTAATCTCTTGATCTTAGATGATAAAGCCAACAAAAATAATTTACCTTATAATTGACAAACAGTTGAGGAAGCATGAACAAGAAGCCAAAAAGATAAACACCTGAAAGTATAAAAGCTATTATCAGCCATAGAAACCTATCAAAATTAATTGAATAGAAGGCAGTTTCAACAAGATGGCAGAGGAGGTGTGAGAAATACTGTATGCAACAAAAAACGCTCTTATTTACTCTGATTAGACGGTTTGAAAATCACATTAAAATCATGATGAAGGGTCATTAAAATTCATATGATAAGCTACTATTTTCTCCTCTTTTTGTGCGCATAATTAATAGGGTAGGTTTGAAATAAGTGGGGAATGAGAAAAACTTAAGAAAACTAATCAACATAAGGGTTAAAATGAAAAACAAAGGCGGTCCTGAATCTCCTACAACATGAAATAGGAGGGTCAGCATGGACAGCACTTTTGAGTCAGTTCTTGATAATTCAAAAATGTTTCATGCACCAGGTTCAAAACTTTATACAAAACCCTGCAATTCTGATAAAATTTAAAGGGCAAAAAAATTCAAACATCTGCATTGCATAAAAAAATATGCAGGGGGTGTAAAAAGATATAATTAGAGGGAAATATTCAAAAGATTAACAAGGCAGGGGGACAGTTATCATCATACAGGGATTAATACCCAAAATGAAAAGAGAATTTACCGAAATAATCCGAGTATCAGAGAATAAAATATCTTACCATTCACCAGAGATCGTATTACCCAGGAATACCAGCTATAAAAATGAGATGATACATCAAATTCATCAGTACAAAAATATGAAAAAACAATACACTCAAACTCGAAACAGCAGGGTTTTTGGCAATAAAGATAAGGTCCTCCATTTGTCTCAATACAGATACAGTCAACTCTTCCTGAGGTGACTCCACTATAAAAAGGTATCTCCATAAGACAGACACTTGTTGTAAAAGCCTTTGCAAATCCACAAGGGAAATGCTTTGTGTTTCAAATGTGTATGTCTTCTAGGGAGTAGAGGCCCCATCCCCAACCTCCGAAGTCCATAGAGGGTCTCCCTTGAAAACAGCAAAAACGGTAAGCAGAAAATACTCTCAATACATGCAATATTGCAATTGCGTGCTGCAAAATAGCTGTCTTATAGAGAGCACGAGATATCCAGACTGTGTAAAATAGGGAGTGCCACATGTAAAAACGTATGGATTAAAACATCAAAATGCAAAAAGGCTATTGCCTATATAGCCCACATGCAATGCACCAATTTGAGGTGGCTGAAGTCTAAAGGTATTGTTCTATCTGCTAGGTCATGGCATGTGAATGAACTATTTAACCCAACACTGTCCGACTCTCCTAATTTCGACAAGCATTGCAATTACAATGCTACCTATCAAACCCAGCCTTCGAGGGGGTCAATTAAGTTGACAATAATTTGAGAGTCAAACTAATTCGAGAAGAATTTTCTGACATGAACATATACCTTTTGTGGGGGTGATAGATAAGAGAATAAACAGCACCACCAATCAACAATGGATACAAGAGGTAAGAAAGATATTTCATTGCCTGGAAAAGTAAAACAATCAAAATAAAAGAATATTGGGTACAATCATCATGGGCCTTTTCTTCTCTTTAAGAACTATTTCAAAAACTTGTGTAGCCTTTCTTGAGACGCCTGGCACAAGAAAATCTAGCATATCTACAAAAGTTCTTTTGCACAAGCTCTTTTAATAAAATTTCAGCCTGAAGCTATAACACTTGGTATTCTTATTAGCAGCTTTATAACGTATTGGAGCATATATAGGTACAGGCAGCTGAGATAAATCTGCTTAATAAAATATGGACATACTTCACTATCGTAACTTTCTGTTTCTTTCTCCACATCACTCTTTTCTCCAAACTGAAAATCAAACAATCGATTATCCTTTAATCAAAAAGATTTACTGAGAAGTGGAAAGATTTTTTTGGGTATCAAGCAGCAAATGTGTCAGGGAGTTGAAATATTGATTGAAAATACCTTAAACTTGGGAAGAAAACCTCCGTTGAATGAAACTTGCAGTTTAAGAGCTTTGCCAACTTTCCAGAACTAAAAGAAATGATGAATAAGAAATGGAAATAAGAAATAAAAACAAGAAATAGCTTCTATCTTGGGTAAGAATGTGTAGCTTGCGTGGAAATTTACAATTTCATACTCTTGAATTGTCAACTTTTTTCAACTTAGCTAGCCCATTTCAGATTATATTTTGGCAATTGCCTTATTCCCTGTTTGAGTAATGGCCTGAGATAACACACCAGACCTGGTAAAATCTTTGGCGTTCATCGCTGTGGAAAGAAAACCCATCACATTACTTTCTGCCAATAGGGCACCAAGAATGGGAAACTCCCAAGAAAAAGTGAATGGGATGGGAAGAAAAAGCACTCTCTTATTTATTTGCATTGGGAAAAATGAGATACAAACAAGTGAAAACAGAAAATCAAAATTTCTTCTCTTTCCTTAAGGATCACTTTAAACAAATAAAAATTTCATTTCCATACAGGAAAGGTTGGTAAGAATATCACCTCAATAATGGAGCCAATTCCAGCCGGCACCAACACCAACATACTTGTTTTTTCATCCAGAAGATATAGAAATATGATGGCTGTACTGCAACAGCGCCATAAAACTACAATAAGAGTAAACCTTAGAAATATGCCACATTGCATTCACATTGACAAAATTAAACTATCTTTTTCTAAGTCTGATAGAGTCATAGGTCATGATAGAGATTCATTTTCAAATAGACCAATAACAATATCTGAATATCTGAATAATGCCCCACTGTGGATAAGCCTGGAGTTGTGAACATATCAAGGTTACTGTGCTAACTTATTGTCCTGGTTTAGGACAGTGGTTAGCGCACTCGCCTGTGTCCACACAAACCCGGGTTCGAGACCCGGTGGAGGCATATGTTTATTGCAGTAGCCTGCTCTGGTATAGTTTAATTACCCGTGTTAGACCATGCCTTATGAATCAATGTTAATATTACATGGCTCTGAAGAAGGATTTAATCCGAAACACGAATTAATCCCCCACTGTGGATAAGCCTGGAGTTGTGAAGACATCAAGGTTACTGTGCTAGCTTATCGTCCTGGTTTAGGACAGTGGTTAGCGCACTCGCCTGTGTCCGCACAAACCCGGGTTCGAGACCCGGTGGAGGCATATGTTAATTGCAGTAGCCTGCTCTGGTATAATTTGAATAGCAGTTATATGCGGCTATGCCCAAAGCAAATGCAGATATTCACATAACACAACGCAAGCTTAACTTCAGCTGTAGATAGCAAACCGCTTTAGCCACACTTGGCTAACTACCTCCTGGCCCCCGTAAGTTATGTTGAGTGGTACTCATTCTCCGCTGCTTAGCACAAATTATGAATGAATGAATCGAAGGTAAGCAGCTCTTGGGCCAAGAATAGGTGATTCACCACCCTTGTCCCTATTTCAAAAGATTAGATTGAAAGCGAGAGAAAAAGTAGTCTTTGGGTCTCTCACTCTCATAGTGGCAGGGATTTCCGAGTGGTTAGATCAAGCGACCCTTGTTCAAAGGGCTCCAGGTTCAAAACAACCTTCAGACCTGTCATAAAAGAGTGAGGAGAGAATTTCCCAGCTCTCTGTAATACCAGGTAAAAAGGCAAAAGGAATCAAGAGGTGTGGTCACATCGAGAGGAAGGAACATGGTTGGTCAATTAGTCTACGTATTCAGTGGGTCCTTTGTGCATTGCAAATAAACCAATACCTTACAAAGACAGTAAGAGTTTTTGCCTATTAACATAGTTCAAATTTTACTTACCCACTCTAATTGACAATCCTTCCATTGACCGTTTTCCTTTCCAGAAACTAATGTCATTCTTAAATGCCAAGAAGTCGAATAGAATCTGAAACAAATAAGTTACAGATATTATAATATGCTTTGATCTTGTTCTATAAATCACTCACTCGTCCAAATGGGCCTTATTTCATACGCCTCTAAGTAGACCAATTCCTTCGGTTTTTTTATGTTGTTCTTTCTGACGTACTACTCTGAAGAGTGTCGGACGTTAAACTTTAATAGTTATGTATTTTCCTATGTTTCAGGTTTTCCTCGCCATCCTCAAGTTCTGCACCGATCAAAGACTGTTCTGACATACTACTCTAATGAATGTCAGACGAAAAGCTTAATTAATTACTGTTTCCCTATGTTTCCGATTTTTCTCGCCATCTTCAAGTTCTGCTGCCACCAAGGACTGTTCGACTAGCCTATGCTCAAACAAACAAATAAGTTCAAAAGGAAAAGGATAAATGTGAACTCACATGGAAAATAGAAACAACGAAAGTAAGAGCAAGAAAGTAGAGGTTGGTGTCTGTGAATATACTTCTTAGTTCATTTATGTCTTTGTCTGTGAATCCTAAAAATTGAAATATTTCAAAGTGGTCAGATAGAAATAAATATCCAGGGGCTTATCAAGTTTTGAAGTCTTTAATATAATTACTAATTCTTTTATTGAAAGCTGCTTTATTGATAGATGACAACAAGAGTTACTAGTTCAGGCCAACAACTTTTACAGAATACTTATCTAATGGTAAAGAATCATGAAGGCCTTCTAAACAACTAATCATCATGGCAGCAAGTAGTATCTTAATTTGAGTTTTTTAATATTTTTATTGAAAACTGGAATTTCAGACGGAAAGTTTGAAAACAAAAGAAAAAACGATGCAAACCAGCAGTAGACAAACATACCAAAGTCCCTCATGCGATTTATTCCCTGCTCTACCGTCATCCAAAGTCTCATTCTACCAATCGAAACTGGTTTGTACTCCAACGTCAGCTCCATTGTACTTGTACTTTGGTTGATTGGCTGTGTAAAAAATTAACAAGTTACAATAATAAGGGATGATCACAAGGAAAAAATATGACATGTCTTTAAGAGTTTTCTGGCTTTATTTTGTGTTAGCTTTTACTTTGCAAGATATTGTTTATTCTTCTTGAATTTTCTGAGACTACTGCAGCATCAATAGGACCTTTGTAATTTAACTAACCAAGAACTTTGCACGCGGGATGACCTAAATTTATATATCAAAAGTGCATACCATTAAATGACGATCGGTCTGACTCAGGGTGTCGAAATGGATGATTGGCAAGTAATAACCATCTTGTGTGAATCTGCAGAAGGGAAAATACTTCAGTGACAATCAAACAATATTACATTCATTGCTTGAATTCATAAAAGCTACATTTGATATTTGTATCTTTTTTTCTTCATAGATTGAAGACAGTATTTATTGTGGAAAAAAAAAAGAAAGAACTATTTTATTCTACTACATGTAGTTTCATGTCTCCCTTTAATACAAACCTCAAGCAACTAAAAAAAACTTCAGGTAACAAAAAGTAACGTATCTCTTTAGTTGCCTTAGACTGTCTTAAAGAAAGACATGAAACTGCCAGTAGCAGAATAACGTTTTTGTTCGTTTATCAGCTACATCTAATTAAGTTTTGAAAGAGAAATTGATGCTTGCCTGATTAGAATAAGCTGAGACTTGAGACAAAACTTGCGCCTACCGTTATAGCATCCAAAACATCGATCACCTTAAAAATCTATTTGAGGAGTAAATGATCAGAAAGGTTTATTATACCTAACTCAATTCAGATTTTGTCTTAGCAACCTATACCATTTAAGATTTAAACAATTTTAGGGATACAACAAACCCAATCAGTCTAACAAGAATGGAGCCGTGAGAGCACAAATGTTAACTAGTAAATACTTGATTAAGTTCACGGCAACTATCTTTGTTATTAAAGACTCAATACCTTTTCAAAAATTACAAATTTATTAAAAGCTAAATCAAAGGTCTTCTTGTTTTCAGGTATCTTGAACGTTTTACTGACTTATATTTTTCTTTCAGACGACCAGAGCAGTTACGGGAAGTATAATGTTGAACTCGCAGGGGAACATGGAACTTTAAATCGGGAAATTCTGCTAACAATTAACTAGACAGACTCATCACGACTCAGCTCCTCAGAAATCATCTTCTATCACGACGGTCTCCAACGGGAGCAGCATTCAATCCATCCAAATCGATGAACCAATCAATAAACCAACTCAAATTTAGAATTAAAATACCATAATTACACTTACTGCATTGCATGGTATACCTCACCAGGGATGCCAAACCTTTCAAATGACACGTCATCAGTGAGAACATTTATAACAACTTGCGTACGCAAATGTGTGATAGGCACTTCCTCTACCTGTGGTAAAGTTAAAGCATGGTTTTGATTTGTAATGTGGAGGAATATTTTTATTTCAGACCTGCCATCTACTTAATGGTTATCAAGACTTGTGTTGAGCTTTACATATCTGAAAATCATATAATCATCATCGCTCTAATCTAAATGAGGAATTAGTATCCAAATAAATGTAAAACGCCTTGGCTGAAATGGAACCAGATATGATGATGCAACAAAAAACTTGAAAGCTGATTCGTTGCTGTTTTTAGGGAAATAGACATTTCCCTAATTATGTTTATAAAAGATTCATCAGCCATCATCGAATTCCCTTCACGCAAGTAAAAGTGTTTAAGCAGTAAAAGTGTAATTTTTGGGTATCTAATACTTCTGGGATTTCCCATTACAAATAATCGAGTCTAACCTGTATCTGCTTCAATTTGAATAGAAATGTATGAGACCTGGGAGAGGGTACGTGTTGTTACGATGGATTGTGATAGCCAAGGAATTTAGGCAAAATTCATATAAGTGGGTCAGTGCTTTTGTTAACATTTTTTCAATCAACCCATTAGAATAATAACTATCGAAGGAGAAGCACGACTTGGAAAATTGATCGAGATAATTTGAGAGAAGGAAAATGACCAAATAAAGAATGGAGCCCAAGACCTCTAGATTAGTACACTTACTACCAAGTGGATCAAAAAAGTACCTTATCGTGCAGTCTCATTCAACAGTATGTAACTAACCCCAAACTCGTAAAAAACTATTACCTTTTTCTTAGTTTCTCTGATAAGATTAAATACACTTTCTTTAGGAATCTCATATTTGCTGAGCTGGAATTTCTGTTTGGATGAAGTTGAACCAAGTGGCGAGTCTCTAACAGGGTGGATGAATGCATAAAGAAATAACGTTCCATTGCGTCTCGTCTTCCAAGGAATTGTTATATTGACAGACCTAAAAAATGAAGTCATTGGAGGATTGACTTGTGTTAGTCTGTCATATTTATAGTTATAAGAGAGGTAGTCTAGAAACCAAAACATTAGGTATTGTATTCTTATTGCGTCAGCCACTGATGTTGTAGAGCAGAACGAGAGTGCACACAATCAAAAGAAAACAATACAAAGATACTTGAAATCATGTGACTAATCTGCTAGTAGAGCAGAACGAGAGAACACACTGACAAAAATAATCGATGCAAAATTACATCAAGTCATGACTGATTCTCTGTGGAGTAGAATGAGAGTGCATACCAACAGAAGGAGACAAGGAAAATTAGAACCTTTCTCATCACAGAACGATACAACTAAAGAATCTTTGTTTCTAGTCTCTGTTTTTATCTCTCTCTTTTGACTATAGCCTTCTGAAATTAGCTTCTTTGCTAGTCATTAATATTGTCATTAATATTCAAAAAGGTATTAGGCAGGGCCATGGCTGTGAAAATCTGATTTCAAGCCTAACCCAGGTAATTTCAATGGTTTCCTAGACTTTCGAGTAAAAACAGATAAAAACAGATAATCTTCTTAATGTCAGAAATAGCGTGAGTGCTTCTCAACTCAGACACTATGCTGCTTAGGTCGTTTGAAAGACATGAAATATCATTATTTTGAAGCAACTTTCCTATCAATTCTTTTTGCTTGAAGCATAGAAACTGTAGATGGATGCATGTCATGTTTCAAAATTCTCTATCAGAGCCCTTTATTTTGATTTCCATGGCAATTCATAACTTTAATTTTCAAGGTGAACAATTGCCACCATCGTTTCATTCCAAGCGTAGAAGTAGAAAAACAAGCACTACCCCAACTGACAGTAAGAAGCCAAGGAGAGAAGGAGACGAGTACACCGAAATTAATGAAAGTGACGAAGTAGATACTGGAGCTAAATGCATTGCTTTGATACCAACCAGGAGCTAGATATCAATCTATTTCGGTGATACTAGCACCTAGGACAGTGATGAAGACGATGACAGGCTTGACTGGATCCCTTAACTTGTGTTCGGTGATGGTTTTTTCTTATTTGTTTGTTTGATATATGGTTAATACTATTCGAGTCATATAAAGCACGACAAAATATAGCATAACTAAGAACGGCTACGTTGTAAAAACAGGAATTAATGTGAAAAAACCATCCGTGTTACTGCTTTCAGTGCTCTGGTATATCCTAAAAGATATTTTGTGCATATCTAAAACGAAAATGACAACGAAATTGAAAAAATCTTGTGACGTCACAAAAAATGCTGACGTCAGCAAAAATTAAGATGTCAACAAAAATAATAATTAAATACATCATTCGAAAGCTTAAGTAATACGCTTTCAAATGAGCTTAAGAACAGCAAAATCGCACGGCTATACTTAAAGTTATAATGGATTTATTACAATTTTTGCCTTTTTTGATTACGTCATCAATCACGTGACAACTAGGCAAAATATTTTTGGTCCCATCTTGGATTCTGAATCTCCATACTCGAAAGTCTAGGAAACCATTGAAATTACCTGGGTTAGGCTTGAAATCAGATTTTCACAGCCATGGCCCTGCCTATATCTTAGCAGCCTCCATTTCTTCAAACCTTTGAGTGTAAAAGAAGCATCTTCATTCTTAGAGAGCATCCATATGGCAAGAACTAGCCCCTCTTAGCGGCATCCAGGAAATATAGATAAATATGAAGGTACCAAGGAGTTAACAAATCAAAGCTCCAGATTCAAAACTTCATTGAAGAACCAAAGCTATTATAGAGCTCCTGTAGAAATATTAAATGAATATCGTAGTACGCAAAGTCCCCAAGGAATAGCCACAGCATACAATGAACTGAAAACAAAATAGTACTGACCTCTTTGCATAATCTGCAAGGTTTGAGTATTTCCATATTTCAGTTAGATCACCAAACGAAACTTTTTGACTCCGATGGCTTGTGTGAACAGAAAACTGAAAGATAAGATATATTTATCTACTTGTTAGATGTGTGTCTGATAATTGCGTAAGCATGAAACTTTGAGTAACAGAGAGCCAGTCTCCTTCTTTTTTCTTATCTATATCGCTCTGTACTTCTGTACATCAAGCACTTTGATGTGGTCATAGACAATATAATTGCTTTAGAGATATTGGGGATAAAACTTGAGAAGAAGCAGGATTTTGATTTGCGAGAAAGAAAAATGACCTGAGTAGGAGTAGAATCCAACTGACTTTGCTCGTCATTACTCGACTAACTTAGCTACTTGGACACTCCTCAATCAAATAAAACATGAGAAATATGAGAATATGCAGTGAAGTTAGGCATAATACATTCAGTTCTTGGGTTCATATTTCTTGCTCATTCACTCGCTCTTGCTCATTCACTCGCTTTCAGCACTTTCTTTCTCTACATTTTGCTTCGTAGAGTCCTCTGCGTCACAGCATAACTTACTCACTCTGTTATTGCCATATCATCTTCCAATATTTTCTGTGTCAAACATGTCATGAACTAATGTTTGATAACCTTCCATTGTCTTCGATCTTACTCGTGACCTTGTCTAATTTCTAACATCGTATTCAACACTTAATTTTGATTCTTTCTACTTCACAGTGAAACCAAGGATTTTACACTATCCTTTCCTCGACCACAACTACGCACGTTTCTGGATCGATTTACTTTCAAATTGTAAACATATTGTAGACTTCCAATTGCAATAAGTTCAAAAATTAGAAGTTCAGAAATAGATGTCTCCTTTCTCTTTGGCTCCTTGTTTTCCATATGACCCGTTCCAACTTTAAACTACTTCAGTGTTGGATGGTTTCTTTTGGAAGGTAAACATGCAAGCTTGAATTGATTACAAAAACTTAATCTCTTTACCCTTGGTAAAATTGCACTATAAGCAACATAATCTTTTCTCTCTCTAAAGCGAGATTTTAGATTTTTTTCCGTTTTGAGTTTTCTATTATGACTGGTTTTTATTAGTGGAAATTCCTTCTTGGCTGGTGTAAGGTCGTTTTAGCCTTTGAGCTGGTTTTAAGATGTTTTGGTTGGTTCAGGGTTACGGAAAACATTGCCCGCGAAGTAGAAGGCACTTTTCATCAAAAGTGCTTAGGAGATAAGTGTCAGTAAAGTAGATGTTTAATCTAGCTAGTGTAGTATTCAACCAATTTTTTTCATCAAGTTAAGGATTTTCCTGAAATAACATCAGGTAAAAGGCCCGGGGCCTACAAAAATTTTTACCAATGACAATATCTATATTTTTTCAATGATATATTTTGTTTTTGAAACGATTTTTCTGAAGGCATTCACGTTATTTCTTTGCATCGTGAAAAGTTTGATCAGGGATGATTCTTTCAAGATTCAACCAGCCCGTTAAGCCCAGTTCTACAAAATGTACCCGGGCCTGAAGCTACCTCTCAGCAAATACCATGCAATATCATGCAAAGGGTTGAAAAGTTGGGGAACCATTTGCTCATTGCTTTTGCAATATTAGTAATAATACTTTAACATTATTTACCTCGTTACCAAGAATAACACGCTAAAATGGATTATATTCTTTACTATTATGCATTACTTTTAAAGATTACCAGTGAGGTCTATGCTGATGAGTCTGGCACACCTGAACCTAATTTCCGTGAAATCAGGATAAAAAGAAAATTATATTACAGGACAGAGGCTCCACAGGTTCTGCAAGTTCCTTAAATTTCCTGGCCAAAGTTGCCTTCTCTTTTCTTCCCTTTGAATATGTTATTTGTTCAATCACCTTTAACATACTACAACACCAATCAGCCTATGAAGGGAGACTTGTTTTAAAAGTAGGCAATGCTGCAGTGTGAGTAGTGGGAGTCTGATAGCAGTGTATGCACTTCAATGGCGGGTTTAAAGACTGCAGGACCCAAGGCCAAACACCTTGATTTGACCAACTTATTAACAATTTTTAGTATTTTCTTTATTTTAAAGGGTCCTTTTCACCTGTATCAAGCACAGGGCCTGGGGCCATTGCCCCCCAGCCTCCTCCACCTAAACACACCACTGGCACATTTTTAAACCCAACATTACTTTAGAACAATAGGAAAGAGAACAATAGAAAATTGTTCTGGGAGCCTTAAAATCTCGTCGGAATAAGTCATACTCTGCAAAATGGGGTGTGAGCAAAGAGTTTCAGATCAGTTGGGGACCTACGATAAACTTGGATGCAATTCTTATTCTTTTCTTCTTAATACAGTATTATTGTTCTTTTTTACCTTGTGTGGAAAAGGCCTAAATTCTAGCTTTACTTTAACTTTTGTTCCTACCCTGCAAACAGATTTTGTCCATTGAAATTTAAACTATAACATCAATGAGGGTGCTAATAAGGGATTAGTTTTTTGAAATTCCTAGGCTAAAACCAATAGGCTACGAACCTGGTATTTCTGAGAGGAATCTTTCCCAATATCGTATTTAGATCTCAGACATTTTCTTTCATCTCCAACGCATCTTGGCGGATTGAACAGGACATAAAAAACATAGATGCTATTCAGTACGTATAAGGAAAAGAAAAACAACACAACATTCGTAAAATTAAGCTTAGACATTCTATATTTCCATTTGTTCAAATAAAACCAGTTTCCAACTTTTCCTCCACAGCTCCGCGAATTCCAAAATGGCTGTTTTCAAGTACTTTGTTATTTATGTTTAAATCATGGAATATTTCAGCATAATGATTCGTCAGCAAAAATATTTGAAACAATAATCCAATACCTAAATTGGAGCATTACAGTATTTAACGATTCTAAGTTAAATCTATAAACAGAGCCTGTCCCGCAATGCACTCTGGGAGTACATAATACTTGCTGAAAAATAATGATAATAAAATATATTGTTTTCTTCCACAAAAGAGAGCAAAATTTGCGGGAAGAGCTGTCTGTGAATTATCCACTGCGTTTGAACTTGATTCTGAAGAAGGATTTCTTTCTGATACTCCTATAAATCATGTGATGCGATGCCTGACTTGCGATTTTGAGGTACGAGGATTTTTGCTAGTGTTTTCAAACTGCAAATTTGTTGCACACATCTTGCTTGATTTGAGTTAGGGCAAGCTTACAGGCCTAATCAACGCAGATCGCACATCTTTGGATAGGAAACACTATCATGTTTACTTTCGTTTTCAATGATATAATAATATTCTTTCATCTTTAAAGTTGGTAGCATTATGCAAATCATGGTTTTGAATTGATGCTGCTGCAAAATTTCTGTCAAACCGAAAAATACTAGAATTATCAATGTTTATTTCTTTATGTAACTTAAATGTCAACTTTATCAGCAGTTGATGATAAACACTTGGTCACATTATTCACAAATTCCTTCTATTGATTTTCCAAATCTCGCTTCTTCTCAAGTTTATCTAGTTGAGGGACCGCTATGGACCTGTTAGTCTAGTGCTAGGTAGACACTCTGCTCTCTCTATTCAGGTGATTGCTCAAAAAGGACAGTTCATTTAAAGTCGTTTCAAGGGCACGTTGGTAAAAGTGCAAAAATAAATTGGTTTGATGATAAGCATGGACCAGGTTTTAGCAAGATTTGACTAAGCAGATAGAATTAGCTCTCCCAGAGAAAGTTGTCACCCTTGCAGTTATTAAAGGTTTGTCTCAATCATTTGGTGAGTGGTGGTGCATTTGGTGAGTTTTTCCTTGGGTTAGTTGATTAAAAGGAATACACCAGTTGCTCAGTTGGTAGAGTGGTTGAGCCAGTGGAGAGGCCGGTCCTTGCATACCAGATTTTATCAGGTCAACAATAGAATAGAACAACAGAAAATGGCTCTTGCTCATCTGAGATCTGATGGAAAGAGAACTGCAGACTGGGTTATTGAGGTGCAGACTTCAAGGTCCTTGTTTCAAATCCTACCCGAATCCTTTTTCAGTAAATCCAATCATTTTGATTAATTTTTCAACCCTGCTTCTTCTCAACTTTATTTCTCTTGATGCTTTCCAGTGGTGGGACTGCGTAAAGGATGTTAGGGAGCTCTCATTACCCCTTGATTTGAGATGATTTGAGAATGAGATGATAATGGTGACGATAATGCTCTGTTTTACTACTATCTACACAGGCCTTTTTGAAATAGCCAGAAATATCTGAAAAATAAAGAAACGATCACATGGATTACTTAAGCTTTTCGTCTGACACTCAACAGAGAAATACATGAGAATGAAAATGAAGTAAGTAATCCAACGAAGTAAATAAGCTTAAATGATCCATGTCATGTTTCGCTATGTTTGCGGTATTTCTCGCTATTTTGATGTTTTGTACCATTCAAAGACAGGCCTTTTTGTTTTACGATTGCCAATATCAAAATCAGTTACAAAGGATTTCCACTACCCCACAAAAATTGGTTTCATCACCTTAAAATTTGTGATAAAAATTTAATCAGCACTGTCTCCAAAGGTCTTCCTTCAAAGGATTTTTGAATATTCCAAGCATTCAAAAGAAGGTGCTTTGTTTGAGTTTGGTTTAACCACAAACCCAAACAAACATGATGTGCTCAAATATCTGAAAACCTAAGATTAGAATTAAGAAATCATTATGTTGACTATTTGGTTGATTTGATGGGTGATCATTCTCCTAATGCCATTTACCAGGGCAATTTCCCGCAGGTGTGGTATATTTTTCACAAAAAGGCCTGTACTTGCAACCTGTAAACTTCAACCTTCTACCTTTAACAAACTTTAGGTTGTCAAGCAAAGGGGGTTGCCTAAAGGGCTTATTACATGGAGCAGGCTAGCCTGGTTATTCGAAATGAACTTTACTAAGTGGGACCCCGGGTATCAATAGAACTTTCTATGTTTTGCAAACTTTCGATCATATGGAGAACGGTCTGGCTGTAATCGATCGCAGAGGGGCTGGCCCGGCAAAGAAGGCTGACAAACCTGCTCCATATAATGAGCCCCATAGTATACTTGTCTCCCTAATCTTCTCTCTCCTTACATAAATATTTGTGAGTGTGTATTTTCTTATTAGCAATAGCGTCAACATTATCTGCATTTAATTTGTATTGTAGCAAGGTTCATAAGTAGTTGCGACAGTTTTTTTGTTGCGGGTCAGTCAATTAAGATAGAGCTTAGATTATAAATTAGTTGAATTTAAAGCAGAATTCAATAACTTTATTCAAGGGTAAGATTACCCTTGCTCTTTATCATTTCGGTTAATTTAGCGTTTTAATATTCCATACGGTCACCAGTCCTATCAGTTTGCTGCTCAATAGTTTTGAATTATTAATGATAAAAGTTTGTGATGACAATGTCAGAGTTGTATGCCTTCATTTTGTGTTGGAATTTGTGCTAAATGTTTACATTCCTACAAGTGTGTCAGGGAGTTTCTTTAGTCCAAGGCTTTGTCTCCAGCAGGGGTACTTCAGTATCACTACATCATACAAATAGTAGTGTGAGGTCCTATTATGATTGATTGTACCTGTTTAAATTTTGAAATGACTGCCCGCTACTGCGCCTCAATTTTAAGTTCCATATAATCTAGAATCTGAGGCTGGGCCTTTTCTCTAGCAGGGCCACGTTAGTTGTGGCAGGGATTGCCAAGTGGTTAGATCAATTGACCCTTGTTCAAAGGTTCCCGGGTTCGAAACCACCTTCAGACCTGTCTTAAAGTGTGAGGAGAGAATTAGCCAGCTCTTTGTAATTCCAGGCTAAAATACAAGAGGAATTGTGAGGTGTGGTCACATCAAGAAGAACAACCAGGGTTGCACTGCTCGTTTAATATACCTAATTCAGTGGCCCCTTTGTGCTTAGAACTTAAACCAATCCCTTACAAAGATCGTTAGCTTATGTGCCTATCAGTCTCCTATTTGAGAAAGATCTCCTTATAGACACTCCTATTTCTATCTAAGTTATGGAACTGCTGTTCAGAATCTCTTGCTCCAACTGACTTGTTTCTAGGTGCATGTGACTTCACCAAGGACAACAAACTGAACATATATCCCTCAAATATAGGAAAGGGACTTATCAGGAAAGGAACCCAGTGTCTTGATGTAGACAGATTCTAAAATAACTAAAAGATAAAGGTTCAACATGCTCTACTGATTATGTGAAAAGCTTTTCACTGTTTTGAGGACATTCTTGGTTTTTAAGCAATTAATGACCCATAAAAGTGTTGTGGTTTGGTGACTTTTAGCACACTTTCCAACGCACCACTCTTTTCTTGAAAAGTAACTTTGAGAGTGTTATGTGATGTTTTAGAGTCTTATTTTGAGTCTTTATTTCAGGATCTTATAACTTAGAGAGAATAATGGCGGATACAGAAGTCCTTTTTTATATGTAAGTTGATTAATGATGAAATATGAATTTCCCAAGTTGGATATATTCACAATAAGCTTTGTTGCCTGTTTGATATTGGTTTAACTTTCATGTTTCCTGGCAAAGGAACAGGCTGTGCCAATACAGGTGACTGGTTCACACAAGGAAAGATGTACTATTGAGAAAGGATCTATCTACTTAATGTGATGATAAAAAAAGAAATAAAACAACTTAATTTTTGACTGCAGACTATGAGTTAGTTAAACACAGGCCTTTTCTTTTGACCAGAGCGACCACTGTTAGCTCTTGTCGGCACACTGGTTAAGTAACCAGTAGAACTTATAAACCAAATTACCGTAGCGATTAACCATCGTATTGCACTTTGATTCTCAAAAAGGCCTGTAAACATCTGTTGTTTTTTACTTTTTTTCTATAATTTGAGTGTGATTCAAATTTGGGGATCGAATTTTGAGAAGTTTTCATTTTCGTAGAATAATCGTGGTGGTGATTTTGATAAAGCTAACATTTTGGTGTCTGTATTTATGCACAAAGAACAGGAGATTGAGGAGGATAAGGCAAAGGCAAGCTGAAGCTGAAGCCAACATAGTAAGTGAAGATTTCGGTTCTCTTATTTAGGTTTACTTAGATAATTCATGATCGCAGGGATCATGCATTTATATTCGTCTCCCCCCTTCTTCTACCAACATCAGGCGGTGGTGCTGCTTGGTAGTCATACAAAGTATCCTCATTTTTACAAAGCTTGCCACTCTTATTTCAATCAAGATTTTGTTCCATCTCATATTCTCTTATTTCCTTATTTTTACTTATTCCGTTATACATTTAACTTTTCATACATTTTATGATCCAGCATGGCATCAAATACTTCATCCCACCGTCTTATACATCATATTTTATTTTCTTTATTCAGCACTTATAGATATAAGTCTTAAATATCATTCTTCATGCCTGATGCTTTGAATAAAGGAGGAGCTTTGGATATTGTTGTAAATGGCATTTCCTCTAATAAAGAACTCCAAATAATTCTCCACAAAATCCACCTTGGTCAAAACAGGGAAAAAGAAGAGTTTTGATGATGATGCATTCTTGAATGTCTCTACAAGGTCCTTACTATCAATGCTATTTCTTAGCAGTTCAAAATGTTTCCTATACGCATCCTTTCTTAATTTGTTCTTGATTTGTGTTATACAATATATCGAAGATGCCGGCAAATAGGCATGTATTGTGCTTTTTTCATGGTTGAATTGTCATTTATGATGTTAGGAAACATTTCAAACTTGTTGATGATATGATTTCCATTTGTGTTTGCTGTACCCAATACAAGATTTTATTTTCACATGCTGCTTTTACTTTACCCTTTCAGGTTCCTGACCCAACATGTTATGAAGAGATGCCAGCAATTCCACAGCCAGCATTCGTATTTGCCGGGTTGTCAATGACTTTAGCAAACTCTGCGTTAACAGAATCCCTTCCCGACTATCAAGCGGACGACCCTTACAAGATAGATCAACCCCCACCTTCTTACATTGACATTTGTGATTCTCGGCTAACAAACCAAGAGCTTCAGTCTTTCGCTGAACTTGCAACTGAAGATACACAAAGACTAATCGACAACGAGGACCAATGTAGTGATATAAGTGAGTGAGGCCATTTTGTAGTGTCACTTCTTAAGCTTGGTTTCTATATGGCTGTAACTGCATGCAGTAGCTGCCCCCATAGTTATATACTGCTTATAACTTTCCTTTGATAGAAGCATTTTTCTGAGGCTACCAGCCGCCGCCTCGGGTTGCTGACGACATCAAAGGAAAAGTAGAGTGGTGTTCTAATTTCTCTGTACCAGCAGCATGTGTCTACAGCAGTGATTTGTTCGAAATAGGCACATGACTTCATGGGTCTAATGAAAAACTGTGTTAGTTCTTGTTGCAGGCCTGGCGGAAACTGTCCATAATTGGTCTGGTTCAAGCTTAACTTCCAGGGCCTGGGGGCATACCCTTTGAAAATTTTGAAACTAAAGTTCTCAGACATGCAATTTGGTGCGTTGTTAGAAAGTAATCTATGTAGAAATGAACTGAAAGTTATAGTGAAAATCTGATGTTTTAAAAAGCAATGTTATTTTGGAACAAAAGGAGCTCTTCAGCCGGGCCTGTGTAGGCTGCAGTTAATTGCAGGTAGCTATGCTGTCGGCTGTAGAAGGCAGTTACTGCTATATAGAAACTAAGCTTTAGAGGCTCTCGCTGGTGGTGGTTTCAATGCTGATTAATCTTGCAAAATTATTTGCTATGTATTCATATGTATTTTTTCAAGTGATGCAATAGGAAATGCCTCTGGCAGGACCATGTGAGGCATTCAGGTGAAGTTTATCAAACTCTTGGTTTCAAGAGCGCTAGATAATGAAACGTCATCAAATCTTAGGTAATACTTCTCTTAAATCAACGTTCAGATAAAGCCCCTGCAAATTTGCAGCTATTGTTAATACACTAAGTGTTCCCTGTATCACAATCTCCTTTGGATATCAATACCACTGGTTAGAATTGTTCAAGAATTGATATTAGATTTCAAATTTGTAAGTGAACAAAGAAAGGCGTCAGAGAAGCATATTATGTTTTTGAGAGAGTTCAAAGTCTCTAAAGCTATAAAAACATGTAGGATGGTGTAAGTACGGCTATATAGGGCCTAATTCGGTGGTTAAAGGTCTAGTAGTTAGCCTGTCTGCCACTAAGACATGTGGTGGGTTTAAACCTCATGTTGACTCTTCTTACACAAAGTTCTTCTTGAAAACGTTTCTGACAATTTCGCAATTGACGACTATTTTTCCTCCGCCCGTTTGCTCAGCTGTCTCAGTGACATGTTAATATCAATGCTACTGGTTAATTTTGTTTGAAAAGCAATTTGTAGATCTGATATGCTGTTTCTATAGCGTGGGTTAGCGTGTTTCCCCTTTTGGCAAGACATGCCAAGGGCTAAATTGAAAATCTGAGATTATTCAAATTATTAAGCCTAGTCTCTAAATTCATGATTTAGAGACAAAGCTTAATGCCTGAAAACCCAAGTAGAAAAACGATGTTGATGTAAGAATGTTTTCTTGTTTCACTCGGAAGGCATTAATCAAATATTTGGTTTTGTCCCACTGAGGGCTTCCAAACAAAGCTGATACGGGCTGAATAAGAAAAACGTTGACGTTCACCTTTATCTTATTTGATGATCCAGTTCTAAATAAAACTTGGGTGATTTTCCATCAACCTCTCTCGACCTAAATACTGTAATACGTCGACTTGTTACAACGTTGTCCACTAGACTCGCAAAGCTTATTCGCATCTTTTCCTGCAAAACCTACCATTGACATAGCAGTATTCTGCAAATTTGAACAAATAACACTTAGCTTTAACGTTTTTCTGACTCGAACCGTATACAGTCGACTCTTTCTAATGCGCATACTTTTATTACTTTGTAAATGTATCCGCCTTAGAGAAGTCTCCGTTTTATAGAGAACGAACATACAGATTTCCCCATACGATTAAGCAGGAACTTAAAACTGTATTTCTTAACGAGGTGTCTGCTCTGTAGGGGTGTCCACTTTTGGAACAGTGGGCTATATTTCAACATTGATATATAGGAAAACTTACCGAAAGTTTATTAAGAGCTTTCTGAAATATCAACCATCTAATGATAACCCAGGGAAAATAATTTTCCTAGCAATTATTGCATTTTAAGTAGATTTGTGTTTCTTGGATGGTACATTCCGAGGATGTAGATTAGTGTGAACGTAGTTTGATTGTTATATTTTGAGAATACCCGACTGTAATGGGTATTAAAGCACCCTGTATATTACAGAATAAATGACTTTGTATATGTTTATATTATTAGTGTAACTATTTAGGCTAGTATTTACTTATTAAATTAGTATTTACTTCTTAGATTGGTTGTTTTGGTAGATACAATAAGAATTTCATTGATGAAAGATTTTGTTTCATTGTTTCATCAAATTGAACGGCCAGGAATTCAAAGATGCTTCGAAAATAGGCAATTTTCCTGCAGTGGTCATTGCAGTTTGAAACAGGAGCTTGCATTAGCCTCGCTTGAATTTAAATGTATGAAAATGAGGCTCTAAATTTTTCGTAGATGTGGTTAAGCTGCAGAGGGACCTATATCAACCTTGATAGCAACACTATTCTCACTGGGGAGATCACCCCAGATAACAAAAGAAAGAGATTCCCTAACTCCCAGGAGACCAAGTATAAAAGCACAAGCATGCCAGGTTTCATTCTTCTAGCAACGAGCTCTCCGGCAAGATACTTCACGATTTTTGGCCTAAGCTCTCGCATCACCAGCCTGCTCGCCTCTCTGCTTCTACCCGATTGCCTTTTTAAATTGTTAAGGCCTAAGCCACAGAATCTGCTGATAGAGATACAAAACAACCCAAACTGGCTCCTGTTAAGATTTATTGCAAGGGAATTGCACCGAAAAACCAAACGCACATCAGCACGTGTCGAGCAACGCCGATATCGCAAGCTTCGTTCTCCTTCGCCCACAACACAATTTACGCAATTATCAGGTTTTTTACAAATTATTTTCCCCTGCCTTATTGACATTATCTCCCTATTTTGCATGCAATTTATGTGTTCCTTAACCACGACAAAATGTCTCCAGCCAATATAAAAAATGCATATTCCAAGTGTCGAAGGCCAGAACCCTTTTTAAATTTCTTTTTCCTATATCCCTCCCCCCCCACCAGCATTGAGCAACAGCAACAACAGTATTGAAAAAAATTGAGAATTATAATGAAGCATGTATAGCAGTAATGAAATGAATTGATATATTATGAAGCCTGCAGTAACAGTAATGAAATGAATTGAAAAACATGAAATGAAGTATGAATCAAAATGAAATGAAATGAATTGAAATGAATTGAAAAACATGAAATACAGCATGCAGTAGCAGTAATGAAATGAATTGAAATATTATGAAGCATGCAGTAGCAGTAATGAAATGAATTGAAAAACATGAAATGAAGTATGAATTGAAATGAAATGAAATGAAATGAAATATTATGAAGCATGCAATAGCAGTAATGAAATGAATTGAAATATTATGAAGCATGCAGTAGCGGTAATGAAATGAAATATTATGACGCATGCAATAGCAGCAATGAAATGAATTGAAATATTATGAAGCATGCATAGCAGTAATGAAATGAACTGAAATATTATGAAGCATGCAGTAGCAGTAATGAGATGAATTGAAATATTATGAAGCATGCAGTAGCAGTAATGAAATGAATTGAAAAACATGAAATGAAGTATGAATTGAAATGAAATGAAATGAAATATTATGAAACATGCAGTAGCAGTAATGAGATGAATTGAAATATTATGAAGCATGCAGTAGCAGTAATGAAATGAATTGAAATATTATGAAGCATGCAGTAGCAGTAATGAAATGAATTGAAAAACATGAAATGAAGTATGAATTGAAATGAAATGAAATGAAATGAAATATTATGAAACATGCAGTAGCAGTAATGAGATGAATTGAAATATTATGAAGCATACAGTAGCAGTAATGAAATGAATTAAAAAACATGAAATGAAGTATGAATTGAAATGAAATGAAATGAATTGAAAAACATGAAATGAAGCATGCAGTATTAGTAATGAAATGAATTGAAAACATGAAATGAAGTATGAATTGAAATGAAATGAAATGAATTGAAATGAATTGAAAAACATGAAATGAAGCATGCAGTATTAGTAATGAAATGAATTGAAAACATGAAATGAAGTATGAATTGAAATGAAATGAATTGAAATGAATTGAAAAACATGAAATGAAGCATGCAGTAGCAGTTATGAAATGAATCGAAATATTATGAAGCATGCAGTAGCAGTAATGAAATGAATTGAAAAACATGAAATAAAGTATGAATTGAAATGAAATGAAATGAAATGAAATATTATGAAACATGCAGTAGCAGTAATGAGATGAATTGAAATATTATGAAGCATGCAGTAGCAGTAATGAAATGAATTGAAAAACATGAAATGAAGTATGAATTGAAATGAAATGAAATGAAATATTATGAAACATGCAGTAGCAGTAATGAGATGAATTGAAATATTATGAAGCATGCAGTAGCAGTAATGAAATGAATTGAAATATTATGAAGCATGCAGTAGCAGTAATGAAATGAATTGAAAAACATGAAATGAAGTATGAATTGAAATGAAATGAAATGAAATGAAATATTATGAAACATGCAGTAGCAGTAATGAGATGAATTGAAATATTATGAAGCATGCAGTAGCAGTAATGAAATGAATTAAAAAACATGAAATGAAGTATGAATTGAAATGAAATGAAATGAATTAAAAAACATGAAATGAAGTATGAATTGAAATGAAATGAAATGAATTGAAAACATGAAATGAAGTATGAATTGAAATGAAATGAAATGAATTGAAATGAATTGAAAAACATGAAATGAAGCATGCAGTATTAGTAATGAAATGAATTGAAAACATGAAATGAAGTATGAATTGAAATGAAATGAATTGAAATGAATTGAAAAACATGAAATGAAGCATGCAGTAGCAGTTATGAAATGAATCGAAATATTATGAAGCATGCAGTAGCAGTAATGAAATGAATTGAAAAACATGAAATGAAGTATGAATTGAAATGAAATGAAATGAAATGAAATATTATGAAGCATGCAGTAGCAGTAATGAAATGAATTGAAAAACATGAAATAAAGTATGAATTGAAATGAAATGAAATGAAATGAAATATTATGAAGCATGTAGTAGCAGTAATGAAATGAGTTGAAATATTATGAAGCATGCAGTAGCAGTAATGAAATGAATTGAAATGAAATGAAGTATGAATTGAAATGAAATGAATGAATTGAAGTGAATTGAAAAACATGAAATGAAGCATGCAGTAGCAGTAATGAAATGAATCGAAATATTATGATGCATGTACTAGCAGTAATGAAATGAATTGAAATATCATAAAGCATGCAATAGCAGCAATGAAATGAATTGAAAAACATGAAATGAAGTATGAATTGAAATGAAATGAAATGAAATGAAATGAAATGAAATATTATGAAACATGCAGTAGCAGTAATGAGATGAATTGAAATATTATGAAGCATGCAGTAGCAGTAATGAAATGAATTGAAAAACATGAAATGAAGTATGAATTGAAATGAAATGAAATGAATTGAAAAACATGAAATGAAGCATGCAGTATTAGTAATGAAATGAATTGAAAACATGAAATGAAGTATGAATTGAAATGAAATGAAATGAATTGAAATGAATTGAAAAACATGAAATGAAGCATGCAGTATTAGTAATGAAATGAATTGAAAACATGAAATGAAGTATGAATTGAAATGAAATGAATTGAAATGAATTGAAAAACATGAAATGAAGCATGCAGTAGCAGTTATGAAATGAATCGAAATATTATGAAGCATGCAGTAGCAGTAATGAAATGAATTGAAAAACATGAAATAAAGTATGAATTGAAATGAAATGAAATATTATGAAGCATGTAGTAGCAGCAATGAAACGAATCGAAATATTATGAAGCATGCAGCAGCAGCAATGAAATGAACCGAAATGAAATGAAGTATGAATCGAAATGAAATGAATGAATTGAAGTGAATTGAAAAACATAAAATGAAGCATGCTGTAGCAGTAATGAAATGAATCGAAATATTATGATGCATGTACTAGCAGTAATGAAATGAATTGAAATATCATAAAGCATGCAATAGCAGCAATGAAATGATCCAAACACAAGGCAAGCAAATAAGGCTCCACGCAATTTCAGAAAATCTTTATTTGTCCCGCAAAATGGACTAAAATCCTCCAAATAGTAACTTCTATACATTAAACGGCTTTTTCTGCCTAGCCACTTGGGGGTTCTTCTCATAACCTGCATCCGATCCGTGGGATTGGGTTCCGGGTGGCTAGGTGGGAGGGCCTCCTCCCCTTTAATGCTTATTTACACCCTCCAGGTGATTATTTTCATCTTTAGCCATAATTATTACCTTACAGGCAAAATACAAGCTTTTGGAAATTTACAAGGATGAAACATAAAGACACATTTAAAAAAGGAGTAACTGGGAGGGGGTCTCCCGCCTTGCCATCCCGGAATTCCCCTTGCAGAACCTTATTTCGCATAACTTGGATATCCCAAGAAGACTCCCATGCACATAGGTGACAGCAAAAAACACTAACAATATAGTTGTGAGTCTAAACTTCCCCCTTACTTCAAATACTCTGAAATCTGGTGTTGCAGCACACAGTCATATGTAAAATATTCTTTCTCATGCCCATCTTTGACCCATGTTATATCAGTTTCAAGTGTGAAACAATTTTAATTGGAACTTTGTTAACAATATAAAAATATATGAAATGTGAAGGTTATATGATCTACTTGCCCTGTAATACCCAAAATACCAAGCTTCTACTTGAGCAATGGAGAGGTCATCCATCATATATAATTTTATGCCACTAACCGATTGCCTTTTTCCTATGTTCTCCCACATTCTCAATCAGATATCGAAATATCTTCGAAGCACCCCATATCTTTCCGGATTGGAAGGAGGGGTGGCAAATCCAGTGAAAATAGGGAACTATTCTCACTGGGGAGATCACCCCAGATAACAAAAGAAAGAGATTCCCTAACTCCCAGGAGACCAAGTATAAAAGCACAAGCATGCCAGGTTTCATTCTTCTAGCAACGAGCTCTCCGGCAAGATACTTCACGATCCCTCCCTCCTCCCCAGTTTTGGCTCGCAGGCCCAGGCCAGATCCCTCGTCCACCTCTCCTACGCTAAGAGTATATATATCAAAAATCATATTCTCACTGTACTTTATGTTGTCTTTAATTTATGTTTTAGGTAGCTGGTTACCACAGACGAGTGATGTGTCCCGCAAATTGTCACTCTCTCCTTCCAGTAGCGAAATCTTCTTCGCACCCCATATCTTTCCGGATTGGAAGGAGGGGTGGCAAATCCAGTGAAAATAGGGAACTATATAAATCGTCAGGTTTCCTGTTTCGTGCAGTAATTTAATACTTGCTTCTCGAACGTATTTTATTCCCATGAAAAATATTGACGTACTCCTTTTCAAATGAATAACTCAAAATATGATCTTTGACATGCTGTTCTTTAAACCAGGCTGGTAGAAGTAAAACTTTACCATTTTGCTGGTTAAGTAAGGGCAAATCTATATCTTGATAATGTATTGTAACGAGAGGAGAACATTTGTGGAGTCATTTTGTAAAACATGTAGGGGAAACGTTAAAGGGATAATTTTGGGTAAAATAACAATAAATGACGTTCTTACTCCCATCCCCGTCCTGGTTGCTGAAACTGCCTATCAATTTTGGGATCCATGAGAATTCACAAAAACTGGGCCTCCTCTCTCCGATTTCTGTTAAGAGGTGACGTAACTTTCGTTGTTTTCACTGTAGTTTGGAACTTTTGGTAAATCTTTAGAGTCAACTATCAATTAACAACTCTCTGCATTTAGCATTGCAATTACTCTCTGGTCTCTAATAGACGGGGGGGTTGGAATAGTAGGGGGGGTCGGAAAAAATCGAAAAAAATAATAGCCGGGGGGGTTGGAATAATAGGGGGGGTTGGAAAATATTTCAAAGATCAATAGCCGTGGGGAGTTGGAAAAAAATTAATTTTCGAAACTTTCGTTTTGGCAATGGAAGCTTTAACAATAACATAACACAAACGATAGCACAAGAACTTTTCTTTTTAAGTTTTGCTTCTACATGTCCTCTAACATATCAAAAATGTTATGTTCATCTTCATTAGCAACTTCTAAATTACTGTAATTGTCTTCACTAGAATTGGTATTATCATCATCTTGCCTGGTTTTCGTCTTTCAAATTGTGCCTTCCTTCAAAAATGTATTGAAAAGTTTTGGGCTCATTGAATTTTGTTGTGTTGCTTTTGTCTGGTTTGGAACTTGTTGCCAGAATTAATTAGAGGGGGGTTGGAATAAGAATGTCCTGGGTGGAAAATTTTCAAAAAATTAATAAGCGGGGGGGGACGTCTATTAGAGACCAGAGAGTATGTGCATCAAATTATACTGCAGGAGCATGCCATCATTTAAAGGATCAAGCCTCCATACTCTGTCCTGAATCCAGTTGTTTTCCTGCAGTTTTGAATATATGGTTGATCTCTCAAGTCTTTGAAATCACAACGTTTTGTATATAGCATTACAATTGTGTGCATCAAAGTATGGTGAAGAAAAACTTGCAGCATTCAAAAGGGACAAGTCTCAAAGGACAGACATCCAGTGGATCACAGAAATATTCAATTCTCAAGTCCTTCGCAACCAAAGGAAAAGTTTCGACTCTAGAAGGCACATCTAGTAAGAAAAAACGATGTATAATTTGTGTTATTGCGTATTTCAAGACTGCATTTCTCGAAAGCATTTTCTAAAATGCATATTTTCACTTTTGAGAGTTTGCAAGAAGAGTGAACATAAGTTAATTAGGAGAAAATAATCTACCCTACCACTAATATAGCCAGTGTTAACAATTTGAACTATAAGGAACCAACACCAACCAAACAATAAAGAAAGTTTTTGATTATTTTTAGGCTGTTAAAGCTGCTGCACAAAGCACCTGCAACTGCAACGTCAGAATTCCTTTGTTGTCGAATCTGCAGTAATTCAATTTCACTTTCATGCCTTTTGAAATCCCCTTAGAGATACTGACGTAGTCTCTTTTCAATCTAATAACTTCTCTTCCTCATTCTGATGTGCAAGGCCGTGCGAAGAAAAGTTTCAGTGGGGGTTGTGTGCATCAATAGAATTTGTGCTTCCCACGCGTACTACGTTGTTTTGCAGTCTTTTATCAGAATATAACTTCAGGGTGGAGAGGAAAATGGGACAGATAGTTAAACATAATAACTATTAAAGCTTTGCGTCTGACACTCGTCAGATCAGTATGTCAGAGAGAGAACGAAAATGAAACCTAGCAAATTAATATATCTGCTACAGGTGGATCGAAATTGGCCAATTGACAATTTATCGAAGATATCGAACAAATTTTAATGACTTATCCCTCACTGAAACGAGGGATAAATGTCTCATATTCCTAGCTGTCAATTCATCCCCCTAAATGAAATCAGAAGTCAGGAAATCGGTACTAAGACTAGGTATTGGTATTGTTACATGTTAAAGTAAAGCATAAGGCTTATTCCATATTTCCCCAAGTTTTGTGACTCAAATTAATTAACTTATACCCCTATGATTCTAATTTCTTATTTATATACATATTGTCTTTTGGCTCTCCGTTCCATTTTCCGTGATTGCTTCTCATCCATTTCTGGAGCTTCAGCAAAGAACCACGGTCCCAAGAAGTTCACCCACAGCAGGTAGAATCCGTATCCAGGAACCTGAAAATATGAAAAGCAGCTCAAGAGATGTGCTATATGTAACTAAAGTCAAGCTTGGTTATGAGTGGCCAACATCTGTTAGGCAGCCTTAAAGATGGTTACTTAAAAACTCACTTCATTGTCCTATGGAACAGGGGCGGGAATGCCTAGCCTATTGTATGTTAGCTCATCCAACAAAAACTAGCTTTCTTGTAAAATACAAAAAAGTTTATATAGGATTAATTTGTGTGAGTGATAATGAACGTTTAAAGTGCCCCTGACACGAAAATTTTTATTTAAGAAATAGATCAATAAAAGCACGCTGAGAACGAAGGTGAAAACCGTTTTTTCCTAAAGATTATACAACAAAAGTTATTTCAGTTTTAAATGTGCCTAGTCGACGAAAAATGTGGCGAAATTTGAACGCGGTCAGAATTCCTTCGTGACGTAAAGAGCAGGAGCAGCATTTTCTTCACTGACCTTGCTAATGGCGGATTAGCACTGAAAGCATGGATAAAGGTTTCAATTTTCAGAGAATTTTGGTTCAGTAAATGCTATCATTTTCATGTTAGCAATTTATTTCAATCTATTCGATATTGTTTTTGTGATTCATGATATTTATCACGTTTTATTTTCACACGTTTGTCATTTTCATCGTGCTTTTGGAAGCGATGAGTGCGGGATCGGATACCGGCCTCACTTAGGCCGCATAAGCTCTTTCCTCTGCTTTGTTTTTCCGTGTAAAAACATAATTGAAAGACACAACGATGTAAATAATAAAGAAATCGAAGCATTTGATCCATTTGAGACTTTAAACATCAAATTGTAACCATCTTGCTTTCTTGTCACAATCTTTGCTCGCTCGGTTGGTTGATTATGTAGGCCTAGGCCTATAAGACTAGACTGGGCTTTGATCGTACGTTGGATTTTCTACGACGATATACTTTTTTGATTCAAAGGTAAAGGTGGCAGCAGTAAAACAATAGATAGAAGAAAAACAAATTGTTCAAGAAGTATAATTGTTCAACAAATCTAAAAACTCTTAAGAAACTGTCGAAGAGAACATATTCTGAAAATCGAATAAGATACCTTACCACTCAAGTTTTTGGCAACTTAGATTCTTAAATGCCTTAAATTGTAAGATGCCTTACCCCCAAATTTTCATGTCATTTTTAGAGGAATCAAAATTACCAAGTTTTAAAAAAGTGCCTCCCTAAATAAAGAAAGTAGAAAATTTAAGACACTTTTAGTATTAAGGCTTCGGCTAAGTTTCTTATAAAGATATTTATAGTGCGTTTTATGTACCTATTAAGTGCTTTGGGTATTCATTAAATTTTTGATATTTTAGGGGGGCATTGAAAAGAAAATGGCACTCTTTCTCGGCAATTTGTTTGAAAAATATCTAATACACAATAATGATATCACACTTACTGTGAAACTCTAAGCAACAATTAAGTAAGTCTGGTTCCAAACCAGGGCAAACACTCCCTGAAAATCTGATTCAGTCTTCCAGACAATCCTATTGTTTTAATCGAATCTCTTAACAATCCCTGGAAATCCTGTGTTCTTGAGAAATCTCGCACGTTTTGAAAGGAATTGAAATGCTCCTGGGTCCCAGAAGTTTAATTGCAAAAAACATCTAAATTTCTAGTTTACACGCATTTTTTTATAAGCAATTTCAGCTTGCGCTCAGTACTGAATATTGCTTGGCTAGAGGGCCATTGTGAGTACTCAAAATTGCTTAGCCATTGCTTATACTTGAAGATTTTTTACTTAGAATACTATCTCACAAGTTTTTGTACAACAAATTTAAATGGTATCTTGCATACAAAAGTTTGCCGGGGTACTAATATCCACTAAAACCTACTTCTCTGTAGCTGCTACACGATTTTTATTGCCAATAGGATCTTAACAATAATTTTCAAATTGCTTAGCATTCCTCAATCCAGAACTGGAATTGCTTAAGTTTTTGTCATATAGAGTACTGAGTTGCTTGTAAAGCAATTGCTTATAAAAAATAATGCGTGTAACCCTGCAAGTCATGTTTCTATAGTGAATATACTATACACTAAAAACAGGAAGGTCAACCCAACCCCATAGTATGATGTAATTATTGAACGGCCCTTTTCATAATCCTTTTCATATAATTAAGTCCCTGTCCATTCCATTCTAGAAAATTACGGTTGCATTGCTGTTAGGTGAAGCTAGAAGTAAAAGGTCATCTGGTAGTCCAGTATTACTCTATTATGCATGTTTAGTTTCTAATAGTACAATATCTGATCCGATGATAAATAATAAATTAGGTTCAAAATAAGTTGCCTAAATGTTGTATTTATTTGGTTTGGTTAGGGCTCAGTGAGGTTTTGATAACTTAAGTACTTATCTATTACCAAAATATCATGAATAACTAAGATTCAATTGGAATTGGTGCTGGAAAAATTGTCATCAGTCTGTTCCGAAAACACGATTTATTTTGGCCTAATAATTTTTCGTTCTATTTTCGTGCTGTGCATCTATTGCCAAAACAATGTCGGATAACTCTGATTTCACATTAAAGCCCAGAAATAATTAATATGATAGACAAAAAAGTAAAAATAGTTTAACATAGTTATAGTTTAACGTTAATTAACCAATTCTTCACCGTCAAATCTTGCTGAGATGGTTCGTAAAGCTAGGCCGTCTTGGATCGAGCCTCTCTGTCTTCTGACTGTTGTCTTTTACCTGCTAAAGCTTCCACAGTGGCTCATTTTCGTACGGTCTATAAACACCATCAAAACCATTTCCTTCTCATTACAATTTACTTCTTTGATTGACTGATTTTTTAGCAAAAGATCACATATTCGTGCGAAAGTCTTGCATAGAAAAAGGCGCAAATCAACATGTGCGGTTGTTGTTGTCAAAAATCAATTCCTGCTCTTTACGTAGTCTCGTCCCCAGACCTCTTGCCAATTTTTAAAGCTAAAATTTCGGGCTTTGACCCCCCAAATGGGAAGGAAACCCCCTTTCAATGAAATTAAAAATGTGATTTTTGAAATCCTCGCCATTTTTTCATTCTAAACCGCTGATAAAAATTTTCGTGTCAGGGGCACTTTAAGGACTTGATCCTAAAACCTCTATACTCACATAGTGCGCTACACTGTGCAGCCAGGATGCTTGATTAACCCAAGCCATGTAAATCACACAAATAGCATCACCATTCCCCAAATGTAGACACAAACCTTTTGGGGTTCTCTACCAACCAGAGAGAGCCTGCTAAAGGGCCATAACTTTCCACACCAAAGGGACCATCACAGCCAACCATCACTAGGAGGAGTTGAGAAGTTAACTTTAAGTTAAGATGAAAAAAGAAAAAGAAAATAGAATCAGCTCTTACCAGAAGCATTGCAAATAGGAAATATCCAGAAATAAGACTAAGGGCTTGAACAATGGTTGTTAGGAGAATGATATCTTTAGCGTGCTCTGCCATACCAGATGCGACGTTGAGATCGATTCCTTTATTTGCCATGCTGTTCATGAATTGATAGGCACCCAAATGCACTGCTGAGAAGCCAAACAGGAACACCTTCAAACAAAATATGGAAATGAATACATTGAAGTCTATGAGTCGGCTCGCCATGAAAGTGCTCAATACAAAGAGTAGAGCTATATAAACTAGGAAGAAAGAGACTCAAAAGGCAAAACTCTCCATCTCGACAACATGCCTGTTTTGTGGTTACCCACTCATTAGGAGATGTACAGTACATCTACTGTACATAACATTGTAGATGTACAGATCTGTACAGATCCTGATGAGTAGGTAACCACCAAACAGGCTTGTCGAAAAGGAGAGTTATCTCTTTTGAGTCTCTTTCTTCCTAGTGAAATGAATAAATCCACGACATTACTTCTTAAAGTCTTACTGCATTAACGCAACATTCGCACCTTATTGTGTGACAAGTAAGAAAACCATCAAATAAAATTGAATAAAGTGAAATCATTTTCAAATGAATCAAATAAACTTACATAATGTGGCCAGTATAGAGAGCTGCTAAGAACAAAAAACCTCAGTAGGATGAAGAAACCCTGAAAGAAAAGTTGAGGTGATAAACACATTTACTAAAACATGAACCAAGATAAGAAACGAGCAGGAAACCAGTAGGAAACCAGTAGAAACGAGAAGGAAACAAGAAGCTTGGAATTATATTAAAATCTACTCATAAAGGAGGGGATAGATTAAGTCCTTCTATAGCAACCACTGCCTGTTTCTCACTCCATTCGTTTCTACCCATTTCCTAATTGTTTGCTGCCCGCTTCTACTTGTTTCATATTTAAGTAACTATGAGTGATAAAAAGGATATAGGGTATTGATTATTGCGAGATTCACTGATGCCATTTCAGCAGAGATTGATCAAAAATTGTAATATTGAACTCCTTGCCAATTGTGATGGAAATCTTTGAAAAATTCAAAACCATGATGCTGTTGCATGCAGCTGTAAACAAGCTGCTTGATGTTGGAGATTTGTCTTATTTTTTCTTGTTTCTAAAGTTATAGGGTACAAGATGCCTGTTCATGTTACAAAATCTAATTTATTTACTTACAGTTGCAACTGCAATTATGTGTTTGTAAAATTTCAAGCTTTCTTGGTTTTCTTTGTCAATCTGCTTCTGGCCTTTTGTGGCCTGCTTAGGCTGAAATACAATTTTTAAGTAAATTGAATGAGCGGGTTCAAAACTTAACATCTACCAGGGAGGATTGCACTTTAAAATACAGAGCCATATCAAGAGGAAAGGGGTGTGGCACCCTTTCTAGTTCTATTCTCTTATCTATTAAGTGGGAGGATGACCAGTGGTAAGATCGAACTTGACCCTTATTCAAAGGGTCCTGGGTTCTGAAACAACCTTCAGACCTGTCCCAAAGTGCAAGAAAAGAATTTTCTAGGTCTCTATCATTCCAGGCAAAAAGGCAAAAGGAGTCACGAGGTGTAGTCACATCAAGAGAAAGGACCAGGGTCGCCTGTTTTCCTATTTAGTGTACCTACTCAGTGGACCCTTTGTGTTGTACTTTGCGCGTAAACCAATACATATTACCTTACAAAGATAGATAGAGTATTTGCTTATCAAGCAGCCTATTTTTGTTACAAAACTGTCTCTCTTCACATTTTTGTAAATTTCAACAACAAACTTTTTGAGCTAATGAATGAGCTCTGCAGCCGTCGAAAGTGCCATACTTTCGGTACAGGTGCTTACGTTCCCATGCACCTATCTCTGTACGGTCTTTGTTGATGGCCGAGCCAAAAATAAATTTTACCAATAAACAAAATATCACGTGACTTTCCTACTGTTTACAGCTGCTTTATGTGGTGAAAGAACGAATCCAAGGCTATCAACTTGCTGATAGTTGATTGGTTGATAGGCACATACACTCGCTATCTTCGCAAGGTATGGGTTTATGTGCTAAGCACAAAGGGTCCACTGAATAGGTAAACTAATCGAGCAGTGCGACCCTGGTCCTTCCTCTCGATGTGACCACACCTCATGATTCCTTTTGCCTTTTTGCCTGGAATTACAGAGAGCTGGCTAATTCTCTCCTCACACTTTGTGGCAGGTCTGAAGGTGGTTTCGAACCCGGGACCCTTCAAGCAAGGGTCAAGTGATCGAACCACTCGGCCATCCCCGCCACTTGCCTTTTTTAGAAGATTAAAACTCGTGCTATTCAATTGATTTCAATTTTGTTATCAGCTTATTCTGTCCTTTCGAATCAGTTGAGTGAGCTTTGTAATGGATGATTTGCCTTGTATTTTTGTTCAAGTTAAAAAAGTCGTGCCTGCTTGAAGATGAAAATTGGCCTAAAAATTAGAAAACAAAACCCTTGCAAATGACAAATAATTTAGGCCCGTTTTATGTAGAAGTTTCCAATTAGTTAACAATCATAAATTTCTAAATTTGCCTGGTTTTCAAGAATTTAAAACCTAATGATGAAATATCTGGCAGATGTTGTGAAATTCAAAATTCAAAAGCTACGCTACTCACCGCCATTTTGCCCGAAAAGAGGACGATTGATTACATTCAATTCAATTCAATAGAGCACCAAAGTAGGGAAGGCGAAAGACCAAAGATGAAGGTGGGCAGAACGCACCTGGGACACGTCATCTTTCAGGGTCTTCTGGGCCTTTTAGTGAAGAAACCATGGGCAGGTTTAGAGGGGGCCAGTGGAGCTTTAGCCCCAGGCCCCATGCTTGATATAGATGAAAAGGCCCCACAAAATAACGTAAAAAGCAAAATACCGCATAAAACATGAAATTAAGTCAAATCAAGGCGTTTGGCCCCGGCCCCGCAGTCTCTAAAACCACCATGGGGAGAAACGCTTTAGAGGCATATTTAAAAGTTTGATAACACCAATCCTAAAAAAGAATGAAATTGAAAGATATCAATTGGTTATTTATCCTAATACCATCCCGTTTAGGCTATAAGAAAGGTCAGGTAAATTCTAAAACTGGTAATGCCGAAATTGCAAGATTCTCAGGGGATTTCACACCCCTGACCCCCACAAGAGCACTTCCCTCTACTTAATAATCCCCTTGATGATGCCCTCAAAAATTCCTAGGTGCACTCTTGTGTAAGACCAAAGGCTATTAAGACCCAGCAATTTTAGAAAGGGGTGCGAAACATGTTGATTTAAGGAGGATTTTTTAGGGAAATAATGTATAATAAGTTTAGAGGTTTACCTGATCATATCATTGTTACTTCTGAATCTGTACAAAGTTGTAAAATATTCTTTCATCTTATTATCATAGTTATTGTAGTTGTAGTGTTATTGCTCACCTGTTTGTTTCATGACGACGTCCAAATTTTGTTGACATGTCATTATTGTAGAATAAACGATTAAATGAATGATAAACCTAAAGATCTTATAGGTTTCCAAAAATAGGCATGAAAATCTTAACTAAAAAACTGGATTATTTCACTTATTTTTGGAACACCCTGTAACTCGTACTGAAATTGCACAATTTACGTCACAAGTCGAAAGGGGCCTGGGTCGAGTTACGCCACACTGGTGCAACATGAAAGCGAGACTTAACCATTGCTCGTTCTTTTCCTCGTGTTTTCGCTTTTAGAAGACTTGGCGCTTTCGTTTCGCTCTATAAAGCTATCAAAATGCAGATCTTTGTACTCTCTGACGAGACCAAGACTTTGGATGTCAATCCAGCCACCCTTGTTTCCGAATTCAAGGAAACTTTGGCCTTTGAAACTGGCGTTGCTGCTGATTCGCAGATCCTCACTCTCGGAGGCCACCCTCTGAATGATGACTTCTCCCTGATGGAAAATGGTGTCCAGGCCCTGAGCACGATTTCTCTCGATGTTGGACTGTTGGGAGGTAAAATACAAATAGCTTGTGTTATGTAATGAATTGGTCGGTTTTTACTAGGGTTCTGTACCTTAGAATTTTGCCAAACTGCTTCAAAATGAAATAAGCGAAACAAGACAAGGTAAATGATGCCAAACTTTTCTTCAGATAAAGTGTCCTTGTTTTGGTCTTGTAAGCTTTGCCATCACAGACAACTGTAACAATATCGGTCCGTATGTTTGAAAACAATTCAAAAAAGGGTGATATTGGTACCTACTCAAGTCTACCCTACATTCATACTCAGGGGCCAGACTGTGGGGTGTGGAACTTGCACATCCAAGGTTAACAAAGAACAGTAGGATAAAACAACAGAAACTGGCTCGTGCACATGCAAGATCTTGTTGGGATGAAATAGCTTCTCATACTAGCTTAGCAGTACAAAGCCCTTAAGCTAGTTCTGTTTTTCCTTGACTGAAGCATCGGCAAATGCGGAATCAAGTGGCAGACACTTGTGGAAAACACGGGATGCAGTGGCCCCCAATATTTTCAGAAATAACAGCCTTTTGTTAAAAAATGATAAGAAATATCATGTCTTGTTTTAAACGATATGTCCCCCCTCCCCATAATCACCAAAGTGTATCCACTACTCTCTTTTCCCGACTGTCAAGAGTCACTTCTACCACTGGTTAAATTTCTGTTTCTAAAACCTCAAATTCTTGACTTTTATGCTAAGGAGCCCTGCGGAATTCAATCTTGTTATTTGAGCAGTTCCTGTGAATCATTCCATAAGTAGAAGAGCCATTTGAGTGTCTGGCCATTTTAGAATTTTTTGCACCTAGTGAAAATATTTTTATTTCTTTTAGGAAAAGTCCACGGTTCTTTGGCCCGTGCAGGAAAAGTGAAGTCACATACCCCAAAGGCATGTTATGATTCTATATTCATATATATCTACCATATCTTGTACCTATTCTTGTAAACCATTACCCTATGCACAGGCTATTTCATTTGTTGGGGGCTATTACCCTCGCCAATGCCCTCGCAAAATCAGTTATTAGGGCGTTTCAACGCCTTTGCCAAATCATGTTTTGTCTTAAAAAAATTTGTGATTTAATAAGTGCAGTTGTTATCTCACTGTTAGTTAGCCCTCCCCCATCCTGATATCACATAGTTATTTCAAACACCTTTGAATAAATAGGCCTGTCACCAAACGTCTTTCCAGAAAGGGATTCAATTCTGCAAGCTGAAACAAAAGCTCTAGAAATCAGCTCTCTTGGCAACAAGATTTTCACTTTCTATATGTTCCATGAAATACGCTGGATTGTAAACATCATAGACAAAGCCTCTAAATAACAAACATCCTCTATGTCCTCAGTTCTTGTAATCAAGTAATTATTTCGTAGACCCTAGAATGCATTGGCCCATTATCAAAGGTTTTCCAAGGAAGGATTAAGAATGTTGCAAGCATTTGAAAGTGTTTGTTTGAGTTTGGTGTAATCGAGATAATTTGTGAGAATGAAAATGACCCGAGCAGGACTCGAACCCACGACCTCTAGATTTGATCTCTAGAACGCTACCACTGCGCCACCGGGGCTACGAGAAACCCAGGTCATTTCATTCACACAAATTGTTGCACCACCACTCACCAAATGCAGAGACGAACCTATCCGGGCTCTTTGACACTACACTGGACCTGCCGAAGGGCGACGACTTTCTCACACCAGGGAGACCATCGCAGTCCCATCACTGGATAGAGTTGAAGGAAGTAAACTTGAAGAGAAGCAGGATTTGGAAAATCAATCGAGATAATTTGTGAGAATGAAAATGCCCCGAGCAGGACTCGAACCCACGACCTCTAGATTTGATCTCTAGAACGCTACCACTGTGCCACCGGGGCTACGAGAAACCCAGGCCATTTATTCACACAAATTGTTGCACCACCACTCACCAAATGCAGAGACGAACCTATCCGGGCTCTTTGACACTACACTGGACCTGCCGAAGGGCGACGACTTTCTTCAAGTTTGGTGTAACCACTAACCTAAACAAACATGCTCTACTCAAAAAACTTAAAAGCAGAGAATAAAATTAGGAAATCATTTTAGATTAGGAAATCATCCTGCCTATCTGGTTAATACCTTATAACTATGAAGGAACCCAAAACTAATTCTGGAGGGGCAATCGCCCTCCTTATATCATTTACCTGGGCAATTTGTTGCCCTGGTGGTATATTTTTCAAGAAAACGCCTGCCTTTGTATGTGTAATCCCATCCTCTCTATCAACTCCCACCCCAAATTTCTCATTGAGTTGAATATTACCCAAAGGAATGAGCATATCAGGCTACTTGACTTCATCATAACTGGATTTGCAGAGCTGGCCATTTGGTGTGTGTTTTCTGTATTTTGTTGTCGGAAATAAATTACGCGCATTTTTTTATTAGGAACACCCTTTTAAAGGAACTGAAACCGAGCTTACCTCTGAATTCTTGTAAGAAACCAGGAATTATAAAGGCATGTAGAATTAATTATGAGAACTAGGATAACAATCGAAAAAAGCGCTTAAGAGGTTTTTAGGTAAGGGGCAAAAAATTTCTCTAAAATTTGCTTTGGAAATATGGAAAACTCAAGGGTAAGTCCAAAGTTCATACTTCTTATGAAACAATGTGTAGATATCAAATTTGACTTTTTATTCCTGCTTCAGGTGGACAAGCAAGAGAAGAAGAAGCCAAAAACTGGCCGATCTAAAAGACGTCAGCAATACAACTCCAGATTTGTCAATTATGTCCAGACCTTTGGCCGACGAAGAGGACCAAATTCAAATGCACAATAAGAACTGTTAATCTAGTAAAGATTGCATCATGAAATAGATAAGTGAAACTTTTGTTTCTTTTTTGTTGTCAAATCTTGCAAAAACGTGATCAGTTGTTTGTTTCAAAGAATCTCAATGAGCAACACATATCGTTGAATCAGATTCTCTTCCTAACAAGGATAATTTCTAAATAAACCAAGACAGTACTGATGATAAATCTCCCTTTTGGAACAATGTACAATCACCTTCCTAACAAGTGAACCTGGTGAACAATTTGAAGTGTTCAACCTTAATGTGAAAGATGGGAAGAAGATCAACTAAAGCATGGGTAGAAGCTTGGAGCAGCTCAGTTATTGAAAAACATCTTTAAGAACTATTGTGCATCCTCTTTTATTTCTGAACAATGATTGAAAATCAGATAATGGTGCACTTGATCTCATTTTCAAATTGAATGGAATAGTGCTCGAGTCTAGTCATAATAGTACTATCCAACCTAAAGAGTTATTTGTGCCAGTGCTATGCCCAACTTCAAGTAGTTACAAGACAAGATGGTACTTCCGTTGAAGGAGAAAATTCTTCTAAATAACGCAAATAGAGTAGTAAAGTGTGACGTCACAAAAAATCTATTTTTAGAATTTTGGAAGTTTGGCTCCATAATGTGAAAGAGCTTCCAAAATTACATCAAATGGATGCAAAATCACCTCTGTATGTTGAATATTAACTGAGATATAACCATTTGAAAAATTGATTTTCAATAGGAAATCCCTGTATTTTTCGGCCTGTTCATAAACTTTCACATTATGGAGCCAAACTTCCAAAATTCTAAAAATAGATTTTTGTGACGTCATCACTTTAGTACTCTATAGCAAACAGAAGAAAACGTGTAAGTTTTGCTGATAACTCTAGACAATATTAGTTTGAATGATATGATAGAGGTCAATAAACCAAAAAGAAGGCTTTTGTTTTTATATGAAGGAAAAACCTAGCTCCAGCCTGCTAAGTTCATTTCCTAACCTGAGGGATTAATGTCTTATTATCTATTAACAAGAGTTATTTCTCATTGTATCTTGATTGGAATTTTGGTCTGGTTGATCTTGCAACTTACATCTTACCAAAGCATGCTAATATATTCGAAAGAATTTGAATCTTGAAGTATTAATTTCTAACAGATTAATTTTTCTAATATCTGGCTTTTTTTAATTAATAATTCTTGAATAGAATAGAATAGGATTAAGTTGTGTTTAACTTGAGCTATAAAGCTGCATTTCCCATGGAAAGTAACGTCGCTTAGGACACCGTAACAGTAATTAAAAACCACTCCTACATTTCTGTATCAATTCCTGACGAAAAATGGAACAACCCTCATAGATATGAGCTTATTTTTATAAAGCAGAATCTCTGTTCTTTTAGCCACAATCACTTTTCTTGTGATATGTAATCAAACTTATTTTGAAAATGTGCAAAATATTGACCAACAACCTTTTGGCTCTGCAACAATTTCTACTTATTTTGTTTGTCCGTTAAAGTATTTTTTGTAAATGTTATTGAAAATCAAGCCCAACTGTCGGTCATGAAAAACAAAAATGATTGTCAAGTATTGTTTGCTCTCTTAGCGGGAGGTTTTAATTACCTCGACTTGAGGTAGCTATTTTTAATCATTACCGTACAGATTTTCTATGTTGCAACCAGTTGATGTTTGCCTTCAGCAATGTCCTGCATTTCTATCAAACCAATTCAATTTCATCATGTGTGCGATTCTTTATTTCAAACAAGTTTATCATCGTTGCCACCACCATCCTGAATTTTATTGTGAAAACTGCAAAATTTTGAATTAAGTTGCCAAATCGCTGCAATGAGTTAAGGGCCATTTTCTTAATGACGGTATAGCTCTAGCAGCACATTTTTGGCGCATGACTACCGACCAGAACTGATACACTTTTTTGGTAGGTCTACAGTATGCCCAAAAATCTTTGACGGGCTGCCTAGAATTATGCAAATGTAAGGGGATGCTTGAATGGACAAAACTACCTCACCTCTCAACTTTTAGCCTACATCATAGTTTCAAGTCGAATTTCATCAGCTAGAGGTCAGAGAAGAATGAAAACACTGGAAATATTACGTGTTTGTTCACGAATTTTCACCCCATCTCCCAGCTTTATCAGTTAAGGTAGCATGAAATTGCAGATATCATGCATGATATTGCGCGTTGTTTTCAACTTTTATGGTTCTTTTACCTATTCTAACCCATCTTCCGGCTTTCATCCGCCCTTCCAGCGTTTATATCAGAACATTTCATCCCACCCATTGATTGATAGGCACATACGCTTACTATCTTTGCATGGTATGGGTTTATATGTTAAGCACTAAGGGCCCAGGTAAACTAATCGAACAGTGCGACCCTGGTCCTTCCTCTCGATGTGACCACACCTCGTGATTCCTTTTGCCTGGAATTACAGAGGGCTGGCAAATCTCTCCTTACACTTTTTGACAGGTCTGAAGGTGATTTCGAACCCCATTAAGATATACCCAGGTAAGATCTCATCTCTCCACTAAGTGTGGTCTGACCTGACCGTAATGAAACGTGTTCCTGATATACATTGGATGAAAAATACAATATTTTTTCTATGGAAAGATGATATCCCACTTCTCAACTAAAGGGCTGGGAGGTGAGGTGTTTCTGTCCATTTAAACAGGACCTAAGTCCAAGAAAACTTGCAGGAAATCTAAGTGTGGGTGATCCAGGCAATGACTCACATCTAGTGATTCGATTATTTTTATCTCGTAAAGAAATAAAGAAACGTATATTTAATCTGGTATATTTGATTTAAGTTTACTTTCAAAGATTGCAATTATACCAAAAACTAATGAAAGGGCGGATAACTTTATTGAAATTATTTTTGTGTGAGAAAGCAAATACTCGAGTTGAAAAAGTTTCATGTGTTTCTTTCGATTTCATTAATATTAGAATGCAATAACGCAATCTTGGACAAATTTTTACTCTCTCTATCTTGCCTAACGACTGAGATATTTGCCGCCTTATTTGCATTCTCAATTTTATTCAAACCCGATCTCTTGCTTCATTATGCGGGGGGATTACAATATTTGCCATCATTTTTGATGAAGCTCGTACATTAAATTGGGAATAGTATAAACCTTGCAAAACCACATGGCGAAAGCCAGCTAGATATAATTTTATATTGGGTGGTCTAGAAGACCGTTTTTGTCAACTAATCGAGACTATTTATAGTACTAATCTAAAGGTCATTGGTTCGAGTCCTACCTGTTATCATTCCCCCAAATTGTCTCACATTTTTCTTCTCAAGCATCTATTTTTGAAATTATTGTCTTTTCCGAGGTGACGTAATTTTAGTTGTTTAGTTGGTTACACTGCAATTTGGAACATGGGGTCGATCTTTGGAGCCAACTATGAAATGACAACTCTTTGTATTTATTATTGTAATTGGATGCATCAAATTATGGAAAAGAGAAAGTACAGAAAAATTTAAAGATACAAGTTTCAATAGACACCTACTGGACCATCACTGTTGTGAAAACAAACCAAGTCCAAAAATAGAATATGGAGGCATTATTCATACATCACACTTAAATTCGACACAGTGGAAGAGATGTGATGCTTATTAATTGGCAGGAGAAGTGACTCTACCAGCAATCAGTCTTTGACTGTAAAACTTAGCATGATAATAATGATGATATAATAATAAGATAATAATAATAATGATTCTAAGTCATATATTTTAGCAGCTGACTCGGTGGCTCTTCTGGAAGAGAAACAATAGGCTTCCATTCAACTAAATATTTCTGATTTAAAACCATGCGAGTCATTAAAACATGTCAGTACGAACCTCCGTCTTAGCCTACCGCTTTAATTATCTTTCCGTATTTCTTTTCTTTGTGTATTTATAAATCTGAAACATCAGTCTCTTCTTTTTGTTTCTTTGTTTAGACTTAGCTTAAAAGGAAACGTGCTTGGCTTTTGAGGTCTAAATCCTGTTGATTCTTGGGGTGAAGTCACTGATTGGACAGCATTCTAGAGGTAAGCATGTTAGTAATTTCTATATGTTGTTGTTGCTCAGAGTTTATCATGCTTTCTGTGGTAGATTTAAGGGTGAAGTTTGGAAATACTCAAATAACAATGTCGATCTGCCATTATTCTAGGTTTAGATTTCATTTCGATCTAATAAAGAGTTAGACTTAAAAAAGAACATTTATCTCTGTCTATTATTCGTTGCTTCAAGTTTTCCCTTGCCATCCTCAAGTTTTGTACTGACCAAAGACTGGTCTGATGTAGTACTCTGATGGGTATTAGACCCAAAGTTTTAGTAGTTATTGTGTTTCGCCAATTTTCCTCACCATCCTCAAGCTCTGTACCGATCAAAAACTTTTCTGACGTACTACACTCATGAGTATTAGACGCAAAGCTTTAGTAGTTATTATGTTTCACTATGTTTCTAATGTTCCTCGTCATCCTAAAGTTCTGTATGGATTAAAGACTTTTCTGACGAACTACTCTGATGAGTGTCAGACGCAAAGCTTCAGTATTTATTATGTATTCATGTTTCTGATTTCCCTCACCATCCTCAAGTTCTGTACTGATCAAAAACTTTTCTGACGTACTACACTCATGAGTGTAGAACGCAAAGCTTTAGTAACTATCTATCATTTTTCGCTATTTTTTCAAGTTTCCTTCGGTTTCCTTGCAATCTAGTAGCTTTGTACCGTTGAAAGACTGTTCTGACGTACTACTCTTATGAGTGTCAGAAGTAAAGCTTCAGTAGTTACTAAGTTTCACTATATTTCTATTTTACTCACCATCCTCAAGTTCTTATCGACCAAAGACTGCTCTGGCGTACATTTCTGATGAGTGTCAGACGCAAGACTTTAGTAGCTATAATGTTTCGCTATGTTTCTGATTTTCCTCGCCATCCTCAAATTTTTTATTAATCAAAGACGGCTCCGACATGCTACTCTGATGACTTTCAGAAGCAAAGTTTCAGTAACTATCTTGTTTTGGTATGTTTCCGATTTCCCTCGCTCCGTATTTTGATTGCATACAGTTTTAGCATCAGCTTCCGTAAAAAGAGAAAGAGAGCGTGATACTAGGCAGAGTGTACCGTATGCTAGAAATGTAGAGGCAAGAGACTGAACTCGGCATCTTCTCAAGACAATAAATGTCGTACGGTGTCAAGGGTATCTACCCTGGCACGACGTTTGAAGTGAATGTAATTTTTGGGCCACGCTGAAATTTTGGCACAGCAAGAAATGGAATCGGGCACAGTAGCACTCGGAAAGATTTTTTGTGCCACATTGGCTAGTGGCTCGAGGGACAGGTGGGAAAAATATGTTTGAATCATCGGAAAATTCGTCAGATTGTCGGAAATTTTTAATGGCTTTGGAGAATAAAGCTTTCAATATAAAAATCGGAAAAACTATTCAAAAGTATTTCGTTCAGCCATTCTGCTACCATTCGGCACAAGGAAGCATCTATAGAAGGATTTTGAAGACCGTCTTGCCTGAACTTTATGGCAAACGAGACTAAATTCGCCCTCCCTTATCCGTCCTGTCTAAGATTAACATCTCTGGCATTCAGAAAAACATTAACTCGAAAATTTTGCTCGCTACGCTTGCTTTTTGTTTTTAAATTCAATTTCATTTATATGCATAATACTTTGATATCTGGTTGACTCAATATTTTCTATGCGTAAAAATATGAACATGATCTTTAGAATGTCCTTCTGACTGCTGATCATTAATTCGGGACAGTCCATGACGCTACCGTGTTTTAGATTTCCAATAATTTTCGTAAGCTTTTGCAAAAAAACCTAAAATATTTTGCTCGCTACATTGGCCAGCATTTCTTCTACTTACTGAATCGCCCACTCAAATCCCTGAAGTCAAAATCACATTTGTTACGAATGTGCATACTAGCAGTTATAAAACTTTAAGCCCGTCTGGAGAATCTCCAGAATCACTCCAACATGATGAATAATTAAAAACAATCTCTTTCGGAAATATTTCGATTTTGTCGCAAAAAATTCATCTTTGCCCCCTAGAAAGTAGGTCCCACTACGCCCCTGTTGTGCCAGTACTATGCCGCGAAGAGGCGTACTGAATAACAGAGTTAAAGAAGATCTTGCACTTTAGCATACCTAGACATGGTTTGATCCTCCTAAAAACGCTAACTTTTTTGTTGAATTTTGTACATATTTCTTTGATTATTTCTTTCATAACTAACTTAAACTTTACATCAGTTATACATCTTCATTTTTTGAAATAGCTGTTGAAACTTTGCAAACTATATTTGCGTGCTTGTCACCTAGAAGTATCATTTGAGATTGATCAGGCTTAAGATTGCTCTATCATTTAACCTTACTTTGATTAGTGTCAGACGCAAAGCTGTAGTTATCATTCTATTCGCTATGTTTCTGATTTTTCTTGCTATCTTTAAGTTTTTATCGATCAAAGGCTGTTCTCTCGTATTGCTCTGATAAGTGTCCGACGCAAAGCTGCGGTCGTTATTATGTTTCCCTATGTTTCCGATTTTTCTCGCTATCCTTCAGTTTTGTACCGATCAAAGACTTTTTCTGACGCTTCACTCTGATGAGTTTCAGATGAGCAGCTTTAGTAGTTATTATGTTTCATTATGTTTCCTATGTTTCGTGGCCATCCTCATGTTAGGTAAGGATCAAAAACTAATCTAGCCTACTACTCTGATTAGCGCCAGACGCAAAACTTTAGTAGTTGTTCAGTCTCGCTATATGTCTGGTTTCAATAGCTATCTCGAAGTCTTATATCAATAGAAGACTGTTCTGCAGTTAATTACCTACTATCCATAGATTTCTGTAGGGGAACTGTAATGCCGGTTTTAAGTTATATCAGTTAAACTCTCCCCCCCCCCCCCGTTCAAGACAGTCTTGCGGCACTTCAAATACCTGTTTGGGAGCAATTTTTCTTGTTGCTTGGGAGTAATAATAGCAAACATTTCCATTTGCTGCAATTACGTTACCATGAGGATGCAAGATGGCAGATATAAATCAACCACAGACAACGTCACAACCCCAAACGGCTTAACAAAACCAGGTTCCACGACACTCCAAACAACTGCCTACAGGATTACGAACTGCTGTAAGGCAACTGTTCATGCCTAATTTAATGAAACGTTTCCCCTGCACATTTTGATACATTTAACGATATTTTGCATCGGTATCTGTGTTATACCTTGGGTAATTTGTGTTGACTGCACCCTCAAAATCAGTCTCTCATACCCCAACAACAATTGGTTAGGTTTCGCTTAAAAGATGCGACAAAGTAACAAATTATAAATGAAGGAAGTCCACAAAAGTAGGCTCTGTGCCGGGTTTCTTTTGGAATGCTTGCCACGAAGTCGGTAAAATGAGACAAGGCATGAAGAACGCAAGCAGACACAAAGAGAAAGACAAAGATTGAACAAACTTGAAGGAGAAAATGTGCATAATAGCATTACATATGTTATCAAAAATCAAAATATCTAACACAGCATCCAACTCTACGAATGAAAGGCGAATGTTTAGAGAAAAATAGTTCTCCAAAAGAGCAGCACCGACAATAAGTTGGATTTTCAAATCATATATTGTCTTGTATCTCTTGAAAGACACTTTTCGATAAGCAGGTCTGAAAATACAGTGTATATTGGCAAAGAGATGATCGTCTACAATTGAATGATTTATCACTGTACACTGCTACAATTATCACTGCAGAAATAGGTTATCACCGCACACTTAAATCAGGTAGAAGTATCCTTTATAGTCGACACTTATAATGAACTATATCAAAAATGCAAGTGTATAGTGGCAAAGAGGTGATCCTCTTCTATTGAATGATATCATCACTGTACACTGCTACAAGTATCACAGTAAAAAGCCATTTCATCACTACACAAATGGGCTACCACCGCACACTAGAATTAGGTATGAAACTAGTAGGGATATTGGAAAAGAAATCAAAACATCATACACAGACAGTCATTTCAAAATGCATAGATTACAGTTTCCAATTCAATTTTACCTTCAAGGTAAATTCTATCCACGATTTTATTTCAACTGGAGATTCACTTGCTTTTCCTGTTAATATTTGATTCATTGTAATTTTACTTGGTAATTTTGAGTTACATCTACGCTTTGGTAAAACGGTAAAACAGGACCAGACTCTTCATCTTAAAAAGCCTGTTTCGTGGTTTCATACTCATCAGGAGATGTAAAGGTCTCTAGTCTATAGGTTGATAGGCCCATACGATCTTGATAGGCATATACTATAGTATATTTACTATGGGTTTATGGGTTTACGCAAGGTATGGGTTTATGTGCTAAGCACAAAGGTCCCACTGAATAGGTAAAATAATCGAGCAGTGCGACCATGGTCCTTCCTATCGATGTGACCACACCTTGTGATTCCTTTTGCCTTTTTGCCTGGAATTACAGAGAGCTGGCTAATTCTCTCCTCGCACTTTGTGACAGGTCTGAAGGTGGTTTCGAACTCGGTACCCCTTAAACAAGGGTTAAGTGATCTAACCACTCGGCATCCCCGCCCCCTTGTCTAGGCCTATATAAACGTATAGTTGAATCCCCTTATAACAAAATCTGAAGTTTGAAAATTGTTCCTTGAATTCGGAGTTCGTCCTACCGAAAAAAAACATTGCCAAAGCAGAATAAAGGGGACTAGACATTTAGTTTGTCATACCGGGAAGACTTCATTATATACGGGGTTCGTTAAATCGAGATATTACTTTAAACATAAGTGTGAATACATTAAAATTCTTCTTACAAAGTCTGTGAGTCGGTTTGCCATGAAAGTGCTCAATACAAAGAGTAGCGCTATAACACTAGGAAGAAAGAAACTCAAAAGGCAAAACTCTCTATATCGATACGCCTGTTTTGTTGTTACCCATTCATCAGGAAATGTACAGACTTTTGCCTTTTGGGTCTCTTTCTCTTAGTGTAACATTCTACTTGTCTATTTTGGATACATACAGTGTTCTTTGCTTTAGACAGAGTTGAATACACAGAGGTAGACTTTCAGAAAAAACACATATCTTTGTTGTAACTCTGAGTTTCACGCATTCACGCAATCACCAGACAACTGTGTAAATAAACGTGTAAATGTACTTCAATGTTTCGAGCATTTTTTCGGAAAATCAAAATTCAGACTTCGTATGTACTGTAAGGAAATGTTTCATTTTGCTGCGATAGAATACGTCAGACAGTGGCCTAGCCGACAGTGCTTACCTTAAGTGCTAACCACTAAGGGCCCCCACGGATATGAGGTCCCGAAGGGGCCCTCAACTGGAAAACTTACTGGCAAGGGGCCTCAGACCTCATACTTCCCTAATGGCCCCACACATCTTAACTACGCCACTGACGTCAGGTAGCTAAAAGCAACCATATGCAACTTACAGCTATGTACCGTTATGCACAAAAAACGATTATAGAATTTAGTAAAGAGTTCCGAAGATGTAGCGTTTATTTTGGCGCATACGTTAGAAACTAGACGCTAGGCTAGAAATGTCTACGTACAAAGTGTCTCCACCTCAATGCAATGCTAGCTACCCCCCCTGAAGCCGGTGTCTTCTAAACTTTCTGGAAGCCATGTAGAGAACAATAGCATATCAATCGGAGCATACGGTCGGTAAGGTGATGTTTGGTCTTCAGTCTGACAGACTCGTACCGCCTCGAAATGTTTTCAAATTAAAAATTGACTGGTGTTTGTTTCGTATAAAGATGTAGACAACACAAATGTCATTATTGGCTCTGCGAGGATTGTTTCTTGAATTATATGGCTCCTGTGATGAGAAGGAAATGATTTTGTTTTGGTTGAATGAACTTTGATGATCGTTAGTTATTGTGGTGTTACCCTGGAGTGAAATCTTCAAGGAAGAATCTATACTTTATCTTGAGCGGCACTTTGAAAAAGAAGATGTTATGCTGTATTGGTTGAAAGAAAGCCATACATTACACATGGTCCTATTATCGTTGATAGTTGATAGGCACAAACGCTTACTATCTTCGCGAGGTATGGGTTTACGTGCTAAGTACAAAGGGCCCACTGGATAGGTAAACTAATCAAGCAGTGCGACCCTGGTCCTTCCTCTCGATGTGACCACACCTCGTGATTCCTTTTGTATTTTTGCTGGAATTACAGAGAGCTCCTCTCTCCTAATACTTTGTGACAGGTCTGAAGGTGGTTTCGAACTCGGGACCCTTTGAACAAGGCCCAAGGGTCAAGTGATCTAACCACTCGGCAATCCCTGCCACTATTATCAACCTTCCCTAGTGGGCAATTCACGCTAGAAGGCTCTTTCCTGAATATGATGCAACTGACGGCAAAAGCAAAATTAAAAGTATCAAGTAGATGAAAAGGTTTTTACCCTCTTGTTCTTAGCTCATTCTAACACCCATACTAAAACAAACAGTTAAAGAGACGCCAGATAAAAAAATTTAAAGATTAACGTTCAGATCTTGGCAATTTTTATGTCAATGACAGAAAAACTGTCAAAACCTTTCCATTGTAGAATTTTCTAGCAGATTTTGTTGTTTTTTTCTTAGTGTTTTGTAGAAATTTGAAACAATCAGAGATTGGCTGAGAGCAATAAGGTGCGAACAATAACAAATGATTTGACACAAGTTATGTGTAACACGACAAATGCACGATGAACAGGACTTTGAGATAAACCAACTTGCTATTGAAAATGATTTTCAACTATGTAGTGGAAAATCATTACGTCTTAAAGAGTCACCTTCTATAAAAACTGAATACAAAGAAGTTAAGAGTTAATAACTTGTTTTATGTCTTTAAGTTAGAACAATGAAACAATATTTCAAGTTTTTGAAGTTTGTTACAGAGCGATACATGTATCTAATTCTTTGCTTTCATGTTTAATTTTTGCTTTTTGTTCTAGGCGTTACAACATGGCACTCAACAAAATTACTGGGATTGTATTTTGTGCTTTCTTCTTTTACGTAGCTGCCTACGATCCGGCAGGTAAATGTTAAATATTCAACATCGCTGTATTCAGTATTTAATAGAGGTATTACTGTATTCGCTATCTAAATAAAAGTACCGCTTTATTCAGTATGGAGAAGACAGTATGGCTTTATTCGGGTATTGTTATTGGGATAGTGAATCCGTGATTTGTGCCATAAAACTACAGAGGGTTTTGATAGAAGTTACTGATCTTGTAAGAAGGTACTGATCCCAATTCCAAGCTCCGAAATATCCAAAAATCCCAATCCCCAGAAGCTCAATCCTGTTTTCAGGGTCAATAAAAAAGCAAACCCTAGTTCCCAATTCACCCCTTCGTGACCCTCACTACATATAGTTGTATAAGGTCTTAGTGTGTTTATTGCACCATTTTTCTGCATATATTTTTGACCAGCCGTTCCATCTCTCTAATGTTTTAGTACGAATGTTTCCCCTTTTCAAGGAAATTTTACCTCAAAATCTTTTCTTAAGTGTATATTTTGGGGTAATCTATCATAACTTTCTTGAATTAGGAGCTACTGTATTTAGATCTTTTTAAGGTCTTTTTAAGAACGAGGAAGATCCTATTGATTTATTATTTGCAATTCACTACAACCACCAAGGGGTACAGCAGCACACATCACTCTCACACCCTGTTGATAGCAATAGCTTGAAAAGCCTTGTTGTGCTGAAATTTCATATGTTCTTAAAAAGAATAAAGAAATACTTCATGTCTTGACTTTCTAACTAATCCAAATCTTCTTATCATTATCTACATTACTACATAAACGCATGGGGTCTTAGTGAGGTTATTGCTTCTATTTGCTACACAGGAAATTCAAAATGACTGCTTATTAGATAGCCCCTGCATTTACTTCTCTCTCTTCAGTGTTTCGGATGTTCTAGGTATCCCCTGCAGTATTTCATGGTTTTATCATTCTTATACAGATGGTAGGGGTATGAAGAGTTTTCAAACTACATTCACCTTTTCTCTCTTTAGAGTTCAAGAAGAATGCCATATTTGCCCACAACAAGGCACGTTCCCAGCACGTTGATACCTCCGCCTTGACATGGGATGACAATCTTGCATCAAGCTCATCAAAATATGCCACCACCCTGATGCTGAAGAATCTGCGTTCCACGAACCCCAGTCCCTCCTTCTACCAAATGCCCCACTCTGCAGATAACGTGGGGGAGAACATCTACATGGGACATAATGGCCAGTATTCGTATACTGAAAGAACTGTAATGGATGCCGTGAGTGCTTGGTAAGCGAATTACTTCAACTTCACTTGAGCTTGGTTTTACTCCAACTTTGAAAAAGAAATTCAGATGGTAAAGGAAGGTATTTGAAAAAATAGATGGAAGCATTTTATTTTCAATATCTTATTATCATTCACAACATTTCGATGCTTTCCGTGCAGAGCATGATTCTCAAGTAGGATGAAATAGAATTTGGACAGTTTTGCATTTTGTACTTTTTAGCAAAACTGTGTGGATTTGATTACATTGTTCACGAGAATTATATTGAAAATGCTTCTATTTACTTTTCTAATTATTCTGATACTTCAACTTTACTTTAACTTGGTATTACATCAACGACCCAAACATTTCAGCTGCCAAGATTTCTTTTCGTTGATTTCAGGAACATAGGAACCATCAGGTTTGTTCGAAACAAACTTTGTCAAAAAATTTTGTAAAACAGAAATCCGGCATCGAATAGAACCAGAGTTTGGATGTTTAAGGAAATAGTTTGGATATGTAAGGAACTAGATCGCATTAATGGAATTTATTGTTAAAAAATATCAATTCTTTAATTTCAGGTACGGAGAGGGTGTTGGTTATAACTATTATCAGTTCGCACCATTTGGACGATATTGGCACTTCACACAGGTACTTTGCGTAGTTTATTTACTTGCATACTTACTTAAACTGTTTTATCTTGATTTTACAAAGCAATATAAGCTAAATAGAATAAGTTATTTGACGCACGGCAATAGCTGTAGCAATTAAACAAAATATTCCTGAATATTCCAATAAAGATAAGCTAAGTAGCCCAGATAACAGAAGACTAAACGTATCAGGCATTGCCCTTCCTCAGTAGTAAGGATACCGGGCAAGTGCAGTAGGGGTTTAGTCTTCAATTATCTTTGCTATTTAGCTTATTTTTAATGAGATATCGAGATTAGCTAAATGTAGAATTTTTGAAAAGATTAACAAGATTTCGACATTAGTAATTTAGCATGATTTCAATTTTTTATGGAGATTTTTGTGATAGGCTGTAATGTCTAATTTTTTTTGCTTCATGCCAATATCAGGCATCATGCGAAATGATGAATTAATGTTTTTCATTAAAATTAGGCAAAATCGGACCGAGTGATCCAAGGTTTGGACAGTATCAAATTGACTTGTTTCTCATAAAGGATATCTGTCTAAACTAGGAAAGTCAGGAACAAAAAATAGGGTAAAAAACTTCATCACAAAAACAAACTCAAAATTTATATCATGTTACCAATTCATCTCATCAGGGATAACTATTAAATGAGTATTTCTTATTTCAGGTGGTTTGGAAAGAGACAATGAAATTCGGGTGTGGATCTGCGTCATACAACAAATTCAACAGGAAATACACGGTGATCGTTTGTCAGTACCTCGCCAAGGGAAACATCAGCGTCGGATTCTTGAGAAATGTCAAGCAACTCAAATCTGGAGGTAAATGCATGCCTCAGTTGAACCTGGCCATACATTTTGGCCATAGTTTCTACCTGTTTAATTTGCTAGTATAAGAAATTTCATTTTTTGTAAAGAAACTTTTACGAGGCCCTCCCTTATTAGTACGTGAAGCGCTATTTGGCATTTTTTCGGGCGTGACTTCGTGTTTTAGATATTTTCGGCTCGTGAATCCGTGATCAAAGAATCCTTCGTGCAGCGTGATTTGTTGAAAATGTGGTCGTTATTCCGTGAAAAAGAGTTTTCAACTGCGTGATTGCGTGACGCGTCCTAGTCTTTAAAATTTCTTGCACAATTTCGGTCCGAACGAAATTCCACTGTTCAAATAATTCTTCTTGCAGCTTTGAAGCCAAAGATCGAAAAGATCGTGAAAATTCTGTTTTAAGGTCCGTGATGGCGTGATAAACGAAAAATTGACGCGTGAATCCGTTATCCAGGGTTACTATGGGGGGGGGCTCTTTTACCTTAGTATCATTTTCAAATTTTTGTATTTTGAGGCAATCTATGAGAACTTTCTTGAATTAGGAGCTGCTGCATCTAGATCTTTTATAGGTCAGGTTATCAATTCTAGGAAGATCCTATTAATTCACAATTTGCAACTCGCTACGCTGTAACCACCGTTCTATTTTTCAGGAAAATCGAGGTTGTCTGCAGCAGAGCTTACTGCCCCAAGAGTCAGGGGAGGTAAAAACTTTACAAAATCATAAAATACTAAATCATCTACACTTTTTTTCTTATAAAGAACCTTTTACATGGGACCTACATATCGAAGGCCAAAAAACTTAAGGAACTTTTACTACTAAAGGTCAAATCACTAAGGAACTTTATAATTTTCATATATTCATTTGGTGTGGATATGGAACTACTAAAGAACTTTTAGAACTATAAAGTGGTCAAAAGAGGTCTCAAAATAAGGGACTTAAAGAACTAGGCCCTAGGCGTGTAACTGTGTAACTGTTAAAAGCGTGTAACTGTTCTAGCCTATACACCAATTTTCTACAGAGATGACCTGAATATATACTCATCTGTTATCTCACTAACCAATATAAACTCGCATGAAATCACAATAACTCTTAAATTTCAAAAGACATGTTTTGGTGAATATCGATTGATTTTAGGCCCTTGCACATACACCGATGACCCAAGTGCAGGATGCCCAGGAATGAAAGACTACTGCAATGACGAATACCTCAAAGATTTTATGCATGGCAGTTGTAAGAAGACTTGCTTCTGCTGAGCAGCAGCGAGACAAAGGTGCGTTAATTCATCCTTGTTTTTATCACTACACTCTTTTTTTTCTATATGAACAATTTTATAAGAATACGAGCCTCAAATTTGGCCAAAACTTAAGAACAAGCTAAGAACACTCTTTTTTTATAAGAACCAGTAAAATTGATTTGAAGCTGGCTGTTCTTAAATATTCCTCTATTTTCAGCCTGAAATGTTCTTAAATTGTTCTTACTTTATAATGATTTGGAAGCTTGTTTTTGCTATCAGTTGGTTCAAATTTGGACTCTCTTAACCATCTGATATGTCTGTGTGCTATCAATTTGCTTGTTCTATAATTATTTGTCAGTCTCGTGGTTATTTCGTATAATTCTTATATTGACCTTGAAATGGTCAGCCTCGGTTTGTCCTTAAATTGTTCTTAAGATTTGGCAAAATCTGAGGCTCGTGTTCTTATAAAATTGTTCTTATAAAAAAAGAGTGTATTATGACCTTTACCACAGTTGATATTGTTGAAAGGCACTTACGCTTACTATCTTCGCAAGGTATGGGTTTATGTGCTAAGCACAAAGGGCCCACTGAATAGGTAAACTAATCAAGCAGTGTGACCCTGGTCCTTCCTCTCGATGTTACCACACCTCGTAATTCCTTTTGCCTTTTTGCCTGGAATTACAGAGGGCTGGCTAATTCTCTCGTCACACTTTATGACAGGTCTGAAGGTGGTTTCGAGCCCGGGACCCTTTGAAAAAGGGTCAAGTGATCTAACCACTCTGTCAGTCTCGTGGTTATTTCGTATAATTCTTATATTGACCTTGAAATGGTCAGTCTCGGTTTGTCCTTAAATTGTTCTTAAGTTTTGGCCATCCCTGCCAAACGACTACTACCAACCGCCAACAACTCAGCTGGAACCTCGAATATCGACTCAGCTTTGCAGATCCTCGGCCTAAGCTGTTACCATGATTAAGTGTTTGTATTTTCTTTTGTAGATTTGCTGAGTTTGTTAAAATGATTGCGGCTGAAACTGATCAACAAATTAAACTGAAATTAACCAAATTTTGATTCCTGTATAAAATCGACTTGATTATTCTATGATTGAAACATTGCAGCGAAGAAATGGGTTTCTTTGTCTCTTCACTTGATCACAAAGCAGATTCAATGCTTTGTTTCCAAGGCTCTTGCATCCTGCTAGATACAAAGTATATCTTGTTGGTTTTTAGGTGATAATGCTTACTATCTTCGTAAGGTTTATGTGCAAGGCATAAAAGGACCATTGAATATGAAGACTAATCGTGCAGTGCGACCTGGTCTTTCATTTCTTTATTACCAAATGTAGTGATTCCAGTTGCATTTTGCCTGGACTTCGGGGAGCTGAAACTTTTTCTCCTCGTACTTTTACTGCTGACCGGTCTGAGGACAGGTTCAATGTGTTTTTCTCACCCAAATGCCCCTTAGAATCATTTTAGAACAGACAAAGATGACATAAGACGGTAAATTTGAGGAGAAGCAGGATTTGGAAAATCAATCGAGATAATTTGTGAGAATGAAAATGACCCGAGTAGGACTCGAACCCACGACCTCTAGATTCGTACTCTAGAGCGCTAGCACTGCGCAACTGGGGCTTCGAGAGGGGCTTCAATCCAGGCCATTTTCAAAACGATAAATAAAACGCAACAATATTCCCTGAACATTTTCCATTTGATATTTAACATCAAATTAAATTATCTTCAAGACAATTTCTAAACTCAAGAAAATCATGCGAAATTCCCCCATTTGTCAAAAATTTAATCAAATGCTGTAGAAATGCAGGGTTCGTTTTAGGACCATAGCAGTGGATCATTTAAGGTCCATAGCAGTGGATCATTTCGACTACTTATAATAAACTTTTCATAATTCTACATAAATTTCAGCACTCATGATGTCAGGACGGTCAAGTGAAAAGGGTGATAGCTCTAAGTTAGAGATAAATCTCTTTTAGATGCTTGTGTGATTTTTATTAATTGTTTCTTCCTTTCATGGCATTTTTTCATTGAAGCACACATTCAAGAAAAGAACAAATTTTGAATTGATGTTCAAAAAGGGGGTAGGATGATCGTTAAACTTAGGGAGAATACGGCACCCCTCTTTGACTGTCCTGACCAACCAATCTTTAATTATCTTACATTAGAAGAAATAAAGCTAAATCCTAATATAATAATGTAAATACAATAAATCAGGCATGTAACCAGTAACAATGTTTGGGGCGGAAGATAATCGAATAATGGTGTCTTGTGATTTTGCATTTTCACGTAGTTGCAGCAGTCTCTTTTTGTTAATATGCACAGGTCATTCATGTCGCTAATAACAAGGATAAGAGGGCTTTGCTGGAAGCAGCAACATGAAATGAGGTTGGGAAAAAACTGTAGATGTCAAACAGAAGAATTAGATAAGATAAAAGCTAAAAACAAAATACAAACAAATAAATGCAATAAAAGCAATCATATAAAAGACAAAATACAAACAAATATAAAAGCAATGAAACAAGGAAAGGGCCAAAAGAGCTATGACTTATCTTTCATTAGTCTTAAAAATTGACACCAAAGCTTAAGCACTAAAGTTAAAACAAAAGATACCTGGACTGATGGTCGGAAATATACATAGGCCTTCTTGGATATTTAAAAATCTAAATGAGCTCAAGACCATTTGCTACTGGTTAACACCTTTCTACTACATGGAATGGTAAAAACTGGAAACATAGTGAAACAAAGTAACTACCAAAGCTTTTAATCTGACACTCAATATAGTATATTCTGATCGGCCAATTTTGTTCAAATGACTCTGGGTATAAAAATTTTTTAATAGGTTAATCTTCCTTCTCTTTATAATTGACATACTCTTCTGATAAGTGTCAGACGAAAGCTTTGTAGTTATAATCATTCACTTCGTTCCCAATTTTTCTTGCTTTTCTAAAACTCTGTACCAATCAAAGACTGTCCTACAATACACCAACTAAGAAAATCATCAAAAGTTCACAAATTAGTTCAGGCTTTTTCCTTGACAGTCTTATCTTTGAGGATTCCCAAGCTCCTTAACTTTCCAACAATGACAGGTGTACAAGTGATGGTAAGAAATATGCGAACTGGCATGAAGACCTTGTGACAGGCATACGCAATAACGAATGTGCTTGCACCAGCAGTGAACGTCGATTGTAAGCCATCCTCAGAGGCGATGCCAATCTTTTGCATTATGGCAACCATGTCAATGCCACTAAAATAAAGAAATAAGTAATCAATAACTAAGAACGAACAACCAAAGGGAAATCTCTATCTAATTAATCAAGGGAAATTTCTATCTAATTCAGTACATTGCTTTATCACAAAATAATGAACAAGCAAGAAACAAACTAAAAATCAAAAGGTGCATGCAATACATCAAATGATGCATCATACCTTATTTTGGCTTGGATATAATGTGTTGTATCTTGCAGTTTCTTACTTGAATTGACTAGGACTAAGCTAACTTAAAGAAGTCACTGTCTGCATAAGGAAATATAACTCCTGTATATGCGTAGCAACTGCTAAGTTTTAGTCATACACCCATTAGACCTTTTCAGAGACCCTTGAAGAATTTGAATGCAAACGTCAAGTTCCAATTCCAATGTTTACAATTAACCACTGTCAGTAAGTGAACAAACGGCATTGATTGATTATTAAATTATGAAGCGTTTGATGTGCTCTTTTTTTTAATTGAAAAGGAATCTCATTTGCCTGTCTGAAAATGTAAACAACGTGAAAGTGTACCTGCTCACTATCATATAACATATGCCCAAAGATGTTAGACTAATTGAAGTGTGAAAGACGACAGCTGTTGTTCCATAAGCTGCGAAAATCCTAGCAAGTTTCTGCCTTTGAGTCAGTGGTTTATCAGAGTCTTTATCCCCCTCAACTTTGCTTTCAGTTTCCTTGCTAGAAATGCGATTACTTGTGCTGAAAGACTTTCTTGGTAAAAACTTAGACATGACTTTATTTTGTTCTTTATCACCCAAGAAGGGCTTGCTTGGTTTCTGGCGAGAGAGTAACATATCAGAATTGACTTCTCCGCTCAAGGCCCCCATATTCCTCTTGTAAACACCACTGAAAGCTGGATCAGCAAAATAATCTTTGGTTCCTCTGCCTAGGCCCACGATCTTGCGTCCTGTTGTTGCTGTCCACAGTTTCTTGGCAAGGCCGGGATCGTTCTTCATAAACAAGATGAAACGCATCGTGAAAGCAAGCAGCAAGCTTCGATCGTAAAAATCAATTAAAAAGCCTCAAAACACAGCTGCTCATTTCTTGATCGTTGATATTTTAAGGACGAACATCACCTGTGCGATGTTTTGCACGTTCACATGTCTCACGAACACGGACAGAAATTAATCGAATGCACCAAAACAACCTAGCCTCGTTTTGGTTAGATTTTGGAGGTTTTCTGGGTCAATTGGAAGGATTGGGGTTATTTAGGGGATATGGTTAGGTTTAGGGTAAGGGATAGAGTCAAAGTTGAGGTCTGAGGGGAAGGGGTAGGATTAAAGATAAGAATAAGGGGGTTTTTTGAGTGGGATTGTTAAACTAGTTCCAGAAAGAGGCTGCCAAAAGGTTGTTTTGATGCATCCTAACTATTTCTAACTCTTGAAACGCTGTTGTTTGTACTTACAGCTCTTGTGCTAGTGATCATTACCGTACTTCAAAATCATCTTAGTTACTTTCATATAATTGAATTGAAATGCATTGTTTAACTTCAAAATTATTTTTGTTACTTTCATGCAATTGAAGTGAAGATTAGGAGTATAGTGGGGGTTGAGGCTTGGGAAATTTTAGGTTAGGTACGGCAAAGTTTCAATAGGGCTCAGTAGGGTTTGATAGGATCTTTCAGTAAAACTTTTCAAATCTAGACAGATTTGAAATTTCCTTTTATTACATTGAACCTCATTACTTAAATTCACAGTTGAAATATTATTCAACCCTTGGAATTCCCTATCGAAAATTGTTTTCCTCCTCTTGAATACAACAACAACAACCTATTAAACGGACAAAATCGTCACCAGACTTCAAAACTTGTTCAAATGGACCAATCAGATCGCGAGAATGTTCCAACGGTTTCAAGAGCGCTTCAAATCAAAATATTAACCAGCATGCCTCAGTACACAAGCCAAAATAGCGATTATCTCTTGTTTGTCCGTTTGCTTTTGCCCGTATCTGGCAACTTTCAACGCCGCTGCAAAAGTTCCAACTTCTATTCTGCTGTATTTTGAACTGCTAGTCATGAATGCGTCGAACAAAGAAAATATTCCAAGATCTGGTGTAAGTATCTGAAGAGAGTGTTTCAAGTTGGTTGATGAACCAAATGAAAAATAGCCAGTGAATGGTTGGGAAGGAGAGACAAGTTCGTTTCGTCGTAGGCCTAAAAAGAGGCCTAGGCCTAGCCGCCAATAATTCACTCGACCGAACGTCACAGTTGGAATTTTAATTTTATTTTGCACATTAGAAGGTCGGGTGACGCGAATATATGCTCGAGAGCCTGTAAATAAACCCTCCGTTAAATTTTTTTTATATTCAAAACAACTTTTGATGTACTGAGCAAAGCAATGGTACTTCCCCACATCGATAAAAAATGACAAAAAATTGAGGTCTTCAAAAATGTATTTTACATTAAGAGAAGTCTTGTAAGTGAAAGTAATGTGCCAATCATTCTCTAAGAGGATTGAATATATGTTGCTAGATATTAAGTCTGAAAACCACAGATCCGTACCATAAGCATAAGATGCCCCAATTCTACTGTCCCTCTTATATAAAAGTCAATCCAGATATGTAGTTAAGGGGCTAATTACATAGAGCAAGCTGGCCGGCCTACCAGGGTAATGATCTCTAAGCAATTACATAGGGTACTCAAACAGGCTGAGAAATGTAGAAATCTAAAGAGCACATGCATTGTTTAGTCTCTAGGCCCGCTTTGCCTGGCTTGCCTGTATTAAACCAATCTAAACAAAATTTTGTAAGCCAGCCTGCTTTGTCAGGCAAGCTCAACAAGTACTCTCTGGTTTCAAGTAGGCGACCCCCACTGATTAATTTTTAGAAAATTTTCCACCTACGATATTCTTATTCCAACCCCCCGCTGATTAAATCTGGTAACGAGTTGCAAATAAAACAACAGTTAACACAACAAAAATCTATGAGATTTAGAATTTCGAGTTAAATCAGTGAAATTTTACACTGTATATTTTGAATATCTCACTGTCGCTATATTCTGTTTCTCACAGAGGTCACCTTCCTGGTAATTTTCAGAAAAGGTTCCACCCAGGACATTCTTATTCCAGCCCCCCTACTTATTGATTATTTGAGGTTTTTCCTTTCCTTTTAATCCCCTGTCTATTAGAGACCAGAAAGTAGCTGCTGGGATCCCGGCTAACCAGGCCAACCTGTTATCCATATAATCAAAAGTTTACAAAACAACAAAAGTTATATTGACACCAGGCTCTCACCTAAAAAGTTCACCTTGATAACCGAGCAAGAAAGGAAAATCCGCCCCCAAGTTTACTTCTAGGCTACTAAAGGCCAGATACCATCTATCTAGCAGGTTCACTGGACCCATAACATCCATTCTGAAATTTAGATAAAAATCTCTGTCGCAAGCAGAGGTGGTACCACTGGGTGGAGTACCCAGATACCTCTTTGAAGTAACAGGACTCTTAGCCACAAGGCATCGAGGATGATAAGAATCCCAGGAACCCAATTTTGTCCAGCCCGCTCCTCACTCTCTTGATATGTTTTATTTTCTTTACTTCAGAATACAAAAATTGACGGATTATCAAATGTGAAATCAATACTGAAACCTGCACAGAAGATGGCCTTACATCAAAAGAGGAAGGACAACCAAGAGAAGACAAGTAATGGATTGGAAGAAAACAATTCTCAAAAGAGAATGAAAGTTGGTGAAGAAGAGGGCAAAGAGAATTGTACGCCATCAGCAGCTTATTATAAAGGGTATATGCTTCTCCTTTTATTTTTTGTTGAGATAATTTTTTATGTCGTTCAACCCAGTGTTTGAAAATGTTTGTGCTTCTGCAGTTTTTCCTGCTGATTTAGAATATTTTCTCAACTTTTTATTTTCATTGCAGGAAATCCTGGTCATTAGATGATTTTGATATTGGCAAGCCCCTTGGAAGAGGTAAGTAGACCAGTTGGCTTGAGGAAGGACTTGCTTGATGCAAAATTATCTTATAAAAAGAGCTGACTTCTGCTGTAGTCTATTTACAAGTGAAAGATCACATATTCTTACACAGTGTCACCTGATCATCACCCAATCAGAAATGGAATTCACCAAGTCACTTGGACTAAGTGAGCTATTCTTGACCCACTATGTCTGTTGCCCCTACTGTTCATTTGATATTCAAATCAAAATCCCAATTGAATATTCTGTCTCAATTGCCCAGTGTTGAAAACAGTGGCATGCAAAGTGCCTTGCCATGAGTCTTTTAGTTGGTGGGCAATGAATCACCCTTTACTGCTCTGAGGTGGTTTTTCTTTTTTAAAAGTGCACATCGAGGTGGGCGATCCCGGGCCTTTTTGTTTTATGAGAGGGATGGCCCTCTAAAATGCCCTAGTTAAACCAGTTAGTAGGGGGTTTTGCCTTTCTTGCAAAATAATGTTTGTCTCCAGAAATTCGTGATAAAAAATTTGACTTGTGCAGTGCCTATCTCGATCCTATTTACCACTCCTCTTTCCTGAAATCACTATTTGTACACCCTAGAATTAATAGGCCCGTCAGCCAACACAGGATTTTGAATATTGCAAGCATCAGAAAGTGTTCAGTGTCACCACAAACCCAAACAAACATGTTATATACATGCTTCACCCAAGCATCTTAAAACCAAAGATTAAGATTAGGAAATTATCCAAGATTAGGAAATCATCATTCCGCACATTTGATTGATATCTCTAGATTGTGTAGGAACTTGTAAAACAAAAAAATTAATTCCCTCCGAATGTCATTTAACAGGGCAATATGCCATTTTGGTGGTATATTATTCATGAAAAGGCCTGGCAATCCCTTTCAAATTTGATAGTATAGGGGAGGGAAACTCATCCCCATCTCAAGTGCAGCAGGGGAATCGCCCACCCAAATTGCAAGGTCTGAATGTCATGGGCTTGGCAATCCATGCCTAGAAGAAAATACGGCATATCTTTATTTTGTTTATTTAATCTGTGATAATATTTTAGGAAAATTTGGAAGAGTTTATTTGGCTCGCGAAAAGAAAAGCAAGTTTATCGTTGCGTTGAAGGTTAGTTCATTAGAATTTTATAATCAATTAACCATTTTTAATCATAATTCATCTCCAGAATTTTGCTTACCTTAGGTTATTCTGTGAATTTTTATAGCAATTGCATAAAATATTAACCTCTTGATTGATAAAAATGTAGAAAAACTGAAAAATATGAGATTGGTTTATCAATCACTGCAAATATTGTACTCAAAGTAATAAACCCAGATGCTGTTTTCCACTGCTCCCATGTCATTCTGCCTTTTTAACTGCACTTGAGCTGTTCCAAATTTAAAGTGACTTTTAGTGGGAAGCTTAATTGTTTTAATGTGTCGTATCTTATTCAGGTTGTTTTCAAGTCCCAGCTCTCCAAGGCATGTGTTGAGCATCAGCTTCGAAGAGAAATTGAAATACAGTCACATTTACGGTAAGCCCTTGGACCAAGTTTTCACACCCCTTTGACCAATCCAACTAAGTTTGTTATGTGCGGCGAAAATCCAGCTTGGTCTTGTTTGTTTGCATCTGGCTTGGTGACTTTGAAGGTGTTGACAAAACAACTCACTAGACTATCCTTTGGAAGGAACGTCAGAGTCACATACCTATGCATGAAAATATGGCCTAGCTGGCCCTTTGTAGGCTAGCAAATTGAACATTGACTTTATTACATTCCCTATTTACTTTTTCTCTATTTACTTTTTTCATTTCAAAAGAGACACAAAAAATACAATCCTGTGTCAATAAATCTTCACAATGACAGTCAATTATTGAGTTTTTGCCCAGAAAAAATCAATGCCTTAGATTTTATAAGTCCTGTGGCATCCAAGTTTTAGTTTTATTACCTCGCTATTCCAACTCTACTGTTAAGAGAGATGACTATTCTATATAAGTTCTCATTTTGCTCTCTAATTTTTGTTGTTTCTATCTCAATTTCCAGTTAGCCTTTATTTTCATATCACCCCAACCTAGCATTTGATAAACTTTTTATCGTCCAACATTCATCTTTTAGACATGGTAATATTCTTCGTCTGTACGGGTATTTTTACGATGAAAAACGAGTCTACCTTATTTTGGAATATGCTCCAAAAGGTGAACTTTATAAAGAGTTAACAAAAAAAGAAAGATTTGATGAAAAAGCTTCAGCAACGGTATGTGATAAGGATTATTTTTTGATTTGATTGTATTTATTTATTCATTTGCCTCAAATTATACAATTTCATGCTGTAGTTTTTTGATAAAAAAAAGTTCTTTTGTGGAGCTTTTTGACGCTATTTCTTACTTTGGATGTAATCTGTAAATTTGATTGTGGAAATAAACCGATTGAAATTATGGAGTAATCGATAAGTACGTAGAGCAAAATTTCAGGTTAATATCAATAGATGTTATTGCTTGTAGTGACATTGTTAGCTTTAGACACTACAATACTAACTCGCCACTTAGAAACTGATCCTGCCAGATAGTAGCTAATCTGTACTTAAAGACTTGATTTTTCAGTTTTAACATTCATAACTCCAGAAAATAATTTTACGTGTAAAGATTTGTCATTTCATGCAAATCCAGTGGCCGGCCTCCTGAATATATTTTGGATTTTTCTGCCATTTCTTCTCATCCTATAAGAAACCAGGCGGCCTGGTTTTTCAACAATCAGTTTCTTAGTAGCAGGTTGGTATTGTAGCTCCTGTGGTTCACCACATGCAATATTGGTAATTTCAATTGTAAAGGGCAAGGAACAATCGTAGCAATACCCAGCCCTCCTCATTCAACTTATGCCCAGACTCCCTGGTATAGATATAAAATAAGGAATGCAATTAAATTCAAGTTTATCTTTAACATGCCATTCTGCAAAAGGTCTTATTTCCGCAGAGGAACGTGAACCTTAGTTTTTAAATCTCCTCCAAAGTACAGTGGAGTGGGTTGTTTATTCATTTCATATAATCTAATAGATGACACCTCAAAGGTTATCCATCCAGGTATTAGGTCTATAAATCCCTCATAGAAGCTCAAAGATCATCAGTGGATTAGAAATGAAGCAGTTCAGATCTTACACCATCAAGCAGTCAGTGATTACCAATGCTCTCTCTATGTTGCTCGCCATTTATTATTGGCTCTTATTTGATTAGTTATTTGATTGGTATCTTTATATTTGATAATCATTTATATTTCAGTATATAGCACAAATGGCTGATGCGCTGAGGTATTGTCATTCTAAAAAAGTTATTCATCGAGACATCAAGCCAGAAAATTTACTTCTCGGACTGATGGTATGTAGAATCTCTGATAAGAAAAATTAAGTTATATCTTTTTTTGTGCGTTATTAACCTACCTCCTCTGGTCATTGATGTCAGAAATAGGAGTGCTTAGATCACTTGACTCTTGTTCAAGGGTTACTGGTTCAAAACCACCTGCAGACCAGTCACTTAAATTTAGAGGAGAGAATTTGCCAGCTCACTGTAACTCCAGGCAAAAAGGAGTCACAAGGTGTGGTCACATTGAGAGGAAGGGTCAGGGTCGCACTGTTCGATTAAACTACCTATTTAGTAGACCCTTTGTGCTTGGCCTAAGTGTATTTGCCTATCAACAACAAAAACAAAATTATTTCATTCATATCCCCCCCCCTTGAGCTGAGTGTCTTTTTCTGCTCATTGGCTTTCAGAATTTCAACATTAGTGATTTTATTATAGTGTTTTGAAAGAGGTGCGGAACAATTTGTGAAGCTGTGTGATTGTGGAGTGGAAATTTATTTTTGAAACCTCTCATTAACTACTGATATATCTTTTCAACTATTGGTTTCATACCTCTAGTATGGTTTCTCAAAAAACAAGCCATATTCTTGGAATTTTGATCGTTTGTTAAACCTATCTCCAAATTCTTATATTTTGCAGGGAGAGCTGAAGATTTCTGATTTTGGTTGGTCAGTTCACGCTCCATCGTCAAGGTAATGATCTGTAGTAAAAATACCTTGAGTTTCGTGCATATATAAACAAACAGTCACTAATTTCATTGGAAAAAACAATATTTTTACATGGAATAAAGAAAAAAGGATTTTTCAATCTCTATTGAAATATAGCATCAATTTAAGGCCAGATAGTCATCAATTATATTGATGTAGTCCTTAAATACAGTTTTATCAGGCTGCTTCTGATTCTATATTTGACATGATACTGATAGTATCTACTTATCATGACAAGCCTTCGATATTCATCATGGCCATGTAGTTACATTAGGACTTATCAAGGCATTATCTGACACAATATTTGACATGTTAGGGATGTACCAAAGTTTTTTCAGACAAAAATTTCGATTTCAGGAGAACAACTCTTTGTGGAACTCTTGATTATTTACCCCCAGAGATGATTGAAGGACGACTTCATGACGAAAAGGTAAGTGTGAAATCATTTTTTAGATTAGTTGTGGAGGCTAGGGTAGATCAAATGCTTGACTCTTCAAGTGGCGATGGTTTAGTTACCAAGCACTGAAGTTCTAAGTATGAAGCATTAATAAAAATAGAAGTCTCCAGAGCACCCATTTAGCCTCTGGGAGGCACGGGGGGGGCAATCCCCTAACGATGGCAGATCCTTTTGTTCAAATGCACATCCTCTATCTTCTATTGTTTCCATTTTAATGGAACAATGTCTGCCCCCCCCCCCCCCTCCTAGCGTGTTGATGCTGTGGTGCTGTGGTTTCTTGTTTTCTACTTTGTACTTACAAGATACATAGAGTTTTGATATTCAGTGTTTTGCATGGTTTATCCATCAGCTATAAAAATCAACTTAAAATGTTATCAAGCCTGTTATCTTGTTAAGAGCTTAACGTAATTGAGGTTGGAGCTTGCAATGAAACCGTCGTGTTGTATTGACTTCCATAGTAGATTAAAAAGAATTTGTTGTTCAACTCTATAGCTAAGCTACTAAATTAATACGTTGGCTTCTAATGGGTGGGTGGCTTAATTAACTTCTGGCATAAAGAATTATGAATCTAAATTTATTTTTGTTTTTTGACCAATTCATCCAAGTGGCGGTTTCTCGTTCCTCTGCCTAAGACCTTAAATACTCAGAATGAGTAATAAGACCAACATATTTGATCAACATTATTCAAAAATAATACGAATGGGTTGCCCAATGGACTGATTCTGTAGCTGAGCTTCTTTCTTTAAGATATGATTTTCATGGTATGAAATCTTATAGGAACTGTAACGTTTTGACTTTTGGAACTGTCAACTTAACAACTCACTCCTTGAGAGATGGTAAACTAGGGGTCCTATGCCCTTGCTTGAAATAAGGCTCCCAAGCCTTTTCGAGTCTACCTTGTTAAACAAAAACTTAGTCGTTTGACTCTGGGTTCCTTGTATATTCGCCTTCTGATTTCTGTTTGTTGTTGTGCTATCATTTTAGTGTATGGCCTTTTGACATGGGAAGTATTGATGATGAATAATTGTTTAGGATTGTTTCAAAGCTTTTTCATCTACAATAAATCGTTTCTGTATAGTCAGAATTTTAGATAATGTCAAGCTTTAAACGTTTTGCTAATATGTCTTGTTCAGTAAATATTTTCTGCCAAGTTGTGACAATGATTATCAGCACAGGTTATAGGCTCTTCTTTTTGAGTTGCTATTCTATCAATTGTAATTCATTACTTCAGTTATTGTATTTGATTTTCGATGAACCCTTTTTGTTGTATCATAAATCATGCATTTTTTGCTTTCTTCAGGTTGATCTGTGGAGTCTTGGAGTTCTCTGCTATGAATTTCTGGTTGGACAGCCTCCATTCGAAACAAAAACACATGATGATACTTATTCATTGATCTCCAAGGTATAGATGGTTTTTGCTCTATTTGATTGATTGATAGGTACACCTCCAATTGACAAAGTATACTCCTCTTCTCAGGTGAAAATTTGAACAAGCACCCCTTTAGAATCTATGCATGATGGTCAATGCTGGCTCATTTCATTTCATATCATATATTTATTTAAACCTGAGTAGAAGCAGGATTTTGACAATTGATTGAAATAATTTGTGAGGTTGAAAAATTACCTGTGCAGGAATCAAAACCCGGACCCTTGAGTTTGCCTCTTGACCAATGCACCCAAGCAACTCAGCCATTAGGGTAATCAATGTTATCAACAATCATAAATTGCAACACCACTCAATGAATGCAGAGGGAAGCCTATCCAGGTTTTTAGCAACTGCACAGGGCCTGCTGAAATCGCTACAATCCTCGCCAAAAAGTCAAGACAATGCCTGATTGCCACTTGCTGTATACTAATTGTCGAAGAAGAACCCCATCTCCCCCTAAACAATATTGTTTCAGATGTTGCTTTAGTGCAGAGATGCATCTGCAATATCCTCCAGTGACATCCAGACCTAGTATCAACATTCGTTTGGAGGAAGGGGGAAGCTCCGACATCATTTTTACAGTTGAATATCTCCATGATTGAGGTAATGCTAAAATCGTCATTGTGTCTCGAGATCTTTTGGCAAGGATTGTAGAGTAGTTTAGGTGCAGTCTTGGATATTGTATTCTCGAATTCATAGGATAGGGTGGCTGAATCTTGAAGATCATAAACTAATTTGCAGTGCATCAAAGTATTTGTTTGCGTGATCTATTTGAGTTTCTCTTAATGTGAGACAACAGTATCTCGCAACGGTGTTGAATTAGTTTCAAAAAAATCAATATCAAATTTGACTCAAAGACAGTAGAATTTGCCATCACGACTGTTTAAAACTCCTTATCTTCCTTGATCATTATCAAAAAAAGTTGGGGTTGAAATAAGTACATTGATGGGGTACGCTGGAGCTTAAAGAGCCGTATGCCTAGTAGGTAGGGTCTACTGGGGTAAAATGGGTAACATGGGGAAAAATGAGTAGTTGTATAATCTTACATGCATAGCCCTAAGTTGACAATATCTCATTTTTTCATTTAGTCTTTGTACAGGTTTTTTTGATCCTCTAAAACCTAGTGCTAGCATAAAAAGCAAAATGATCAACATTGAGTTATTTATACAAGATTACAAAACTACTAATTTTACCCCGTGTTACCCATTTTACCCCAGTAGACCCTATAGTAACTGTTCTTCCCGTACCGGTTTGCGTTGAAAAAGGTTGAGTGCTAGATGATTATAAAGTCGTGGAAAGAGTTTCGGTATTATTGTCCACTTTGTACTTCTACAGTTTGAAATCATGTAGTTTGCTAGCGTTAGCATATTGGTGTCGAGCTTGACAAGCACCTGAAATCGTGAAATCGTTGAAAAGAACGACTTGTTATTACGTTGGCTATCCATTAACGATGTGTGATATTATTCTGAGAATGTGTGAATTAATCTCTCAGACACTTCAAATAGACGCTCTCAGACGTGTTTGCATAATTTCAAATCCTTCTTTTCAGGTTAAATATAGATTTCCCGAGCATGTTTCACCAGCCGCCAGAGATCTCATCAGCAAGGTAAGATAAGCCAACATTTACATCTCGAAACTCAAATCCCAACCCTGTTTATTTTCCACTTCCCATCGCATGTGTTTTTTACGCTGAATCGCTAATTACTTAGTTGATTCACCATGTCAAATATTTCTGGTTTCGTCGGGAGAAGCTTGTATTTTGCAAGCATAGGCGCCGGTTTTGTTTATACTAATATCAAAGTTTGATTTGAATGATTGCTGTGAATTATGAAGTGTGGAAATATGGCATTGATATTACTTGACTAGTTCACTAAATGTTGGTACACAGTCAGTTAAATGGAAGAAAAGAGTCAGCTTTTTTCGGCCTATTATCGTATCTTGTTCACGGTTACCTATATTGTTCACGGCTACCTCCACAGTACTAATGATATCCCAAAAGTGCTGAATATCCCCCAAAATACTGTATTTCACAGACGTCCCCAGTAGAGTGGCAAAAAGTTCCTACAATTAGCTATTGCAAACTCGACCTGGAGCCAGTTTCAAATCACATACGAAAGACTGGATGATCTTATTGACTCTCTCTTGTTTATTCCCTACAGTTGCTGCAGCATAGCCCAGAGAAACGATTGCAGTTGGATGACGTTCTCAAACATCCCTGGATTAGAAAGAATGCTGCCATGTTTCAGACACCCGAGGCCTGCCCTGCCCGATCTTGCACATCCAATGTTTAACTCAATGGAATCCTCAATCTCAGAATGTCCTTTGGCCTCGACCGAGTGCCTTGCAGGACAACATTTGTATATTTATTCTATGCCTATTGCACTCGTGTAGATATTCTCTAGTAGGTCTATATTAAAATTCAGTGTAGTCAATGTCAGAGATAAAAGCAGTACACCGATGTTGGCAGAAGCTCTGAAGGGCGGGAGGCCCGTTCAACCATCCCTGTATTCCCTTGTAGGCAATGAACCTCAAAAAGGGTCTCTAAACACAATATGTTAGTCCTTTAGACCCCAGCTCCCCGTCGTCTAGCAGCAGTATTTAGATTTGGTAGGGAATCGCAAGAAGAAACAAGCTTATTATAAAGTGGCAAAATAGAATGTCCAAAAGGGTAATCTGTTGTTGCTATTAACGAATCTTAGCGAGGATGGATTGGGGCTTATTCCCAAGCTTGTAGTGTTCTTACATGTTTCAAAAATGTTCAATCTGTTATGTTTAAAGTAGAAATAAAACACTGCTTATGAAGAGAAAGAGATATGGCCAGGGATAAAAAACTTGCTCACTTATTTTGCATGGCACACCAATTTGAATCCCTACCTTAAATAATTTTTGTCAAAATACCATCAGAGTTAATGATAGGACTAACAGTAATGACATAATCTAGTTATATCGAATTTTGTTTGTTACGAGTTAGATTTAGCTGTATATAGAATAAGGAATGGAAACCATCAAATCCTAAATCTAGATGATTGCTCTGGACTTATAAGGCGATGGAGCATTGGCGTAGTAAAGATTTTATGAATATTAAAGGAAGTAAAAACTCGTTCATCATACCTAACGTTTCCATTATTTTCACCTTCTAGTTATTAATAAATGATTATGACCTATCTAATGATATTTGATGTAAGGCTACGGAAATTAAATGACTAGCACCGTAACTGTTTCATCTTAACCGTCCTCCCGCTTTATTTGAAGCTATTTTGTTTCATGACTTTGTAATGACAGAGGCCCGTTAGTGAAGGAATATGAAAAAACTAAATCAACGAAAATTGAAACTAGGCAATAAAGACAAATTTTTGAGCCCTGAAATATAATTTGTTTTTATGAAGAATGAATATAATTCATAATTTGAAATTCCATCAAGCACAAGACATTATTCTCTTGTTCTTAGTTCAAAGAAAGCCTTTCACGAGAGTCCATCACACCTTAAAAATGTCACAAGCATTCATGAGTACTAAACTTTTAAGAACATAGTAATTACAGAACATAATATGTGCTTCAAAAAAGTAGGTTCTTCTTCTGAGGTTTTCCTGCACTTACTAAAACTACATGCCAGGCCACTTGCTCCATTGCCTTCGATTGATTTTACTTGTTTGTAAATCTTTCATGCTCTAGATTTTACGTATGTAAATTCTGTTTTAAAGGTGGCTCGAAATATAACCCTTCCCTGAACCAGGTTTCTGAAAACTTGCAATTTGCGTTGGGTTATTTTTTAGCCTACCTTCAATTTGACATTTTTGCTTTGAATTTTACTCTGCTCCAAAGCTGTAAATTTTAGTGAAAATTGAAATAAATTTTATTGCTTTTGCATGAATTTGTTTTCCTTTGCGAAGTTTTTCTGTCCGTAACTCAATATTTGAAATAAGTGAATGAAAAAGTATATAAAGCAGACATGCGAAGAGATTAGCCAGATCAAGGAAAAAGTGTTATCTGAGAAGAAGCTGGATTTGGAATATCAATCAAGGTAGCTTGTGAGAATGGAAAGTACTGAAGTACTAATCTAAGAGGTCGTGGGTTCAAGTCCTACTCGGGTCATTTCCATTCTCTCAAATCATGTCGTTTAAAAAAGTATTAGAAGTACGAGTAAAAGTAAATCTTTCAAGCTGTGCTATATTGACTTTCTCCCATTGAAATGAAATTTATATACATTAGCAAAGTAAGGGAAGATAAGCCATAATGAATAAAGGGAAGAGTCTTTAATAAAAAAGATAGCATATTCCTATTGTCTTGGGGCATTTTGGACATAATAAGGATCCAGGACACGCTAAATGACCATCCTATCTACCTCTGATTGGTTCATAAATCTCGCTTTGAGGCGGGAATGCTCAAGTGAAATGGTTTAACCTCCTAGCTTATTTCTTCGCCACCAACAGCTTTCGAAAACTACGGTTTAGAAAATGAATCAGAAATACAGAGCAAGATAAGGATTTGGTAATATCATAGTTCCATAACCTAAATGTTGAATTTACCAACAAATTCTTCTTGATAGGAGTCTTTCATCCCTTTTGAATTTGGGACAAAATATGCCATAGGCCTAATAATTCCCTGTTTGGTACAACCATTCTAAAACATTCAGCAAGCAAACACTGCATAGAGTCATTCACACACATGAAGCTTCTATAGATCATGTGTTAAATATTGACATTCTCTATCGCGCATTTTCAAATGACTTTGATGTACTTCAGGGGTCACCTTTTTTTGAATAGGACGCTTTTTGATTTTGAAACGAAGTTTCATCAGTCTGTGGCACTTCATCCCTTATATCACTCTTCCGAAACGAGTACACTCGCGACCGTCTCACTCCTATTGTCCCAAACCATTTCCGAACACACTGCATTGATTTAGGCTTCAAGAAAATATAAATCAGCGGATCCACGGACAAGTGAATTGTGTACAACATTGTCATCACTGCCTCGACAATATCCAAGTGTCGCTGCTTTGCATACCTAAAGGACATGCGGATAATCGTAGGGTTAGTTTCTAAAATCACAAACGCCACAATGAGTGATGTGATTATCTTTATAAACTGCTGCTGTCCGTTTTTCGAATTTCTCTGGACGTTAGAAGCTCTTGACCGTCTGATTTTACAGAAAATTGAGGTGTATGTTATTATGAACAACAGCAGGTATATACTGTCGATAATGATCCAGATGTACCGCAAGAAAACCAGATATACCTTGCTTGTGTCGACTACACAGAACACTATACTCAGTATAACGCCTGACACCCAAACAATAACCATGGTTATTCTCATGTCGGTTTTCAAGGTTAATTCTCTGTGTCTCAATGGGAAATTACACCCAAGAAACCGGTCCAATGTCAGCATGTATATTATAGCGTACCATATCAAGTAGATGCCAGTCCGGAACGAATACACGACTTTCCAGGCCATGGATCCTCCATCGTACATGTGGTAGAATTCTAGTACTGTGCTTAGAATCCATATGACTGCGATGAATATTTCCACTGAGCTAAGGGTCATCAGAATAAAATCTTGGTTCTTCTCTTTGTTGTAGTATTTCCTGAGTAAGAATATCCCGAAGCAATTCAGGAATATCGATATTGTGGACGTTATGCATTTTGTTATTTCGATGCTGTGGACTAGAGTGTTTGACTCCATGATTCAAGAATTTTGTAGCTACGAAATTTGATTTATTAAAGTTCAAAGTTTAAGTAGCCTTGGCTTTTATCAGTTGTTAGTTCTATAGCTTGTAAAAAACCTCAATAATATTTGTCTTTTTAAGTTTTTAAAGGCAGAAGTAGAGTCTTGTCAAATCGTAACCAACTTGAAATCCATCAATTTCTCCTATTTTTCTTCCTTGCTGCAAACATTTCACCAACCTTCGCTGTTATCAGTCTTGATAGTTTATAGCTTGTCGAAGACATTGATAACGTTTTTCTTTATTTCTGTTTTAAGGAATTAGAGCCTTGTAAAGTTGTAACCGACTTGTGAAATCTCACAATTTCTGTAATTTTGTCTGCCTTGTCACAGTTTCTCAGACTCAGGTCTTGTATCCAATTTGGTTCCAAAATTTCAGATGACCTAGTGTTTTCCCGTTTTGATTGCTTTGTCTTTTAATCCGCTAAAAACCGCAATATTGTTTCTTCTTTCTTTCTGTTGTGACAAATCGTTTATCACTTCCATTTCATGTTATTTTAGCAATTTATTATCAAAGTTCAATAAACAGCTTATCTAGTTTTTTGTCCAAAATGTCAGCAACCCTGGGGATTATCTGTTTCGACAGCTTTGTATTTATAACCCGTTAAACAACTCCAATATTATTTCTTCTTTCTTTCAGTTGTGACAAATCATTTATCACTTCCATTTCATGTTATTCTTTACAATTTTATCACAGTTCAATAGGCAGTTTATCTAATTTCTTTCTAGATTTCAGTAACCTTGGTATTAATCCGTTTTGATAGCTTTATAATTCGTTGACGAACTCAAGACTGTTCCATTTTGAAGAGTTTTGCCAGCCTTGGTTTTTATGCAAGGTTTTGATGCAAAGTTCGAATAGCTTAGCAACCAAGGTTTAAATATTTTAACAAAACTACTTTCAATAACTGTTTTATTTGTTTTAGAGTCTTGATGTAATTATTTCTGTAGCTAATACCAACTCTTTGTTCTTGCGACTCGTTTACTCAAAATTGCATTATTTATTTTTAATTGACTTCTGAACTTCTTGAATTGGTTTTTGAAAATGAAATCAATCGAAAATTCATTGCAGTGCTGCACACCTGAAAACATACGTTAATTTCCTCTTTGATCAAGTTACTTCATTGGCTTTCGATTCGTAATTAGAAATAGGTCATCAGTTCTCGAATTTCTTCTTTCTTCTTTCTTGCTAATTGCAGTCGGCAATTCTTTTTCTTCACCCAATTTCTTTGACTTCAAACTGCACGATTTCTGTTGAAAGAATTAAACATTTCACTAATGGCGACTATGTAGGTTAAGCATTGCATCTAACAGGTTAATCCGCGGTATAATCAGGCTTGAGTTTGATTACTTTTGAGACTTCCAGTTGGCGAATTTCAATTTGAAATCTTTTAGTTACAACTAATTTCTTCTCATTAGGTTTCTGAAGGTTTTAGTTAAAAGACCAAAGCAAATCTATATATTCATTTTGCATCCACTTTCTTCTTATTCGATGCATTAGTTTGTTTTGCTGGCTCATATCGGTGAAAGAAATCCAACCAAAATCAACTCTTATCAATTCATTTTGTATATTTTACGTATTTTTCCAAATTTTCAGGATCAAATCCTCTACAAATGGATCGCTGCAAGCAGTCTAACCGATGATCTTAGCTTTCAAACTTGAATGTTGAATCTCAGTGTTAAAATCCTTTTTCACTATAGCGTGCCTTTCGGTCAAATGGATTAATATTTCAATAACTCCAACTGATACGCTTTTACGCCAATCCTTTAAACAGTTCTCTACGATCAGTCTAACTAGAAGTGATCTTTCTAGGGTTTTCCAACTTGAAACTGATAAACCGAAGCCTTGTGTGTGGAGGTAAATAGAAGTATCACCTGACCGTCCATTAATGTATTCTTTCGATTGATGTTCACTTTAATCTACTAGCGGTCTAACCAAAGACCTTTCTGGGACCTCCCAGCTTTCAAACATCAGAATCCCTAAGCCAAGTGGTGCATAATATTATATCCTGAATGATAGTTGATGTTTTATTTCTCTTCAACTTTACTAATTAACTCAAAACTTTTTCATCTAGGTCTATGATAGGCCTTTGACCAAGAGGTGCATATAATCACCACCTGAATGCTTTGGATGTTTTCTTTTCCACTTCACAATGCAGCTCGAATTTTTATCCTTTAAAAATAGTCAAACGAAGGTCTTTTTAAGGTTTTCCAACTTTTAAGAATCAATAGTCACCAATTGTTGCATATTATTATCCTGAAGGTTAATTGATGTTTTTTTCACTACTTCCACTTTAATAGTTTACTCAATTCATATGATCTTTTAGCAGTTCAACTAAATATCTTTGTTCGGTTTCAAACTATACGAATCAGATGGCCAAGAGATGTATATGATTATTACTTGAGGCTTGTTCGATGTTTTCTTTTCTACTTCACAAGGCAACTCAAAATTGTATCACCGATTGGAAGTTCAACCAAATATCTTGCTAAATTTTTCCAACTTATAAGTATCAGAAGTCTGACCAAGAGTTGCATAAAGTAACATTTAGGTTATTTGATTTATGCTTTTCCACTTCACATCTGAAGACTGTTTCATGTATTAGTGTTTTAGCTGATGATCTTCCCAAGTCTTCCCAACTTGTAAGAAACAGAAGTCTTTGAACAAATTATGTATAGAACCGTCACCTAAAGTTTATTTGATGTTTACTTTTATTTCCATAAGTTTTACCGACTTTCAAACACAGGAGGCTTCAGCAGAGAGATTATATTAGAAGGAAGTTTGATGTTTTCTTTTGCAATTTACAGCGTAACTCAAAGTTGTATCGAATTCTTCCAGAGTGACTATAACTGATTCTCACTTTGTTACCAAGGATTCCGAAATGAGTCTGAAAATTGAAAACATTTCGATTCCATATACCACAAGTCAATCTAAACGTCCTGGACAGCTATACAAAATTCTTTGAGTTTTTTTATAAACAAACGCACTTCATATGATTTCCTTGTAAATTCATTCAGCTTGTGTCTAATTTGTTTTCTAAGGCTTCCAGCTCGAACTTATATAAATAGCTCGATATTTTGTAAGCTATCTAATCACTACTAGTCTAAGTTCTTTCTCCTTTCTGATAAGCTGTGATATCTTGTTTGCTTCTTGTTGACTTTATATTCCAGTATATTCTTTTTGGTGTGGGCACAGTTTCAAATGTTCTCCTACCTTGAGAATAACAATTCTTTCATCGCTTCTTCTGAGATTTAAAATATGACATTATATTTTTATTACCCTTGACTTCTTGCTTCGAAAATCTTGTATAACTGCTCTGAAATTTACATTCTTCTTCCAAAACGCCTTTAGCACTTATTTCTTCTTTCCTAGAGATTTTTCATACTTTAAATCCAGTTAAAAATCTTCTTGTAAGATGTTGCGACCACCAGATAACATTCTTGAATTCATGTTAATCCAATCGTTTGTTTCTTGGTTTTCTTTGATTCTCGAAATTCCGACTCTAAATGAAATCGTTTGTGATTAGGTGGCTGCAAAGATACAGTCAGAAATCAAAGAACCTTTTCCTGTTTGTTTCCTGGCTTTCAAATCCTTAGAATTGTGGAAATTCAAGTTTCGTAATGCAAACTGTGCTTTCTTTGTCAACATGTAGATTAAGGCTTATCTTAAGTTTCGTCCATGAATCGAAGAATTTGTGTTGATGTTTGTCTTCTTCGCTTCCACTTCTGTAAGATAATGAAAATTGAAAGTTTCGTATTGCAAAGTAGTTTGTTATCATGTACAAGGTGTTAAGATAAAGATCCATCTAAGAATCAAAAATATTCTTGATATCTTTCTTCCTGTCTCCCTTTTCTGTCAAATAATGGACATTGAAGTTTTTCGTATTGCAAGGTGTGCGTAGTTTGTTACCATATATGCTTGATGATATGAATTCATCTAAGAAACAAGAATGTCTTTGATATCTTTCTTCCTGGCTTTCACTTTTATAAAATGATGAAAATTGAAACGCCTGTATTGCAAAGTGTGATAAGTAGGTTTGATGATGAAAATTTCTTTAAGAATCGAAGAATTTCTAAATATCTCTCTTTCTGCCTTCCAGTTCTGCAAATTAATGGAAATTGAAACTTTTGGATTCCCAAATATGTTATATTCGCTAACTCATATTGATTTGATTTAAAGATTATCGAAATTCTCGTATCAGAATAGAGGAAGTTGTTGATATTTATCAAACCGGCACCCACCTCTTTAATGCTTTCAAACTTTCTTATTGCAACATGCTCTAGGTATGTTTGTATAAAGATCTTTGGCTTTCAAATATCAAATCAAATTAAGAATATCCTTCTATACCATGCACTAAGTTCAAGTAGCATGAATTAACTTTGTTGCATATCTTGTTGTCTGTCTGATGATGACATCAAAGGTTAACGAAATTTTTGAGAAGTTTTTTAATGTTGGCTGTAATTTTTGGAGCTTTTACTAATTCTGGTGGCAAATTGATAGGATTTTGGTTCACCCACCATTAGTTTCATTCAAGGATCTTAATGCCTTTATTTGTCGTCAAAACTTTACCCATTACTTTTTGTTGTAATGAAACTGCTTGAAATTCTTTTATCTTCTTGCAAACTGCTAGTATTTGGTATTCTTGATGCTGTTAAGTCAATTACAGATCTAAAAACATTGCAATTCTATCCACTACTCTTTTTAGATGATTTTCATCATTGCCTGATCAAAGTAGCTCATAAATACTCTATATTCTTGTTAAGTGTATGGAAAGCTTTTTGATTTATCTATATGTTAAAAATCTGTAAAACTCCAGAAGTAGATAAAAAAATGTATTTATTACCTTCTTTTGACATAATCAATGCAACACAAGGTCCGAAGGGTGTTGAAGTTTCGTGTATTTCTCCCAGGTTTCAGTTCTCCCGATCCATGTAATTCATACCATATCTGATAGATTGTCTGCTTGTGACGAACCAAAATAATCAACCATTCCTTGAAATTCGTCCAACATAAAAAGGTTTAGTTCTGAGTCTTTTGTCTGAATTTAAGACTACTTTTAGTTTGAGTCGACACAATGCATCAAAGTCTTCAAAAATCATAAATCTATTGACTTTATAGTCTCTGAGCCACAAATCCTAACTGGCTTCACAGCATGTATCCATGTAATACCAAAGCCTTTCAGACTTTTAATCTTAATTGAACACTGGTAAGTCAATGCATCCAAGTGGCATCCGAATGTTGTATCAATTTTCTTCTAAGTTTATGAAAAATAACATGTAGTATATTCTTTCATAGCTTATTCTTCTTTTATTGCATAATTTCTTATTGTGTCTTCGGCATATTCGGCACACCACAGATCTTCCAACTTCAAATCTTCTTCACTAATACCAAAAGAATGAGTAATCTTTATTACAATCAGAGCAGCAATAAATTACATTAAAACTGTCACTAATTCATCAAGCAATCTTTTAATAGTTCAGTCTCCTTTCTCACGAATATAGAAATGTTGCAAAGCATTTCAAAGCGTCTTTAACGGCATATTCCAGCACTTCATAATTCTCCCAACTTAAATCTTCTTCACAGAGTAACTGAGCATGGATAAGTTACCGAAGGAATGAGTTATCTTTAGTATAATCAGATCTGCAGTGCATTGAAAACTAAAGTTATTACTAATTAATCTAGCAATAGTTTAGTAGTTGATTCTCCTTTCACACAAATAAGAGAAAATAGCAAATCAATCCAATGTGTCTTTAACAGCATATTCCTTCCTTTCATAAATCTCCTAAATTCATATCTTCTTTACAACTGATCATAAATAAGTTACCGAAGGAATGAGTAATCTTTATTACAATCTGAGCTGCAGTAATTTAACAACTTAAGTTATTACTAATTCATAAAGCAATCTCCTGATAGTTCATTCTCCTTTCCCACAAGAACCAAAAATAGCATATCGATTTTAAGCGTCCTTAGCATATTCCATCACTTCATAAATCTTCCAACTTCAAATCTTCTTTACAACTGATCATAAATAAGTTACCGAAGGAACGAGTAATCTTTATTACAATCAGAGCTGCAATAATCTCACAACAAAACCTATCATTAATTCATCAGGCAATCTTTTAATAGTTCATTCTCCTTTCCCACGAATAAACCGAACATCACCACAATCTCTCCTAGCGCAACTTTACATAATTAATCGGAGACTTCAAGCCGTGTTTTTCTTGTGAAGTGTGCGTTCTTGTAAACATTTCTGATATACTATCAATTCCTACCCGTCAACTAACCACATTTCAGATAGCCGTCAATGTTCCACCTGCTTCAGCGGTTTCTGTCAATTAGCTTCATCAGAAACAAGAGTCAGTAATGTTAGGCGGAGAACGTTGTTTTGAGGGGCATGTATTGTTCTTTAAACAATAGGTAAGGTATCTATTGTTTTGAACAAATAAACTAGAACAACAAATGTGATAAGGCTGTATTAAGGCATTATAAGTCAGTTAGTTGAGTGACGTTTCGAAGGGATCTTGTTTTTATAATCATCAGAGTATTGATGGTAGATAGGCAGATAAGCTAGTTATCTTTACAATGTATTGGATAATACACAACGCACAAAGGGCCCATCCAATAGTAGACTGATCGAAACAGTGTATTGATAGTTGATAGGCAAATACGTTTACTATCTTTGTAAGGTATTGGTTTATGTGCTAAGCACAAAGAGTCTACTGAATTGGTAGACTTATCAAGACAGTGCATTGACAGTCGATAGGAAAATACGTTCACTATCTTCGTGAGGTATCGGTTTATACCCTAAGGAGAAAGGACCCACTGAATAGGTAGACTAATCGAAGCACAACATTGATAGTTAATCAGAGAATTTTTCTTTCTATATTCATTAGGTATTAGTTTATGTACCAAGAAAAAAAGACCCAGTCGAGCAGTGTGACCCTGGTCCTTCCTCTCGATTTGACCACACTTGTTTCATCCAACTGCAATCTTCGTAAGCAAAAACGGCCTGAGGCCAGCCACGTATATTTTATTCATCTACTTTCCTGATCCTAGAAATATCTGGCAACTTGCTCAGGGGAGAACTGCCAAAATATTCTTCTACGAAATTAAAGATGGTACAAATTTCCCGAAAGATAAATTTAGAATTCATACTATAATAAACAAAGTACTGAATAGGCATTGAAAGCTAATCAAAACTCTATCTTAATGTGTCTAATGACATAGTATCAGGGGGTATCAGCATTAACAGAAATAGTTATCTTGTTGAAATGATCGACAGTACTATGATCCTCAAACAAGAACATGTATTTCTATTCTATGGCAAACATTATCTGTAGATTGTATTGAAAGCACATCAGAAAATTTCCAACACGTGGTCCTGGGTTTGTTTCATTATCTCAAGCAAGTAGAAGGAAACTTAAGGTTTTGTGTCTCATAACGATCTGTTAGAGTCTGTGTTTTCAGAACTTTTCAAGTTCGTTGCCCTGAATTTGTTTCCATATCACCTAAAAGAAAACTGGAAAGTTGGCCTATTCCAACGAGCATTGATTTTATACCTAATAAGATAACAAAGCAAAAGAGGACATTCATGGATAGTAGAGCAACTAACGCATACGCATACTGTAATGGCAGTGATAAGATCACTCGGCCCTTGATCAAAGGGTCCCAGGCTCGAAAGCATCTTCAGGCCTGTTGCAAAGTGTGAAGAGAGAGTTTGCTAACTCTCTGTAATTCCAGGCATCACGAGGTGTGGTCACACCGAGATGAAGGACCAAGGTCTCACTGTTCGATTAGTTTACCTTTTCAGTGGGCCCTTTGTGCTTTGTAAATAAACCAATACCCTCTAAAGATAGTAAGCGTATTTGCCATACGAAAATCGCAAGTTTATTAGCCTATCAACTAACAATTATCAACAACACATTTCCAGAAGCCTATTTACAAGAAATGCGTAATTAAAATCTTTATAAGTCCTTGGAAGTAGGGGCGTATGATGATCACTAATTCTCACAAATTCTATCATTCTTTTAATTATATTGCCTACTACTCTTTTCTTTCGAAGCGATAGGTGCCCTAAAACAATTTTCATTCCATTTCCCCCGCCAAGCCCTGTCAGTCTTTTGGCAGCTTCCCCTTTCTCGATGGATCTTTTCATGAGTATTCTCTTATAGTGGTGTCTATGGCTGAGCAGGGCCCAAGCCATTATCGATGTTGAAAACCTTTCTCTTGAGCAGAGACCTCAAATCATCTTGCAGGAATATGTAAACGACAGGATCCATGATCAAAGCCATAGGCCAAGCTATGTGGCTGAACGCTTGAAGTTTTTCACTGTCCCATTCATGCATGATCAGATCTGGAATCAAAATCAACATCAGAAACGAAATCATAATCAACGCAACAATCTTGACGAATTTCTTCTCTCTGTTTATCACCAAACGCTGCCTCCTTTCATTGCTCGTTTCTTCATCGTTATTATTACCAAATCTTCTCCTTTGCAAGATTTTAGTGAATATGATTCCATATGTGATGGCACATGTGGTTAGAAATGTCACATCGAGAACCAGCCATGTGTACTTCAGGAAGAATTTGAACCATGCATTGCTTAGGAACAAAGACGTCCCAAGTATTACTAGCAAAAGCCATGCTACCAAAATCGAAAACTTCAATCTCTTCTTTGTGACAACAGCTCTATACTTCCATGGAAATTTTACTGCGATCAATCTATCGATTGTTAGAAAGAACACGGAAAAATAGTAGGACAGCCAGATTGTCCCAAGAAATCTTTCGAAGAAGGGAAATACATCTTTCCCTGAAAAAGCGTAGATGAAGTTGTACGTTATTTGTACTACAGAAACTACTATGTCTGTGCCTGCTAAATTAGTCAGGAGAAATTTGCTGTTGGTCATGGGTTTGAAGGCAGTCAACAGATATAAACCCAAACAGTTCAGTAACACTGAGACGAAATACAACCCACTTTTGATATGTATAATAACTTTCATCATCTTCTGAGTGTTGTTACTTGATTTGCATGTAATGTGAATCCAAAACTGTGAAATTCCGTTATTTTTTATCACTTATATATTTCCACAGTTCAAAACAACAGAGTTTACAGGCTGAATTATTAATCATGTTTGAATTCCTAAATGTCTCGTCAATATGTTACCACCAATCTTTAATCAAACTATTATTTGCGAATAAATGATTTTGCGAATTTATATTTATTTGTTTTCTTTACTGTTCTGCACCTGCATCTATATCCTGTGTTTCTTTCTTTGAATATCATTCTAGAATATACAGTTTATTTGTGTAAAAAATCAGATATTTTGAATTTTCGTAAGGTGCTCTCGAGTAGGGTAATTGTTGGTCAACCATTCTTCTATTAAAGGGCTGTCATCATATTGTAGAGGATATTTTTACTGCTCATTCTACAATTACTATCATAACTACTCATAAAGGAGGACTGGGAACGAGCACAGCAGGGGTCTATCTCTGGATGCTTTCGAAAGTAAGGGACAATTTGAGAAGGAAGGGCTCTGGAAGATGTGTTGTATTCTTTGTATACAGGATAGAGGTTGTCGTTCATTGAAAAATCACTTGTGTTGAAAGCAGAGAAGTTTTCAGTTGTGCTTCATGTATGAAGAATCTTTCAATATTAGTCGTAGCCCCGAGTCTTACCTTCTTTTAGTACATTATATTGTTGTATATAAATGTATTGAGCGCCGTCACGGTAAGCCAAAACACAGATTTTGTACTTCACTTTTTAGATTGTTCATCTACTTCATTGATTAGGGTTAAAGCCCAGTAACAGACCACACCTTTTTTCGGAGAATCGAAAAGACCACTCTGTCTCGGATCTTCAGCTTTTTCTTTTAGGTGCTAAAGCTAAAACAGCTCGAAAATTTCTACCACACAGACAAAGGTATGGTAGAGCTCTGTCTTGAACCACTCTTATACTTGTTGGTTACCATCAAGTATATTCCCTGGCTGGTGCAAAAAATGCAAAAATTTTGATAAATATCAGCCGGCTAAATTCACAAATAGACGTTGTCATAGCCTTTCCCATTGACAGAATATTAGTTATTTGAGGGTCAATGCATAGTTCAAACATAATTCTAAAGCCAGTATATTGGTTCCTAGAAGGGGAAATTAACTGTCTCTGGTGGAAATTACGAAAAGTTTCCCGCGCATCATATATTCCGCGTTTAAAAGTCCCGCGTGTAAAACTCGTGCATGTAAAGCTCCCGCGTGTTCGTGTTTTGATTTTCGCGCATGATAAGATAACAACAACAACAGTGCACATTGCAGGAACATCTGTCTTCGCAGACGTCTTAAATTAGTGCTGAGGGAAGATAACTTCTTCAAAACTCATTCAATGCTTGATGCCTTGGTTCAACCAGCGGGTCCTCCATTGCAGTCACTCGTGTTGATAATCTCAACCATTTCCAAGCAGTACAACTTCCGTGAACGCCATGAGTAATAGCCGAAACCAGAAAGCTGCTGGGATGGGCCTAGGCGAGAGAAAGAAGGGCAAGGAAAAACAGCTCTCAGAGCTACCACCAACGGGACGCAGCTGGCCGTTTAAGCGATCTAAAAGCAGAAATAAAAGTGCTGAGGCAGTCGTAGAAATCTTGCCTTCAGAACTGGCTGAAGAAGAAGAGAAACCCCCCTCAATGCTGCAGCCTTCCTCTACCTCCTCCACAACAAAAGCAAGTCCTGAGTTGGGGCCCCGACCTGTGCAAGAAGAATCGAGCCACGATGTTGATGAGCGCAAAAAGAACAAAGGCAATTCCGATAAGAGACTGTCTGATGAAGAGCTCGCAAAATTTAATCCGGTGACTGAGCGAGAGAGAATGCTGTTTCGGGACTGGCAAGAAGTCAAAGCAAAATGTGTACAAATGGAAAAGACAATGCGTTGGTGGTCGGACTGCACAGCTAATTGGAGAGAAAAGTGGGGCAGAGTGCGTGCGGAGAGGAATAAGTTGAAAGATGAATTGAGAATTCAAACTGGGAAGAACGAGGCATTGACACGAGAACTTACATTCACAAAGCGCGAACTTGAAGATTGTATTACGGAAAAGCAGGCAGTCAGAAATGACCTCAACAAATGCAAACTTGAGTTGAAGAGACTCGATAAGGAGAGGAGAACGGCGGTTGTAGAGCCACATGTTCAGATGGAAGGTAAAAAACACACATCTTTTTTCTGTGCACTTGATGTTTCATGGGGGCAGGGGGATTTGAGGTTAGTTTGGAAAATAGGGCACATTTCAACGATATCTTGGGTGTAACACAGCTTCAAAAGTTCAACTGCAGGTGCGACATCATGATCAAAACACGTGGTGGACATGTGCAGTACAAATGGGAAATCAAGCAAGACCATATTTTTCGAAATATATAATGCATCCAAGTGCCCCAATCAGCATATAACTTCAATCGACAATCCCCAACAAAAGTCTTGGAACACTTGCATGATTTTTACAGTTTTCTACATTTTGTCCCCTCCCCCCTTAACAATGTTGTTTCTAATAGCAGAAACTAGCACCATAGCATTCAGCTAGTGTTTGGTGTAGTGTCATAAAGTTCCTTTTGTAGACACAACAGGGGGAGGGGGGTTTAAATGGAAATAAAATTCTAGGAAAGCTAAAAAAATATTTATTTGTTAAGAAAAACAAGGATTTCCAACTACTTTTTGCGGGGATTGTAGATGCAACATTTTCCACACTGGAGCTGAAGTAAATCCAAAACCTTAATGATTGGCTGCTCATTTTTCGCATCTGCAATGCTTATTACCCACAAAAGAAGGAATATTTTGATTCTAGTGGTGTTGAAGATGAAGAAATGTATTGAGATAGTCTGGCTTTGTTGTAATGATATTGTTGTAGTTTTAAAAGTTTGTGTACATTTTTTGGGCCCTAGTTGTTGTTTTCTTAAAAACAGTTGTCTTACGTAAAATATGTGTGACTTTAACCAGCTAAAAACTTTTCTAACTATATATCAAGATTACTTAGACCTGCCATACCCGAGATTAAGCTCATGAATAGTAGACTCAAGAAAATTCTAAATTTATGGGGGAAATTCAAAATCTAATGGCAGACATTGGCAAAATCTGCAACCTGTAATGTCCATTCTTTTTCCATTTTAGTTTTAGTGGAATTTACTTAAATATGTGTGATTTAAAGAGTTCTCTTATATATCTATTTTAATACATTTTTATGTGATTGACAATGGAATTATAACAAAAAACCTGTAAAAGTCCTCTCTTTATTGAGATTTGGGAGAGAAATTCTCCAGCACCCACCCCCTTTTGTCCGTAGCCCCCATCTTTACGGAAACTGAAGGGAAGGCTACCTTAAAGTTCAGAGTGTCAGAATCATATCAACTTTTAGTATTTGGCTTGCTTGACAGAATCACTTTCTATGTAGATTGTGGGAAGATTCAATTTCAAAGACAATTCCATCCATAAGACCTGGAATTAGATCTGACATTGTTTTGGAAATTTGATAAAACAGGTTTTTGGTACTGAGCTTTTGTTGTAGACTTAATCCCTTGTTACAATGAGGCGGATTGGTCTCCATATAGTCCATATGCTGTACATAGAGCCCGTCACTGTGAATGAGCTTTTTTTCTCTTTTGATTACAATGCACTCTTTTTTTTATCAGGAGAATTTATATATAAACACAAACTTCACGTTTTATTCCAAAGTTCAAAATTATTTGCGTTTCATTGCAAAAGTTTCTTCCTATGAGAGGTTTCTTCTTGAAAATATGAATGTTGCTGAAGTTTATGTTTTGAATTTGAAGGTGTCACAAATGGCACAATTGAAGTTGTCCAGCCTGAGACTGGCCCAAGTGTGTACGACTCTACGATTCCAAGGTCTGGTGCTGAGTTGCAGTTTCTGGAACAGATTCTGAGTGACCAGAAGGGTGTTTTGGGACAGATTCATGAGAGTCCGAAAAAGGACTACAGATCCGATGGAACATCTCGAGACCTTCAGGAGTATGAAAAGGCCTTTGGGCAGAAGACCAGGTAATCTTCATATTTTCTTACCTTGTTATATTTTCTTACCTTGAGGTGGTACTAGAAAGGAAGAAGCTACAGACATTAAAGCAGGGCCATAAATGAATACCCAAAAAACGTTTTTTTGCTTAAGGCATTGTTGATAAGATGTTCTATCATCAATGATGCAAAATAAACAATTTTTCTTGGTATATTCTGATGTACTCATTATAATTTCAACCTTTTAGTTACTCTTTCTTTCCTCTTTCTATCTCTTTCTATTCCTCTCTCTTAGTTACTCTTGATGTCTCCTCCCTATACACTAACATTCCACACTCTGACGGTATACAGGCTGCCAGGAAGGAACTCAACAAACGTACAACACAACAACCGCCAACTGAGACCATTTGTGACCTCATCGACATTATTTTGGCCAACAACAATTTTGAGTTTGACGAACAATTCTACCTACAGAAAAATGGCACCGCCACGGGCACAAGAATGGCTCCTCCATATGACAATCTTTTTATGCGGGATCTTGAACGAAGTGCCCTAGAAAAGACAGCATACAAACCTCTTGTATGGTGGCGCTACATCGACGATATTTTTTTGATTTGGACACACGGACCGGACAAACTCGTAGATTTTATCTCCACTCTCAACACCGCACATCCCACCATCAAATTCACCCATGAAGTTTCACCCACCTCCATTCATTTTCTTGACGTTACAGTATCACTCAACACAGACAACAGCATTTCCACTGACCTGTACATCAAACCCACTGACAAACATCAATACCTCCTCAGCACCTCAGCCCACCCTAAACACACCAAACAATCCATACCATACAGCCTTGCCCTTCGACTGAGAAGCATCTGCTCCACTGACGAAACATTCCACCTACGCACTAACGAACTACTTACGTACTTGACAAACCGAGGCTACAAACGTAAACATGAACGTATCAAAATACGGAAAGCTTCCAAAGTCACAAGACAGAACAGTCTTATCAACAAACAAAAGACCAAGACTGCGAGAACGCCATTTGTGGTTACTTACCATCCTAGTTTATCACATCTAACACCGATTCTCAGACAACACTATCACATACTACAGGACTCAGACAGCTGTAAGGAAGCTTTCCCCCAACCACCGATGCTCTGCAACCGCAGACCCAAAAGCCTCAAAGAGTACCTGGTACGAGCCAAGCTAAAACGTAGCTCTACGGGTGCTCCAAGAGGTATAATACGAAACTGTGGCAAAAACTGCATCACTTGCACACACATACATGACGGGGCCACAACAGTTACTTTCACGAATACAGGTAATACCTACGACATTCGACAGCAATTGGACTGCAACTCTAACAATGTTGTATACTTGAGACAATGTATCAAGTGCATAACGGATGGAAACAACAACTGCCAATACATTGGACAAACTTGTAGATGAGTAGGTCTGGGGTGGCAGAGCATTTTGTCAACCTGGACACACTGTACGGGACATACAGATTACACCCATACATAAACTGCACACCGGACGAGAGAGTGTTAGACGAGCCAAAGAACAGCATTTCATTGACTTGGCCAACACTCTGACACTCAACGGACTTAACAGAACGACTGACCGATTATCTTAATCTATACATCTAACTTGCCTCATTATTTGAGTTATATTTTATATCAGTATTTACAGTCATATTCTACTCCTCTGTTTTCCAATACATTTATTTTCATTATCATTATTTTTTCATTATTATTATTATTATTACTCCCACCATAATTATTGCCACCGTATCCCCCGCTGCGTAGCAGCACCATTATAACGTACTAACCAACCATATCACTGTAAACACTTTTAAAATGTTGTATATAGCTTCATATTTGTTTGTTAGTAAATTTAGTCCTGAAGAAGCCCTGTATGCCAGGGCGAAATATTGACAACATTTTTATGTATATATAATATTTTATCCAGCTACGTTTTTTCTGTTTGTGTCGTCTTGCGTTGTTCCTGTCTCGCTATATAATTTCTAACTTCAATTTTTCTTCAGTATAGGAGATTTTAATCTTGTTTCAGAGAAAACATTGCTTTGAGATCCCAATTGGAGCAAATGAGAAGGTTCATTCAAGAACGGGAACAAAAATTTGTTGAAATCGGTTCTCTCAATGAAAGTCTTTCTACTGAGGTGAATTATCATTCACTTTCTAGAATTTTCTTTGTCCATCATTTAATTGAATTGTTATTCGCTTTCTGTCATATTTTAGATCTTATTAGCCCTTACGGAGTTGCAGGAGAAACTGGTAACTAGTAACGTGCGCAATGCATTGTGGGATAGTTTTATGGGACACTTCGCTTCGTAAACAAAACAGGCGTCCCGCAAAACTATCCCACAATACATTGTGCACTGTGCTTTTTACCAGTTCCTCACACAACTCTGAAAGGGCTAATTTATTTGGTGTTTATATTATCGTTATTTTTTTTGTTGGGATAATTTGTGAGATTGAAAAATGACCCGATCAGTATTCAAGCCCTCAACCACTGACTTTGCTCTCTACCATCGAGTGTTAGGTTCACCCAACAGGGGTACAAACCACTGATCTCACAATAAAAACTAGATCGAGTATTCTGTCGTCTCTGGATTTAGATGTTGAAGCCTATTGCTTGTGTTTGCGTTTCATCTCCCAATGTGGCTGCCAAAGAAATCATCTTGACTTGATTCTTTGCTAACAATAGCTGCACGATTATTTAGTCTCTTGCTGAGCATTCATAACATTCCAACAATCATCAAAGAAAAAAAGCCCCTAGTGGAATCTCAATGTATTGAATTGGACCTACCAACATGGCCGCCAATGACTTCATTCCAGAGCAGCAGATGCTTGATCCAGTCTTTATTTTGAGATCAGTGGTACAAACCTGTCCAGGCTGTTTAACAACTCCCCAGACCTGCCCTAAGGCAATGAATTTCTCACAGGATTAGGATCATTTTAGTCTCAAAACTGGAGAGATGAAAACTTGAAAAGATTAAATTATTGCCCTGATACTCAGTTAATATAGGAATGCTGTGCCAAGCCAGTGGTCTGGGGTGCGAAACGTTCTCAGGTCAATTTTTCATTCTTAAAAGTAAATTCGATTGATTTCAAAATCCTGATGCTTCTCCTGTTTTTTGTACTAGTGAAATATTTGCATTGTTGATTGTGTGATATTTGACAATCATGAGCCATCTCACCCTACATGCCTGTGATGAAAATAAACAATAAAATCGAATCAGGTGCAATCCCTTTTGATTGTATTTATGATGACTATATTAATTTCAGATTGCAAAGTTGAAAGAGGCGAACAATGACAAAGGAGAAGCCGTCAGTGTACCTGATGTTCATGGCTCTAGAATACACGACCTGAAAATGAAAGAGTTAAGAGCTGAGGTACGTACCGTTTTAGGATCTTGAAGTTTTGTCAAATATTTCATTGTTCGCTCTTGAATCACATATGCTTGAGTATAAAAATTAAAACAAACAATGGAAGTACAATGTGTTTTGAATTTGTGGTACCAATGCTAAATCTTTTCTATACTCTCTTTTAACAACAAAAAATTCATATACTAAACTTTACTTTTAGTAATTCAGTCGAGTTTTGAATCAATCTATTCGTAACTGAAGAGTTTTACTAAGATAGCCCCAAAACCTGCCGTTTTCAAAAGAATGGCTTTGACAGAAACAAGAAATGCTACCGAAAAAGGAATTGGTTTGGTAGGACACACACTTGGGTCTTTAATTTTGAAAAATACGTGATTGGAAATTAGCAGATTTTTAGGAATCAAAGGACTTCAAAATTACTTTTGCTTCTTTAAACCCACTGAGGGACCACTATGGAAAGGAAATCACATTTTTAATGAGTCACTTCAATAGTTTCTTCCTTTAAAAAATTATGCAAAGCTTACACTCATTCAATCTTTCATTCATTCAAATGATAGAAATTTGGAGCAAGGAAATTCTTGAATTAGAAATAGATCAAGAATTATTCTGTAGGCTTGTTTGGGGATTAATTAATCTTTTCCCTGATATACATGTCATTAGTAGGCGTTGTATGTCATAGATTGAACGACTTCAAAAGGAAAATGCAGACGAGTGGGAGAAACGGGAACAAGTTGAAACCGAAAAACAGACGCTTGAAAGAGAGATTAAGAGGCTTAAAGCACAGATTGAGGTGATAGTTGCTTCTTATCTCTTGTATATGTGGCGTTCTGCTCTTAATCTTGTGTGTAAAGCCTGCTTAGCTACCTTCTTAGGTCTTTCCTTCCTTAATTGCCCTGTTGCACCTGCCACCTTTCCTACACAGCTGAAAATGAGTTCTTGGGACAGCCATGATTTAATGGACGGGGTGTTTTTATGAATAGGCGTTTGAATTGAATGACGAACTTGTTTGAGTTATTTTGTATATTGCCCTAATTGAAAATTTAGTTTCGAAACCCTGAGCGTAGCCTTTAAATTGGGGACATGAAATGAACAGGACAAGGCAGGGGCGGAACTCCAGGGGGTTATTGGGGCTGTGATACCACTCAATCAGAAAAAAAAAATGATTTTGCAGGGCAAAGTGACTCAATCTCGAAGGGCAGGCTAGGGCATCAGGTATATCTTAAAAAGGAAATTAGGCTTTCTCTTTAAATGATCTCAATGAGGGATCTCATCTAGCAAACATTGGGAAACCTCTTATAGGAAATTGCAGCAGGATGCTTTGACAACACAACAGTTATGCAGAGACTACCCCTGAATTGGTCCTACTGATCTGTGTTTTGTTTATGGGGAATTAGCTGGTTCTTCCGTGTTCGTCATTTGGCAAATTTGATGGGCAACTATGGCTACAACCCTAACCAAACCCTCTAGTTTCAACCCTGAACATGACATAGAAATATTGCGCAATAATGTTTTTCAAGGCTTTTATCAGCTATGTCCAAGGTTTGGCTATATTGTAGGTTAGCAGGCAACTTCCACTGTTGTTACGCAATAGACAACTCACTGTATCTCCATTTTTATGCGAAGCTTGTTCCCTTGTGGTGGTCGTCTTTTAAGCTGCAAGTCTCCCCCAGTGTATATGTCGAAGGTATAGCCAGTCAATGTTTTAGCCTTAAACAGGCCTTTCTATTCTGAATTCGGTCCTAATCACGCCCTACTAATTTTATAGGATCTTGAGGAAGAAATTCGTAAAAAGACCGACCAAGTCGCTCATGCCCAGACCTCTGCTATGAAATTCCTTCAAGAAGAACTCGAAAGCAAGTCGCAGGTAAATTGATTTTTACAGAGGAAGGGGAATATTTATGATGACACGATTATGATGTTGGTATCATAAAATATAATAAATTACAAGGCAAAGAATTGGAGAAGTGGACTCTAAATATCACAGTAAAGAGACATATGGGAAAGCAGTGGTACTTTTATCTTAGTCTCTTGGTGTTTAGGGACTTTCAGTTGTTAAATTTTCTGATGGAATAGATGATTTTGAACCTTGTTACTAATTCTCTGTTCGGTTGGTTTGTTAACAGTGGATGTCCATTGAGATTTGATTCTTTTGATTGCTGCATGCATTTTATTTGCCATACTTTGATGCACGCAATTGCAATGCTTGATTCAAAGAGCTGTGACTTCAAACATTCTAGAGATCCACCACATATTCAAAACTGTAGTGAAAAAACTGAAATTAAGTCACCTCAGAACAGATATGGAGACTTGATCCTTTAAATGATTACATGCTACTGCTTTATAATTTGATGCACGTTATTGCAATGCAAAATACAAAGAGTTGTTACTTCATAGCTGGCTCTTGAGATTGACCACTTGTATAAAAAAGGAATGGAAACAATTGAAATCATGTAGCCACACAGATAAGAGAATGGAGACTTGATTCTATTGATGGTTGCATGTTTTTTCTTTGGCATACTTAGATTCACATAACTGCAATTGAAAATAGAAAGAGTTTTTACTTCAAACCTGGCTCTAGAGATTGACCACATAATTCAAGCTGCAGTGAAAACAACTAGAACTTGGGACAGAAAATTATTTGATGTTGAATTATCATTTTATTAATTTTAGGAGCTGCTTGAGTTGAAGTTGATCCATAAAAGAGTTCAAAAGCAACTGCAAGAAAAGGTAAGATTTTATTTTGTAAAACTACAGTCTTCCGAGATAGCTGAAATTTGTACACCAAGTGGTGGGCCAGAAAAAAGGATACAGACGTGTAACAATATATCATAAAAAGTGTAGGTTCACTACTAGGTCAAAAAACACAAAAATGTTTCTTCACATGAGAATTTATTCTCTTAAAGCATAGTTGGTAGCAGTAGATGGTTTGGAAAGCTATTGTTATATCCTTTTGTTCGAGTTTTCTGAAATTGAGAGTGCACAGTGTATTTTTTTGCCATTATTTTAGCCAACAATGTCACGGTTCAACAAATGTAACAAAACGCCTCTTTTGGTTTCTTAGCCAAAGATACTTGTTATTCGTGAAAGATTTTGTAATATTCACGATCATATCATGTACATAATGTGCACATGTACAATTTTGGCAGTCAAGAGAGAGGATAGTGCATACGTTGTGCACTTTCAGGTACAGCTCAACATCAAATGTGAAACAAAGACGTACAACAATAAGTTTAAAACCATCTTCTTCTATAAACTATACTTAAATACTTCAATCTTGTCCTTTGAAACATTGCGATACGTAGCTTCTCAGGTCCTTATTGAAACGGAGGAGAATAACGGCATTCAACGACGAATTAGCATACATGAAACAGATAGATAGGTACTCAATGAAGATGCCCGACTCGATTGCTACATGATGTTTGGCTATAGTAAGCACAGAGTACGGTGTGTAACATATCACCAGTGCACTCAGAATGAACAGCACTGACTTTGAAAATTCTTTGCTGGGATTCCTTCGTCGGATGGTCACCTAATGCGAGCCACTCTCTAAGTTCATATTATGTGTACGAGCTCGGATTGCTCTGTACGCTTTGATGTAGAGAGTCAGTATGATGAGTATGGCACTGAAGATCAAGATGTTTAAGGCCAGTTGTACTGGGAAGGCAATGTCAATTATGCGTCCATGTACCAAATATGAAGCAAAGCTGAATGCTTGAACAGCCGCTATAACCACTACTAGGACAGCTCTCCTTTTCGTCATAAACACGCTATATCTTGTCATATACTTCATGCGAAGATAGCGATCAACCGATATTAAGCATATCATGTTAAAAGAATATATGCCAAACACGTATAGATTGGCGTAGCTGTACACAAAAACAGCAAATCTGTACTCCGCAGGACATGACGCTGATAAAGTGTAAAGTATAACCACGCTCACTCCAATGCCGATATCTGACACGCTCAGCAGCACGACAAATTTGTAAGAGATGTTGCGCAGTTTCTTTAAAGTGCCTCTTCACCTTTTATTTTTCTTTGTGTAATTTGATAGAGCTCAATGCGCTGATTCTGAAGCAAAAAAAATTTTTACGATCAGAGTTGTGGTTGCTGAGTTATGATCTCTCAAAGTCGTGAAATTCGAGGTTTTTCGTAAAAAACGATGTTACATATAGGCGTTGGCCGAGGGCGGGGCGTGACGTCATAGTAGGAACCCAATTTTTTTCCCCATACTGAAGCCTTATAATAAAAAAATAGTTAAAAAATAATAAAAATAGAGATATATGCATGAAAATTTGTTTACATGCACAGTTTGATGCGCGCAAGACGACAGGGTACTTTTCATTCTCAAATGTGCCCCCATTCTATTTTTAGAATGGGGTGCAATGCTCTATTGTTCTGTATCTCTAAAGTTCCCAATGCAATTAACTTTGCCCAGCTTATCAACACAACAATGAAACTTGGTTTTTATACGCAATGCGATGCGCAGAAAAAGATGAACTGTCAGCCTTCTTCAAGCTGTGCCCCCAATTGCTATTTTTAGAATGGGGTACTAGTTCCCAGGTCCCTGAAGTAACAACTCTATAACTTTGCTTAGCAATGAGATACAGCAATGAAACTTGGTATTTTGGCTGAACGTGATGCCCAGAAAAAGATGAACTGTCAGCACTCTTCAAGCTATGCCCCTTATTGCTATTTTTAGAATTCCCAGGTTCCTGAAGTAATGATTCTATGACTTTGCTTGGCTTGAGATAAAGCAATGAAACTTGGCATTTATAAGCAATGGAAGACAACTAAATAGTTATAGATTGTCAAAAGAATAAATAAGTAAAAATAAATTCCACTAATACATTTATTACTGCATATAAATAATACATTTCATCTGAGTCAATTGGTGCTTCCTCGATATAACCGTTCACCTCCCCTGCTTCAACTGGAACTGCTATTCGAATAGCTGTATATGCACAAGCAGATAGTGGGATTCTTTTATTCCTTCCCAAGTATCCATGCATCAGGCGGTTGAATTCACGATAGGATATACTTTGAAGGAATCTATAACGATAGATTGATATTTGATAAACTAGTGCAGTGAATTTAAAATATATATATTGCATGTCCTAGAGAAAAAAAGTTTATTTGGAAAATTAAAAAATAATAACAAATTAGCAAAAGAAAATGAAACTTGTACAAGATAGGCCTGGCAGGGGCTCTTCAGAGTTGGTCCGGTTCAAGCTAAACTTCTTGGGTCTGGGGGGCATACCCCATGAAAATTTGAACCCAAATCTACCGTAAAAATCTAGTGTTATAAAAACCAATATCATCTTTGACAAAAGGGGTGTTTTGGCCCAAAAGTTGGTGCGGCCAACAGTTGGCCGCACCAACCGGACCAATATTGCCGGGCCTGGAAGAGGCAGATTAAAATAAATTTTATGGTTATTTCTGAAGACAATTCTAAATTTGAAATTCAAGAATGTATCATAAGGGCAGTATGTTAGGCTAGGGTGATGGTTGGTACTTACTGTCTTTCATGGCGTTATAAACAAATATATAACATATAGAAAGGTTGAAGAGAAGATAAGTGGTTCTTAAAAAGCTCCTTAACTCCAGTTTGCTCACCGAAGCTCCTTTAAAAATTTAGAATTCTAATTTGTACCTGCCTTACACTTTCTTATTTTTACTTATTTGAATTGTTTATCGGTTCAGAAATTATTTAGGCCTAGAAAAAATACTGGCCTATTAAAAGGCCTTAGCCTACACTAGGCTATCAAAATTATTGCACAGGCTGATTCAAAATGGCAGCAAAATTGCAAAGCTGTGAGGGCTAGGCCTAAATTAAAATTCCCATAACTTGTGTCAGACAGCTCACAAATACAAGGTTTTGGTGCCAAAATTTAGGACATTTTACTGACACCATAGCTCATAACAACAAGCAATTATAAATTGAGAGAGAAATTATGTATGACCTGGGATATGAGTGATGATCAAAATATCAGCAAGAAGATTTTGAAGAAGGAGTTGTCATCTAAAATCAGTACAAAAGTTATGTAAAAAGTCATTTATATTGTAAAGTTGCTTTGGTACTTTGTTGCTACTGCTTTGAAGTATCCCATGAGTTTTGTTTCTTGTCTGTATGGTGACTTGAAGGGAAAATGAAGGAGGCTCAAAATATTTCAAGGGAGGGGGAGAGTAATTTTTCATCTTGCATCCCACACATCAGTTGCAATTTTGTCATTCTTTAGGTAAACGTGTTGTTTGTTCTCCTTCTTATCCCTCTTTAATTTACATTTAAGAAGTATTTTACTTGGTAATTGACCTCAAACCCAGGAATAATAGTTACAATCGTGTGTATCAGACAAATTTCTTTATTTACAAAAAATGTACTTTTAAACCCAAGGTCTCCTCCTTCCCTTAAAATTTTTGAGGCTCCCTACTAAGTTCTTGCCTCACCACAGGGACAGCTACGACAAGCTTCATGGGGCTCCTTAAAGCAGTAGCAACAAAGTACCAAAGCAACTTTACAATATAAATGACTTTTTACATAACTTTTGTACTGATTTTAGATGACAACTCCTTCTTCAAAATCTTCTTGCTGATATTTTCATCATCACTCATATCCCAAGTCATACATAATTTCTCTCTCAATTTATAATTGCTTGTTGTTATGAGCTATGATGTCAGTAAAATTTCCTAAATTTTGCCACCAAAACCTTGTATTTGTGAGCTGTCTGACACAAGTTATGGGAATTTTAATTTAGGCCTAGCCCTCACAGCTTTGCAATTTTGCCTCCATTTTGAATCGACCTGTGCAATATATTTGATAGCCTAGTGTACTTACCAAAACGTCACAGGCTGTATCTACTCAAATCGCCTGTACACTAGGCTATCAAATATATTGCACAGGTGGATTCAAAATGGCGGCAAAATTGCAAAGCTGTGAGGGCTAGGCCTAAATTAAAATTCCCATAACTTTTGTCAGAAAGCTCACAAATAAAAGGTTTTGGTAGCAAAATTTAGGAAATTTTACTGACACCATAGCTCAGAACAACAAGCAATTATAAATTGAGAGAGAAATTATGTATAACTTGGGATTTGAGTGATGGTCAAAATATCAGCAAGGAGATTTTGAAGAAGGAGTTGTCATCTAAAATCAGTACAAAAGTGTTGTAAAAAGTCATTAATATGGTAAAATGCTTTGTTATTTTGTTGCTACTGCTTTGAGGAGCCCCATGAAGCTTGTCCTAGCTGTCCCTGTGGTGAGGCAAGAACTTAGTAGGGAGCCTCAAAAATTTTAAGGGAAGGAGGAGACCTTGGGTTTAAAAGTACATTTTTTGTAAATAAAGAAATTTGTCTGATACACACGATTGTAACTATTATTCCTGGGTTTGAGGTCAATTACCAAGTAAAATACTTCTTAAATGTAAATTAAAGAGGGATAAGAAGGAGAACAAACAACACGTTTACCTAAAGAATGATAAAATTGCAACTGATGTGTGGGATGCAAGATGAAAAATTACTCTCCCCCTCCCTTGAAATATTTTGAGCCTCCTTCATTTTCCCTTCAAGTCACCATACAGACAAGAAACAAAACTCATGGGATACTTCAAAGCAGTAGCAACAAAGTACCAAAGCAACTTTACAATATAAATGACTTTTTACATAACTTTTGTACTGATTTTAGATGACAACTCCTTCTTCAAAATCTCCTTGCTGATATTTTGACCATCACTCAAATCCCAAGTTATACATAATTTCTCTCTCAATTTATAATTGCTTGTTGTTATGAGCTATGGTGTCAGTAAAATTTCCTAAATTTTGGCACCAAAACCTTGTATTTGTGAGCTGTCTGACACAAGTTATGGGAATTTTAATTTAGGCCTAGCCCTCACAGCTTTGCAATTTTGCCGCCATTTTGAATCAGCCTGTGCAATAATTTTGATAGCCTAGTGTACAATTCATTGTCTTTTTCTAACTCTTTCTCCACTTCCTGTTCGTAATTTACGATAGACTGCCCGTCTGCGTTGGGGTCAATCGAACTAATGTAGGCCATCATAATCGACACTACTACTGCTTTCATCAGCGCTCTTGGCTGAATTATTTGCACGAGGAAACTCTCTTTTTTCTTCCTCCGCTTCTACAGCATATTCTGAAGTGGTGGAATCTCCGAAGTTGTTTTCTTCAGACGAAGACATCGCGAATAGAATGGGCCTAGCAGTTGACAGACCTGATAATCGTCGAAAGATAGTGTAAACATTGCGGGGCAGCGCCTGCGTGACAGTTGATCATGTGATTGTGGTCGGCATGCGCCTTACCACTATGACATCAGAGATTCGCTCGTTCCCAGACTGCTCGTGTAACACCACGATGGGGTACAAAACTGCCCCTAGCTCAAAAAATACACCTCTAATTGCAAAAATATTTTCATTCTCGAAATCAGCGCATTTAGATCTATCGAATAACGAGAAGTCAAAAAAAAAGTGAAGAGGCACTTTAACCTTCTCAATACGTGCACTAGGAGTGAGTTGAATGATATAGACAACAATGCAAGTATTATCAAGGGAACTTTGAATACCTCAGAGGTCTTCCTTTCCAGTTTGACGTTCATGGTGCAGCTTTCCACTTCTTTATCATTGCTTCAATCTGAAGCGGCTTCCTTCTTTCTAACGCTCTTTTCTGGGGTGCACAGTTTATTGGAAAATGGCAATGCGTCACCAGTTTTTGATGATAACTAAATATTTGTCATATAACTCAGTTTTTTGTTACTTTAGATTTCGAGGGTGTTTGGATAGAATATGTAAACAGAGAATCAGTAGTCGTGATTCTTAGTGTTATCAGTAATCCATGCCGGTACAGCAGATGGTGCTAGCATTCAAGAGTTTCTTTGAACTAGACCTTACGATTGCTTTGGTTGATATTACTATTGGAACAAAATTCAATGTGATCTGATGGGAAACGTATAATTACGCACAGATGTTGATTTAAATTGACGAATCAGAAAGGCGTTGAATGATTGTTATGGTGAAAAACAACCAATCTCCAGCGGGGGTCTGGTGAGACGAATGCAATAAACTGTTATTGAAATAGAAGAAGTTATCATGTTTCGCTATGCTTCCGATTTTCCTCGCCATCCTCAAGTTCCTCAACGATCAAGACAGTTCTGACGTACTACTCTGATGAGTGTCAGACGCAAAGCTTTAGTGATTATTAATTTTCGTTAAGTTTCCAATTTCCCTCCACACACTCAAGCTCTGTATCGATCAAAGATTTCCCACTATGATTTTCTAAATATTGCTTATTCTCCAGTATTCCATGTTTAAAGATAAGATCATATGAAGTAGTAGAAATCAGCCGTTTTTCCCAATTTTCATCGAAAATCTGCCTCTCCATTGATTTGGAGGATAAATTATTGACTAGGAAAGCAAGAGAAACACTCTATTCTAAATGAAATTGGTGAAGAATTCCGTGAAAATAAACATCGTTATGAAAATTCAGTATCCCATGTATCATAATCAAGGAAATCTGCATCTGGCAAAGATGAAGAATTCCCTTTTTCTGTCGAAAATTGCAATTTTGTATTCTGCGGTGACTTTTCGTCCAATGCCAGAGTCCCGCAAGCCCTGATGGCCTCCGATTTAGATATTCGCATCAGTATTCCGTTTACATGTTTAACTCTTCTTCTTTTAAGACATGTTTGAAGAAAATATTGATTATCTTTTGACAGTCTGACGAACTTGAACATGAGAAGAAACGAACTGACCAGTATGAAGCAGAAATGAAGAAACTCAGAGGCCGTGTCGAAGAGCTAAAGAAGAAGCTGTGTGCAAGCGAGGAAAATGTGAGTAAATTCTTTATTACTACCCCATATACCCGATAACTCATCATGTAACCTTTAAGATCACTAAGTGTTGTTGCTGCCTAGTGGTTAAGGTACTGGATTTTGAATTCTTGAAGGGCAACCTTCAAGGGTTCAAATCCACGTTAGGTCAGAAAAATACCTGCAAGCTTTCAGCCAATTCAATTGCCCATCTTTCCAAGGTCGATTAATGAGTACCCACGATATTTGTTTTACAATATTGATACTTAGGGCACAAGCTGCAGGTCTGCATTAGTTGCACGCTGCCATACCCCGACTTTGCGTGAACAAATAAATCAGCTATCTTGCTTGCTTATCTATAGATACAGTCGAAACGATGTGAGAAATGGCTAATTATCTTATGTTTAGGTCCTTCTAACATTTAGTTATATTTAGGTCCATTATACTTGATATTTTATTTGATCCTATGCGACTTGTATAAAGAATAGCTTTATTCAAAACAGCAGCGGCTATTCTATTCAGGAAAGCTAGAAATGTATTTAAGGTCCATTCTCTGTTACTCCGAGTTTCATGCTTGCACACTCATCAAACAGACGTTGCCGTTTTTATCAAAAGGTCCATGAATATGGTCCATTCTATGTCTAGGTCTATGAATATGGTCTTTTTTATATCTAGGTCCATGAATATGGTCCATTCTATATCTAGGTCCATGAATATGGTGTAATCTTAGGTCCATTAATATGGTCCATTTTATATCTAGGTCCATTGATATGGTCCATTCTATATCTAGGTCCATTCTATCCATGAATATGGTCCATTCTATATCTAGGTCCATGGATATGGTCCATTCTAAATCTAGGTCCATGAATATGGTCCATTCTATATCTAGTTTCTTGAATATGGTCAATTCTATATCTAGGTCTAGGAATGTGGTCCATTCTATATCTAGGTCCATGAATATGGTCAATTCTATATCTAGGTCCATGGATATGGTCCATTCTAAATCTAGGTCCATGAATATGGTCCATTCTATATCTAGGTCCATGAATATGGTCCATTCTATATCTAGGTCTACGAATGTGGTCCATTCTATATCTAGGTTCATGAATATGGTCAATTCTATATCTAGGTCCATGAATATGGTCCACTCTATATCTAGTTCTACAAATATGGTCCATTTTATATATATGTCCATGAATATTTTCAGTTAGGTCCATTTAATTTATTCCATTTATATTTTTTTTATTATCCATTCCACCAAGAGTCGACATTCTACCAAGGGTATACTTATATGTATTTCATTTATAGGTCGATCATGCTAAAAGTTTCTTTTACATTTTTGTTTCATTGTTGGTTGCATTGAAAGTAATTCTTTGAGTCTGATCTAAAAAGGTTGTTTTTGTTCCTATAAAATATGAATTCTCTTTCAACTGTAATGGTACACTGATCATTGTCCTCTCTTATTGTCCTTATCTTAACCACTCATTTGCCCCTTGATTTTCCGTAGGCTGACAACCAATCTAACATTGTCCGCCGTCTCCAGCGCTCCATGGAGGAACAATCACAACTATCTGATAGCCTCCAAGCAGAAATCACTCATCTTACAAGCAGGTTAGTTTTTACTCAGAGAAGGGGGGCAATAGTGTGCTTTTATAGAGTGCGTACCAAAATAGCTTGCAACCGATTCTCCCAATTCCCCCCAAAAAGGGGTGACTAGGCCTAAATCGTAATCGCTCTAGCCTTTCAGATTCCTTAAAACTGGATAATCTTTGTGGGAAAGTTTAGGAAATATGCTTACACAATTGTATTATCTATATGCAATGATCGACAAATTATTGCCAGCGAGGATATTGATCATGTTGAAAATATTACCGTGTGACTTTTGAAGAAGGGAATGCCATCAAATATACATTACTGAGTCCTTGCAGTGTTTAGAAGAAAGAGATAACAATCGAACAAATTGTACTACCTTACCGAATGAAGAGACAAACGTATCAAGGCTCTTTAACAGCTACCTGCCGAAGGGGGATGACCTCCCACACTAGAAGGCTGCGATATCCCTTTTAGTGGGGCTGCAATGGTCATTTTGGTGCGTGAAAGTTGCCTTCCTTTGGCCTTTCCAGTGTAGTTTTTAAAGAACTTGAATAGGCTCGTCCTTACATTTGGTGCGTGCTGGTGAAATTTTTAGGGTTAATATGGGTTGCAAGAGGGCCCTGGTGCTGCAGTGGTAACGTACTAATCTAGACGTCGTGGTTTCGAGTCATATTTGAGTAATTTTCATTCACCTGAATCATCTTATTGATTTTCCAATCCTGCTTCTTCTCAAGAATAATCGTTTTCCTTTACCTTAATTTCTAGATTGAAGAGACAGAGTATCACTGTGAAATCAAAAGCTGACGCGGAATCAGACGACGAGACAGCTCAAATGTAAGGTAAATTGAAAATAATGATGTAATTGATGATAACATCTCTCATTTACCCTGTTTGACGAAATTCAGCTTACAATGCCTAATTGTAATAATCGTACTCACTGTAGTCTGGTTTAGATCAAGGGTGGTAGCTAGGAGACTGGTGGTAAGATAGGAATTTATTATTTCATAACCTGACGCTATATATGTATATATCATTATGCCATGATGAGAATAAAAACTAATTGTATGATTAGAATGATGTAAAAGGTGCCATGAATTTAACAGTCATTGTTTAGAAGCTAGAGTAATTTAAGGGAAAAATGCTAAAAATTATGATTTAAAAGGATTATAATTTATACATACCCCAAACTAAGATTGCAAGATAGCATTAGAAAAGGTCAAGATGAGCTTCTCTCATTATGCTTCCCTTGAAGGTGCATGATAGAATTTAATAAAGTAAAAAGTTTGAGGCTCAAACTCCTCATTTTAGTTGAAAGATTTGGAAACTTTTTGAGTTTTTGACTGTAGATGCTAAATTGTAATATTTTTTTCGATCTTGCGAGACTCATGAATTTCCTCACCATTTTGTTAATATATTCAGGAGTTTTTTCTCTTGTTGAAAACGTACTAGCAGAAATCAAACATAGAAACAATTTTTTTCTTCTCTTTTTTTACATTTTTTTATGATTTCGTGCATAATGATTTGATATGTTTTTTTGAGAACAAAAAGTTTATAAGATAGAAAGGTCTATTCCTCATTCTCGCAATGGTTGTGAACCAGAATTTAACCTTATCAAAGTTATGTCTTTTTAAAAAGCCCCTATGGGGTCGAACCGCATGCCTTAAACCCGCTGACCTGAAAATAAAGACTGGATCGAGCATTCTATTGTTTCCAGCGTCGAAAGTTTGAAATTAGTTTCTACGGTTTAGAGATGATCCCTCAAAGATGGCTGCGAAGAGGCTACATTATTTTTGACAATACCTCCAGGACTATTCATTGTCGTACAGAGCATTCAACATCTCAACAATCATCTAAGCAACCAACACCCTCAGGTTGATTTTTCTGTAAATCTCTGTAAAAGTAAGGAATGGATCCTACCAATATGGCCGCCACTTACTTCAATTTTCATGGAAGCTCGGTCTAGTCTTTTTATGACATCAGTTCTTAAACCTTAAAAGAGTGAATATTGTAGTAAGTTACTTAAAATGCATTTTAACTTCGAGTTTGAAATGACGTTATTGAAACGAGCCATTGGAAATTGTAAATATATCAGCATTATAAAGCGTTGTGAAAGACAATGCAAAAATTATTTAAGTCCACATAGTTATTATGGTTTTAGAATTCCTAGTTGAATGTAGTTGGAGTTTAGCTTATATATTCAGTTTCGGTAGAGAAACCCTGTGATATTGTTGTTTTGTGAACCTAAACGTTTCACTTGTGCTGCAAGGTTAATCCGTTCGCCTGTGGTACTGCAGTTTCCTGGATTAAGGAAAGTAGATTTTAAGAGGAAGACCATGTAAATATTTTAAATAGGTTTCAAAATATACACTTTTGCTGCTGGAAAAATTTCACTTCCTTATATTTTTTAAGGGAATAAGTTAAAGGATGCAAATATTTGAGAAATTTCTATTTGAGAAGTTTGATGAAAGTCTTTAATGTGTAGACACTTGCTACGAAAACTTTCTTCAAAAATCTGTTCCATCTTGCCAGTTGTGCTGTGATACTAGCATTATGAAACGATATTTAAGTCAGAAAATAGCAACTCCAGAATAAACTAGCCCTGAAGTTTTACGAGTTACTTTAGTTCCTCACAATGATAAGAAATATGCATTATTCTCGTTACTTTTTTTCCTTGGACCTATTATTTGTGTCTCTTATTCTAAAACCAATCATCCAGCTGTGTTTTCTATTGCATATCAAATGGCATGATTCTTTGCAAAGTTTTGTCCTATTTTGTGACCAAAAAGAGTCACTAGTGTTATAGTTAGTTAAACTCCCTTATCGCAATTAGGAAATAAGTCATATTTGTCCCCTGTGATTGGGGGGTCAGAATTCATCCATCGTATCCCTGCGTGTCGTAAGAGGCCACTAAAAGGGTTGGCGTCAGGAAGGGCATCTGACCATAAAACTTTGCTCTATATCCAAAATCATGGATTTGTCTTGAGAAAAGTTGATGTACCGGTCAACCCCTGCCAGCAGGTGAAACGGCTGGAATATAAATTTTGTTTTTGGTGTGTGTCTCTATCAAATGAAACTACAATCCTTGACATAAGGTATGAGAAAGTGCTGGATTGCTACTCAATATATACTAATTGTCGAAGAGAGACCCCCATCCCCCCTAAGCAATGTTTTTTCAGATGTTGCTTTGATGCGGAAATGCATCTGCAACTTCCTCCGGTGACATCCAGACCAAGTATCAACATTGGTTTGGGGGGAGCTACAACATCATCTTACAGGTTCATAGCTCCATGTTTAAGATAATGCTAAAATCACAATTGTGTCTCAATACCTTATGGCAAGGATTGTAGCTCCAAATTTCAGCAAACAGACTAGACTTATGCACCTCTTCATATCTATTGGACATTGTGTTTAACGTAACTAATCTGTGTTTGGGTAACTTTTAGTCAAGGATCTACCTCGATTTTTTTGGTTCACAAAATAACAATATCTTACGTTATAGTATCTGTATCGAATTGTTCATGTACTTTTGGTGATGTTCTGTAACGTTCTAGAATCCAATTCTTGTAAATAAAATGTTCGCTGAATTTTAGAGTTAGGAATAGTAGTTTAGAGAATAATGTTCAAAAGTTAGCCATTAAACCTTATAGGTTCATTTTATTTCGTTCGCAACCCTGGAATGGCTTTCAGTTCTCCTGCACTTTCGAGTTTTGTCGTTTCCATCCTTGAGTTTGGCTCTGGTACATGTTTGTTACAAAATCTTGACAAATGCTTGGGAAATTTTCCTTTTGAAGCTTTGTGCATTGATCATTTTAGAGGCACAAAAGTCCCCAAAAATAAGTAGAACAGTAAATCGGTAAATAATTTTTAGGATGGCGAGGAAAATTGGAAAGATAGCGAAACATAATAATTACTAAAGCTTTGTGTCTGACACTCATCAGAGAAGTATGTCAGAGCAGTCTTTGATTAGTATATAACTTGAGGATGGTGAGGAAAATCAGAAACATCACGAAACGTAATAACTATTAAAGCTTTGCGTCTGACACTCATCAGAATAGAACGTCAGAAAGAGAACGAAAATGAACCTACCGAATCATGATAACCAGAAGTGGATTAACCGTATTCATTGCGTCTCTAAAGTTTCCAATTTACCTCGCTCTCCAAAAATAAGTATTTTAATAGTTGGTGAAAGCAAATAAGGGGCCAATCTTAGTGGGCTACCTAATTTCCTCCTTAAATTTTTTGATGGCATCAGCAAGTCTAGAAAATTAACTGAGGATCCGATATCTTAATGGATAGGTATCTTGTAAAAGTGCAGTATGAACTTAAAGCCTTTCTTTGGGTTTTCAAAACAATTTTCATTTAAAAGGAAGCTGAAGTGCAATATCAAATGCTTTTTTGTTGATTATTGTTTTGTGGTAAAGAAACTAGAAATTTCGACTCAACCATCAAATATTGCATCAAGTCAATCGAATAGAATTTGAGGATTTTCTTACTTTGGGCTTCAGTCTTCCTTTTAATGTACCAGGTAATCCAGAGAGATGTATCACTGTTGGGAGAATTATGACACAACAAGTATTGGCTCTGGTCGTCTGCATGTAAAGTAGACCCCTTTCACAATGACGTAGAATATGTTTGAAAGTGAGGCAAGTGATGTGATTCCCTGCTGAGCAAGGATCCTTCATCATATCATTATGCTAACAGTACAACTACAAGACCAATCTATGCGTTGCTAAGAGCAATGCACGCCTTTGGGATGCGGATGCACATGATATCGAGGATAGTGATGTTCCTAGAAGAATTTCAGAAGAATTGACGTCATTGTGAAAGTGGTCTATTGCCCGGCAAAATTTTATTTTTGCAAGGAAAACAGCATACTATTATTTCCAGGTCATTTTGAAATGCTTAGTATCCAAACTTTCTGTTGAATACAGATATATTTAACATCATAACATTGTGTTATATTTTTTAGCGTAAATGAATCACTGCATGAACTAGTGACAGAGGTTCTACTATGCTCTCAATTGTGCTACAGAGTGTTTCGGAATGAGTGCGTGAGTTTTTATTTAACTTAGTAGCCTACAAAGGCTGCAAGGCGCTTTGTTTCTTGAAGGGACAAGGTAGCATGCTTTAAATTACTACATATAATAGTGAATGACGTCCTAGTATATTTGATGTTCTTATTTGTGCAAAAATTTTCAGAGTGAGTGAGTGAGTTTATGTTTAACCTGGTAGCATACAAAAGAGTTCTTACCTCCTCAAGGGACACGTAGAATACACGGTATTCCTTCTATGGGTTTTATTAAAGACTGGAATTGTGGTGCTTTATATTGATTCTGGACGTATGATGGCAGTGGCGAAGGCAGTCTCCAAAAAGTGGGGTTGGCATGGGCGTTTCCCAGGGAAATTTTGAAAGGCATGCCCCTTAACCCCCTCAAGTTGAAACTTCATTGTATTTTTGCAAAAATCTCAAGGGTAATATTTTAAAAAGTGGGGGGGTTACAGACCCCCATGCATACTCGTTTTTTTGAAGGTGTAAACGACCTGTGTTTATCAGGAACACACAAAGTTTCAAATATAGTTCTGCCAACAGTGATCCATCTCTCTGGACTATCAGGTTTATCAACATATATTATATTTTGTTATACAATATCTTATCTTTAGTTTATCTGAACAAACATTTATCCAGTGGAATAATTATATGAAACAATCGTAAAGCTTCAACTATTTCTTCGTTGTCTTTCACGATATTGTTTGACTTGGTAGTATTGAGAAGTATTTGGCGTAAAAGTGTAAGTCTGTTTTTATCCTATCTGCGTTATGAATAACCTACACTACAATATCGAAAGGATAAATGGTGCCGTGCTCCGGAAAAACGGTGCAGAGCAGGGAAGAAAAATTGCCCCATTCCTCCTTCTATCCCAAGCTCTAATTTCTTCCTCACCTTTTCCTTTATACTGATAGGAAATATTATCACTTCATACCTCAAAAAGGGAACAAAAATAGAATCTAATAAACTGTTAACCTAGAGGCAGAGCAATATTGCCAAATGCTAATCAGAAAAAGGAAAATAATTGTTATAGCGCAGAAAGTTACATAAGTTACATAAGTTACACTTAGTCCCTGATACATAAACAATTCATACTCTCCCATGGTAGTTTTGAGTGCATTCTGGGTTGTTTTACCAAATGTTGATCTTTTGTATTGCAGAATCGTGTTTTAGAATCCCTGGAGGTATTCGATGGTCCTCCTCTCTTGCCATGACAGTTTTTTGGTGTTCCAGACAAATATTATATGTCACTATATTTCATTAAATGTTTCATATTTTTCACAGTTACATCAAAGATAACAACCATAACTATCTTTAAATTACAATATATATCAAAAACTATCACTAAACAGGTTAAAAAATCTCAATCTACAGCTTTGCTAAGAAATCAAACAAGAAATCGTGAAAATGTAATAAGAAGTAAACACAAATGTTTTTGTCCTCGTTAAAAGTATTGATGAAAGGAACTAACACACATAAAATGAACTTGTTTTTGATAACACATTTTGAATAGGGTCCAGCCCTCTTTTTACTTATTAAGAAGTCTTGAGCAAAATTAAAATGAGCTTGGCATGAACATTTTCAATCAAAATCTTTGTAAAATACTTAATAAAATAATAACTTGGCTTGCAGCTCTTTATTCTAAAGCATTATAGAACAAAGAAGCCTTTCGCTTCTTCCAATATCATAAGGTGCAAAATTCATGTAACAAATCTCAACCTCTCATATTTGTGCTTATCAAAAACAAGTTTTAATGAAAAAATCCAGAAATAATCTTTAGTTTAGCATTTTAGCAATATGCAAAACAGTTATTTCTTGTCATATGTGTCTTTCCCCTTGTACCCACCGACGTACCCGGCAGCCGCTTTGTCATCGAAATCTTTTCTTCCTTCAAGACCCTTCCCCTTTCCAGAATCGTCAAACCTCTCTTTGTGGCTTCCTGTGTATTTTGACGTGTCTGTCAGTCGATCAACTCCACCAGCCTTTACAGCTTTCTAAAATACAAAAATAACATGTCAATGATTCAACAGTTAGTAGCAGACTTAATTAGTAGCAATTGGAGGCAGTCCCCTCTTATTGTAGACATAAACGGCTTTTGGTGCTCGAAATGGTCTAAGACTCCAGGGTTCAGGGCCAAAGATTCTATATGCCATTGTTTGATTGAATTTCGCATATGCCATGTAGTATTGCGTTTTTCTATTTAAGAGTAGCATTCATAAGCACCCCAGTAAAAGAAGTTGGCCTCTTTTCAGTTTTTTTCTGGACCTGCCCCTGCCACCAGTTGATCAGGTAGAAATGAAATGACAGGTACTGGTAAAAATGAACACTGTAATGATGTCATCTTTAATTAGCCTAGGTTCCAGGCCCCTCGTCTATGCCTTTCCTCTTATTGTTCTTAACTTTTAAATGATTAACTGAAGTTCATGAGTTATTGCCTTAAACTTGAGTCTTTTACTGTCTTTACCATCTTGTTACAAACACACAAGACCTCTGCAAATTCATACCACCATTTTCTCTGAGCAGACTTACTTCTGAATCTATTTTATATGTATACACCCCTATTCTCTTCAGCACTTCCTTTTTTAAAGAATCATTAACGAGCACCCCCTCAAATTATAAGACAATAAATAACCTCAATACTTACTGTTGCTCCATCGGTTTTTGGACCGGATGTTTTCAAAATAACGGATTTTAACTTCTCAACATCCTTTGTGCCATATTTTTTCTCTGCCAACAAACCCAATGCCTCTTCAAACTGCTTGTATGTGATCTTCCTCTCTGATTTGCTGCAAAAACATGGAAAGTGGTGATATAGGTAATAGGGTGCAGGTATGGCTGTTTTGTTGATATCAAGGGACATGATGGCAAAAAGGGGGAAGGATAGCTGATCAGCCTAAATGAATTGTTCTCAGCACTCAGGTGTTGCAATTTTCAATGGCAGTGCCAAGTTTCCTTTGACAGGGGAGATGGTATACCATGAACATACCAAAAATTTGCTTTGATACAAAGAAAATCTAGAATCATCTGTCCTGCGACAAGGGAAGGGGGTGGGCTCAACCGGTCTCAACCTCCCTGCCCCCCTCTGGCGCCACCAATGACACTTTTATTGCTCTCATGAAGAAGATGCATTGTATATCCTCCCTCAATGAGAATGAAGAGAGCTTCAGGATTTCATAATCTGTGGATTTAGTCAGTTAAAGACCTTCCTGGATTTGCCGTCTCAAGTACACCCCCTCTCCAAGACCCCTTTATAATTTTGTCTGTACAGTCAAGTTATGTCTGCTTCCAAATACTCTTAACCGATATTTAACCAACCTTTCAAATGAAATGCATAACTTACGCGTTTCATCAAGGGAATTTCGCGAATTTTGTTAAATGTTTGTGCATACATTAACAATATTTAGAAACAGGCACAGTGGATGCCAACACTCTTTGTATGATTTGCTTGAACGGTGTTCAGAACTGAACTTGTGATAAGAAACTAATTGAATTAATCAAGAAAGATCAACTTAACAATTCATGTATCCCAGCCTTATCTCTCCCAGCCTTACCCTTTGACTTTGCTGAAGATGATATCAACATCTGTGGAAGTCAGCTTTTTGTCCAGTATTTTCGTGTCCCTGCTCAGTTTGGCGAACTTGGCGTTGTCCATGAGAGGAGCAGCATCCTTCCCCGTTCCAAAAGAGCAATATGACTTGAAAAGAGCCTCCATTTTACCTTCAGCAACAGAGATTAGGCAAATCCTTCTTAAGATTGATTCCTTTTTGGTCAACAGCTTCTGGCAAACCCTGGAATCTGCGAGACAACGCCCTTCTATTTACATTTTATCCTCCACCTGTTTGATTTAATTATTCAAAACGCGGAACAATGGACCGTTAATGCGCCCATGTGACCATAGTGACAAATTGTGAATTCAGAAGGATTTATCGGTCTGCGTTTTATGGTGGCTCAGGGCCTTGTTGTGGCGCTGTTGTGGCATGGCGACGGCGGGTGGTGGGTGGGTGGTGACGTTTTATCAATCATAATTGTCTGTCTCTGCATGTCGAGGTTCGCTGTTGAATGTGACGGTGTCTTTGAGTTCATGCACAGCAGTCTAGTTTGTGTTTCTGTTTATATTCCTTAACCTTTTCATTTTAATTTTCAATAGAAATATGCAAACCGCATTAGATATGCTTATTTTGCTAGAGATAAGTTCGTGCTTACTTTGCTGCTGCCGAGAGACCTGTTCACTATTAGGGGGTGCTCCCATATCAATAACTGGCAGAGGGTTCAGTTTATTATTGGGCCTCTTATAAGGCTCAATTATTATGGGAGTTAAACTACTAGACGTGGGTGCAGTGCCACATTCCCCCCTCTACTGAAAATCCCCACAGCACTGCATCACTCGTATTGGGTGTTGGCTGTGTTCTCTTCTGGTGTTAAATGTTTTCATGTGAACAATGCTGGTACAATGGTACTGCAAATCAGTGGCGTATGCAAGGAGGATGAGATGAGGGTTCGGACCCTCCACTTTTTTAAAACGAGGCTTCAGACTTTAGTTCAATAGAATAACGCCTCTGACAACCCAAATGTCTAGATGCTGTGAATCATGAGCTTGTCGATGTTTTTCCCATGTGGCCCCAGGCCTCTTGATTCCTTAAACCACCCACTCCTTGTTTTAATAGTGGGATGATGGGAGTGGCGTTTTGCTGTTTTTCCTCCAAAAATTTTTCGAAATTCCAATCATTGAAAATGCAAATACCTTTTGTTGTGGACTACCTAAATTTAAAACGAAATTTCATTGTATCTTACCGAACATATTTATTCAATTAATTTGTTGACCATCATTTATTTAATTGACTAATGCACTGTTTATCTTATAGTGTAAAACCATAGATTGGATGAAACTCAGCAATCAAGGCTTAAACTTGGACAGTATCAATCAAAAGCAGAGAAATTTTGCAAGCCCGTCATAGCCCCGGGTCCCCTGATTACTATCTTTATGGTTACTCTCTCTTATCTAGAATCGTTGATGATAATCATGTAGGATTACGTAAACAGTTGAACATTTCATTTGGGGATCTTGGAAGCTGTCTACATCAAAACCACACATATTGTGCAGACAGAAGGAGTTTGTTATCTAATTTTAGGCCCCTTTGAAAAGAAATTTTTCGTCTCTCTGGATAATTCGCGACGATTGGTCGTTTTATGCAACTAATCACCAACTCAATACCAATCATTCTCCTCCTCTGATTGGCCAATTTCAAAAGGCCTATTTCGAACTCCCTGCCATGGTCGTTTAGTGCTCAAACTTTTCTAGTACAATGGAGCTAGCCAGGGCCAACTTGTTGGATTCAGACCTCATGTCAGGGGGAAACTTATAATTGTGAAGAGAAAGCTCCGCCGTGCACAATATATCAGCCCCTCCCGTGCCAAGATATCAGCACGGCACCGAAATGGTGCTCAGTTCAAACTTCGTGTTGTTGTCAAAGTAATTATTTGGGACAGAAAATGGTTCTAATGATTATATGGCTGCGAAGTGGAATTCAGAATTAAGAAAATTCAAATCCAAGGACTTCGAATATATAGCGAGCCAATTAAGTTCTGAATTAGACTCATCAAGCTGAATCTCTATGAACACTTTTAGGCCCAGTGCAAACTGTTAGCAGTTTCAGAGGTCTGAATGAAAGAAGTAAATACTATGGGTGAGTAACGAATGAGGCTAGACATTCCTGACATACACGAAAATCAGCCTAGTAACCCTAACTACATACTTTGGCAGGTTGGCAAATTCAGAAAACTTTGATCTGAATGCAACCAATTTATCGCAACAAAGGCAGCCTGAATAATTGATGAAGCTCCTTATTTGATCTCTTTCCATAAACAAAATAAAACCGAATGTTGTTGTTTTCCTATCAGAAGAACAATAAATACAAATTTACTTTAAAGTTCAGGAGACGTGTCAATTGAGATTTTAGTCATGGAAGATCCTAAAACATGTTTAATTTTACAATCAAGTGGGTTTTTCTTCTGAGTTTTGCGCTAGCTTCCATCTTGAAGCTGGTTAGGCCTAGGCCTGAAATTTGTAAAGCGGACAAGCACGCCAATGGATGTTCTGTGCCTCTTGGGATGACAGCTCCGTATAAAGAACAGTTCACCCCGGCTTGTAACAAACACGATATATGCTATGGATGTGTGAGTAAAGCTTTGTAGCTCGTATATATTTTGATACTCTTTAGATGCGGTGTTGTAGTGCTCTCAACCCACCAACTTCTCAACTTATTAACTCCCGTTGTTTAGGAAAGTGATAGTGTAGATCTTCTAATTTATGCAAAACTATCACCTCCTCATCTCCTTTTAAATAATAGGATTTGGTAAGTTAGGGAGTTGAAAAGATTGAGAAACTACGAAACCACCTTTTGTTGCTGCCCTATATCTTCTTATCTGACTCTGATCCGTTACTCTTTTGACTCCTAATCTAGTTCTTTTGTTATCTATGGCTTATTTCATTATCGAATATAATTCCATTCGATCAATACATCTATATATCTTGATACGTAGCGTTTTGACCTTGGGATGATTGTATGTCAGGTATATGTTACATTGCTGGTCTAAACTTTTGAAATCACTACTGCTGCCACTTCGATCGTTCACTTGACGTGTCTTTTTCCACTATCAAAACAACTCTACCTAAACTTCTACTAACTAAGTCTTTCCACTATCAACAACTCTATCTCAACTGCTACTAACTAAGTCTTTCCACTATCAAATCAATTGTGCGTTTACTACACTCTTTCCTCGAATTTTTTTCTGCATGTTCCTAAATACCCACATTAATCTTCTACCAAGAACACTTCGTACCTGGTTGTAAATTCTTTTCCACTTATTATCAAATCCATTCTATTTATTGAATCAGTGTTTTTCATATCTTGAACGCCCTCTTTCTGTTGCCTCTTGTGTGCTGGTTTACTTTTAAATAAATATCTTTTTCTACCTTTAAATAGATGCGGAACTCTGTAATTGGACCAAATTTTGTCGCATATTACGAAGTTCTTGCAATTTTGCGATGGAACGACGGAATTCTTCTTACAATTCCGGGTGCAGATTTTCTTGAAAAATAATACACCGAAACTCTGTAAATACTAACACATTGACGGAATTATTCACGTATTTCACTGCAAAACAGAAGGCTTTTATTGGTTTTCCTATTAGAATCATCCATGCTCCAAATCAGCTGAACAACGGATTTCAGCTGAAGATCATGCGCATCGGCGGTTTCTACCTTCTTTGATGACCCCCACAAGAAGTGATTCTCGAGTCAGAGATAGGATGAAATTGTGTGGATGACTTTGGGAGGAAGCTTACTAAAGAAATCGAACTAATAATAGCAGCGAACGAAAGAGATCTTTGGGCTGCCTCTTACTGCTTTGGACAAACTAACTTATGAATGTCTCTATTTCAGGGACATCACTACAACTGGACCAGAACGGAATGCGACAAGTCGTTCCACGACGACATGAACGACATTTGTAAACAACTTCATCACTGGCGTAACAAGCGATTTATCGACATTGTTCTGGACGTTTGGAACTTTTTCCATCGCATCGAAAGTGGCGAAACGCGCTGCCAGCTTACGGCAGACATGTATTACGAGGGAGTTCGCATTTTCGGGGACACACACTTCGAGCACATCGATCACGAGTACTGTGTATCGCCATGTGCCATCAAACATGGCAGCCCGAACCAAAATCTCGAATATTTGTGACATATTGGAATAAGATTGTGGCGGTTTAGGAGCTTATTGCGTCCGTTCCGTTATCTAATGTTTTTGTTACTGGCGTGACCTAAATTGCTGTTCTACCCCAGTGGGGATGTATCATGAAAACTTTTGGAGTACTGTTTATATGCATATTCGATTTTCTCTTATGTTTTAGAAAAGCTATCAACAATTAGGGTTTTGAAGCTCCATTTTTCAATTTTCTTCTAAAATTTCAAAATGAATAAAATGATTTTATTCCGAGCTCAAGATAAACTCAGCAGTACGTAACAACATTTTCCTATCTATCAGCTATTGTCGGACCTACTTGCACCTTGGATCAGCAATATATTTGCTGCCAAAGGTTGAGAAAATATGAAATTTTTAATGCTTCTAGATTGCTGCAAATTGTCTATTTGACGTTAATTTAATTATCACAATCCTCTTTTTATCATTCCTAGCCACTAACTTATCAAGAAATGCACAATATTTTCTTTACAACTGCACAACAGAGGTTTAGAACTGCACATAGCTATTGTGTAGAACTGCACATAAAAAAACCCTGCAAGTTAAACATGCATCTTTACCAGGCCAAAAGTAAGGATCTCATATGCAGATGCCCTAAGTCCAATTATGGTGCACCCAGCTTCCTGACACATGAACTATCGCAAATTGTGATATTGTATATTCAGAAATATATCCCCTATTGTGTAAACAGAAGGAGTTCGTTTTCGCCTTACGACTCTTGAAGTAATCTTATTGATCAGCTCACTGTATCGTGGGTGTTGATTGTTTTTCCCATACTATACCGATCATTCACCTCTTTTCTGATTGGCCTATTTCGACCCACATCTGGGTATATAGAACAATTTAAGAACAAACCGAGGCTGACAATTTTTGGCTCAATATGAAAATTTTAGGAAATAACCACAAGACTGAAAAATAATTACAAAATAAGCAAATAGACAGCACACAGATATATCAGATGGTCAAGAGAGACCACATTTGAACCAATTAACACAACTGATATAAAAAACAGGCTTCCAAATCATTTTAAAGTAAGAAAAAGTTAAGAACATTTCAGCCAGAATATAGACGAATATTTAAGAACAGCCAGCTTCAAATCAGATTTACTGATTCTTATAAAAAATGCGTGCAGGTTTTAACTAAAATGTACGTAGAAGGCTTTCATCCGCATTTCTTGCTTTTTCCTTTTTGTCTCCTTGGTATCTTAAGTTCTCTATGACGTAAACGAACTAATAGGATATCAAGTATTGATAACTTAAGAGAATTTAAATCTTTCTATCATCATTCTTCACCTCTCCCTTCACTGGTTTCCTTGGTTTTGGAATAAAGTTGATAATGCTGTAAGATTGCCAACAAGTAATTTCTAACAATTCCTCGTATTTCTTGCTTTCCATCATTACCGTGGGTACACGTATTTTTGATAAACAACTGCGATATAAGCAAGTCAGTTTTCGACAAGAAAAAAACTTAAGCAATTCTAGTACTGGATTTACACTCTTTTTATATAAGAACAATTTATTAGAACACAAGCCTCGAATTTTGCCAAAACTAAAGAACAAGCTAAGAACAATCTGAAGCTGACCATATTTTGCTCAATATAGGAATTTTAAGAAGACTGAGAAATCATCACAAAAGAAGCAGATTGGCATTGGCAGCATCTGACATGTCAGATCGTTAAGAAAGGCAAAATTTACAACAATTACCACAAATGATAGCAAAAATAAGCTTCAAAAGCATTATGAAAGTAAAAACAATTTAAAGAACATTTCAGGCTTAAAATAGAGGAATATTTAAGAGCAGGCAGCTTCAAATCAAATTTACTGGTTCTTGTAAACAAGAAGAGTGTAATCCTTACTCGATTACTCGACCAATGACCATCGATGTGGGTCCTGTTTCTGTGGATCCATGGGTCCTGGGTCCTATAGCTAGGTCATGGGTTTTAGGGCCTGTTTACATGTGGTGGGCTGGCCCACCTAAGTGGGATGGCTCACTCAGGTGGGATGGTTTTGATGATTGTTTACATGATAACATTTCTGTCCCACTCAGATGAGCTAGCCTCTTTTCAGTTTTCAAAACGAGATCTTTCCATCTCAGTTTTGGCGCTACGCTAAAAATTTTTTGCAAGCAACAAGCAATGTTTTTTATCTTGTCCAACATGGCGCCACACAAATTCAAATCATTTGCGTTGCTGATTGCAAAGCTCTCTGGAATACTGGCTCTCTTTGTTCAACTGCAAGGTATTTTGATTTTTGTGTATATTTGTTTCTTTGTTCTTCATAGATTGAATTTTTGTGTATAAAAAAGTGGCGCCAAAATTTGTCGCGCATGCGTAAAATTGTCATTTCCAGCCCACCTCAGTGAGCCAGCTCGTCAGATTGTGTTTACATGGACAATTTTCATTTGTGTGAATGAAATGGCCTAGGTTTCTCGTAAGCCCGGTGGCGCAGTGGTAGCGTTCTAGAGATCAAATCTAGAGGTCGTGGGTTCGAGTCCTACTCGGGTCATTTTCATTCTCATAAATTATCTCGATTAACAATTTTCATCCCACCTATCGCGGATCTCACCAACCTATCTCACGGATCTCACCAAGGTGGGCTGGCTCACCTCTCATGTAAAAGGAAAATTAGATTTACAAGTGTTTTATCAGAACTCGCTAGCCCACCTCATGTAAACAGGCCCTTAGACCATTGATCCTGGGTTCTGTTCTTCGTATGGGTACTTGTTATCGTCAGGATTAGGGCATTTTGAGATAAGAATATGCTGCAGAAAGGTTTCTGTAATTCTATTCTAAATACATGATTTGAGAATATGCCACTAAAAAGATGAAACGATTTCAATGGCATGTTCAAGCCTATAAAGGAGTCAAACAATTTTCATTGTGCAATAGGGTTCAACATGCAATAGGGCCTATCAAGAATATGATGACGTAATAAAAATTAACCCCTTGATGTTAAGAATGGGCTTGTTTGCTTGTTTGTCAGGCTTCCCTTCTCAACTACCTTTTCAGGCTCACTTCACTTGCATGCTTCTAAAAATAGAGATACCTACCCAAAGCCTCTAAATTGCATTCAGACTCGCAAAACTGGGGCTAGCCAGAAAATTAGGGGGCTAGACGACGTTCTGGGGGCTTTTATTCCCGAGACGATCACTTATCAATTTCCTCCCCTCCTGGAAAGTGGGGAGTTCACCTATATCATGTTCTACACTTTTTTTACAATAACCAGTAAATTATTACACTATTATCAACTTTATTTCAAAACCAAGGAAACCAGTGAAGTGAGAGGTGAAGAATGATGATAGAAAGATTTAAATTCTCTTAAGTTATCAATACTTGATATCCTATTAGTTCGTTTACGTCATAGAGAACTGAAGATACCAAGGAGACAAAAAGGAAAAAGCAAGAAATGCGGATGAAAACCTTCTACGTACATTTTAGTTGAAATCTGCACGCATTTTTTATAAGAACAAGTAAATTTGATTTGAAGTTGGCTGGTCTTAAATATTCCTCTATTTTCAGCCTGAAATGTTGTTAAATTGTTCTTACTTTATAATGATTTGAAAGCTTGTTTTCGCAATGAGTTGTGTTAATTGGTTCAAATGTGGACTCTCTTGAACCTCTGATTATATCTGTGTGCTGTCTATTTGCTTGTTTTGTAATTATTTCTTAGTCTCGTGGTTTTTCGTATAATTCTTACATTTACCTTGAAATGTCAGCCTCGCCTCGGTTTGTTCTTAAATTGTTTGGTTAAATCTGAGGCTCGTATTCTTATAAAATTGTTCTTATAAAAAAGAAAGAGTGTATGGGGCTAGCAGGGAGCCTTTGCCTGCCCCCATTATTCCTAGAATGAAGGTCCAGTTCAGCACAGCATGGGGCCTTGTACTTTATTATTCACAAACAAAAATCCACTTGTTATCCCCGATGATTTTCGCCGAGCTGGCGAGAGATTACGGCGTTTTTGCATGATGGTTTTCGAATCGAAAAACATGACTAGAATTTGCCTACGTAACTGCAATTACTTCTTTTGAAAATTTTGATCGTATAAGAATTAGTGGTATCGTGGATTTTCTAAATTTTTAATGAGCAACTGAGCGTAACCTGCTTTTAAAAGGTTTGATTCACGCCGTGTCAGTACATTGTCCTTTGTCACCGTCCGAAGAAAGGCAAGGTCTTCAGTTCACTTCACGACGCACGAAAGTTCCGGTAGGCGGGTCTCCTCGAGAAAATTTCTTCAGGCTTCGGAAAACACACAGGTAGGCAGTTTATATAATTCAACTTTAGACTTGAATCTGATTTCTAACATTTTTTATGTGAGAGGAGTTCATATCACCTGCCTCAGGCCCAACTACAGGCTAGACTTGTTTTAGAGTGATGCGTGCTATGGTGGCATGTCATGGCCTAAGGAGAAATTAGGCCTTCTAACCCAGCTTTTGTATGTGTTACTCGGAATGTTTTCATTACTTTATTGAGAAAAAGTTACTAGAATAATATCAGTGTATCTAAAAATATCATTCTTAGTCATTTTAAGATTTCCTTCTATTTCTAACCCTTTTTCTTCAATAGCCCACGCCTGTTTCGGGGTCAAGGCTATCCACATGGTCTTACATTCAGGAACAACAACATGCCATATTCCTGCGCAGTAGTTACTTGGACTGTAGGTTTAGTATTATGATGCGTATTGCTGGCCGTTGCGGGGCAGAACAATTAGGGGAAGTCTTCGAAATAGTGCTAGTTTTGGGAAGAATAGATGTGAATTTTTTTGGTTTTGACCACGTTGAGAATTATATAACTCTAAACGCATGCTGGAATAAATTTGCAGCCTCATTGAAATTTCACCTGTAATCAATTACATGATTAGAGAGTTGCATAACTTTGAAAACTCACTAATAAACTTTTTGACATTAGTTTGCAGGGAGGATAAACTTGTTTTTGAACTTTGAGATTTCATCAGTTATTTCTTAAAAAAGATATTTCTATTTAGAAAGTCTCAAAAGATTCTAGTGCTAAAATCCTACAGAGTCCTGCCTTTTCCATTTAAAGCAGAAGCTGATATTCACAACTTTCTTCAAAGTTCAAACTCTAAAAGAGGGAATCACGGCTGTTGGCCTCAACCAGAAAAAAAGTAATGATAAATTATTTTGACTAAGTCAAAGAGGAACAACATTTTCTGTGTAAATGCTCAGCACATGTTACACAAAGGAATTTTCTTACTTAAAAGCTGTATCAGATAGCCCTGCTGCGAAATAAGTAGATCTAGAGAGAAAGGTCGTTGAAATACCACATACCAAAATCTTGTTAGAATTGTTTTGTAAGACATTTCAAATCTTATCTTTTTCCTTAATTTATGTAACTTGTAGTAGGTAGTTTAGTTTGTTTTTTGATAGCCACCATCACTGCAAACAAACTTAACTAGACATAGCTATAGCAATAAGTTTTTATCTATTAAAGCTCAATGGATGCCCTCTAGCAAAGATTTCTGTCACTACATAATAAGTCCACAGGCATAAGAGGTTAAGTTGTTGCATAAGATACATTTATTTGCTAACAGTCAACTTTTGTTCTTCTGTTAAAGCTCTGAGGTGAGACTGATATGATGGGTTTGAATTTCACATTGATTTCTTCAGCGAGTTGCATTGCCTTGAAATTTGACTGATAAAACTTGCCTATGATAAGGATAAATTTTTTATGTCAGTATTTGTTGAAATGTTGTTAATGGTTATTCCGTGTGACTATTTCTTTAATTAATCTTGTTAGATTTTCTGCTTATGCATAACTTTGAAACCTCACTGATAAAACTTAGACTTTGTTTTTTAATGGGGAATTTTTATCAACTACTCATTTGGAAAATTTGTGGTTTTCCGCAATTGGAGAGAATCTTGAATCAACAGGAAGACTTTCAAGAAATTCCCTGAAGGAAAAATTTACTCAGAAAAAAGGAGCTAATTTCCTCAATTGGATGTTAATTCAAACAGGAAAATTGATGTTTCGAAGGACTCACTTTGCAAAGGAAACACATAAGGTTTAATCTGTTTGTATTTTAACCTGGGTCAGTATTACAGGTCTAAATAAATTTTCGTTTTTTCGTAGAACCCTTAATTCATCATGCAGCCAAAAGTCCACGTCCAGAGCCCAAATGTCACATATACCAATGACAGCATAACAAGTAAATACATCTACCAAACTACGCAGGTGGTCCAGGACAATGGTACCACCAACGTCCAGCCTGTTGACATAAAATTCACCTTCAACACAGACACAAAAGTACCAAAAGTGGGAGTCATGCTCGTGGGACTTGGAGGAAACAATGGGACAACATTCGTGGCCGCCCTTTTAGCCAACAAGCACAATATTACCTGGGAGACAAAGAGTGGAGAGAAAAAGCCAAATTTTTTTGGCTCCATGCTTGAGTCCTCAACTGTCAGTCTCGGCTTTGGTGAGAATGGAGAGGTGTTTGTGCCGATGCGAGATCTTCTGCCTATGGTCAAGTCGACAGATATTGTTGTTGATGGTTGGGATCTGTCAATGCTGACCATGGACGAAGCCATGAAGCGAGCGGAAGTGTTGGACATCAACCTCCAGCAGAAACTGCGACCAATGATGAGTGAGATCAAGCCCAGAAGAGCCATCTTCAGGCCAGATTTCATCGCGGCTAACCAGAAAGATCGAGCTGATAACATTCTTACTGGCACTGCAGAGGAACAGATGAAGCAAGTCCGAGCCGATATTCGTGATTTCAAAGCAAGCAACAACCTCGATAAAGTCATTGTTGTTTGGACGGCCAATACAGAGCGATTTTGTGATGTCAGGCCCGGTTTGAATGACAACAAAGAAAATCTTCTCAATTCCATTGCTAAAAACGAGAAAGAAATCTCAGCTTCAACCTTATACGCAGTTTCATCCATCCTGGAAGGATGTGCCTATATCAATGGCTCACCACAAAACACATTTGTCCCAGGAGTTCTGCAGTTGGCCAAAGAAAATGGCGTATTTGTTGGTGGTGATGACTTTAAATCTGGACAGACAAAAATTAAATCGGTTCTTGTTGACTTCTTAGTCAGTGCAGGAATCAAACCTGTCTCTATTGTAAGTTATAACCATCTTGGCAACAATGATGGCAAGAACCTCTCAGCACCAGCCCAGTTCCGCTCAAAAGAAGTCTCAAAGAGCAATGTTGTAGACGACATGGTCAACTCCAACCGAATCCTGTACGAGGCTGGGGAGAAGCCAGACCATTGTGTCGTCATCAAATACGTCCCATATGTAGCCGACAGCAAGCGTGCTATGGACGAATACACGTCTGAGATTTTCATGAATGGGACTAACACGATTGTTCTGCACAACACTTGTGAAGATTCACTACTGGCCACCCCGATCATCTTGGATCTAGTTCTGCTGACAGAAGTGTTTCAGAGGATAAAGTTCCGTGTCGGGGATGAGTTGGAGTACCAGTCGTTCCATACCGTGCTGTCTCTACTGAGCTACCTACTGAAAGCGCCGCTGGTGCCAGAGAAGACCCCCGTCGTCAATGCTTTGTTCAAGCAGCGAGGAAGCATAGAGAACGTCCTTCGGGCCTGCATCGGCCTCCCCCCTCAGAATCACATGATGTTGGAGTACCGCGTGGCAGAAATGGAGTCGTTTTACAAACAGGCCAAACAACAAGCTGTCTGCAGCGAGAAGAAATACCTGCCAGACGGTTTGATTAGAAAATTTTAAAATTTGTTTAATATTCATTTAGATTTCATATTTATTCATTCGTAGAATATTTTAGTTTCTGATAACAGTGGTAGACGCCTAGTTGTTTTAAAATGTTGCAAGTAGAGAAAAACCTTACATCTGAAAATTCAACTGGATATTTATGGCACTGGGCTAAAGGTCTCTTAGAAATTCAAATTTTTATCACGATAATGGCCAAAATTGGTCAATAAAACCCTGAAATTTTGTTGAATTTCATTCCCTGCACATTCATTTGAAGAAATTATTAAATAAATAAAATTAAATAATTTGTTAGGACTTGGATTGAACGATTTGAATGATAGTCTATTGACTACATGCCCATTGAAAGCCATCCACACGATGAAACATTTTCATACAAAACATTTTCAAGCATTTGTTTCATGATTCTCACAGAACAAAGAGAAGCATCAAACATCTTTGTAATAATAAATCATTAGCAAATTTTTTGGGTAATATCTTGAACATTATCGTTAAACATCGTCAAGTTTTTCATTTAGCGTCCGAAAACATGTTTGACGATATTCAAGGTTGTATGATGAAATGAATCGCACGATAAATCGTCTTTCTTCAGCAACATGCAACTTAAATGTTTAATGATGTTTTGTATCACAATGTTTTGTTGATGGGATAGGCCTAAACATGGGGTACTTCTACTTGACAGCAGACTCTAAGTTTGTATTTTATTTTGTAGGATTGGAAATTTCAAATTCGCCCATTGCGGACGTTTTCAGATAGCTATGTCAGATAGCAGAAACCCAAATAGCATTTCTCCTGTTAAAAATATCTACCTTTCGGAAATGCTTCCTTCAATTTGAAAATTAACGTTTGCATAAAGTATCTTCTTGGAGCGAAAACCTGACATTCTGATCGTTTCAAATCCTATGATAGGGATCAATAACAATATTTCAAATTTACGAGAGATCTTTTACCCAGCTACTTTTTGATTTATGTAAACTCTCTTGTGGCAAAATTAGAAATATAATAAGACATTAATTTCGTTCAATAGTTTCTTATTTAAACTGAGTTATTTAAGGTTTTTTGAAAATGCTATACAAATATTATTTTATTTTAAGTTTTGTGAATTTGTTGGCTATGAAAATATTGAAGACATAGCTATAATTGTGATTACTCACATTTTTGTTGCGTTTTCCCCTCTGTGTTTACATATCTGATCTTGCTTGATTTCCTAATAGGAAAACCAACTCTTCATTCATACACAATATTGGTTGGTTTGACACTAAATACTAGTCAAGATACGCACATGTTGTGCTACAATTATCCTCTGATTCAAACCTAACAACTACTCTAAATCACGTACTGTTAATCTGTAACGTTCTCATTTTGCTTGTCTAAAATTTCGTAATATGGATCCCTTAGTAGATCTAGAGTAATTTTGAATCATCTATTTTTGGGCAATTCACAATGTAGGTCATTTTCGAGACTATGGACTAACAACAGTTAACACCATATTGCATCATACTTTTGTCCAATTTATGTCTGATGTCGAAAGCGAAATTTTGGTGGTTTTATGTCTTCTGGTGCTATTACAGCCCAATATTGGTGCCTGAGGTAATTAAGTCTTGCTTTGAACCACTTATTTCGATTTTGATCAAAATAAAATGCAGCCATGCTTTTCCAAAGAGTAAAGGCTTTTATTCTCCGCTCAGTTTTGCTCAGCAGTAGGAAACTTTTTGTCCCTATTAGTTCATTTTCATTTGATTAATATTATTAACACATTTAGTCAACATGCACTTCATGTAGATTCCAACAAATGCTGTCATAATTGTCAGGGATTTACAATGCATCCTGAATACAGGGATCTGATTGGCTTTGCTGATTCAGCTCGACCAATCAAAGGCTTCTATCATAATCATGCTCTTTATACATGAAACCAGCTTCTGAGAAATATTTCCTGCTGATCTGCTGTGTAGCGTTAGTGTCCTCCATTCTGCTCTCAAACCAAATTTGCCTTTTTGTAAATGGCAATACTGGACCAAATGCACAAGCAAGGATTTATAGCTCTATATAAAGTTTTTTCGTGCACTCTTGAAGAGCTAGAGGTCATTTGAAGCTTCGTTATTCAAAAGCAAAACGGTTAATGCTTGGTAAGTGGATTCACAATAATTTTTGGGCAAGATTTTCGATAAGCCCATTTTAAATCAGTTTATTGTAAAGGCAGGCAGGCATGTATCTTCTCCTGCCTTTTAACAATGCATGACAAAGATTCCGAGGCTGGCTTCCAGATCATATTATGGCTTCCTGAGTGGGCTTAAAGATGATTTTGAATTTTTTTACTTTGGGCTAATTTTGACCATCAAAACCCATATATCATGGGCCATGAACTAAGCCATAATGCTTTTCCAAATTTGGAGAGGAAATCTATTGGCAATTTATTTGCCTTCTGTTGCTATTACCGCCCAATATTTCTCCGGTAATGTTTTTTCCGAAATCATTGACCAACTATGAGGGAAAATATTTTGATGATTTTATCAGTTTCTCATACTTTCTCCGATAAATATTCCATACACGTCAAAACTATAGTGCTCATTTATTTTTTTCTTAATGAAGAGACCCAAGCATGGGTTCCAAGGGTCCAATGCTTATTGAATTTTCCTAACAAACTACCAGGCCACAGTATTACATGCAATTAACTTCTCAAGCTAAGAAGGTAGAGCCATGAACATTTTAAGTTAAATTTTTTTTGAAATTGTCTCTGTCCCACTGTTTGTTTCCTCTGTCACCTACGTAATCCTAAGTAGATTTTCTGCTCTCACTGAAAACTGGAACGAGCTGTAATCAGTGGAAACCACACAGTACTCATCAGTAATAAACTAGCAACTCCAAAAGCTGATAAACAATTCTTGAAGTGATTTACGTTACTTTGTTCTTTGATAGTTTATTACTGCTGGTTACGTACGATTCTTGTTAAAATTACTTGTAATCTGATATCTGCATCCCTGGTGGCGGCGGCAACATTTCTTTGGGAATCTATATTGGAAGTGTACTAGATTTTCTAGGTTCCTTTCTGTTGCTTTACTCTGTCTAACAATATCTAGATTTTCTACTTTGAAGGCAATGAAAGTACTGCACAAAAAAAAACAACTCAGATGAAGAAAAATGAAGCACATTTAAACAATGGGACTAAAGGAATAGATCAACAATTTAATACATTCGCACTACAAGACATTTTGATACTTGAAGTTCATTTAATTATGGTTGTGGTCGAGTGATTGGGTCTTGCCTGAACAATTTCCTCTTCTCCAAGTTCTTGGCTTTCCATTCTTCATTTATGGTTCTTGGGGGCGTTGGACCAACTAAAATGAAAATAATCATTGAAAAATCAAATCGCACGTCTCTAAAAGGTTTGCAGAAATAGAATTTCTACACTTTCAAAAAAGTGACAGGGAAAGGTGGGGTGTGTGGCCCAGCAACTGAAGCAGTTTGCTATATGCTGTAAAGTGAAGCTTGGTTGTATGAGATCAACATCTGGACGGGTTACTTTTGAGGTGTTGAACAAACAACTCACTCTACCATCCTCTAGAAGAGACGTAGGACTTGCTGTTTCCTGTCTTCATTGGAAATAATGCATGGTCTTTCACAGGCCAAACATTACATGCCATGATGTTAAACATAAACTTGGGTTTAATAAAGAAATTAGCTGCCTTTAGGTTTCAGAGACATTGATGATAACATCGAAATAAATCTCCAACTTACCATATGTTTTCAGGAAAGCAAAAAAGCCCATAGCTAGAGCCACTCCAAATAGGACCCCACCAGCCACAGACTTTCCATCATCTGTTTTTAAATTGTCTGAAATTGTAACTGGGAACTGGGCTTTGTAAACTGAAAAAAATAAAATATATTTACCTTCACATTTTACATAGGTATTTTGTTTTGTAATGAGATATGGAGGAGTAGGATTAGGAAAATTAATTTGAAAATCAAAATGGTTTATCTAAATATAAAATTGATTTCCCAAACCTGCAAACCTATCTAGTGGTGGAACTGCAATGCCCACTGGCTTTGAAAGGTTGTCACCCTTTGTCTGGTTCTATGCAGTTCAGTATTCACTGCATTCAGTGAGTGTTGGTGCAGTTTATGTATGATTTATAAGGCTTGAGTTTGCTTAGGGCCCCATCATGGATGGCACAGACTTCAGAGTTTGGAACTTGCTCACACAAGGTATATAATAGAATAAGAGGTCATGCACACCTGCATGTGTAAGATCTTTTCCAGAAGAAGGGACATGCTTCTCACACTGGGTGTTGACACAGCAGGTCAAAACCAGCTTCAAGGTGCCATACTATGAACTTGTGTTTGCAAATAAGTCTGTTTGCTTGCTTACTTGCAGTGTTAGCACACTAGGGCACTAATCCAGAAAATCGGGTTCGAGTCATTCTCTGGCCCAAGCAAGTCCAGGGGTTTCGGAGGCCAAAATAAGAAATCCAACTCAATCCCTTTTGATTTAGATAGGGCACAGAACCCAAATAAAACGCATTTGAGTTAACGTCAAGAAAGCATTGCAAGTAAAAAGTAATTGGTGATTGGATTAACATTACAACAGCCAAATAAAGAACAACGAAAATACTTTAAAGCTTGGAACTCACGCTGAACTTTCTCTTCTTTTGAGAGCTCTGTCCAAGGCCCCTTTTCTTTGGCCTGAAGAGCGGCTAGATCAGATTCTAGCTCAACTCTTTGAACAGGAGTAGGGTCCACCATAACGTTTAATGCATTTGCCCTTGCAGCTAGCGAGAAATTTCTCGTTAAAAGTCGGTTTAGTGGAAGGCACTTCAACTTCTGTAAGTTCGCCATTTTTCTCCGTAGACAAATCCGGTACGCTCGAAGTTGCCCTACTTGCAAAAGAAGACTGGATACTAATGAATAACTCCCACAATGCACCAATCGTCCCAAAATATATTTTTTGGGATGAGAACGAGGTACTAGGAAATGTGACATGACCACTACGTAATCTTCCTCCAATGGACAATATCGCTTTTAGAGGGGGGAGGTGGTGGGAAAACACATACAAAAGGCCATTGGATAGCTAGTTTCGTTTTCGTTATTCACCACGTAAAGTTTTCGACGAAAAAGAGACTTTGTTTCTCAAAAGTACCTTCACTTGAGCTCTTCAAAATTGAAACCAGCCAATCAGAGGAGAGACTACGTAATGTTCATCAACACAGCCATTTACTAGATACTCTGGTCTTTGTGACGTAAAAAACTTCCAATATACAGTTGATAGTTGATTGTATTTCATACAAGATTGTATTTCACATTTAGTTTGGTTCAAAACTTAGTCCATAATCAAGGTTTTTTCTGAAATATTGAAAATAAAGTTAAACGTCAGGGCGGAATCCATATACGAAGAAATCTGTCGATAAGTTCACTAACACAATTTATCACAAATATTTCTATTGTTCCTTTTGATATAACATCTGACGTAGCCTTCATACCGATTCCAACCTGTGTTACACGCCTAAAACCAAGCTTTCAAAGTTTTGGGGTAAGTTTAAGATAATTCAGGACTAAAGCAGTAATACAAGGATTCGAGAAATGGTCCCATTTTTTCTACAGTTTTCGAACCGGGAAGAAAAAGGCTGGTTAAGATTCAAACTGCATTAGCATCAACGTTTAGGTCTTATTGTAGCCTCCCTACCTCCAAATACTTTGAATATATATTTTATGTTTCAGGGGAAATGGGATGTATCTCATCATGTGATGCATGATATGGATTCAAACGAATACACCAGTAAGATGATATACTGGCTGCTTGGAAGCTGACCCACTGGGGTAAGTGTATAACATGAATATTATTTAAGAATTTCTAACAAATAGAAAAAAATTAAGTTTAGAGAGTGTATATCATTTACACAAATGACACAAAACAAATAATTTTTGGATGAAAAAATAATGGAAATTATGTTCTTGCTGGCCTTGTCGTTCCGGTTCCTTGACCCTACTCAACACAAGATGAGGATGAACAAGCAGTCTATTGACGCCGAAATTTTACACATTAAGTTGCAGCATCTCCCTGATCTTCTACTTGAATAATGCCTCTATTCATTCCACATGAAGAGGTAACAACAAGAAAGTTGGACTTCTTTGAACTAGTCCCTCTTTTGACCCTTCTCTCGGCCAATTCTTTGTCTTGCGTAGCCTAAGTAGCTGAGCCTTGAGTGAGGAGGGCGAAATCGAAATCAGAGTGAGAAAACAGGAGGAAATTACCTTAATAATATAATATATTATAAAATGAAATATAAAATGATAATAAAATATCTTTCTCATTCTCATTCCGACTCGTTTCGCCCCCGCCCTTACAGGAGGCTCTGAAACCCAGGGTATGTTTTGCAACACATCAATCAATATGGTTCGTATCTTTTTCTGTCCCTTGGTTTCCTCACAAAATCAGGGTTGTACTGCGATGAATATCTGAAATAAGAAAGGAAATTTTATCAGAAAAAAAATTGATTGACAAACAGTAAATAGCCGCATATAAAAACACGTGGTTTTGAGTTCAGGCAATAACGTAATCCCCCAAATTTAGCCTAGGGGGCTAAATTAAAATGCAGTGCTTCATTAGGGGAGGGGTAATTTTTCGAATCAGGGACTTTAATGGCCCTATAAGTCTACTTTAAAATCTTCAACTTCGTCCTAGTCAAACTGCAGCTCGCCTATATATCCTCTATTGCTACACCTCTATTGCTACAAAGTTTGTATATCGGTTTTCCGTGAGAGTGCTCATTACATAGAGAAGAGCGTGATATATACTAATTGATAGAAAAGAGACCAGAAACTACTCATTAATCTCAGTAATGAGTAGTTTCTTGTCTCTTTTCTATCAATTAGTATATATCCTCTATTGCTATGTACTTTTTTGTTGTGAATATATTCAAATACATAGACTTCCTTGTCAAAAATAAGATTGAGAGAAGGACTGATTTGAGGGAGGGTCCTTAAACAGATTATTACCTAACGTTTTTTATAAATGGGACTAATTAAAATAATCAGTCATGATTTTTTACTCCAACTGTTCATCCCTTTTTGATATTGACTTTTTGATATTGACAATCACTGAAGAAATGATTTGGTGATATCAAGTTTGAGGAGAAGCAGGATTTGGAAAATCAATCGAGATAATTTGTGAGAATGAAAATGACCCGAGTAGGACTCGAACCCACGACCTCTTGATTTGTACTCTAGAACGCTACCACTGCGCAACCGGGGCTACGAGAAACCCAGGCTATCAAGTTTACTTCCTGCAACTCTATCCAGTGATGGGACTGCGATGGTCTCCCTGGTGCGAGAAAGTCGTCGCCCTTCGGCAGGTCCAGTGTAGTGTCAAAGAGCCCGGATAGGTTCGTCTCTGCATTTGTTGAGTGGTGGTGCAACAATTTGTGTGAATGAAATAGCCTGGGTTTCTCGTAGCCCCGGCTGCGCAGTGGTAGCGTTCTAGAGTACAAATCTAGAGGTCGTGGGTTCGAGTCCTACTCGGGTCATTTTCATTCTCACAAATTATCTCGATTGATATCAAATGCTAGCATTAGAGATCGATTCTATTCTATGATATGTAGTAACGTAATAACTTTTGTGCACCCTTGAACAATACGTTTCCTTACCTGTTAGGATCGTAGCTGTCAGCCGATTTCTCTTGCGGTTTGAAGACACCTTGTTTTTCACTAAGTAATCTTTCAGCTCTCTTGCGTTCTTCTTGTTCACGTTTTAACCTCTTTGCTCGCAGTTCTTCTAAACTTGTCGATGAAGACTTTGCAGAGTCAATCTAAAACGTAACAATCGAAATAATCTGTGGGAGTGGTAATAACCCAGGTAGGTTTCGAACCCTTGATTTCTGAGTTTACGGCTCCGTTACTCTATCATATGAGTTGTCGGGGTTATTGGTTATATAGAGCCAAGCTAGATCAATCTCACTAATTGTACCATCATTTACCAAATTTAGAACCAAACCTTTCCAGGTTCTTTAACAACAACAAAGAATCTACCAAAGGGTGATAACTTTCCTACACCAGGAGGACTATTGCAGTCCTTGTCTCACTACTATATAGGGTAGAGTAGTAAATTTGAGAAGAAGCAGGATTTGGGAAGACAATCGAGATAATTTTTGTGTATGAAAATGACCTATTAAAGATTTTGGCACACCTTTCTGATTGCGTTATAAATGGCCGTAATAGCTTTAGAAATTCATACTCACCAAATCCTTGTATTTCGACTTTTTCGACTTTTTCTTTGATTCCTTTTCATCTTTGGATTTTATATTCTTTAAATATTTCTTAACATCTTGTAGCGGATCTGCCATTTGTTTCCTTTTGTCGTCGGTCTTATCGCTGGGCCTAAGAGAAATTACAAATGTGATACTGATTAAAAATGAATAGTAAGAACAGCAAAATCAAGAAATATCAATCGCGAAATGGCTCAAACTTTCTGTAAAAAACATCTGGGCCAGAAAAGGGTAATTCCAAAATTGGTAACGATTTTCAACGCTTTGGGACAATATTGCAACAACTGGAAACGATTGGAACAATGTGAATCGTTTTGATATTTTGGTCCAAATTCGTTTATTACGAACATTTATTTGAATAATGTTTCGATGTTAAAGTTCTTACAAAATTCGTAATTTCAATTTCAATTGATCTTACCCGGCTGGACTTGAATTCTTCTTATCGCGTTGGAGATACCAAAGTGATTCATCTGAAATCAAATATGTTACTAGAATGATGCAAGATTGACAAGTAAAATTCTGGGATGATGGCTATATAATGTGCCAAAAGAGCTACAGGGTCGAAGATACTGAATACTTCTTCCTCATATGCTACGCACGCACGTATTTGAGCGTTCAAAGAACAACTTCAACAACATCCTCTAGTGTCCTTTGATAGTCTCAAAAGTGAATGTATAGGAAATGTGACATGAATACTAACATCAACAATAACATCATGATACCACTGCAAGGTGGAATTTACTTGAAATTCTGCGTAAAATCTCAAGTATATTCCAGCTTATTTGATCAGTTTATAAAAACAGTAAAATGTATAGGCCTATTAAACAAAAAACCCAAACCTTTTGCCTTGGTAGCAGATTGTCCCAGATAAGTAAGAATTCCAATTTTCTTTTCATACTCTTCCCTTTCAGCCTTCTTTTCTTTTTCATATTCTGGATTACTTTTCACAACTCCTCGAGACTAAATAAAGTAAAATAAATAATAAACAGAACAGTAGAATAAGTGAATCCGTAAAAGTCTTGTATCGTTTATTGCGATACGATAACGCTTAAAAACAACCAGTAAACAGAGAAAATAGGTTCTAGGAATATTCACTTTGTTATATGGAGTAGATATTTGTTATACGGAGGCTGTTTGGGGTTGTTGATTAGTGTGGTTATTTCTTCAGCTACTGTTAATAATGAGAGGAAAAATTACATGAGACCTCAAATAGAGTTGGAATATAATCCTAGAGAGTAGTCATGATCTCTGTGGCCTTCAGCACAGAATATAACACTTTCAGAAGTGTATAGTTTACTACAGTTTACTACAGTTTTGCAAAGGACAGTGTCTGTGATGTAGGCTAGATCTCTGTTATTCCAACTTTCAGCCACTCTAAGGATAAATGAGATGCTCTTCAAGGAATGGTACAACGTGTAATGAAAGGCTTGGATGTAAATTGACGTATTTTTCCTTACCAATAGGATAAAGTGATGAAAGTAAAAAAACAATAGTTTGGAGAAGATCTCTCCTTCGAGAGCTATAAGATTTCGCAAAGTTTTGATAAAATATGGGCTTGTTTTTTATTAAGATAGATCTTACTGGATTTACATGTACATGTACCTACGTAAAAGCAGAATGAACAAAACAAAAACTAACTTCAGGCAAACGTTAGCCAACCTAATTAATTTGATTTAATTATTATATAATTATTATTATATTATTATATAATTATCATATATTGTCTTGTGGATAAGCAAATACATAGCAGGACCTACTGACGCCATCGATAGGGTCGCATTTACGCATATGCAAATTGAACTTTTTGTCTAAAATCTTATCTCGTAAGTAAATGTAAAAATACTGTGCTTTTCGCATATTTCTTCCATCGCAATCTTGTGTTATCTATGCATAGCAGATAAAATGGCGTACACCTTAAAGCCACTTGCCTTGGGCCAGACATTCTGGATGGGTTCCAAACAACTACATGTCGAACTTATAGCGGGGTCTGGTATAATGGGCACAGTAATTTTACACTCTTTTTTATAAGAACCAGTAAAATTGATTTGAAGCTGGCTGTTCTTAAATATTCCTCTATTTTCAGCCTGAAATGTTCTTAAATTGTTCTTACTTTTACAATGGTTGGGAAGCCTTTTTTGCTATCAGTAGTGTTAATTGTTGAAAAGTTTGACTCTCTTGACCATCTGACATTATCTGTGTGCTGCCAATCTGCTTGCTTTGTAATTATTTCTCAGTCTTATGTTTATTTCATAAAATTTTCATATTGAGCCAAAAATGGTCAGCTTCGGTTTGTTCTTAGCTTGTTCTTAAGTTTTGGCCAAATTTGAGGCTGGTGTTCTTATAAAATTGTTCTTATAAAAAGAAAAGAGTGTAATTTCAAAGATTTCTGTAGCCAGAAAATGGCGGCAATCAACACACTAGGACCTATCAATACTATATATAGCGATGTTCTTGCATTCTTGCACCATTTTTCTGCTGGAAATAAGGCCAGCTTTAGTCAGGCTAGCACGTTAAACATAACCTCACTCACTCACTCACAAATGGGTGCAATTAACACACTAGGACCTATTAATACTATATGCTAGTGATGTAGGGTATGATACCCTAACCCTGCTTACAATAAGGCCTAGTTTTAGTCAGGCTAGTGTGTTAAACACAACCCCCTCACTCCCTCACTCATTCACTCACTCACTCACTCATTCTATACACTAGGTCCCATTTTTGCTCTCTATCTGACGTACTACTCCAATGAGTGTCAGGCGGTTATTAGTTACCGTTTTTCTATCCTCATGATTTTTCCCCACCCTATTAGGAGCATGTGAAAAAATTAGCAAATCAAAACAAGATCTGAGCTGATATAATTTATCTACCAAAAATTATATTATATAGTCTACTTGATAAGGACATATACGCAATACTTATTTTTTGGCGTCATTGATACGATCGCATATACGCACTTACAAAATTAACGCTTTGTCTGCATATCTATCAATCATATCTCTTAAAGCCAAGATAATGATTTTGATAAAGTTTGTAAAAAGAGAAGGGGGAAATCTTAATATTCCACACATTCCTTTGATCAAAATCTCATGTTGTCCGATAAAGGACGGAGATTGAGTCAAGGCTTTTTTTACAATTTCCCCATTCGGATATAACGTATTTTTTGATACAATCCTACATTGAGGGTAAGGAAGGGGTTAATTGGGAACTGGGATTTTCCCTTTTATTAACAGGGAAAATGGGATAGCAGTTCTTGGGATTGGGATTCAGAATTGTTAAACACATCAATAAGGGAAATTTTTCTATCTTCCTCATTGGGATAGAATTTTAGATTATTTAAGTGCTGGGAATGGGGATCAGTACTCCCCTTTAGGACCCTCTGGATTGATGAAAGTCTACCTGATGGATCAGAAATAAGAATACCAAACATAAAGTAGCGGTGGTGTAGCCTAGTGGTTAAGGCGCTGAACTTCTAATCCTTGAAGGGTAATCTTCGTGGGTTCAAATCCACGAACGGTCGGAATCATGAACTAATAGCCGTCAGCCAACTCAGCTGTCCATCCTTCCGAGGTCGGTAAATGAGTACCCAGGATATTCGTTCTAGAATATCAATTCTGGGGGCACTAGCTCAGGTCCACATCAGCTGTAATGCTGCCACAAACCCTGACCTGCGTTAACAAAAAAATATGCTGGCTTGCTTGCTTGCTTGAAAGTGGTATGCTGTATACGCGGCAAAAGAAGACACACGTTTAATAATTTTATTGTTACTATGAATAAATTTTATCTGAAACACCCTGTTCATGATATGTTTTGTTTCAATGTCAAATTAAACGATTTAAGATTTTGCAAAATATAAAATAGTAGATTAGTGTATTGGCACATCATTTATGCCGCAAAAAGGGCTATGCAGATGATTATTTTAGCACTATTGTCTGGTATCTCTGGAAATGGATATGAGGGTGTAGGAATTTGTAGAAGGGATTTCATTGAGTGACAGACTAGTTTGTAGATCTGTCAATCAACAGGTAGACCTAATGATAGGTATTCAGTATTCAGTTACAGCTAACTATAACTGTAGACAGAAAGGTATGAATAAAGATACACAATTGAAAATTTCCAGTACCTTATCTTCAAGCTCCCGGAAGAAATTAATATGACCAGATTTGGATTCATAGATTTTATCATCATCTTCAACAGAGTGTTCTTTAGAAACCTTAGATCTAAGTAGATTTAGACTTGCTTCTTTTTCCTGAAATAAAATTATGAAGTGTAAACTGGTCGAACAAAAAGAAATTATTTATATTAACAAGGATGGGAAGATGTTAAGCAACCATATAGATATTGTCCCCAGACAAACTAGTAGTTGACAAAACATTAAATGAGGCAAATATGAAGCAGGGAAAGGAGTACAAACGGGACATGGGTTTGGACTTTTCTATCTATTAGGAACTAGTTGCAAAAATTATTGGGATTCAGGATTTTTGAAGCAATTGTAATCAGGATTCAATAATTCTGAGGCCAAATGGGTTTAGTAAATTAAGTCAAGTAGCTGCATTCATAATAGTAAAGTTTTCTTCTGCTTTCTTAGATTGAACTCCAAGATTGATGGATTTGGAATTGCTGCTTTGGTTTTTTATGGTAATGCTGAAGCAAAAGGAAATTCAGAAAAGAGATAAGGCAAAAATTTAGCAAGTGGATAACAAAAAATTGAGCCATTTTGGGACTTCCTCAGATTTTCCTGAAAAATTCACCAGGAAACGGGATAAGCAAAGGATAATAAGACAATTTTTATCAGACAACAGGACCAGATCTTCCTTTGTACTGATACCAGTTAATGAGAAAAGGATTCTAATATAGAAAACTGTTGAATTCTTACAGCTAGGGCATTTCTCCTTTCCAACTTCTCAGCTTCTTCTTTGGCTTTCTGTTCATCCCTTCTTACTCTTGCCACATTATCTTTGTTCCTCACATGCCATCTAACGAGATAAAAGTTTGAAATTAAGATTTCTGTTTAGCACAATTCTACCATGTATTCATTTCATCAAAATTTATAATCTGCGTGTTGGATTGAATGAGTTTGGGAAAAACTAGATGTGCAAAATTTTTCTTTCAATCTTTTCCTGATTAGCAAGGAAATTATTCATTAATCAGGAATACCTACCTTAGAGTTTAGGGTTAATAGGAACAGTCTTTGGATGGTACAGAACTTCAGTATAGCCTATGTGTTCGTTTCATTATGGTTCCGATTTTTCTGGCTATACTGTAGTTAATAGAAACAGGAAGCTGAATAGGGATAAAAAGGAACAAAGATTATGGACTTTGAAAATTATATAGGGCCTTCTTATTTTGAAATAATTTGATCTTTACATCATACGTAATAGTGTTGGGTCACAATCAGAAACCTCTAACCTAATCTTCAATGTCAAAATCTTTTTTCCTTTTTTGTCCCTATTTACCCTCCTGTTCATTCACCTCAAACTACGGTATTCATACAATATAAAAATAAATCAAGTATAAAGTCACAGGCACCCACGCCACGGAAAGTCTGCATGGAATTTTCCTTGGCACTGTATTATCACCCCTCTCATCCACTATGCAGAGTATGGCACTCCTCAACGAGATCTTGCATATGCAAGGTTTATTTTCTAATTGTTCTATCCTATTTTTCTATTGCTGAACTTGCATGTGTAAGTACCAATCTTCTGTAAAGAGGCTGGCTTGCAATGAGCCTTAATAATTCACCATAATTTTTACGGAATGAATGATAAGTTCTTTTTGATGTCTTTTTGGTTTAGACGACTAAACTACAGTCCAGCCATAGTGAAATCAGCAAAATCCTAATGCCACAGATTTACTAAGTTCTTTGCTGATTTACACTAAGGGCTCCAACTATTTTCCGAAAAGAGTATCAAAAATAGCTTATAATATACCAATATAATACACCGCAGTATACAAAAAATCTGTGTAAAATGATACCTTGATTTCACTTTCGAAGTTCAGTAGATATTTATCATTATTCACTAACAAAATTGTGCGCAATACCCAATTTTTGGGTTTTGTACATCATCAGGTAGATAGATAGATAGATAGATAAGTAGCTGCTTAATTGGAGTATTAATAATCTTTTACAAAATTTCACGAGGTAGGGGGCCAAAGGGTTTTCCTTAGAGACCAAAAAGGTTTGCAAGCCATGCCAGGTTTAAAACAAAGATTTATCATTCCATTTCTTCAGAGCAGGGGAACAGACAATACTAGTACCTTTTCTTTGGTAAAATATTCATCTGTAAGAATAACTGGCCAAGATCAACTGAGCTTATTTATTCCATAAACAGTTCACTGCAAATTTATTTTGTTTTGGTTCTTGAAAATTTTTTAGATGAAAATATATTGAGTTGAATTAGAATCAAGATTTCAAGATTTCAGACTCAGAAAGAGGCAGAATTCAGCTCATTTCCTTTTGGGTAAAAAAGTTGTGAGAGTTTTAAAAAATTCCTAAAGGCTCGTTTGTCCTACCTCTGAACAGAAATTACCAAGAAAAGACTTGATAATGGAGCAAAGATGGTACATAACAGCATTTTCTGATGCAATACTCAGTATTACATCCATCTGGAGTATTTTGATGACGCAGAAAAGAGGTCTTCCCGTCCTACTTGACGTGAATTGGCCGCGCAAATTTCAATTCACTTCATCGAGTACTGGTTTTCTGCTCCTCGCTGTCGCAAGCTTTCTTGGATTTATAAGATTTTCGATCCTGTTGCCACATCAGCACAACTTAGTTGTCAGAGCTCACACGTATTTTTCGTTTCTTGCATCTGCAACGGGTAAGTGGACGGAAATTATCATTATCAATTATCAAATGTAGTTTCAAGGACCAACTTCATGAAGGAAAGTAAAATTGAATTGAATTGTTCTGTAACAATAAGTGATGGTACTTTCAGCCATAAAAAGAAATGTCAATGTTTTATGCCGATTAAAAAATATCCCAGACAATGTACAACCCTAACACAAATAAGATCCTAGGACAAAATCTTATTATTCATAGTGTAGTTTATCAGCCTTATGTAATAACAAAATCTAACTTATGAAATTGCAGGAAAAATTGGGGGTGCGATGCATTGGCCCGGTTTTGCCTGCGACTACACTGCAGCTTGTTACGGTCGGCGATTGAATCCGAAATAGCCAAATTTCCAGCCAATGCACTAGTCCGACAGATAGACTGCCAGAAACAAGAAAATACTAAACAAATCATATACTCGAACAACCAATAGAAAGAGGGACAGGGAGAAAATATTTTAACCTACGAGCACGCGTGCAAAACTTGAATGACTAGAACCCTAGACATAAACCCTAGTTATACGGGAACCGTTATCCTAGACACCAACATCGATGACAACATCACGTAGGTAAACACAGACATGCGAATAACACAACAAGCAATTAGCCTAAAACCATACAAATAGCTGCAATCGATCATGATCAAACACAATAGCAAACATAACATCCGATTTTCTATAAATGCCAATGTGCTAAAACCATACAGATTGCCGCTATCAATCACCTAAAGAAATCAAGGATACAAATGACGCCAACGCCCGGGCTAGTTTTAACCCCACTAAAATACTTGATTTTACTGGCATTAAATCACCATTGATTTGAGAAAGTTGAATTGGCAAAAGTTTGGCCAATTTGAATTGTGAAGATAACAGAATTTACCCTTTCCCAGGGTAAATTCTGCTACGCCAGAGGCTTACGCCATGTCACGCCAAAGTCCAGTTACTTATTGAAATAAGTGCATTGTATTATATTTATTTATTTTCAATTCATATTTGATAAAGAAGCAACTTACTAAATTTTAGAGGAGCGTTGTTACAATTAAACTAGACTGAAAAAATATTATAAAAAAGAATGAAAAACTACAACAGGAGGCTACCAAGAAACATTGCTCGTAATAATAGCAAGATAAAAAAGGAACAGATTCCTAAGGAATTTGCCCCCATTCTTTATGCAGGCAATAGTTACCAGATCAATTTCGTAAAGGTCCGGAGAGGCTATTGGTATAGGAAATGATTGCCCTCTCTGACTTTGTATGAGCCTCTGCTTGTCTGTCTTCCATAGATTAGTTATCATTTAGATACCTTAGTTGACGTTTTACTGAGTAAAGTTTTTTAATTTTCAGGTCTGCCAATGTTAGCTGCTGCATATTCATTAAAGACAAACTACCTTGAAATTCACACTGCCTTTGCAATTCTGGCAATTGTTGGCCCAATCATCTCCTGTCTTGGCATCTTGAAGCAGGAAATAGTAAGAGAAAGTGCCTCTACTCTATCTATTGTTTCAATCTTGGTGTTCTCGACGTTGCTGTCACATGGAAATCTAAATGTCAATGGAATTATCGGATCTGTATTGTTTGCAATTGCTGGGTTGGCGATTGGCACAGATGGTCATGTATTCTGGAGGTTGAGAAATATTGACTTGTTCCATTTTGTTCTTGCATGTGGGACAATATTTCTTGGTGCTGGGATTTAGGATACTATGAAACATTGTGGTGATGTGTTTGGCTGTGTTTGAAGGATCCACAACAGGTAAAATGTCTCTGATTTACAATCTGACTAAAGTTAATGTGGAAAGAGTAATCCAAAAGCAAGTCAAGATAAACAAGCTACAAAAATTTGAAATAAAGTTTGAAGACTTTGAAGTGAAGAGCTAAAGAACAACACTCCAAGATAGCAGGGGAAATTGGAAAAAATTGCAAAACATAGTAGCTGCCTCTAAAGCTTGCTGTTTGTCTCAAAAGTTTTGGTTTGTCTCTGAGAGACTACTGATGACGATTGTTTGTTTCTCACTTATATCAATCATTAAACTCCTTTCTGATTGGCCAATATCAACCCACCTGTTATTATAACAATTTGTTAGGTCTCATTTTGGTTTCCTATTTTACGTACTACTCTGATAGGTGTCAGATGCAAAAAGCTCTAGTAGTTGTTATTTTCCGCTATGTTTCCTATTTCCTTGCTAACTTTTTTTATCGATTATATTTTACCGAAGTTTTTTACCGATCAAAGACTATTCAAATACACTCCGCAGTATTCCTTTTTTTAGTTGGCAGCAATAGATGGTCGTGCCAAACCCTTCAAAAATCACCCTTCTTAGCATTAGGCAATTTTTGAAGAGACTTCAATTATATTATATTTGGTGCAACACTAGGCAATTAGAAAACGATTATATTTTTACCTATGAACAATTTTCTTGGGGTGGAAAAAGCTTAATCGAATTGCACTAGGGGTGTGGCTACTGGTCTGAAAGAGCTTTCAACAACTTGCCTAAGAAGGTTCATCGATTCACTGCATTCTCTTCAAAATTTTTGCTTATGAAAACTTGTTCGTAATCAAAACTTAATTCTCACTGAAACTTCCTAAGCCAATCTAAGATTGATTGGAAAAATATTTTGATCGTTGGGTCAAATCCAGTGGCGAAGCTAAGGTGTGTGGGGCCCTTAGTGAAGTAGGAGGTCTGGGACCACTTGCCAGTAAGTTTTTCAATTTGGGGCCCCTTGAGAGCCCCATATACTTGGGGCCCTTAGTGGTTCGCCCTAAAGGTAACTACTCTTGGCTAACTTGGTCAAATCCAACGTGTGGTATTTTTTGAGACACCCGGTATAACGCTCAACACGAGGCTGTTTTTCAATTCTGTAATCTCGATCTCCTGCTGATTTGCTGATTTGCGGTTCGCGGTTGCATCATTATTTTCATCCAACATGTGACTGACCACATGTTCCTTGGTTTTCCTTGGTTTCCCAGCGAGGCGCTGTTTGAAAACGAGACAGCAATAACAAAAAACGTCATCAATAAACATTGACTTCGGAAAAGTTATTTCGAATTTGGAAAATCTAAGTTGAAAGTTGTTTAGAAAATACTCGATTTCTCCTTATTATAGCAAAACTGAAATATAAGTAAATAGATTTTGTAAGGTTTTTGGAACAATCGAAACTGAAAGACTCTGAGAAAGATGTCAGATGGTGAAGAACCCACAACACCTGAGGGTGAAGGATCGGCTTGCCAAACCATCGGGGTGAGCGAAGACCAACCACCTCTCAAGCGAAGGAAAGAAAATTTCTGCCCCATGAAAAAGTCTGACCTCGAAACAAGACTCCTTCGGGTTTTGTCTTGCTCGGTCTGTTTGGATCTGCCATCTGGAGCTATCTATCAAGTAAGATTTTCAAATATTCTTCATTTAGGCCATGATTCCAGGCCCTCCCCGCCCCTTGCCTCACAGTTGGTCACCATCGTTCTCGTGATTCTCTTTTGTGGTTTTTAGGAATTTGTCTCTTCTTCTGGCTTAGATTGTTGGGAAATCTTGATAGTTGATTAAAAAGGGCGTATCTAAGACTATGAAACAGAAAATAATTAGCATGACGAAACAGCTAGATACATGATTATATAATTCACACTACCCTTGGGTCACCCGTATTGTGTTTAAACAGCCAATTTCCTGCTGTTGCGGTTTTTTGAAGTTTGCTAAAATTTTTGGATGAGTATTTTCTTAGAAGGATGTTTCTAAATATACTAACCCATCAAAATCACCCTTTAAATTTTGACCCATTCAACAATCATCTGCCCAAGAAAAATTTCCCAACTTGTTTTCTTTTCTCAGTGGAAAATTACTCGTATTCGTCACGGGTTAAGAATTTCATTGTGTTTTTAAGTCTCGTGACCCGTTATCCAGAGATGAATATCAAGCTTGAGTTTACATAATCTTTTGTTTTTCTTGCGCTGTGTGCATTCAATTCAAAACAATATTTACAATTTTTGCCTTCTGTCCAATATTGGACAATTATTCAAAAGACCTCTTGGATTTTCTGGCATAAACGTTTCGAATTTTAGGCCTAAATTAAATCATTTTCATAGTAAGACACAGAAATAAATTTCCAATCTGTCTCTCGCTTATCTCCCCACATGAGCTGAATCACACATCAACTTGTTGAGAAATTAGTGCAGAAACTTTATTTAGAGCTTAAATGTAAAATAAAGTCAGAGATGACAAGTTTTTATTGAAAATCTTAAGCTTGGTGAGAAGCTCGAAAATTTTATTTGAAGACTTAGTGGTTCACAAAAAAATAGGAATAAGTTGGGTTTTTCTTTTAATGGAAATAGTAAAAAATTCGCAAAAGCAAGTTAACAACCTAAATAATAATGGAATTTCAAAAGCGGGCTCGTTCTCTATCGATTCACAAAATCCCAAGTCAACCAAAAAATATTTGGCATCAGCAATGTTGTCGAGGTGAATTTGCAATGGAGAAAAAAAGCCTGTCAAGTGCACTTGCCCTATGATAACTCCTTACTACTGCCAAAAGCTTTGGAAGAAAATTCAGCGATACAAACAATATGAATAAGTGTTTCCTCTGATGTCTTTTATGCATAAGAAAGTTCACAAATAATGCAATAGAGCTTGCTTCATAAAAATACTACTTGCCGTCTTGCCATCAAACGTCAACTTAGGCCAAGTCAATCACTTGATACAACTCGATATCAATTTCTTTGAAAATGTTGAAGTTCTTGGATAAAAATAGCTTTAAATAAACTCATCATGGACTTAAGAACAATCCCTAACAAAAATTGTTCAAGAATAGCATTCGACCTAAACAAACAGCTTTCAACAAACTTGAACAATAATTTTCCAAGCTTTCGAAGCTGTTTCTTGCCTGCGAAGCTTCAAAAGGGAAATTGAAATTTTGAATCAGCCGGGAAGGTTTTGAGACAATGAAAACAATATTTAAATAAAAGAATAATTTCTCTGTCATTGGTTTAAATTTCACAATTATTGGACGCTTGGTTACGTAGAAACTCATTGTTATATTTCTCTCATCGCTTTGATTGACATTTGGTCCGCCATATTAGCCTCCTAGTCGTTTCCATACATATCGGAGGGCAGAGTATGTATCAGGGAAATATTGCATAAAACACTCTTAGTGAGCCACACCTTTGATGCATGTGTGAATTAATGTATTTTCATGTATTATTCATTGCATGGTGTATAATGCAGAAAAATCATTAACTTGAGATAAGAGCTCCAAAGTTTTCTTAGACTTCCAGCTGGTGCTAGATTAGTAAAGTACAAACAAAGTGGTGTCTGATCATGTATCTCTAATACATATACAATGCAATACACTAATCTCTGGGCTTGTCGAGATGAACGTGTAGTTTCCTGTTTCTTTCCTGCCAATTAGTAAAATTTTCTCTATGCTCTACTACTATGTATTGAGCACTATTTTCTGAAAACCAATACAATACAATACAATTCGTTAATGGAGGCATGCCTAGGCCCCATGTATCCATCTCCTTTATAAGAAAAATTTCAGTTGATCTTGTATTTCTAGGTAGAAGATGGATTTTACATATCCATATGAGTAGTTTACAAACACTGGCAGTGGGGGAGTTACCCAGAAGGAGCAAGTTGGGAATATTTGCCACTTCATGCTGACGAAATGGCTTTTGGCCCCCGCAGTCCACTTTCAGGAAGTCCCACACCTCCTTGAAAAATATTTCTTCATATTTTTGTAGGTAGAATCTTCTGGGGCCCAATAAAGTGGCTGTCTCCAAAACATTTCTTCTTGAGCCAACCCAGTACTTTGTCTCCAAAACGTTCATGGGTGTTCATCAATTTTGGAAGGTCACATAGCTGAACTCTTCTTTGTTAAAAATGTAATTGTGTTTTTGTGAAAAAGCCAAGGGTTATCTTTTGAAAAGTGGGAAAAGGGGGCTGGGCCATTCCACCCCTTGTAAACACCACTCAACCATACTCCTTGAAAATCTCTTCTGTTTCCTTGGCAATTTTTTAGCACAGCACCCTTATCCATCATTCCAAGGAAGTTAGGAATTCCCCCTGTCTATGAATTGGGATATGGAAGGGGAAAGATGTCTAGAAGCCCCCTGTCCTCTGCTTGTTGATTATGGCCTGGGGCAGGCCACACACCCCACTGTACTCTCCTAGAACCCAACCCGCCACAAATAGTTAGAATTATTGTGGCTTTGTGGATGGTTTTGTTTTTAGCCCCCCCCCCCCCCCCTAACCAAACATTTCTTTAAAATATTCACCATATTTTTAGAGATGTTTTGAATATCTGAAATTATTGAATGGATTATTCTTGATTCAGTAATTGAATAGGAAGAAATAGACATGCAAAGTTCTGGTTTGCATTAAAATGCTGAATTGTAACCACAACATATTTTACTCCTTTATTACATACTAAGACTTATTGTGGCTTACGCTTATTTTATTTTGAAGTTATGGTTATGGCTGAAGGTGGATATGAAAACCAATAATTGTTGTATGGTCAGGATTAGAACTTCCATGTGTGTGTTTTTGGTGTTTGTTAATTATTTAGAGGAGAAAATGCACTCACTTCATGGAATATAGAATACTCTGCTATAAATAACTTATAAAATAGGAGACCTTATAGAATACACTATCCTTAATGTATAATTTTGATGATGAGTATAACAAAATTTGATTATATTGGGAATTCCCCGAGATATGATTAATTATTTTTCATCTAAATTTAGTTAGTGATCAATGATCTATGTTTGCAGCTGTATTTTGCCACAGGGTGGACTGCAGGGGACTTATCCACCCCACTTCTCTCAAAGTTGTTACTTGATCACATTAATTCAATACCTTCATGGGGGTAGGATCCAATCTTAGCTATCAACTCTTCACGACCACACCCCCTTTCCCCTTTTTGATCGACTATGTGTATAGGCACTTGAAAAGTGATATGAATTATAGTTGATGACTTTTGAAAGATGATTCTTATGGTATTTCTTATCTATGATGTTATTGATTTATTTTTCATTTGATTCCAACTTATGTGTAATTTCTCTTCCAGTGTTCGAACGGACATTTGAGCTGCCATGGTTGCTTCAGCCACCTTCTTGCAGATGCCAGGCTGAAGAACGAGTCTGCCACATGTCCAAGCTGTCGAATTGAGATCAACTACCGGTCGTGCTCCAGAAATCTTGCAGTAGAAAGTGCAGTGTCTGAATTGCCTACAGAATGCCGTCATTGCCGACAGGAATTCACAAGAAGTGAAGTTATCTGGCATGAAAACGAATTATGCATGAAACGGTATGTGTTTTGTTGATTTATCATATTTTGTGTGATATTTATTTCATTTCAAGTTGATGATGAATGTAGAAATTTGGTATTAATGGCATATATGAAATGTGCATTGATTTTGTTTATGTCTTGTGGATTTTGAAACTCATTCTTCAGCATAATGCAGCATTAAGGTGAGAAAATATTTATTAAGTTGTAACCTAGTCTAATTGGAGTAATAGTGTTGAGCTGTCTCTATGTATGTTTTAATATATCTTTATTTATTAGCTTGTAATTATGTTATCTAAATTTTAGATTCTGTTAAGCATAATTGCAGTGGCAGATTTAGGGGGGTGCAGTTGCCCTTCCCTCTTTGATAAAAACAACTCTCAGGGCCCACTTTCCAGAAGTTTTGCGCCCATTTGAATAGTTTCAGTTTTATAAGACCTAAAATAAGACCCTTTTGTAGTAATGCCATAAAGCTTTGCAAAGTAATTTTATAAAGTGTTTCACTCTATAGCAATTGCGTTGTCTAACGCCGCATCACAGTGCTCAATGTACGAAAGTACAGAGCGATATAGAAGAAACTAGAAATGAGACTGGCTCTCTCAGAGCCATTCTCCTTTCTTGTTTCTTCTATAAAGTTTTTCATTAGTTCATTTCAATTTGGTATGATAGTAATACCTAAGAATAAGCTAATTCCAGCCAAACAGAAATCTTAACAAATAGCAAAAATGATAGTTCTGGGAGAAGCAAGATTTTGAAAATCCACCAAGATCATTTCTGTGAATGAGAATGTCCCGAGTAAGACTTGAACGCAAGAATTCTTGATTAGTACCCTACAGAGTACTAATTTAGAGGTTGCGGTTTTTGTCTCACTCTGTCATTTTTACTCATGCAAACTATCCGGAGTAATGATGATAGAATCTGTTTGTATCATGCAAATGTGTGTTTACGATCAAAGATGCTCCATTTTTTTATGTGTACAATCAAAGACTGTTTCATGTGATGTGTGTCAACGATCAACGACTGTTTTCTGTAAATTCATGACTCCATTCATATTGACTAAAACTTATTCAGTCCTGTTTAATGACTACCCGTCTCATTCTACGTCAGGGACGGCATCGCGGAAGACTTAAAGTGCATTGCACTTGCTAATGCCGAGAAGAACTCAGGTATAGTAGACAACGCAAGTATTTACCTTATTTTGTTTTTAGTTAAGACGTTTTAAGCGGGTGGGGGGTTTAGCTTCCCTTAAGGTATCAAACGTCATTTGTGTCACGCACAATTTCACGAGCAGTTTTCTTTGACAATTTCTTCAACTTTCCCTCCTTGTTTCTTCACCTGTCTATTCAAAAAAAATAAATCCAAGAAAATTGTCAGAGAAACTTGCTCGTGGAATTGATGCTAATTTACACTAACTTTTCTTTTTCAGGTTACTGTGCTAGTAAGACTAGATATTTTTTACTTTTCATTTTCGTTCTAGGCGTGCGAATTGTAAGTTTAGCATTCTTGGGTGCTCGTGGGAGGGCATAAAAGCCATGCAGCAGGACCATGAGGAGGGGTGTGATTACCCCTTCAAATCTGGTGAAGAGCTGATGAAGTCTGTCAGTGCCATTGACGAGAAGCAGCGAGGTGAACTTACCAAAATGAAGAATTTGGTGCAAATGTTTTCCTGCGAAAAAATATCTTTTTCTGGTAAGTCTAGCTTATTATGTACTTATGATCTGCATGCCTATGTGTTTTAATGTATTTTTTCTGCAGAACAATTTTACATTGATGTCATTGTATGAAGCTTCTTCTTCGAAGAAAACTGGTTTATCCAGTAAACATTGGAGGGGACACACTCTACAGTATATAGCCAGAAATACCGGAAACATAGCGAAACGAACACATAGATTACTTAAGCTTTTCGCCTGACACTCAGCAGAGTAATACGTCAGAAAGAGAACGAAACAGGAACCTAACTGATTTATATACCAAAATGTGGATCGAAATAGGACAATCAGAAAAGAGGTGAATGATTGGTATGATGTGGGAAAACCAATCAATACCCACGATACAGTGAGCTGACCAATAAGATTACTTCAAGAGTCCTAGGGCGAAAACGATGTTTTTCTGTCTAAACAATAGGAGATCCCTGGTTTTTGTGTTGATAGGTTCCAAAATATTTCTGGCTATTTTGAAGTTTTGTACCATCCAAAGACTGTTCAAAGACTGTTCTACTATATATGTTAGAAGTTTGTTTATTTGAGAAGGAGCAGGACTTGTGAAATCAATTGACTCAATTTGAATCGTTGTTGAGCTGATTCCCGTTTGTTTGTTTAGAAATGGACCTGTTTTTATGTCCTATCTGTAATTTTTGATTTATTTTGGTATAGATAGTTGGTGCAAATTATTTTTTATTTATCATTATTGTAAACTAATGTGAACACCAACTGTATAAATATATCAAATTAAATGAAAATGATAAAAGATGCAATTCAAAGTATTTGATAATTTTCTTCTTCATTTTTTTAGATATCCAGCTCTCTCCATGTCGAAGTGATGATTTCATCCCCAAGCTATATTACGAATCGAACCGGTTCTCTGCATTCGACCAAACCTGGACTGTAAAAGCCAGTGTCCAGGGCAACGAAAAGAGCCTAGACCGGAGACTGGCCTATCAGCTGATTTCCAGAAACAAATGTAACCTAGAAGTCAAGTACTTCTTAATCAAGGGACCGTTTGGCGAGCTGGATATCGTTCCGGAGCTCCAGCGGTTTGAATTCATGGATGATAAAAAAGAGACCGGACGCCACCCGGTTTTATTGAAGCAGGCATCGGACTGTAACCGGCTTTTGAGCACGAAAACAATCAGTCTAAGAATTATTATGTTCTTGATTGGAAAGTGAATAAAAAAACGAAAATGAATGCATATTTCAGTTTGTATAATCACCCCTGTAAATTGTAATCTTCTTAAAAGTTATTCTTGCAAATTATGAGAGTTTTGTGATATTTTGTATATATATGTATTACATACTACTTCATGTATTACTACTCTTCTATGGACAAATCTCCAGTCCATCAATTATATCTACTTGGAGTACTTCGGTTCTCCTTCCTGGGTATCCCTTGATGCATTTTGTTGTCTAAGAGTATACAAAGGATCTTAATTAAACCAAAGGTCCTGTGCCCCATCGGGAAATAAGGCCTTCGATTGTCACTAAAATATTTGGACATGTCCATAAAAATTAGTGAGCAATTAGTGACAATTTGGGGAAAAACTATGGATGAAATGCTTTTAATTTCCAAAACAAAATTTATGGATAAATTATGGATAATTTATTGACAAAGTGGGGACAATTTATGGATAAAAAAGTGTCCGAAAAGCAGTGACGAAAAACGCAATTGTCCATAATTTTTCAGGACATTAATTTTTACTGTGTAGCCTTTGGCAGGCTAGCATGTTTAATATAAATCTAATTACTAAGTTGATAGGGGGTAGAGTTTCATTGATACAGGATGCTGGAATTGATTGAAAAGTGGCCCATTGTGACCATATCCTACTCTAGTTTTCATAATTTCTTATTTCGCTTTTACATTACATGCGTTTGTCTTCGGAAAACTCCTACTCGTTCACAGCAAAAACTGTTTACATGAACATGAAATAGTTGAAGTACATCAGATCAAATCGAATCGATTTAATTTGCAGAAAAAATTGAAAAAACTTAAGATATATATAAAAAATGATGTGATTATACACGATCCAAGAAAAGGCAGAAATTTAATAAACCCAAATGGTACACAAAGTTATCCACGCATTAATTGCAAACTTGATAAAATTGAATCACGAATGCCTTCATTTTTAAAGAAAATGTCCCTGAAAAATTGCTTTAATTGCTTGATTTTCACTCTGACTTTTCATACCGTATTCCTCGGCGTCTTCATGTAAACGCAATACCAATACGGTATGAAATCGTGCCGTATTCATTTGAATCCGATATCGTGTAAACGTAGCTTAAGAGTATTCGATCTCGGTATAAGTCTCCAGGAAATTTGGCTCTAATTTCAGAAAGAGTTCCTCTGTGCACGCTTAAGTTTGATGGAATAAAAACGAAATGACTTCATTGAACATTTCTAGCATTTTTCAAGTGTATATCTATTTGAAATGCGCTTTATTCTTTACACTTATTCTCAAAACTCATTTCTCTTGTATGTTTATCTCTTTTAGATATGTAGGAGTAGCTAATATATTTGAGACAACGAGCTTCTTTTTTGACACAATCACTTCTTCAGCTCCTTTGATGTTGAGCTTTGAGTCTGCTACGTGTTTTTTTTTCTTAAGATCAATCGAGATAATTTGTGATAGTGAAAATGACGCAAGTAGGACTCGAACCAACGACCTGTAGTTTCGTACTCTAGTGTGCTACAACTGTGTGTTGATTTTCCAAATCCTGCTTCTTCTCAAGTTTATCTTAAAATCCTATCAATAAACATAAACATATGTTAGTGGCTAAGTCCAGGTTATGGTGACTAAGCGTACATGTTGGGCAATAACGCTTCTCGAATCCTATCCCGAACCCAGAATCTAAGAACGGACCATAGATTGGATATCTTATCATTTCATTTAGATTAGGATCAGCCCTCATGTTTTTGGCTTAGAATGGAGTGGGGGTTAGGTTAGCAGTGCAAATACTAATTGGATCAGATAGATATGCTGTTATTTGAAGTGGTATATTTTGAATCATATGCAATCATGGTCGTAGTTGATTTACTATCGAATAAAAAAAAATCGACTTTATAAATTGAGACATCATATGCACCTCTATGAAAACACCAAGGAATCACATCTTTGAAAATAGGAATTACCTTCTTTAATACTCAATAGACATTTTCCGAATTAGGCTCGGAAATGAGTCCGCGTGGAAGATTCAATGAAACAAACTTTATTCATTTTTCAACTTCAGAGAAATTGAATGCAATTATTTTGGTATTTAATGCTTGTGGGAATTCTTATTGCAAACAATCGAGGCTAAGCGGGATTTGCTTCAGTTTCAATGCAAATGCAGCGAATTCGTGAAAGGTCAATTTCAACACATCATAATTACCATCATTGTGTAATGTTCATATATCTTCACACTGACACCTATGACAAAGAATCTCTAAAGAAGTTGTTTTGAATTACTCGTGTGGATAATCATTTGGGACTCGTGAAAATGATAGGTGAGCTTAAGGGGATAACTCCCCTAGAGGTCTAAATTTTACTTTTTCAATAACGTTTATTTCATATTTCGTCTGAATTCATTATCTGGATTATTTGTCATATAACTGGTTAAAAGCATCAGCTAGAACAATTGTGAATATTTGTTCTGGAAAGAGGATGGTGTTTATGGATTGAAGCTGAATTTGATGTAATGTTTGTTTTCTTTCTGCAAATTAAAGGCCTTGGAGTTGTCAAAGAGGTATGTATGATGCTTCAAAACCTAAATTAACCTTTCGACTACAAGATTATGTAGATAACTTTGAGTATTTTCGCATTTGATTTCAAATATAGCTTTGTTAAACAGTGGTACATCCTGCTTGTCCACCCTGTAAACGAATCTTCCAAAATGGCGCATATCATTTCAAGCAATGCTTGATAATAGCAATGATTGATTTGAATATTCCCCTGAATAACGCACAGCTATCAGAACTTCATTCACGCACTAACAACTGCAGTTACGGACCTAGCTGTGTGTTTTCATTTTTGTTGTGTTTATTATTTCTTTCTAGTTTGAAACATACTAAGAATTTATTAATTTAGACTAATATCAACTACAATTGATAAGCAAAAGATTGTATTTAAGACATCATCTGCTACAAAATGAGCGAGCACATTTTTCAGGAAGCTACGTTTTTACAAAATCATTCAATGATTTAGTATTTCGACCTGATTTGAACGTCACATGTGTACTCCAAACCTTAGGTCCTTGACATATTAGGGATTCCATTCCATGATATGTAGATTTTTGAATTGGCATAGTGGATTTATTAAGTTTCGTTGCAATAGGTTGTAAAGAGCATATTTCTGTCATTCACTTCGTTTAGAGAATTGTCTATTTATACAAGTGCTGAACGTTAGCCCCGATGATATATCTTTTTGCCTATGTTGGCCCTTATATATCCTAATTGAGATCAAACTAAGATTTTATAATACAACTTATGACAACTAGATATGCATTTTTATACAAGTAGGTGGTTAAGAAACCTATTGTTTTAAGTCTTTATTTTGTATTTGAGGTTGAACAGTACCTGAAAGTGCAAAACGTAAGCCCATAGTTTATAGAAGTAGATTGTTGGAAAACTTACTGTTGTACGCATTTGTTTCATTTTTGATTTTGAGCTGTACCTGAAAGTGCGCAACGTATGCCTAGTCCTCTCTCTTGAAACTCATAGTTGTGTATATCCAAGTTCACATTGCCAACATAAATATGGTTGCAAGTATTACAAAATCTTCCAAATGAATATTTTTGGATAAGAAACAAATTGAAGCGTTTTGATCCATTTGTTCAACCCTGACGTTGTTGGTTAAAACATTGGTAAAACAATACACTTATACTCTTAATTTTATTTTGAAAAACTTTTACAAGAAAATGATAAAAATAGGATTTCCAACCATAACATTAACAAACTGTTAGATGCTAAGGGATTAAGGGGGGCGTAGTGGCCTGAAACGTTGGAACAATAGCATGGTGTTGTAAATCAAGGATCGCTGAAGTTCGAAACCAACAGTTTGACCAGTTACCATGCAAGCTTGAGAACAAAAGTTAATTCCCCAGCATTAAACCTTGCCACAAGGCATAGTCGAAAACCCGGTTCTTTGAAACTAAAGATACCTCGTACACAATATCATTTGCAGCCAAGGAAGGAAATATTTCTATTTTTTAATGATGCTTGACACAGGACAAAACACTCTCCCCTGCAGAGGGTAGTTCTGTTTGTCGTTGGTACAATACAAATTTCATTCTTCTCACAATACGATTATTAAACTTAGTTGCTGACTTTCAAGCTTTGAAATATGAGCACTAAGACTCTGATGTTTAAAACAACATGTGAGGAAAGACGTTCCATTTGCAGACTCACTAAATATCGAAGGCTGTTTATTTACGGCAAAATTGGCAGAACAAGAGAAAAACAGAAATGACAAAAGAAATTACCAGAAAGAACATTTTAATTAAAACAAATTCACAATTATTGCAAACAGTTTTTAACATTTTGTGCCTTAATCAAGCTTTAAAATCAAAAAAAGTCAAACAGAATTATGACTAACTCCCAAGGTATATAACTAATAATTTGTTCCATATTCAGGAGTAGCACTCGAGGAGCATGAGTTCAATGGGCAATTTTTCAATAGTGTCCAAGGGCCTATTTATCAGCTATGGCTGACATACGAGTCCTTAACTGTCTAACCAATGGTAAATTTTCAGTTCTCTTTCATGGTAAACGTCTTGCAATATCAGATGATTGACATTTACAAGTATATTAACTTAGCAAGAAGCTATACTGATAGCCCCTTGGGATACCTTACGCGCAAAAATGGTTTTTCCCCAGTCAATAGTCCAAACTTTAAACTCAAGAATTAACCATTAATGGAATAAAATATCAACACATTTACACGATGTTCTTTAACTTTAAGTTTATAGTGTTGTTAAATGACCAAACTATTAATGCTCCCCAAGATCTTACCCATAAGAAATCCCCTAATTTCCCCTTCAAGGAAACATGTCAGCAAGAAAAGGGGAATCTCAACCTCGCTCTGTAAATGTATAAAATTCTAGATCGAATTATAAAAAGCCTTGAATAATCCTAATTTGCACGAGTTATTCTTTCTGATATTTCGAATTATTTTAAGAGTTGATAACTTTTACTTCCGCTATTGCATCATTCGTCGGCTGAACCGGAGCTTCTCTTTACACGTCGGTTCCTTGGTGATCTTCGAGGAGAACTTTTGTCTGAAATATCAAAATAAAAAAGTAAGAAATCAGATATAACTTCAGAAACTTAGGGGTAATGACTAAAATGTTTTTGTCTGACACTCATCAGAGTAATACGCAGGAAAGATAATAAAACTTAAAAATTTACTACAAGTATCAATATCAATATCAATTACTGACTTGCTACACAAGGAGCGTCGTCAAAAATTACATAATTAAACAAATTACAGCAATAAAAGGAACTAACTAAACTAAATAATGACGAGTAGAAGCTTGAAAGTGTTAAGTTTACAAGTGCATGCCCATTACCCTTTCTGGAAATAAGGCCTTTCGTTGGCTAGCACTTCAAATTTAAACTCACTCATCATTCATTTACTACTGTATATAGTGATGTAGAGCATGTCCCTTATGGGAATAATTCCTCTTGTTACCTTGTGTTGGCTAGCAAGTTAAACACAAACTCACTTATTAGTTAGTGCAATAGAAAGGGAATAGCATCTACTTTGAGTTACTTACTGAAGTCAGTAGTTGTTTCCTTTGGCAACCATCCATAATCAACATCATCCCTTTGTTGTGTTCCCATTTCAACTGGGGTAGTCTTTGTTGCAGTCTTCTTACCCTTCAAAGATCAGCCAAGGCATGTAAGTTATTTTATAAAAGAAAGAACCCCACATGATTCCCTGTTTCTGATAATTCTAAACTTGGCTATTTTATGAGAACTGTTAAATAAACTCCTTATTCAATTGCCTTCAGCTTGTTGCAGTTTACATTAATTGGTAGAAAGCACACAAATTGCTGATTCATTAAATGATAGATTTTAATTTTGCTAGTACCATGTAGCCTCAGTCAATACATGTGTTTTAACATGATTAATTCAAAACTAAACCATGCTTATAAACGTTTTGATCAAATCTTCATCAGTCATTTCAGCTACACCTTGCATATCAATACCTTATGAAGATAATAAGCGTATTTGCCCGTCAATTATCAAGTTGTATTGAAAGGATGCAGTAGAAACATTCCACTAATATGTAAATTACTCACCCTGACAGAGGAGAACGCGTAGTTCAGACCAAAGATCACCAACAAGGCCAATGCTATCAGGAAAACGTAAAGGAAGAAGCTAAAATGAAGAAAATTATTGAATTAGATTTCCATACAGTATTATAATCCTTGGCTCCATAGGTAAAGTTGTCAGCAAAATTTACCCTTATATTACAGGGGTAGAGTGAAAACCTAACATCCAGAATTAATTTTGGAGGAACAGATCATTAATTTCATATTCAAAGACAGCTTGCAAACAATTTAAGTCCACAAACAATTGTTGCATTGACTTGAACCAACTTACGTTTCTCCATCAAAGCTCTCATCTACTTCTTGGAATGTAACGGTCTCGTTAAAAACAGCACCACCATAGTCTGCACCATACTGAAATAGAAAAGATCAAATTAAAAGCTAATGAGCCAAATATAACCAAGATTATTGAAATGATAAACTTGCAATGAGCCCTCACACTTAATGCCATTAGTTGAAAAAAGCTTGATTCTTATTTGAAAGTCTTTGGTATCCAATTTGGATAAATCTCTTGGTCCCTATTTATTGTGTTTTCCGATCTTTCCAGGTATTTCATTCCTTGTCCTACTCTAGTGGATTAGCACTTTATCAAATAGGAGCAATTGACAATAGTCTTTTGAAATGATATCTTCGAGACAGGCCATAGCAAACAAAGGCACAAACCAATAAAATCCAATCAAAACCGATTAGCCATTCTACAAACGGCCCCAGGGCAAAAAGAAAATAAAAAACAAAAACCTACCTCATCCTTGTATGTGGCAATGATAACCAATCCAAAAGGTCTTCCTCCGTAACTCTCATGAGGGTGGAAAGTGTACTCAAAGCTTGCCTCTGTACCTCCTTCAACAAGTGTCTTGTAACGGAATCCAGTGAAATTCTGAACGTAGTAGCTGAAGTCCTGAGGGTAGCGGAATGAGGCATCCAGAGTCTCAACTGTGAAGTCTTTCAAGCCTTTGTTGGTGAAACCAACCAGAGCAGTGATGGGTTTGCCAGCTGGAAGCTCTGTCAAAAGGAATAGTCTTTTTAAAAGACATGTTTGAAAATGGAGCTGGTGAGATTGTTAATCGATGAAATAATGCAGTATTCTAAACAGGTGCGGTATCATGTTTGCATGAAATTTAAAATGTGACATTTAAGGAATCTTTGCACCCTGGCATTACTTTACCTTGGACCTAAATGAGACTACCACTGCACTGTGAGTTAGGTTTCAAATTATACTTTTTAATGGTAATGAAATAAGGTCTAGGTTGGTAAGCTGAAAGCTAAAAGAATGCTCAAAGCTCACAACTAGAAATTTGCTGCCTAATGGCAACATTCATTTTGCTGCTTTTCGACATACATAATATACACAACAGTCTCGTATGTTGAAATCAAGCTCTATATGCGTAGGAAAATACTGAAAGCTTCTACTAGCTATAATCTACCAAGATATCAGACACATGTTACACCATATGTCCTATAAGAAAAGTTCCTGTATGATAATATACTTACGTTTCTGAGGATAGTTTGGGAAGAGAAGAGATAACTCAACATCAGGAGAGATTCTCATGCCAGAAGATCCTGAATCAGATTCTTCTTCTTCTTGCTTTGTCTACATGAAGTTAAGATAAAAAATATTAGGACAAAAATCATCAAAAACATTTCGAAAATGGCACAAGGGTCGCTCATTAGACAGCTTGTTGAAAGGTATTCAGTTGGTGCTTCAAAACTTGGCAAATAACAGACTGTTAGTTAAAAGAAACTAATAAATATGTTTAAAAACCTTTTCATCATCTTCAGATGTGGCTGCCTCTGTAGCATCATCTTCAGTCTCTACCTAAAAAGAAATGGCTTTTGAGCTCAATTTCTGAATAATGCTGTTGAAGAGCACAGGTTCCAGGGATTTGCACATCATGATGTTTTGGCAATGGATCAAATGGTAGGATAATTGAACCTTGTAGGTTGTTCTGTTCTTTGTAAACTTTGTCTAGGCTTCTAGTAACCCTCAAAGCCCCCACTTTGGATGTAAAAATTTGTTGCGTGTCATATTGGTTTACTTTCCAAGATACTACTCCATTGTAGGCCTCAGCTCAAGATATCAATAGTTTTCGTTACCTTAGATTCCTCTTCATCAGTTGTTGCCTTGGCTTCATTATCTCCAGTATTTACGTCTACTTCATCCTCAGTTGCGTCTTCTTCTCCAGCAACAAATACTGAAAAAATAATTAACCAATCAATGTCAAGATTCTGATAACCAGCATTTATTGGCAGTGGTGGCAAAGAAAACTTTATCACCAAGAACCGTTTACGAAAAGATATTGGTAAAACCACCAACTTACCAAGAATTTGCACATACGTAGTTGATAGACCCACGATCATTGAGCATTGTAAAAAGAAATGATGTAAGCTTAGGTCGAAACTGCATTACAGTTGTGATCAGTTACATTGACTGATCCTTCAATTAGGGAGGTGATAGCATATGTTTTTGGAGAATAAAAGCTTTCAATTGATAAAGATTTTGGGAGGTGTGCTGCCCATAGTGGCGAGGCAACAACCAAACATATATCTTGATAAAGGTGGCCTGGGATACCCATGAGGGCTTCACCCTTAACCTGCTGTAAATCTAGAAAACGCAGAGTTGATGATTATCCTTTAGTTCTACACATTAGGGTTAGGATCATTGGTGTAAATCATTTTACACAGTTTTCAGTTGCGACCTATTGTGAAACTGTGAAACCATAAAGATCAGTTTTTTCAAATCAAACCCATCATTTCTAAATCAATTGATGTTCACTGATTAAATCTAAAACAATGACACTTTCAGTGGTACTAAGATATCATTTATTTTAGATTTCATAGAATATCAAATGCAATGATTTTCATTGTGCTGTATTGATTGATATCATTTTCATCAAGTGAATGATCATACCAACTACCTAAAAACTTTTCCAAAAAGGACAAGTTTTCACGTAAGGAATAATGGAAAGAAAAAGCAAATTGTCTGAAAAAGTTCAAGATCTTTATGGCATAACAGTGATATAGCCACAATACCAATCAGATCAAGCAAAAGAGCATCGTCTTCGAGAACATCTATCTATTAGTGACACGTGTAATTAACTTAGGCCCATAGGGTACCATTTTTCTATTGTTCAACAAAAGAGATAAAAGAAAACAAATTTTTAAAACAACAACTTACCATCATTGACAACAACAGATAATGGAAAAGCGACTAGAAAAACTAGAAAAAGCTTGGACCAAAGCTTAAACATCTTTAAAAACTATTTCGAGAGAAGATCTCCTCGATATTTCTGGATTTTATCGATGACTTCTATCCCTCTTTCAACTTCGGGCTCTTTGTTTTTGTTCGAAAAGAACTTTTCACTGCAAAATGCCACGAAAGAGATACTTGGCCTCCTTCTGGTGTTTTATCCCGAGATATTTCGCGTCATCTCGCGGGAGCTAACTTGCCCAATCTTCCTCTACCTAATTTTGAGTAATATTATATACAATTTACCATTTACAGTTTTGGGCCTAATCCATTTCCAAGCAAGTCTAGCTTCATCGACGAGAAATAATCATGCTGATTAAAGTTAAAACTCTGACTGGGAAAGAGGTAATTATGCTGCCAGTTACTTACTGTATCGAGTCCTTCAAATTTGTCGCAAATTTGGATGGAGGGAATTTAAAAGGGAACTTAAGTTGAGGAAAATATTTCAAGTTTTGTTTTCAGGGAGTGGAGCCTCCAAAACAAAAAAACATTTTTATTATTACACACAGCTTATAGACCTAGTATGGTCCTGATTGAGCTGATCAAGAAAAATCTCGTTATGAGGACAATCCAATAATAGTGGGTAAAGCACTTTGTAAGGGCTAGTGACCGTATGCACCTTTTTGGACGATATCATATCGCAGCAGCATCAAGCCCAAGGTTTTTACTGAAGCTTCAGCTAGAGTTCAAGTTTCAGTATGGTATTACCACCAGAATAGATATTCCACATACTCAGTAATAAATATGCAATGCATCATAAGACCACTGTAATTCGTATTTTTAGCTCAGAGAAGTTTGCTAATAGAAGGAAAGAATCTTTTGATCTACTATAGTTTAGGTTGCAGAGATTGAAGTGGAAGTTGTACTACAAGAAATGCCAACTCATGCATAACCAACTTTTTTCATGACACAGAGTGTGATAGCAGCTAATGTGCAAAAATTCTTTCGATCATTGGCACATCTGTGTGTGCCCCTTTTTCCCCAACTCCCCACCTTGTTTGATCAATCCTTCTATTTTGTGGTTTTCACCTATACAAAATTGTAATACTTTGGAGAAAAAGCCTTTTTAAACTGTACAGTTCTTGCAAATTATAACATGAATGAAAGCTCCCTCCATGATTTTAGCTTAATTCCCAATCCCTGACAATGGTGGGGAACCGATTCCCACTTGCTGTACAAGAAGTGAATTAAAGAGACACTGTCACAACCCATCATGGAAAGTATTTTACCTGTACCCTTGAGATGAGTAGAAGAAGAGTAGGATAGAACAATAGAAAAGAACTCCTGCATAGCCGGTCACGATGAAAAGTACCACAAACGGGTCAGAATTTCAACTTTTTGCACACCTCCATGAAAATTACCTGACAATAGAGCCCATTTTAGAAAAAAAAGATAATTGTTGTTTTTTACTTAATTTCTATGTGTGCGAAAAGGAGCTCAGAAAAGCAAGAAAACCTTCCTTTCCATGTTAAGGTTCTGTAATAGATTCCCCTAAAACTTGTTGTTTAATTTGTTTTTATTTGCTTTGTAGATAGAAATCGATATTGAACCAAATGACAAGGTAAATAAAATACTTTCTAGCATTTAAAAGTTGCATCATTGAAAAGATTGAGATAAGTTCTTTACAGAAAAGTGAATAAAGGAAATTGTAACATTTGGTAAATATTTTATTTTGCAAAAAGTTGATGAGTGTTGCATTTTGTGACGAATCTAAAAGGCTTTGTCTATGATCTATATTGTTTTTTGCAATAGTTTTCCCCATCTACATAATATCCCTTGCCTCCCAATATATCTGCAAAGATGGTCTGTTGGATCCTCTCCTCTTTTGTTTATCTGCTTGCTCCACTTGAGACTCGTCTCTGAAAATTCACTTTTGCTTCTGATTGTGTAGAGGTTTAAACAACAACAACAACTGCAAACTATAAGCTGTTTGTCGACAGAAAATCAGATTCAAAAGGCAATCAATCAGACCCTGCCACAAGACTTAAAGCAGATGGGCAGTCAATTGCTCTCCTGATTGTTTCAGGTGTGCTATCCTTTAGAAAATATTTGCATCCAGGTGGGCAATTCCCTTCAAATTCAATATACGAAGAAGGCAATTCATGGCCTACCTTAAGTGCCTGAGGAGGGCATTGATTTGGAGCAGGACCATTGCCCGCCTCAAATAGCCAGGTCTGCACTCAGTTCCTAAAATCTCACTTACTTTAAAAGTTTTTTAATTTTTTTGATTTAGAGAGGACTTAAGCTGTAGATGATACAATAATAATTAGGGAATTTTTTGTGTTTGTTTAGGTAGAAAGAATAAAAGAGAGAGTCGAAGAGAAAGAAGGAATCCCACCAGCCCAACAAAGGTAAATACAATCAGTTTACATTTTTTACTGGTGGTGTAGCCTAGTGGGTAAGGCGCTGGATTTCTGATCCTTGAAGGTTGACCTTCGTGGGTTTGAATCCACTAACGGTCGGAATTATGAACGACAAGCCGTCCAAATCATCACAATATTGCTATGAAAAAGTGAGAATTCATTCATTTTCATTCTCGCAGATTATTTCAAACATTTTCGATTCAAACATCCAAGAATTTTCTGATATACCAAAGTTTCTTTAAACCTTGTCTGACCAAATTCTTTCCAAAAAAATCATTGTCAGATGAATTATTATGGTAAGGCACTGAATTTCCAATCCTTGAAGGCTAACCTTCCTGGGTTGCAAACCACGAACGGCCAGAATCATGGAATAAAAGCTGTCCACCAACTCAGCTGTCGATCTTTCCGAGGTCAGTAAATGAGCACCCAGGATATTTGTTACAGAGTATTAATTCTGGGGACACAAGCTGCAGGTCCATGTCAGCTGTAAAGCTGACCAACTCTGATCTGCGTTAACAAATAAATATCCTTGCTTGCTTACTTTTTGAAATGGTTCACTTAATGATTTAAAACACTTGTGAAATTTCTCTTGATTCGGTTACTTCCAGATAAAAAAAAAGTTTTATAGGCACTTTATATCACAAAGGTCTGAAAGCAGAAAAAGAAATTTCAAATCCGATGCAAGCAGACATTCTCATGGGCCAGTCAATGGATTGAGTGTTATTTTCTGCTTTTTATTTTATGTTTTCTTGTTAAGAGTTCAACATTTGAAATGCTTTAGAGTTATAAATCTTGAATTTTTCCATAAGTGGCGTTTGAGAAATCATTTATTAATGGAGCTTGTTTTAATGAAAAAATCTATAATGCACGCTACATAGCCTCCTTTGTTGAAAACTCTGATTAACTTAATCTTATTATCATTTTGCTATTCTGATGTGAATATCATTATCTTTTTGATTTACTTTTTTATTTGTAATGTCATATCTTTTTTTCAGGTTGATTTTCAGTGGAAAGCAAATGTAAGTCAAATTTATTATAATGGGTGAAAGCAGGAAGGGGTTGGGAAAATAAGGTTTAGGGCCCAAAAAGTTTCAGTGCCATATCGATATGAGAGCCCACACAAAATTAATCTAGGGACCCACTGCAAACTTTCGCGGTGTTCAGTGCCCCTGTAATAATTCCCTTTTTTTATCAATGATCAGTTTTTAGTCTTTGATTGGCAAACTTTGTATTTTAACAAGTTTCACTGTTCAAATGCAATTTTTAACCAAATAAGGGGAAAGTTTCCTTCCTTGAGTAATTGAATCATTAGAATACGCCACTTTAACTAACCGTGTATTTGGAGGACTGGGTCGAGTTCTGGGGTGTGAAAAGCTAGTTTTTGACATTTCTTAGCCAATATTAATTAATTTTACGAATAAAGAGGGCTGCATTATTATGAACCATATTGCCGAAGATGTATTGAAGGACCATGTTGAACCAAAAATGAAGCTAATGTGACTTTTATTCTTAAAACCAATGAAAACATAAGAGCGCTGATAAAAAGTGGCAAATTGTAATAATTTGGTTAAATTTGAGTAAAAATGTTATATCTGATAGCTGATTGCAATTCCTTCATAAAAAATGAAATAGTTTTTCATTCTTGGTTGCAAACTGAAAAAGCAGAGCTTTTCACACCCCAGAACTCGAACCAGTCCTCCTAATTCTCGATTAGTTGAAGTGGTGTATTATAAGCTGCTTGTCAATTTTTTCAGGAACGATGAGAAAACAGCACTCGACTACAAAGTCACAGGAGGATCAGTTCTTCATCTAGTTCTCGCATTGCGAGGTGGACATGTTTTTCAAACTCAAGAAAAATCTAAATGATCCCCAACGAACTATGCAAACTCGATAGGCAATGCTGGAAAGAACTATAAAGTATCTGACAATGGATAACCAATTCCTTTTTCAAAATATCATCATTGGTTGCAATCATTGTAACAAACCACTTGATATTATTGTATTTATACTTTTATCACATTAATATTATGAAACTCCCGTCTATGATTAAGTGGAGTTTCTGATAGTTTAGTTCATTCGTATGAATTTCTACGAGAATCATTATGTTCAATTTTCCACTTGCTTGTTAAATGGTCTTCATAGCCTAAACTTTTTTATGAGTTTATTAGTGATGACGTCATCTCAAGATATGAAAACGTCTATTGTACTTTCAATAGGAAAACCCTGTATTTTTGGACTTGTTCGTAAAGTTTAGAACTAGCCGAAAAATACAGGGATTTCTGTTTAATGTCAATTTCTCAAATGGTCATATCTCAGTCGATATTCAACATACAGAGATAATTTTGCATCCAAGACAATACAATAGACGTTATCTTATCTTAAGAACACCATACTTGCGCCAAATAATACCCATGGTACCTCTATACATTATGTTACATGACGTTATTATACATATATTGACTGAAAGTACCCGGAGTACCACTGTGTTAAAGTTTTTTCTATTAGAGATTTATTGCTACAGTATTTCATCAAGTCTATTCATTACAAAGCTATCTCAGGGACCCACTAATATGAGGAGTAGTACGTTTTTTGATACACAAAAGATAGAAAACGTATTTGACCTAGTAGGAATGCTTAAAAATTCCTGAAACATTTTACCCCCTTGCCCTTAATTTTTGAGCTGGCTTCGTGAATGGTCAGTGTTACTGGTTACTTCCGTTCTAATCCACCAGTTAATCAATCGAATGATTTGATGTAATTTCGCATTTTTTTCTTTTGTTGCTATGATGAACTATGATGTACTACTTCCCTTCTGCTCTATATGCTCCTCGCAGATGAAATTATTAGTATAGAAATTCCTTATTGCAGTTTTCAGATTTATTTATCCTATCTTAAAAATTTAACATCCGGAATTTGAGGGTCGTGTCGTGTGCTCTTCGTTTTTTCACTGGAGCTCAGGATTAATTGCTATCTCAACTAAACCTTACTCGCCAATTATATTACGATTTTTATCGTAACCGATTTTTATCGAGCATTTCGCTAGAGATTCTTCAACTTTCTATTATCTCAGCGACTAATCTGAACGATTAATCTTAACCTACCCAAGTGAAGAAACTGAATTGTACGAAGGCCTTCTCTCTTTTTTCATCTTTCTGTTCTTTATTTTTAGTTTCATTTTCATACTGTTAATGCTCCAACATGGCGGTATGTAAAGCAGATTAATCTTTCTGATTCCTAACCGTGTATAAATAAATTTAGATTTAAATTGAATTCCCTAATGACTATGTTGATAACTTTTCCACACAGCATATCATACATTAAGCCCCCAAACGCCATTTCAAGTAAACTAAGGTAACGATAAGGCTAGGAAATTTGCCCTTATGATAACATCAGAAATGATCTTAATCGAAGCAATTCCTCTATCTACATTATATCAAAAGAAATTTGCCAATTTATTGTGGGGGATAATATCATCAGTAATGTTGAGGGATACCACCACGTCACTTGGACACTGGACACGCAAAGTGGTTTTTCCATATCGAGGCTGAGCCTCGTTTGTGATTTCAAAAAAATGGCGGACGAAGATGAGGGAAAAATGAAAGAATTAGTGGGAAAATTCGAAAAACTCGGTGAAAATGCAAAGACATCATTTCTGGAAAGATGTGTTTCGATATGCAAAGTAAGTATGCATAATTCCACCAAATATTTACCAAGGATTTTGCGTTGATTTTGTATTCATTAGGGGCTGGATTAGGCTTATTTGGATGCTTGGTTTGTAGGCTAGGGTGGGTAAAGTACTATAGGCCTGGGGGCTTTCTTGCTTATGATATTTGTTGGAAACTAATAACGGAGAGTTGCGTCTTGTATGTAGACAATTACGAAATATCATTTCCCAATCAGTCAGTTCCAAACGCACGATGTCGTGGTATACTAGGATGATCGTGTACCTACAATTTATTTTGATAAGAACCAGTAAAATTGGTTGGAAGCTGGCTGTTCCTAAATGTTTCTCTATTTTCAGCCTGAAATGTTTTAAAATTTTTCTTACTTTCATAATTCTTACTCCTTTTAAACTGTCACTCGATACTATTATGTGAATCAACTTAAGGATTCTCTGACTTGGGAGCATTTTTGCTTTGTTTTCACATTTCATAGCACTATCCTAATGGCATGGAGCAAACGAAAACATTAAGTGAGATCTTGAGTGCACCAGAACAACTTTCTAAGTCTATCTTGGGTGCCCAAGTGCCATGCTGTCTGCATTAGGAGCTTCCCAGACAGAGACTCCCTCCCTGCTCGCACTGTCAACCAATTCCCGCCAGAGCTGCAGATTGGAGTCAGATCCAACAGCTAGTATCCTATGATCATAGCCAGGTAGTATACTACAGTATTCCCCAGATGTGAGGCCTGATTGTTGGGGAGGAGCTCGCATCCCTAGGGAAAATATTATTGTTGCTCTTGTTGCATGTTATGTCATTCTGTGGGCAATCATGAAATTTTAAGACTCTGTTGTTGTGATTCTTTCTAGTTCAAAAACTGAAGGTTTTGCAAGATTTATCATACTTAATTGGGCATAGAAAATGAAAGCAAAGATAGACTAAGATTAGATTAACACATAAGGTCATCATTTGACTGCATAAACATTTGTGCATAGCTCTTTGCTTTTGTGCACCTCGCATTCAAAGTTATCACTGTCCTTACCCTGTATTAACATTAGAGAAGATATACTGCACTCTTTTTTTATAAGAACAATTTTATAAAACCACGAGATTGTTAAGTTTGGCAGCAAGCTGATACGTCAGATGGTCAAGAAGGTCAAATTTGCAACAATTACTACAGCTGATCAACTGACATGGCTCATCTGGCCACCAAATACAAGCAAGGGACCAAGGGGGTTCTGACCAAGCACTTGATCTGATCAAGAAGGTTCTTCAAGTATGCAAAAATGTTATAGCATCAAATATGGTGAATTGAAGAGTCTACTGATGATATAACCTCATAGAATGGCAAGTTTCACTACAGAATCAGTTGAATCTAAACACCTCCTTACAGCGCCGTTCTTTTATAATGTAGTGCTTCAGTTCTTTGATTTTCGGAGCCTACTATATACAGCAAAGTAGTTTCCTTATAAACCATTTTTTAATGAAACTGAATTTTGAAAGATGTTTGATTTGTTTTCATAAAAAGTGATTGTTTTCCTTTCTAGTTGCCTCAGTTGCAATCACTTTACGCAAATATTGACAGAATACTGGCAACAGACTTCGTTGGAGTCATGCCTGGGGAGCTATCTGAAAAAATATTGTCTTATCTTGATGTAAAGTCTTTGTGTAGAGCTTCTTCTGTGAACAGAAACTGGAGGAAAATTGCAAACAATGATAAAATTTGGTAAGTGATACCTTAGGATACCCTAGGGGATCTTTTGGGATTGGGGAGATAAGAGCCATGGTGTCCCTAGGCAAACTTCAGTGTCTAAGAAGACAATATGATCATTCAATTGGATGAGAAAAATATTTGACATGTCTGCTCTAATTAGAGACATTCAAATGCTGACAAAAAAATGTGGTTTAAAGTTGCCAGGAAAGTTTGGAGTCAGGGGACACAAGTGTTTTAAATCTTAAGCTGATTTGAGGAAGGAAAGAGAATGAATGGAGGTCCTGAAGAGCCATTTAAATAAAAAGTTAATATGATTGATACAAACACTCAACTGGTAATATCTAAACTACTTCTGTACTACTGATAAGTGTGGTGTTACCGAGCTAAGGAAAACCTGTTACCAGCAGAGAATAATCAGTGAGATAATACATGTGATAGAAATCAAACTCCAATGCCTTGGTTGGAAACCTAGTGCCTTATTAATTCTGATATACAGCAGAAAAGCTAAGGCTTGGAAGGAGCCAATTACTGTGATATTAAAGTGAAGAAACATAATAATTTCTTATTTTCTTAATATCTGAATGAATTTCTTCTGTAAATGTTTTGATTTATAATTTCTTGCACTACAAGATTCATGGCCAAATGTAAGCTCAGGCTTCTTCAATGGCTATTTTATTGCTAGTGTTCGAATATTATTGATATGAGAGTGTACTGGTTTTTTTCATCATTTGTATTTAGGTTCAACCACTGCAACCTGAAAAACTGGATACCCAAGGCCTCTGATAAATGCATCTTTGAAGTCCCAGAAGCACTGAAAGCTCGACTAGGCTCAGGAAGAAAGACGACAAATAACAACCAATTAATGCCCTATGAATTCAAGAAAATCAACCATGAATGCCTGGAACGTAATGACAGTACTTGCAGGTGGAAAGATGTCTATGTGAGATTCTATCATTTGCAACAGAATTGGTCAGAAGGGAGATATGTGGTAAAGCCCGTCTTGAGAGGACACACCCAGCCAATTACGTGTTTGGATTGCAATGGTAAAATCCTATTTTGATAAAGGTATTTTGTATTTCTATATTTCAAGTCATAATTTCAGTTTTGCTGAAATTTCCTTATAATGTTTCATAAGAAAATATGACAAACCCAATTTGGATAGAGATCTTTTTTTTTTCTAAAATCAAGAGAAACAATACAACTACAGTAAAACTAGCTTCATCACTTCCTTTTAAAACCTCTACCCTCAAGTTTGAGCAAGTTACAGACGTTATTTCATGTAAGTGCTGTGTTGAAGAAATCTTTTCTTAACACTTACAAGTGCTTGATATATATAAAGCTGTATATTCATTCCATCCATCCCAATGCAGATTAATCAAAGTTGATGAAAACCAAAATCCTAAAGGTTGCATAACAAATTGATATGTACTAGGTTCTCGTATGTAGATCTTAAATCTAATTAAAAGTTTTTCTTTGGAAAAATTCTGATTTACATCTAATATGAAAACTCATATTTCTTATCTGATGATTTTCATGAAAAACTTGGCCCAAACAGGTCTCACTCAAACCCAAAATGTTTGTTTTGGCACTTCACTGAACTTCTACTAAATTTCTGTATAGTTTCCTTTTATAAGATTTGGTGCATCATCTAAACTATAATTTTCATATCATTCTACGCAGATGAAGTTCTGGCATCTGGATCTCTTGATTCGACTGTCAGACTTTGGAATTTATCAACTTGCGAATGTGTTTCAGTTCTCTCACAATTCACAGATTCTGTCAAATGTCTCCACCTCCACGTAAGTAAGTCTTTGATTCAGTAATTTAGTAACCAATTGTCCGTTTTTATTTCAAATTTTCCAATCTGATTCCTAAATTTGCACCAAAGCCTTCAAAATATGTTTATGTGCACAGGTTAGGCAGACTCTAAAGAGATAAAGATGTTATGTGCCATTTATAAAGTTAGCTATAGGATCCTTTACTAAAACTTCCTGAATACAACAATGGCTAGTGTGTTGAAGCTCATAGGTACTTTCTCTAATATTACAGGAGGATTTAACCTAGTTACTATCTTACTTCCTGATTTTCCAAGTATTTGCTTATTGTCAGAATCTTCTTTTTAGAAGGTAGATAGTATTTGTTAGATGTAGAGGTCTGCTGTCTGAGATCTGGTTGGAGACCTGGTTTGGGAACATTACATTTGGAATAATGTAATTGAAAAAGTTTCTTTGTAAATCATCTAGATCCTTGTTCAAGAGATATTTGTGTAAACGTAGCTAATAATGATAGATAATGATGATAATAATGATAATGATTATCATTTTGTTCACACAGGATGACATATTGGTATCTGGTTGTTTGGATGGTTTCATTTATATTCACAATCTCCAAACATCACAACTTATCAGGTCATTAGAAATCATTCTTTTTTGTAATTTTTATATTTGTTATATATGCATTTGTTTCATATTCATTCTTTGTATGATAATAGAGAGATCTCTTTTATTGAATCAATTTGTGAGAGTGGAAAATGAGCCAATCAGGACTCGAATCCACAATCATTGACTTGGTGCCTGATTGCTGTACCAGCTGACCTTCAGCAGAGCAGTTGATTTGATCAACCAGCCAAAGCTATATCAATCTAACGATTTGCACCACATCTCACCGAATGTAGAGACAATCCTATCCAGGTTCTTTAACAACTACAAAAAATCTACCAAAGGGTGATACCTTCCCTACACCAGGAAGACCATTGCAATCCCACTACTACATAGGGTAGAAAATTAAATTTGAGAGGCAGGATTCGAAAAGTCATTAATGAAAATGACTCAAATAGGATTCGAGCCCATGACCCCTGAGTTTGCACGTCAATCACTCTACCAACTGAGCTACCAACGCAAGCCATATCAATCACACAAATTGCACCAACGCTCACTGAATATAGAGACGAACCTATCCGCCCTCTTCAATGATAACTTCAACAACTACCACCGCAGACCTACCTGAGGGCAGCAAATTTCTCACACCAGGAGGACCATAGCAGCCCTATCACAAGATGGCGTTGGGAAGGAAACTTGTGAATAAGCAAGCAGGATTTAAGAAATTAATCCAAAAAATTCCACCGAATTCTGCTTCTCTCAAGAATTGTTTTTCTTGATTTTCTTGCCTACAAAATGATTTATTCGACTGCCTAACAGTCACCATGTTTTTACTCATTCCTTATTGAATTTTTTAGCAAATTAGTTGGGCATGATGGTAGCGTGGATCGTGTTTGCTGTGAAGGAGATACCATTGCAAGTGCTTCTTCGTCAGATAGGTTTGTGAATTTACGTATTATAGTTAACCTAGTAAATCGCTAAACATAAATGGCTTCTGTTTGATGTTGATTTTGCTGTAGGGTTTCAGATTTTTCGTTCATTTATATTATTAAGGTACCAACTGACCATTTTATAGCATTTTGAATTGATAGAGGAATTCGTTTTTAGGACTGTGCGAATATGGTCCATAAAAGATGGGACATGTTTGAATTCTTTCACAGGGCACTCAGATGATATAGAGGTATACTTTTTATTATGATCAGCCACCTTGTTATTGTGACCACCTTTTTACTACGACCAGTTTTTCGGCCCCAAACATACATAATCTTATGAAAAATATTCGGCTGATGCAGCGATCCCGTTGTTCTGGCCTTTTTGTCTATGGCCTATTCTCTGTATATCTTAAGGAAGTTTCCATGTTCTGTTGAGAGATATCCAATTTTCTTTTACCTGATTAGCATCTAGGATTAAGAATATATATTGGCATGAAGGCATGCAGCTTTTATTCTTTGTCCTCTGTCAGTTTAGAAGAGACTTAATCCAAGTATGACAGGGCCGGTTCCAGGAAATTCTCTGAACGGGTTTAAGCCTTTATGTACCGAGCAAATTTTTAAGACTTTCATAGTGAGGATCTTATACAAAATTTCACGGCGTAATTTTACCGACTACTGTAGGTATCAAGCTTTACTTAGTAAATCGCCAAAACAAATTCTTGGGGACGTCACTCCCTGCACACTCCACATGGAACCGGCCCTGAGTATGGAAACGTAAGTTTGAGTTTCAAGTATATAGTTTTCAAAGGGGGGTATCCCATAATAGTTGTGAATAATCTATATTTGCTACAGCGTTAATTCCCTGTTTGCTGAATTTCTGTCTTTAAAGTTTGTGAACTTGAACACACCTGAAACTGAAAAATGCCATTACGTAAATTCTCAATATTTACAAGTCTTTATGAAAACTATGCGAATTCTTAAAAAAGTACCCAACCATCATTAGCCTTTTTTCCAGACATTTTATTTCACCCCCCTTATTTGTACCCTTACAGACCTTGCAGATGCGTGGAAATATCATAATTTCAACATCTTGGGACGAAAGTATCAAAGTTTGGGACATCGACCAAGGAGGCTGTGCTCATTCTCTTAGGGGACATACAGAAGGTAGTGTCAAAAATATCCATACATAATATGCAGGGTGGAGGCTATTAAGTATTGCATGTGGTGTTCCAATGGCTACCCTTTTTCAGAGTTGCATAAAAAGATGGCACAGGTGGGGATTGCCGGGTGGTTATATCACTGGATCCTTGATCAAAGGGTTCGAAAGCACCTTCAGACCTCTCACATATGTAGATTGTGAGGAGAGAATCAGCCAGCTCTCTGGAATTCCAGGCATAAAGGCGAAAGGAATCACGAGGTGTGGTCACATCGAGAGGAGGGACCAGGGTCGCACTGCTTGATTAGTCTACCTATTCAGTGGGCCCCTTGTGCTTAGCACATAAACCCATACCTTACGAAAATAGTAAGCGTATTTGCCTATCAACTATCATTGAAAGTTTTTTACATTTTGGAGCCGATTATTAGACTGCCTCCTGGCCGTTGTAGCTCTGCTTGGAGTAGCAAAAATCATGTGGGTGATTTAAGTAGTATACTGTGTTCTGAAAGTTGTTTTTCCTTTTTTATTTTAGTCATCTTGTGTTGTAAGTTTGATGACGTGAAAGTAATTACTGGTGGTGCAGATGCCCTCATCATAATATGGGACATTAAGATGGGACACTTGATGCAGACGCTACGTGATCATACAGCAGAAGTGGTAAGCAATCACCTTAATTCTAGATTTATTTTGACCAAAGTCTTTGTTAGGGCAATGGTTTGCATGCTGGCCCTTTGGTGGGTTCCGGCTTCGAGACCAACCATCCTCGCCAAAACCTCTTGAGACAAACCAAAAAATATGCTCAATATTTAATACCCTTTCTAAGAAAATAGAGGAACATGCTCTCCCCGTTGCCCCCTGTACTATGTGGGTAAAATTTTTAGCCAGGGATCAGGGAACAAAAATGCACATGAGTTGCCCAAGCAACATTGACATGGAGGTGTGGGGGAGGACTGTAATTCAATAGGTTGTGATGATAAAAATTTGTCTTAACAGTTTTGGCGAGGATTGGAGTTGGGGCATATTGCAATGGTGGTAACCCACACATGAGAAATATGCGTTAAATTTTTTCAATGAGCAGTAAGTCAATAAGCAACCATGGCTGGAATGACCAAAACAATAAGCAACTCCGGGGCTCGATGAAATAAATCAAGCAATTAAGCACTTAAGAACTATGCTTAAAGTGTTTAACCTTGTTTGATCACTCTGTGTTTCACTGTAAAAAGAAGCATATTTGGTATTCTAAAGGTTTTCTTGCATGTGAACTTACATCAATATAAACGGTTTTGGCGTATAGAGAAGTGTTTATATTTTGTTGAGTTTTCAAAACTTTAGCGACTGGTAAGCAATTTGGAAGACTGAAAATCCAAAATATTGAGGGATGATTAATTTTATGGGATGAAACAATAATGTAGCTTACTGAAAAAGTGCATTTGATAGAAATGATATACCACAAATAATTTTATAAACCATCTGAATTTCACACAATTTCCTATGTCTCGAAAACCCTAGAACTTAGATGAACACCTTTTATTCCGTCTTATCAAGGACTGTAAACCTTTCATTTATTATTTTGAAGTTTACCATTTTGTTGTATTGTAGGTTTTTGAAGGTTTTTATGTTTCTTTTTACATGGCAGTTTGTAAAGGAATTTATGTGTATAATTGTACTCTCATCATGTTTGAAAAAATTGAAACGAAAGAATTCAAATTGGGATTAATATCCACTTGTTCACAGAGAAAACTGTATATAGTTGTCACACCATGTAAAAATGAATGAAAATGAGATAAAACATTTGAATCGGGCGATATCTCCACTTTTCACAATTATCGGCCTATTTTGAACCTCATATCAAGGAGAGCGATTCCCTACCCCCTATTAAAATTCTCTTAGCCAGGTGCGCACTCTGCTGAGAGGTCAATGCTGCAGACATGTTTTTATGTTGTATTCAGTAAGTGACCAACTACAATCTTTTTCATAGTACTGCCTGGAATTCGATGATGAAATTATCGCCTCTGGTTCTGCAGACAGCACAATCAAAATTTGGAGTATTCAAGGTTACTTTTAATGATTTGTTCCTTTCCTCTCGTCAATTGTCAATTGCTTGCAAACACCCCCTCCTTCTCTCCAGATTTGAGGGTTCGATTTAGCATGGTGTGGAAATCTAGTTACAGCTGTTGAATGAATGTAAATAATTGGGTCGAAGTTACATCTCCTGATGAGCGAGAAACCACGAAACAGGCTCTTCAAGATGGAGAGTTCTCTTTCTTGAGTCATGCCTTCTCGGTACAAAAATAAGTAGGTCTGCATTTTATCTGCCTTTTTCTCTTGTAGACATAAAATGCCACCATTAAAATCAAACAGAGAATAGAATCATGGTTACCCAACTGTTGAAATCTTTTCGATGTTTCGGATGGAAACGGTTTTTATCAAATATTCACAGGTTCGAAGATCTGAGGCTATCATAACTTATTATAGACACAATATTGTACTATGACTGGTACTTTTTATTCTAATATTTTCGTTTAACAGGAGCTCTTCTGCACACACTGAGCGGACACATGGGTATTGTGAGATGTCTCAGTTTGCAGGGGACAAGGTTGATCAGCGGGGGAGACGTGAAAATGGTCATTATTTGGGACACAAAGGTACGAATATTCAACAGTCTTTGAATGGTACACAACTTCCAATTGCCAGATATATCAGAAACATAGCGAAGCCAACATTTGGATTACTTAAGCTTATCGTCAACAGAGTAATACGCCAAAAAGAGAATGAAACAAAAACCTAACAAATTTATATACCCAGATACGCGTCGATCCACATCTGGGTATATAAATCTGTTAGGTTTTTGTTTCGTTCTCTTTATGACATATTAGTCTGTTGAGAATCAGACGAAAAGCTTAAGTAATCTATGTGTTCGTTTCGCTATGCTCCCGATATTTCTAGCTATTTTGAAGTACAAATATTAATTGCTTTAATATTACAAAAAACCTCTCAGAAATCTGAGAATAGATAAACAATTTATTTTCGGAAATATTTTTATATTCAAATGCTGAAAAATAGCATTTTTAATGGAACATTTCTTCACTGGTTGCTCATATTGCAGAAACTGTTTGATATTTGAACTGCGGTAGAAGCAAGATGAACATTTTTTCGACTCGTTTATGCTATGTTTATAAGGGACATTGTACGAACGTACAATGCGGCACTATGATGCGGTGTTAACAATGCAATCGCTATAGAGATTAAGGGACATTGTATGAATCAACTTAGAAATAAGATTATCAATTGAGATAATTTGTGAGAATGAAAATGACCTTAGTAGGACTCGAACCCACGACCTCTAGATTCGTACGGGGCTTTGAGAAACCAAGGCCATTTCATTCACACAATCTAGAGGCCGTGGGTTCAAGTCCTACTCGGGTCCTTTTCATTCCCACAAACTACCTCGATTGATTTTCCAAATCCTGCTTCTCCTCAATTAATATTTTATATTTCCAGACTGGCATAATGCTGAATGCTGTCCACCGACACCCAACTTCATTGCATTTGATGTGGACGAACAGAACTAAAATCATCACTGCCTCACCGGAAATGCCTGGCACACTGACAGTTCTCAGTTATTGGTGAATAGTTTTAAATCTTAAGAGTGATCTCTTTAGAGTTTTCAATACCCATGAGGGTAAGAATGAAGGTTATGTAAATAGACTTCTACTTAGGCTAAGCAAGATACACGTATATTTCTTTATAAGCAACTGCTTTGTAAGTAAGTCAGTACTCCACTAGACAAAAACTTTTCTAGTACTGGATAGAGGAATGCTAAGCAATTTGAAAATTCTAGTTCTGATCCAATTGGCAATGAAAATCGTTTAGCAGCTATTGAGAAGTAGGTTACAGTGGATATTAGTACTCCGGTACACTTTTGTATGCAAGATACCGTCGAAATTTATTGCTCGAAAACTTGTTAGATAGTATTCTAAGAGACAGATTTTTAAGTAAAACTAAGCAAAGATGTTGCTAAGCAATTTTGAGTACTGTAATTTGCCCTCCAGCTAGGCAATTTTTAGTACTGAGCTCGAACTGAAATTGGTTATGAAAAAAGTGCGTGTAAGTGGGCTAAGAGTGTCTTTTAGGCGTTTTATTATGGTAAGAAATAAAATATTTTCAAGGAGCTACAGGGCTCTGGTGGCAGCCCTAAAAGTTGCTTATAAGTTGCTTGAGTTTTGGAAAGCAAACAAACCATAGCTATTACGCGATCCTATAGCAAATCACCTGATGACTCGCGACATGATGATACAGTTTGAAGTCACAACCTAGCCTAATGATACTCAATGTAAAATATTTTATCACATTTGTTAGCTGAGTCAACAAATAACTTTCTGTTGTAAAAATGTAAAGTTTCTATTCCTCTTACTGTCAAGGCAATGTCGTAGTAAATAATCCATGTTGCTTAGGTGTTACAACAGCTCTGGTTCGAAACTCTTTGGAAAATTTTTTTAATTGATCAATATGATTTAAGAAATTCAATTCCTTCGTAGTTCCAATTGCATCAGTGAGGGTTTGGAAGTTTTGAAAGTCTCAATAAAAAGCTTTTGATTTAAAATGTTTGGTACAGAGTAATACCTCTAATTCCAAGAAAGCTTGGGTGACCAATTGTAAGCCCTGGGTAAAAATTATTTTGACTGTAGTTCAAGTCCTCCTAAGGTAGGAATTTTGATTTTTAAGGCCATGATGTTTGGTAAAAATCATACGAAAGTAATACCTCTTTAATCAATGAAGCTTGTGCGGCCATGTGGACTAAGTCAAGGGTTTCAGATCTTCGGACTACTGTTCGATTCCCTGTAAGGTTATAGTTTTGATTGCTAAGATGGATAATTTTTGCCAAAATTATTGATTTAGAATTCTCTGGTAGCCAAGAAGTCTAAACTAGCGGCTATAATTATACTGACCATAGTTCGATTCCTCGTTAGGTAAGGCCTTTGATTTCTAAGATTCATAATGGTGAAATTGATTCAAAAGTAACACCTCTCTCACTAAGAAAGCTTGGATGACCAAGTGGACTAAACCAAGGGCTATAATTATTTTGACCGTTGTTCAAGTCCACATAAGATAGGAATTTTTTATTTCTAAGATCTATGATTTTTGGTTAAAATGATACTTAAGTAATACTACTCTTTTCAAGAAAGCATGGATGGCCAAGTGCTCTTTGCCAAGGGCATTGGAGGTTCAAGCCGTAGTTCGACTCCTTGTAAGGTAAGACTTTTAATTTATAATGGTTGGTCAAATTGATTCAAAAGTAATACCTCTGTCATCAAGAAAGCTTGGATGGCCAAGTGGACTAAGCGTTGGGCTAAAGATATTCGGACCAGAGTTCGACTCCTCGTATGGTAAGATTTTGATTTCTCAACTCTGAATAAAGATGATATCAACTTCAAACCTCTAATGTCGGCGGCATGGATGGCAGAGTGGATAGGTCACTCAACTCTGGATCAAAGGGTCGTGGGTTCCAAACCACCTTCAGACCAAGCTGGAAGCTACAGGAGGAGGAGCAGGAGCAGCATCATCTGGAGTAGGTGCAACAGCAGTAGGAGAAATTATACGGTAAATTACGGTCAAACTAAGGTTAGTAAATGTCAAAATATACTATAAGATAAAGACAAAAATGGCAGGGGAGGATGACTTCCGAGAGAAAAAGACAAGGGGGTCTTGCACAAATATTTGATGAACCATAGAGCTGTTACTCTATTCTCAAAAATTTTTGCAAGACCCCCTTGTTTTTTTTCCTTCGGTAGCCAACGTCCCCCTATTTTTTTTATCTTTATCATATTTTTGACAGAATATATTGACAGCTACTTACCTTATTTAGACTGTTACTTACCGAATAATTTCTCCTTCTAATAGTCCACCTTCTCCATCTTTTGCTCCTCCTCCTCCAGCTGTTGCTGCTCCAAGTCATTACAAGTTTTAAGCTTGGTTTGGAACCCACGACCCTTTGATTCAGAGTTGAGTGACCTATCCACTCTGCCATCCATACCGCCGACAGGAGATGTTTGAAGTTGATATCATCTTTACTCAGAGTTTAGAAACCAAAATCTTACCTTACGAGGACTCGAACCCTGGTCCGCACATCTCAAGCCCATGGCTAACAATGGTCCACTTGGCCATCCAAGCTTCCTCGGAGAGAGAGGTTTTATTTTAGTATCACTTTTACCAAACGTTATAAATCTTAGAAAAAAAAAAGGCTTACCTTACGAGGAATCGAACTTCGATCCAGACATCTTAAGCCCATGGATTACTCTACTTCGCCATCCATGCATTCTTGGTTAAACAGGTTTTATTTTTGTATCATTTTTACAAAGCATTAAAAAATCATAGAAATTAAAGGTTTTCTCTTCCGAGGAGTCGAACTGTGGTCAGAACAACTAAAGCCCTTGGCATAGTGCACTCGGCCACCTAAGCATTCTTGCCGAAATAGGCATTACTTTTATTTAATTTCTACCAAATAATATATATCTTAGAAGTCAAAAGTTTAACCTTACGAGGACTTGAAGTACGGTCAGAAAAATGAAAGTCCTGGCTTTGTGCAATTAGACATCCAAGCTTTCTTGTTTGGGGAGGTACTAATTTTGTATCATTTTACCAAACAGTATAAAACTTAGAAATCAAAAGTGTTACCTTAGGAGGAATCGATCTGCGGTCAGAAATTTCCTTAGAAAGAAATGATAGTGTTTTCAATTTTGAAAATAAATGCCAGTGCTTTTAGTACCGTCAGATTTATTTAAAAGGGAAGGCCGGCCATTTGCCTTTGAAATTTCTCTTAGTGTAGTATTTTTACTTCAATATCATTTTTATCAAACATCGTTACATTACCAGGATTCGAACTACTGTCAAAATAATTATAGCCCTTGGCAGTGCACTTAGCACCCAAGCTTTCTTGATGAGACTGGACTATTTTTGTGTCTTTTTTTGTGTCTTTTTTTCAAACATTGCAAAACTTACATATCAAAAGTCTTACCGTGTGAAGAATCGATCTACTGTCCGCATAAATGAATCTCTTAACTTCACTCAGCCATGCAAGCTTTCTAGATATGAGAGGTATTGCTCTTGCATCATTTTTACCGTAATACCGTAATAAAAATCAAAAGCTTTTCCTTTCAACTTACCAAAGTCTCCAACTTTCGCCAATTCTATTGGAACTAGGAAGGAATTGAATTTTTTCAATCATTCTAAAAAATTTGAAAAATAATCTCATGGTTATTCCTTAGACCTATTTTCTTCAGAATAGCCAGAAAAAGCTGAAGTAAATTTAAGCGAGCACATGGATTTCTTCAGCTTTTCGTCTGACACTCGACAGTTTATAAATAATCCATGTTTTCGCTTCACTATGCTTTCGATTTCTCTGGCTATTTTGAAGTTGTATACCGATCAAAGACTGTACTTATTTCCTTAAGCTAAGAAGGCCTCGGCTAATTCTTAGCTTGTTCTTGAAATCTGGGTAAATTTGAGGCTGATGTTCTTAAAAAATTGTTTTTATATGACAAAAGTGACTCCCTGTGGCTTCAAGTTTCATGCTTTTGCAATCATTAGATAGACTGCGAAAGCATGACACTGTTTTTATATAATTATAGTCTGTCTGATGATTGCAAAGCATGAAACTTTAAGTTACAGAGAGCTAGTCTCCCTTCTTGTTTCTCTTCTATGTCACTCTGTTCCTTTGTACATCGAGCACGATGCGTTTTTAAACAAAGCAATTGCTACAGAGATAAAAGAGAGTGTAAAATTCTGCTAACAGACAGAAAGGGACTTGGAATTATATCAAAGAATAGAATTAGATAGTATCAACCTTTGTTTCAGCAATGATTAGCACGTCTACGTTTATATCATTTACAAAGTTAATGGAATGTATGAAATTGATCTATCCGTGCCATCTCCCCAAATTTTCTTTCAATACGTCAAGAAAACATTTCTTCAGTTTTTCTCTCCTTTTCTTCCATTTTCCTTATCCTACCCTCCAATCTTCTTATAAATTGTTTTGTGATACTTTTCTCAGGAAACCTCAGATAGACATTTCATTTGTTTGGTAAATGCGTGCCTTGTCAAATAACCACCGTTTTGTACTCCAAAACAATGATAAATTCAAAAATAAAATCGGCGAAAAATTGGAAAAAAGCATGGTGGTTAGTCCATGGTTTTTGGTTCAATTATGCTAGAAATGATGTCTTTGTATACGCTTTAGATAAAGAAAAGGGAGCCTTTTATTTAGAGCCTTTAATCAGGACAAATTTCAGTTCCCCCCTATTTTTCCTTCGAAGGAGTCAGATTCTCTTGGAAAAGTGAGAGCATTGTCATTTCTGTTAAAAAGAGGAAGCACACTCATTTCTCTAAGGAAATTTCCTCTAAAGTCAAAGCGCTATTTTGTACGTTTTCAGGCTATATACAAGCCTAAAATTGTCTCATTTTAAAATGGAAAATATTTTTAAAAATATTCATTTCTTGCCGTTTCTTACCAAAAATCTTGGTCAATAAAACAGGCTAAAAGCTTGATAATTAGTCCAATGGTTTTTGGTCAAAATTAGCCAAATGTGAAATTTTCCAAATTAGCTTTATATCAACACATTGATAATATTAGGCACCTATAGGACTAGAAAACATATACTTTCACCAAAGAGCACAAAAAATCACCCAAAAGTTAACCCTGAAAATCAGCATGGGAAAAAAGGATGGACAATATTTTTGGACTAGATTGGTTGATTGTATGATTATTAAAGTTTAAATAGAAAAGAAACAGTCGTTCTTCTCGATTTTTGTTTCATGCAACTCTGTAGTTAACTTAAGTAAAATGAGTTTTATCATCTTCAAACTCTAAATTTGTAAGGGTCTTTATTAAGCTAGATGACTCCTAATTCAAGAAAACAATATCTGCTACATGTTCAACTTCATCTCATATCTTGATCTTCATGAACCTGAAAGAGAAATTGAAACTCAAATCAAGCTCTTTCTTAATAAACTATGCTTTCATCTTTTATCACCAAAAGCTGGTAGATCAATACCTTAAAAGTACTTTAACCCTAGAACTATCCTAGCCCTAAACTACCCTAGCCTTGAAATTAACCCTATCTTTACCAGTGCCTGTTTTATGCATTTTTAAAGCTATTATAGCCAATTATTGCTCCATGAACAGTCTGGAGTGGAGAAAAAGCCTATTTGAAACCAAAAACGATTGGCTACCAATCAGGCTTTTTCCACTTCTTTGTTGATTTTAAAGGAAATTTTTTTGGTGATTTTATGCGTGTTCTAAGTCTATAATAGCCTAATATCACTCTGTCAAAAGTAACGAGTGGATTTAAAGACTATTTAGAACCATTTATTTTGAATGAGCCAATTCTTAACAATAAACATCAAGCCTTTTTCCAATTTTTAGTTGATTTTATGCACATTTTAAGGTAGTTATAACCTAATATTGCACCCTGGACAATTCTCTGGGGATTAAAAGCCTATTTTGAAGCATATACAATGAGCCAATTTTACCCAAAATTCAGGGTCTAACCATCAGACCTTTTCCCAATTTTTGGTTGATTTGGAAGGAAATTTCTTTTGTTACTTTATGCATTTTCGAAGGTTATTATAGCCTTTTATTGCTCCTTGAACAGCCTGTAGTGGATTAAAAGCCAATTTGGAACCATTTGTTTAGAGCAAATTTTAACCAGAAGCCATGGCGTAACCATCCAATTTTTGACTGATTTGGAAGCGAATTTTTTTGGTGATTTTATGCATTTTCTAAGACTATTACAGCCTAATACTAGTCCTTAAACACACCTGAGTGGATATGAAGCCTTTTGGAACCTTTCCCTTACTTTGGACAAATTAGGTGCATCTTTAATGAACTAGCCTGCGAAAGACCAGAGGCCCTTTTTCCAGCAGAGACACAGGACACCTAAATAAACGTTTCATTTGAAGGACACGATCTTTGTCATTCCATATTCATTCTATTGCCCAGTTTTATTAACAGACTGTAATTTCCAGCAATTCGAACTGTACTTAAACCCCAGACAAAATATTAGTTGCGAATAACATTTCAGAGCCATGAATGATTTAATGAAATAGTTAATACGAAAAGAATCATTACCTATTTCTCTAGACCTTGCACTCTCGTTTATGAGCTTCTGGATGAATGGATTTCTGGATGAATGTGTCTGGTTGAGGGGTCATTATCCTTGCTTCGGTCTGTCTGCTTCATGATGAACTTCATCTCATGTCTTGATCTCCATCACCCTAAAATATAAATTAAAAATCAAATCAAACTCTATTCTAATTAACTATGCTCACATCTTTTATCACTTAAAGATGGTAGATCAAGATCTAAAAAGTAAAAGTAGACCAAACCCAAAAGAAACCCCAATTCTACCCCTAGCAGAACAAAAACCCTAAGACTAGCCCTTGCCCTGGCAGTAACCCTACCACTACAAGTACCCCTAACCCTGACCGAGAAAAAGATTGAAACCTAATGCATTGTTATACCTGATACGGATCGAAATAGGGCAGAGTCCTAAAGGGAAAACAAACATTTTCTGTCTATGCAATATAGGATCTAAGGTTTTGATGTTTACAGATTCAGAATTCATAAATTTTTAAGTCATTAATTTTAAATCATTAGTTCATAAATTCATAAGTTTTTGTCTTTCTCTGCCAAGTAAACAAAAATATTCTTAGCTATCGAGCAAATATTGACCTTCAATTAAGTCGTGTTTTATAGTTTTTACAGAACCCATTGTGTTTATAAGCTCGTTCGGTTTTCAGTTTTTACAGTTTATAGCGAATTACCTACTTTTTAGCGTGATTTTCTTCAGTTTCAGTGAAACACTGTTGTAATGTTTGAACTTAGGATCTCTTGGATTTCTTTTTAATTCTGGTTGTTTAGAGATTGATCCATTTCTGATCTTTCTTCACGAACTTTACTCAACTCCTCATCGGGCTTGGGCTTATCTCTTTTGATCTGAAAAACAATATGATGAGATTTTATTGCTCAAGAAGGGGCTGGGAAAGAGATCTTCCCTTGGAATGCACAGATATCACCCTTGGTAATTATGGACTGGGATAAACTTTGATAATGTTACGACCAAATAGCTACGATGGGCAAATCATCAGACTTTTTCCAAATTTTCAGCTGATTTTGAAGAAAAGTTCCTCGGTGATTTTATGCGTTTGCTAAGGCTATTTTAGCCTAATATTGGTCCCTGAACAGTCCTTAGTTGATTAAAAGCGTATTTGGAACCATTTATTTTCGGTCATTTCTTACCAAAAGCCATAGGCAAACAAACATCATACTTTTTCCAATTTTCGGCTGATTTTGAAGGGAAGTTTTTTGGTGATTTTAAGCGTTTTCTAAGGCTTTTCTACCCTAATAATACTCCCTGAACAGTCCTTAGTTGATTAAAAACGTATTTGGAACCATTTATTTTGGGCTGATTTGATGACTAAACACCATGGGTTGACCATCACACTTTTACTTCAACTTTTGGCTGATTTCAATGTCATTCTTTTGGTGATTTTTTTGCGTTTTCTAAGATTATCCTAGTCTTATATTGCTCCCTGGAAAATCCTGAGTGGATAAAAAGCTTATTCTAAACCATCCATTTTGGGAAAATTTTGCCAAAAAACCAAAGGCTAACCATCAGGCATTTTTCCAATTTTCGGTTGATTTTGAAGAAAAACATATGTTGGTGATTTCATGCGTTTCCTAAGGCTATTATAGCCTTATATTGCCCTTGAATAGTTTTGACTGGATTAAAAGCCTATAGGGAACAAATATTTTCGAAACATTTTGACTAGGTACCATGGGCTAACCACCCAGCGTTTTCCAATTTTCGGTTGACTTTGAAGAAAACATTATTTTTGTGATTCTATGCGTTTTTAGGGTTTTCGAGCTAAATATTGCTCCCTGAAAATTCCTGCATGGATCTTAAGCCTAATTGGAATTTGGAACGTTTCATTTTGGTTAAGTTTTGACTAAATAATACCGTGAGCTAGCAAACAGGCTTTTTTCTGTGTTACAAAAAGGGAGTAGGCTACAAATTAATTATCAATGACATACAGGTTATCTGTAAGGTCAATGCTTCATCCATTTGACAGCTTCTTTTTATATTTTGTTTGCATGGATTTCTCAATACATGCTGTTCAGGAATTTTCATACCATCTCCATTTCATCTAACTGTGTAAGAAGCACGATTTGAGAAACCTGGATTTCGGGAACTCATAAAGGTTTTTCTCCATCAAACTGAATCTAACAATATTTGTTTCTTTCCATGTTTGGTTTAATGAAAGACAAATCAAATCAACTCAACTCACCTGTCTTGAGTTGCCTTCAAAGCCTTATGTCCTTCTCGACACGAACCTGAGCATGCTCCATTTCACGCTTCTTGTGTTCTGCGGTGGCCACAAGACGCTGCTGTTGGCTTAGCCTCTCTTGCAATAATCTCTTGTCCTCCTAAAATGAAAATAAAGAATCGTTAGAGGCTTAGCTAAAAGCATAGCAGCTACATGTTTGAAAACTGATAAAGGCCCCGAGATAAATAGCCGAGATGGATAAGAACTTTTCTAGTGAGAAGTCTTATAAGGTTTATTATGGATCTTCGTTGAAACACAACTACTGCTAATAGCAGAATTCTCGCAGCGAAGAGATCAATGCAGAATATGACCTGTTATTTTGCTAATTAGAAATGGAAAATATTTTAAAATTTTGATGAAAATGCAGACGCTTTGCTTTGTTAATTATAAGAAGCATCAACTTAACGTTTGCTAGAGCAAGATATCGGGACAATCATCCGTCATTTTGAAATTTGACAAGGTTTCCATTTTGTGCAGGACTACAGTTGCTTACAATGTTTTAAATCAAGCACCTTTGAAACTGATATGTTTTCCAATAGAAAATCAAGGAACACTTGATTTGCATATGAGAGAATCAAGTTTATTTCAGATGCAGGTAGCTAAGCTTGCCATTATGCGTTTTCTTAGACCGTTGTAGCCTAATACTGCTCCCTGAACAGGCCTGAGTGGATTAAAAACTTATTTGGGACCAATTTTAACCAAAACCATGGGCTAACTGTTAAGCTCTTTCAAATTTTTGGTCGATTTTGAAGAAAAATTATTTTGGTTACTTTATGCGTTTTCTAAGGCTAATAAACCCGTATATTGCTCATTAAAACGGTCTTGACTGGATGAAAAGCATATTTGGGACTATCATTTTGCATCAATTTCGACTAAAAACCATAGGCTAACCATAAGGCATTTTTTAATCTTTGGCTGATTTTGACGAAAGTTTCTTTTCATAATTTTATGCAGTTTCTAAGGCTATTATGGCCTAATATTGCTTCCTGGACAGTTCTGAGTTGAATAAAAGCTTATTTTAGAAACTTTATTTTGGACAAATTATGACCCAAAGCCATTGGCAAACTATCAGGCTATATTCCAATTTCGGGTTGATTTATGAGAATAACTTTTTTGTGATTTTATTTGTTTTATAAGGCTATTCGAGCCAAATATTGCTTCCTGAGAAGTCCTGCGTGGATTCTAAGTCAGATGGATTTTAAGAAATGTTTTGGTGATTTTGTGCATTTTCTATGGCTATTAAGCTTCCTGAACAGTCCTGAGTCAATGAAAAGCATAATTGGAAAACTTTAATTTGGACAAATTTTGACCAAAAACCATGGGCTAACCATCAGGCTTTTTCAAGACTTGGCTGATTTTGAAGTAAGTTTCTTTGGGTGATTTTATGTAGTTTCTAAAGCTATTATAGCATAATATTGCACCTAGAAAGTCCTGATTTGATTAAGCCCATTCAGAACAATTTATTGTTGACCAACTATGACTAGAAACCATGGGCTAAATATCAGGCTTTTTCAATTTTTGGTGATCTTATGCGTTTTCTAAGGCGGTTATAGCTGAATATTGCTTCCTTAACAATGCTGAGACGGTAAGACGCCTATTTGGAACCATCAATTATGCAAAATTATTAACAAAAAACCATGGGCTAACCATCAGGCTTTTCCCCAAATATGTTTCCTAGGGCTATTATAGCCTAATATCCGCTCCCTGGACAGTCCTGAGTAGATTTAATATTCTGAACCATTCAATCTTGGGCAAATTTCGACAAAAGACCAGGGGCAAGGCATGAGGTATATTTCAATTCTTTTGTTGATTATTTTTCAAATCTGATTCTTTATCTGAATCTGAAAGTTATTTTGACCCTGAGCCTCTACTAACGGATTAAAAGCTTTTTTGGAATCACTTTTGCTAATCTTGACAAAAAACCATACAGAAGAGTTTGATTTTATGAGAAATATTGTTGGTGATTTTATTAGAGGTGATTTTATGGCTGCTGATGCTCCCAGAATGGATTAAAGCTTATTTTGAATTATTTGTTTTTTGCCATTTTTGACTGAAAATCATGAAATTAAGAGAAATTTACATGAATTCATACAAGATCTATAGAATTCATGGACATCATCAGTGCTTCCACTTTCTTTAAGGCAAATCTTATATTTTTCTCTTCCTTTTCCTACAGTTTCCTTCTTCTTTCTCTCAAATTTCTATCTAAAAGCTAAATTTGAAAATTATTTTTTCGACCAAAATTGTAATGCTGCATAGTGAGGGCCAAATGTCTCACAAATGTTTTCTGAAATTACCTGGATTTAGCCACATTTGGAAAGCAACAAGAGCTAAGCAGTGGTGATTTCTAGGGGCTCAGGAGGGTGGATGAACCCCCCTTGTTAATGTTAGAATATATGCTGAGATTTGGATTATTTTCTCTGGATACTTTTTTCTATTTCTTTTCCCAAATTATATTTGGTTTTACTCTATGAACTAAAAATCCAGTTGCTTTCTTCTGTTTTCACTGTTTCTATACGGATTAAAACGTTTGTAACTTTCTTTCCATGGTGGTGGTTTGTGTGTGAGCACTGGTTTCATGCATTTCACGTATGATCATGAAAAATGGGCGTGGTCACAAAAAAAATATTAAATCATGAAATACTAGAGCTTCTCCTCACCTTATGTTTGGTGGTGTATCCAGAATCACCATGTCTCTCTTATACCAGCTTGCTATAAGGGCTGCAATATATTTGAGCTGATATTTTATTGTATGAATTCACTCCCTCCGAATCTGCAGCATTGTTTGAATAAAACATACCACTTTACGCAGCTCTGAACGACAAAGACGGCTTCTTTCCCCGATGCTTTCTGACTCCATCTCCATCATAATGTTGGGTCAGTAGGCTCTATCATTAGGTTAGGCCAAAACGCTTTTCAATCTCGAAATGCATTGTGGGATACAGAGGCAGCCCAAACCGAAAAAGCGATTGTTTCAAACAGAGGTTGAAACGTAAAACAGGATTCTAGCCACCTATCTATAAGCTTCCATAAGAATGGATCGCTAGCGTATGCGCCACAAGTCAAGAAGCATTAAGCTTTCCTCGATATCCGGTATCCCATGTTGCAAAATGCGTCCGACTCCGAATACCGGTGAAATATACCGAACTAATCCTTAAAGCCTCGTCCGATAATGGACGCTTTTGCAAGGATCAGCCCGGGGCATTTTGAAATCTCTTGCGGGGTTATTTTGTGACCGTTGGGTACTTTTGATTAATGATGGAAATGAGCTTATTCCCAAGCATCATGTGGTGTTTAATGATACTTTATTTCAGACCGACTATAAGGCTCTGTGTCGGTTGATTTTATGATGAATAATTATTGTTAATATGTTTTGTTTGATGTTTGTTTGATGTTTTGTTTTGTAGTAAGGTTTAGCTTCATCAAATCAAATGTCACCAACGCAGAATCCAACGCAGACTTTGTTCCTATTTATGAATAACCACAACAAAAAGTTCCATTGGAAGTTCGCCCAGCAGTGTCCAAGTTACAAAATATTATTATAAGTATTCGTCTTCCTTCAATGACTTACTTTCAGGTTAATGTCCATAACGAAAGTAATTTCAAATAAGTACCTATAAGATTAAAAGCAACAATATAGGCCATGAAACTAGCAAAAGCTCTTCAGTAAAAAGGGTCATATGGGGAAGGAGTCAAGTTCCCATATTCCCTTATAGAAATTGCAAATGTTCCCTCATTTTTCTAAGAAGATATGTTGATATTTTGTGTTCCCTGATCCCTGCTTGCTATCAATGTTCGCTTGTTTCTTGTTTCATTTGTTTCATGTTCCCTTATTTCCTTTTTGATTTTGGGTATGTTCCCCTGGTCCCTGGAACCCCTATATGACCCTCAGTAAAACCATCATCAGTCAGTTCTAGTAAAATTATGATATTTCCAATCATTTTCCTAATCCTGCTTTTCTGCTTTTTATCAAAAATAATCGGAAGATGTTTTGAAAAGTTCCTTGTCACAGCTCGGAACATTTTTAGGGACGACCAGTGTCAAAAAAACAAATATTCATGCCACTAGTACAAATTATACCAAAATATGGTAAATCGTAGATATATTTGACAAAGTTGAAAAGAGATTTTTGAATTTGAAATGTTCACTCAACATTTTATGAGCTTCAGGTTGATTACAGAGCTTGCGCTGAGTGAAGGATTGTCGTTAAAAAAAACCAAAAGGCCCCATATTCCCATCCAAAACTTTCTCGAATTGTTGGCAACCAACACAGCTTTGGAGCTTGCTCCGCTTTTTCAAATATTTGGAGTTTTTCCTTATTATGAATCACAGTTCAGCACAGTTCATTTTATCTTTACGTCATTGTAACTGTTGTGACGTATGGTCCAAAGATGGACAACGAAGAACACGAAAACGGATCTTTAAATCCTTTGATTATCCAGGGGGTAGCAGTATATCACATATCGTCTATATAAGTTTTCAAAACTAGCTAATATGGAAAAGAAGAGAAAAATTATAGATAAATTGAATATTTTTGAGAGTTAAGACGATTCGAGTAACTCTTTTGGCCAAAAAGAGATTAGAAATATATCAAATTTAATTTAACATGTCACAATTTTAAATTTTCCTAGCTTACCCCCGGGATTTCTGCTTGGGCAGATATATTTGGGTCGTTTGTTGTATGAAGTCCTCCGTGCGGTGCCGCGGAATTAGTGCTGCCACTCATAAGAATTTCTATCTACAGTTGAGATTTTCGGTAGGGAAAGTGGGTTGTAAGGAAACGAAAGGGAACGGAAAACCGGTATATAAATCTTGACGAAATTTACGGTCTTTTGATCAAATTTGTCGGTAGATTTCATCAGAAATAAAATTTCAGGCCATGAATTGATCAAAGAATTCTAAAAACCTTTTATTGCATAATTTGTGAAAAACTTTGTATCAATTTTCTTTGTTGTAAAACGTTGAGTAGATGCGAATTAAAAGGTACTTTAAAAATAATTCAAAGCTTTTATTGTGAGGTAGACTAGTGATGCTTTTGTGTATCTATTGCAGAGAAAATGTAGGTTTTTATGAAGTATTTGTTTGGATTTGCGGGTTGTGGGGTTGTGGGGTGGGTGTAAAAACCTTTGATTTCTGTGTTTGTTTTGCGTAGGGATGAATTTACAATGCGGTAGGTGGAAGTCTTAAATTGTGCATGGAAGCACTGGTCGCGAACTCGAAGCATTTTTATTTACCAAAGAAACGCTATAAAGGAAGCAGGCCGATTCATTCTACTAAAAATATGCTCGCTATCTTGTTATCTTGATGATAACAACTAGAACTTGGCATAGTTTGTATTTTATTAAGTAGCATGAAGTTATATAAATGTTATTTCCTTTTCATAGGCTTGATTTTACATTGTGTCTTCGGCAGGCAACGAAACACAGGACATGTTAGGCCCGAAGAACAGGAGCCTGTATTCACAAATAGATGGGCTGTACACACAGAACATGGAGTAGAAAAAGCAGAAGAACTAGCTCTTAAACATGGCTTTAAGTTCCATGGCCAAATTGGAGGATTGAAAGACTATTATTTGTTCGAACACAGCGCCGTTCAAACTCGAAGTAGGCGAAGTTTAGAACACCATAACCGACTGTCAAACGAACCGATTGTCCGTTGGGTTGAGCAGCAGAAAGTATTAAAAAGAACTAAGAGAGAGTTTAGGGATTTCACAGATCCTCTTTTCAAAGATCAATGGTACTTGAAAAACCGGGGTGAGTATCAAATCTAATATTTTTACTGTGCAGGGATGGCGTCTTGGTTGGATCACTCAACCCTTGTTCAAAGGGTCGTGGGTTCAAGCCCACCTAAATGACTTCACAGCTCCTCTTTAAGATCAATCCTATTTGAAAAACTGGCATCAGTAAAAATCTTATCCATGAGTTCAGTGGGCCCTTTGTGCTTTGCACATTAACCAATAAATTCTATCATTGATCAACTTTACTTCGTGGTCGACAAGGCCATGTCACCTAACCACCAAAATAATTTCTTAAAAGCTTTCGATGTTTTGAAGACAACTTTCTGGTCTTCTGTTTAGCTTATCCACTTTGGGTTTTCAAAGATCAAACAAATCCGTTTTATTGTTAAATAAACATAGTTTTCAGATAACATAAAAAGGGATTTGAACAGTTTTGTGGAGAAGTTCCGTCTTGCTAATTATATTCCGGTCGGAATCAAATGGCAAATGCGTCAGATGGTTTAAGGAAATTACGACACAATATTCAACATAATTTATTTGCTTAAAGGCTTTTTCTATTCTTAATGATAAAACCATTTTAGGATATTTTTAGAAATGAACTAACTGAGAGATTTAGATTGTGGATAAACAGATTCAACAAAAGAATGTTCGAAGATTAAATGAAACTAAGGAACTTTTTACTCATGTCAATCCATCTACCTTACTACTAGGGCCAAATTTACTTTCAAGTCTCTAGAATATTCAAAAATAAACTCAGCTTAGTTCAAAAACTTTCTGAAAATGAGAATTATGTTAAGTAAAAAATTTGTGCTCTAAAACCAGGGTCAAATCACGAAAAATCTTGTAAACTTTGACTGAAGATCTCTGAAAATCTGTAAAGATCCCACAAATTAAAGATCTTAAAAATCACATAAAATTTTTATATAAAATCATGTTACTTTTTGAGAAAATCATCTATTAAAAAAGTATATGGTTTAAGACATTGCTAGGAAATTCCTTGCACTTCACAGTCATGTTTCCTTTCAGGCAAGAAGCAATGTTTCTCAGCTGAAATCGCTTTTGAGACAGATATGTTTAGTGACCTCAAAGTACACTAGAGGCATTTCTACAAGAAAGGTTACTGTGGCATGACATGAAACCCTACCCTGTTCAAATACAAAGCAACACTCTTAAGAAATTCAAGACCACTATTTGACTTGCTTGATACTGTGTCAACCAAACCTTACACCATATGACTAGTTGACGGATCCTTTTCACATCATCTATGCTTTCGAATCTGGAATACCTGAAAAGCTTAAGACATGAAACAGAGCGCCAACCAGCAGTGGGAGAGGATGATAGGTTGATAATGAATAAAGATGGTGATATATGATGTGATGTTAAGACAGGATCTGGTGACATTGATGTCATAGATCCTCGTAATCATTTGCTTTCCATTACAGTGTTTAGAGAGCTTCATTTCATGAATATCTCATTTCTCCTCTTTCTTGGAGGCTCATGGAAGCTATTTCTTGGATAAAAAAAGGTCAATAACACAGATCAGTTAACGTTGTTTATCTGGTTATAGTCACATGTCCATTGTGACACCCTTTCAAAATCATATGCTTCAGTGTTTCCAGAGTCTTGTTTCGTAAATACCTTATTTCTTCTCTTTCTTGGAAGCTACTTTTTGGTTAACAGAAGGTCAATAGACAAATTCAGCTAATGTTGTTTATCCGTTTTGGGTCACATGCATCTCCATTTTGTTGACAAGCTCCTAGCCTAGTGGTGAAGGTGCTGGATTTCAAATCCATGTAGAGCAACCATAATGGTTTCCAATCAACTGAAGGCTGTCAGCAAACTCAGCCTTCCATCCTTCCATGGCCAATTAGTAATTTGGATACCTGTGTTAGAATGTCCTAGGGGAGTATGCTGCAACCCCACATCAGCTTTAAGCTGCTATACTCCAAACTTTGTTAGCAAATAAAGCTGCTTCCTTGCTTGCTATTGGATTTGTAACTCAGCTCAATTGAAAACATGATTGCTGTATTTGATAGAAAGCAAATCTTCATCCAGTGGTAGATTTAAATGAATAAGGAAAAAGGGAACGGATAGGGGGTAGTTAGCCCCTCCTGCCTGACATTCGCGGCTTTTTGATGCCTATCTTTTGGAATTGTTGCACCCCTTTGAAATAGTGATTCTTTGTATTCTGGATGAATACTTTGCATTTGTCACCGCCATCCGAAAGGGCTATAAACAAGGATAGCAGATTTTGCCTTATCCTGAGCATCACCATTGATATAATGAAGAATTAGACTTACTTAGCCAAATGAAGGCTTGCCAGCTAAGCTAGATAATCCAGAGCAATAGGGCTTGTACAAGTTAAGAAAGAAAATAACTGTTGGATCAAAGCAGTCAAAGCTGATATCATCTGATTTCTTAAGAGTCTAACCAACCAATATTTGAAATTCATTTTCCTACTAATTCTCTGACAATCGGACTGCTTGTCTCTCAAACTATTTCCATCTCTGTGAAAAAGTAAATGGTACTCTTTCAAAAACGTTTTTCAGATATATCGAAGGGTAACCCTTACAATGTAATTGCTATCCCAATATAAAAGTAAACCTACAATATCTGAGCCTAGAAGCCGTATTCAGCTTAGCAAATGGGCTCTACTGGTTCCAATGCATTGTTGAACAGTTTTTTAATCAGGATAAAGCAATAGATATGTTGGTTTAACTAAAGCCAAAGAGTTGACACATAGGACTATCTTCTGTTTGTTACTATATTCTGAGATAGGGATAGTACAAAATCACTCCACCCCAAGCTTGAGGATGTATTACCCTGGATCTAAGTCCTGGCTTTGGATTGAGCCCAGAACTTTCCAGCAGAGTGGTTGTACTTTATTTCAAGGCTACTGCATCCACATAGCTATTAGGGGAGACCAGTGGACACTAGCCAGCAACAAATGTCTGATTCTTTTGTTTCCCCGTTGTTCCTATCCCTCTTGAACAATGTGCCAAAACCTAAAGATCACACATTTCCTGCCAAAAATTCTCTTTGCAGATACATACCCCTAAACTGAAAGGAAATCTACCATTTTACTGAGTCTGGTCATTAAATCACTTTCCTTCTTTTCAGGAATAACCCGCTGTAAAGATACAAAAGGAATAAACGTGATTCCAGCCTGGCAAAAAGGCATCACTGGGAAAGGAGTTGTTGTCACCATCTTGGATGACGGTCTTGAGTACACTCATCCAGATTTGAAACGGAATTACGAGCCAGAAGCAAGTTATGATTTCAACTCGGGAGATAATGATCCTTTTCCAGCGTACACAAATGATAACATCAACAAACATGGAACTAGGTGAGTCCTCTCCCTTGTCAATGCTTGTCTACCTTGTTAATTTGTTAGTTTTTATTTATGTTCTGTCTGATATACTAACTTTAATATATATTGGTGACCTTCATGGGTATCGCGCTTGGGGTTTGATAGAGGACTATATATCTGGCTAATTCTCCTTTTAAAAAGTGAAGAAATTTAAGATTAACCTCTGCAATAGAAGTTGTTCTGTTGCACTTTTCCTACCGTAAAGAACTCGAGATAAAGTCTTGTTTGTTCAAAGTCTAACTGATTTCTTGTTTAAAATTTCAAAATCTGGGATCGGGTGATGAGTCTTTCTTTCAAGCTCTGTAGGATCACAACTTAAAAGATTCTAAAAATTACATTGTGCATGATCAAATTAGATTATGCAGAGAGGGCGGACAATGAGGGCTTGAAACTGAGAGCCAATTACAAGTCCACCCACCTCTCAATTAACAATTTTTGATCCTCTCGTTGCTCACATCCCAATTTTGTTGATCTATTTTCCCCACAGAGTTTCAAAAGGAAATTAAGCACCTAACCCAGATTACTTTGCACCTTCTTGCTTCAATTAAATCTAATGATATTTAACAAAAAAGTATGAAGCTACTTGTTAGGCAACCAGAGTCACTGCATTAAAAATGATGGTAAAGTCAGAAATCAAAATCTAGTTGAACCCTAAGTCCTAAGAGCATTCCCTAAATTGCAACCCCACCCTGGTTTTCTCATACCCGGTCGTCTCAGGTATGCTAATTCTATTGTTGACCTAACTGCAGGTTTTCTGATTAGATTATTGCTAGTGAATAACTGTTTACAACATATTGAATTCTGACTGAAGACTTCAAGTGAAACTTATCTTTTAAGTATAATTTCATACGCGCTTTTTTATATGGATAAGAGTTATAGGGTACAATATGCAGAAGATCGGGAGAGTTGACAAATCATTGTTGCAAATTTAAAGGATTTCAAACAGATTTTGTGAAAATTTTGGAAGATTTTGACAGGATTTAAGAAATTTTTCCGTTGGTCCCAAACAAAAGAGAAAATATTTGAAATGAAACAGTAAAATTCACATGATTTGGAAAATTTATGTTGATTAGCAGGAGAAGCATAACCTGCTAATGACACCACTGAGGGAGTTTCTCCTGAAAACCGAACCCCCTTCATAGAAATTATCTATTGTTCTGTTTTCTTCTTTTCCTTAGTGTCTGTTTTCTCATCTTGTTGTTATTGTCATGTATCAACTTGTTGTATTTGATTAGACTTGAAGTATTCATGAGTAGTGGATTTAAAATAATGATGCTTAGCTGGATTCTCGAATCCAAGATGGCTTACATAAAAGAGATAAGGGAGACCCTAAGATAAATTGCTACTTCTCTGGGCTCCTAATAAAAAAGAACAAGTATTACAGGTACCTGTTGTATTGAATGTTAAGTTCTTTCACTGTCTCCTATTTAAGTCTTCGCTTCAAAACTTTTAATTAATGTAGTTCAATGGAGATAATTGACATTGAAAATATCTGCATTGTTTTGCTTTCACTCTTGGGTCTCTAAGAAACACTCCCCTTCCCTTACTTAATATTCATCATTCACAGCATGTATGTAAGGTAGCTGCAATTTGTTATGTAATCTTTTAACTGTGTTTCAAAGGTATATTGTTGATCGAGCCCTTGCTTTCATGTACATTTGCTTCTTTTAAGGTATACTGTAGTTTTCATTTTCGAATTTAGGGACAAGGATGGCCAAGTTGCTATATCACTCAGCTGTCCCCTGCTTTGCTCTTACTCTCAGCCCACCTTCAGCCTTGTTTCATAACTTGCAATCAAAAAAAGAACGATATTTCTCCAAATTTACATAAAATCAATACCTCCTCCACTACGGCAAAAGATTGATCCCCAGAAACTGCTGTTATAACCAGAAACTGCTGTTATAACCAGAAACTGCTTGTTGCTAAATATATTCTCATGAGGACACTCTTTGATTGGTACAGGATTCTAAGAGCAAGGAAAATTGGAGGCATGGCCAACAGAGTAGCCACTAATGTTTTTCAGACAAAAATCTTTATTAGTTATAATGTTTCACTTTGTCTCGATTTTCTCATCAATGGGCTTCAAAAATTTTAATTTTGCCCAACCAGGTTTCGGACCTGAAGCCTTGCCCACCATTAGCCACCACAAAAACTAAATGCATGAATAGGGCAAATTTTTAGCGTTCTAGTTTTCTGGTGTTTTCATCCCAGGCCTATCCACAGCTTAAGCACCAAGCTGTGTTTCGTATTTATTCCTTGTTCAGAACCATTCATAACGGTCCTGGCATTGAGACCTGGTTGAGGAATATTAAAATTGGGTTGGCCCATCATAAGAATAAGATTTTCTTCAGCTAGATAGCCAACTGCTAAAGCATCTTGGCCAATCAAACACAAACGTATGTATGAGTTCTTTTAGAACAGTTCTTACTTCCATTTGGAAATAATGAAATTTATTCTTATTCTGATGAGTGTCTGACGCAAATCTTAAGTTTTTATTATTTTTAGGAGATTCTTTGCCATACTCAAGCTCAGTACCAATCAAAGACTATAAAACTGATTCTCTTTGAATTTCAGATGCGCTGGTGAAGTGGCTGCTGATATCAATAACGGCCAGTGTGGCGTTGGTGTTGCATACAACGCTCGTGTCGGTGGCGTGCGCATGTTGGACGGTGATGTCACAGATGCAGTTGAAGGTGGCTCTCTCAGTTTGAAGCCACAGAAGATAGACATCTATAGCAGCAGTTGGGGGCCTGATGATGATGGAAAGACGGTGGATGGTCCTGGCAAAATGGCAAAAGAGGCTTTCTCTGAAGGTACGGGTTTACATAATAAATCTAAATATAAATAAAAAGCTTAAATAAAAAATTTGAATGATTATTGGTAATGAATAACCAATTACTGACACCTTCATGATGAACCAATACCATCCTACACTAGGCCTAGAATTTACTAGCTCTTAATGTCTAACATGTCCTTGTATTTTTTCTTGGATTTATGATTTCCCTCCGTCTCCTTGTCCAATCTTTGAATTCTTGATTAATTTCTAGGAACCAAACATGGCAGAAACGGAAAAGGATCCATATTCGTTTGGGCAACCGGAAACGGAGGAAAACAAAGGGACTACTGTAGTTGTGATGGTTACATCAACAGCATTTTCACAATTTCCATCGGAGCTGTTGACGACTGTGGCCGGTCACCCTGGTATGCAGAACCGTGTCCAGGCACAATGGCGGTCACATACAGCAGTGGAACAAATGGCGTGAATAAGGAGATTGTGACAACCGACCTGCATCATAAATGCACTGATCAGCATACTGGAACATCAGCTGCTGCACCTTTAGCTGCTGGTTAGTATTGTTTTAGAAGACTGTCAGTCACCATGGGTTTTTTTCTCTTCTAAAACCTAGTTTTGGTGCTGAGTCTGGAGCAACAAATAGTGATAAAAACTTATACAATTTACAAAGATGGAGATAATCTGGTAATTCTTCATACATTGCAGGTCTCATTTCACCTAATGCGTGATAGTTAATAGACAAATACGCTTACCATCTTCATAAGGTACTAGTTTCAATGAATTGGTAGACTAATCGAAGCATTAAATTGATAGTTGATAAACATATACTTTTACCATCTTCATAAGGTATTGGTTCATGCACAAAGCGCAAATAGCCCACTAAATAGGTAGACTAATCAAAGCAGTGAATTGATATTTGATAGGGAAACACGCTTGCCATCTTTGTAAGGTATTTGTTTATGTGCTATGTCACAAAGACTCCACTGAATAGGTAAAATAATCAAACTAGTTCATTGATGGTCGATAGGCAAATGCGCTTACCATCTTAATAAAGTATTGGTTTATATATGCAAAGCTTTAAAGGTCCACTGAATAGGTAGACTAATCAAAGTAGTGCAACCCTGGTAATTCCTGTTCCTGTGACCACACCTTGTGACTCCTTTTGTCTTTTTGCCTTGAGTTACACAAGGCTATCAAATTCTAAATTCCCAAAATCCATGATTAAGAAATGAAAAATGGAATCAAATGTTTAACCAACCATATCAACTCGTTCTCCCCAAAGTTTGTTATCACTAGGTCACTTGGTTTATAACAAAAGAGTTTGAAGCTTGCTCTCTCTACCTGCATTGTTTTATATTTCTTATCTGATATCATGTCTCCTATTTCATTCACAGGTATATTTGCACTGGTGCTTGAGGCAAACCCTGACCTGACATGGCGAGACTTGCAGCACCTTGTCGTCCGCAACAGCACCATCATTAGCCCAGAGGACGTCGACTGGCAGAAAAACAAAGCCGGTCATCAAGTGAACCCAAAGTTTGGCTTCGGCGTATTAGACACAGCCGCCCTGGTTAATGCTGCTACCTCAAAGACGTGGAAGACTGCAGGTAAGCAACACATTTGTAAAAGTAAGCACAAAATTGAAAGCAGAACCATCCCGCCATGGCACACGATCACGTCCAAGATTTACACCAGTGGATGCGCTGGACAGCCTTCATGTGTCAACCAGCTGGAGCATGTGCATGCCTATGTCACACTGAAACATCCATCTAGAGGGGGCTTGGTTATCAAACTTAAGTCACCATCTGGAGTCGTCTCTCCGCTTCTATGGAGAAGAGAGCACGATACCAGCCGGGAGGGGTTCACTCACTGGCCCTTTTTGACTGTTTTCAACTGGGACGAGAACCCTGCCGGAACCTGGGAGCTGACTATCAAGGACACATCTGGCAAAGCTGGGACACTTCTTGAGTGGAACCTAGATGTGTATGGGACATGCGACGAGAGCCTGTATATTCCTGTGGATGAAGAAAAGACGTGTATTGACGAATGTGTTAAAGGTTGCCCCCATCCGTTTTCTGAGAAGTGCGTTGGGTGCAAGAAGTATTGTGATTGCGAGGCGGGGGTATGCGTGTCCCAATGCAGCAAGCAGCTTCAGGTGGATCATGAAAGACGTCACTGCCGAAGGGCTCTGGAGCCCCCAGTCGTCCTTTCTAAGTATAACGACCCATCGGAGCATGAAAAACGGGAGTCGACACCCAAAGAGCTACCCTCCAAAAAAGTCAACCGCCCATTATTGGAGATATCCATGCCTGCTAAGTTTGCCGTCATTGCCCTCTCAGCAGCAGTTTTTATAGCTCTCACTGCAGCCATTGGTTACTTCATACTTGGGCTGCCAAAGACGCGGAAGAATCGGGACGCGGTCAATTATCATCAAGTTGGGAAATCGGCTGGAACTTACATTGTACCTCTGAGTAGGTCACGTGAGGGAAGTGTCCAGGACCAGGATGAGACAATCTAGTAGGTACCGTAGTAATTATTGACCTGGTATTGCTTGAAATTCTTTTGTTGCCATGAAACTCAAATACTGTACTTAAAGGAGGTAAATTTTAACAGAAATAACTTGAAAAATCCACAATGTTTGAAATTTAATAAAAAGAAATTTCTGCGATCATGTTTTAGTGATTTCGCCGAAAAATTGACGTGCTTCCACCACTCGATAGCGAAGTTACATGTTTCAGTGCCTCTCATCTCTAAAGGTATTTTAAAAGCCGAAAACGTTTTCCCGCTTATTAGTTCCTCATTTTGAATCGTTCAAATATCAATTAAAAAACCCTCTCAACATCAATGCTTTGCAGGCACAGACCTGGGTTTCTGTTATACAAAAACATCGTCTTGTGTTTTATTCGGATGGGATTATCCAAATTGGTGAATTGATTAAACATTGAGAAACAATCAAGGATAAAATTTCCATAATTTACTTCATTTTCTTTCAAATTATGAAATTTCATGGAACGAGAGAACAACTTGATTAAGGTAGGCCTTCATCTTGACTGAGAGTCTTAAAGCAATATGAACCTAAGATGAAATTTTTGTGGACTCTCAAATTCATCAAATCCAGAATTTTCGTTATGAATCAAAAGCTCGTCTTGAAGAAGCTCAGCTGTATTTCCAAGAATTTCATCATCAAGTCTTTTCTTGCAATGGATGACTTTCAAAATAATTCCACCATCATAGATTACTACCAATCTTCCCCTGGCGCAAAGGAATCTGGGAAATACTATTCCAGGATCCATTACAAATTATAAGACAACGCAATGCATTACGGGATAGCCACGGGAGAGAATTGAATTGATCCAAGATGGCAGAATTATTTGCAAAGTGGTTCATTCTATGAATTAAAACATGGTTTTATTTTAACCGAACTTGTATGAATTGTCAATAAAAGTTGGGCCAAATTGGCAACTTTTGATTTTTACACGACTCTTTCCTGACTCTCACTAGCTAATATTGCTGGAAGGGAAGAGCACAAGTAACTGTGAGCACTCTGTTGCGAAATAAAGTTCAATGTTGTCAATATAAATGTTGCGAGTTGTGCGAAAAGTGCCTTGCCAAGATGTTCTTCAGTTTCGCCATGAAGCATAAGCAAATCGCGGACAAAATTTGGTTTTCGGGTTGTCTCTTTCATTTGGTACGCGGCTTTGTTTCATTCCTGATCAAAATGAAATTGTTTCAAAATTTGTTCCACCGTGGAGCTTAGCAGTTCGGCGATCAAACTGGAAAATTTTTGTACATCATTTCGAAAATCTTGCTGTCAACCCAGCCATATTTTTCAGTTTCGTCAGGCTGTTATGATACGAAGTAGTCGAGTGTGCTCTCTTCCTCGTGTATTAGGCCTTTTGTTTTGGAAATTATCTTATCACTGCTTTGTCTCGAGCTGTTTATTCCTACAAAATGGTATAAACGAGTTGATAGAGAAAATCTTTCTTTGACTTGCAAATATTTGTGTGAAATAATTAAGCCTTAGCAGGACTCGCACCATGACCTTAGCGTTCCTATCATCTAATCTATCGGGACTGAGTGTATAAAATGAATGAAAGTCACCAAGTTTTTATAATACTTACGTGCCATAAGTGTGAAAGTAAAGGAAGCAAGAATTTGGATTTATCACCCTTTTCTGACTATAAACACATCATTTCCTGAAACTATTATTCACAAAGATAAAACGAGAACGAAGTAGCTATGTAGCTATGTGAACGATTAATTCCAAACAGCGACATAAACAATAACAATACGGGTCACGGCACCAATTTGTTAAAGTATAGGAAGCAATAATGTCGATATATGACACCAATTAGAAGTTTTGAATCGAAGTCCTTCTCGGTCATTTTATTTTGCACAATCGATTTTACGAAAACCCTGCTTCTTCTCGTATTATTTTATGGTGATATTTTAATTAATGTTAATTTCAAATATATTCAAATTATGTTATTCATTTTTAAGAAAATATTTTAACTCCTTTTCGCTTAAAAATATGTTCATCTTTCCTAATTTACTTTTGGGAAAATTTGCACTGGCGTCAGATGTTCAAAGGTCACATGTATGTCACATGTTAAGTCACATGTTAAGTCACATGACATCAATTGATCCCTGCACTAGACTTTTAAATATGACGCCCTTCTTATGAAAAATGAGTGGTTGCCCTTGTGTATAAAAATTGCATAAACTTTATTGGAAAACGTTAAAAAGATAAATAGTTTTTCTCTTTCTTGTAAGCATTTCAGTGGTGAAAATATATGAAAGTGAAATTGTAACTTTTGTATTCTTGGTTTTATTAATGCGATATATACGAGAGAGAGAAATTATTGTATTTTCGTTTTGGTGTGATTCTGTTAACCGGGCTTATCCAATTACACGAAATGAAATAAGACCAATTTACCAGAACAAAGTATAAACGTTTGCTAAGACACTTTAAATGTTATTGCTCTACCATGAGTGGGGCATACCTAGGCCTCCGTACATTCGTAAGAATTGAAATTGTTCTGTGTTGATTTCAATCTCAAATTCTTCAAAATATTTCTTTGTCGAACAGGTTTAACTAATTTTGCTCCCAATGACCATGTCTGTATGTTGTTTGATGTCGCTATTTGTAGTGGAAAATTCCTTCTTCGATGCCACATCAAACACTGGGTAGGTAGTTGGGTTATTGATGGGCCTAAACTATAAACACAAACAAATCGGTACAGGACTTGAGAATGGTAAGACAAATGGGAAACAAAGCAAACCATGATAACTACTGAAGCTTTGCGTCTCACACTCATCAGAGTAGTGCATCAGAACAGTCTTTGATCGTACAGAACTTGAGGATGGTGAAGAAAATCGGAAACATAGCGAAACATAATAACTACTGAAGCTTTGCGTTTGACACTCATCAGAGTAGTGTGTCAGAACAGTCTTTGATCGGTACAGAACTTGAGAATGCTGAGGGAAATTAGAAACATAGCGAAACATGATAACTACTGAAGTTTGTGTCTGACACTCATCAGAGTAGAACGTCAGAACAGCCTTTATTTGGTACAGACATTGATGTTGAGGAGAATCGGAAACATAGCGAGACATAATAACTACTTTAAGCTCTAGTCAATATACAGACAATATAAACCCTAGTCTTCTGCGTTGCAGGCAATAATTCTAACATTGAACCTCCAATGTTTTGTGTTAAATTGATGTTCAACTAGTTTTGTAATTCACTGAGCTACCGATGCTTCGAATTAAATCTAAATTACGAGTTCCTCTAATTACGGTTGATAGTTCATATTTATTTTAGAAGATATCTTGCACCATAATATTGACTATCATTTCTGTTAGAAGTATTTATTTATATTAATACTAGAGAAAATTCAGGAAATATTCTTGTAAAATCTGTGAGCAAACTGATAAATATGCAAATTAATATGATAAATATGTACATCTTTTCAATAAGCTTTCATATAATACATCTAAGATATTTGAAATAAACTCTAGACTAGTGTACACTGTACATATATACCTTCAGCAATCAGGCAGTACTGGGAAAGAAAGGCACTCCTCTATCAACATTCCCTAGCTTTGCAGGGGTTTTTAAAGACAAAAAACTATTACCCTCTGTGTTTTAATAGGGAAAACTGTCACTCATTAATGTTTTTGAACTAAATTTCTCATCCAGTTTGGATTTTTTTCCGAGTATCTATGGTATAATTCATCAATAAACATATTGCCTTTGGCACTAAAATGTTTGCTGCAGAAGGGCAGGAAAATTTTGAGTTTTAATCCTTGTAGGTGGGTGGCTGTACGATGGCCTATTTAGCGTTATTTCATCTTCAGAATCTCCTTTTTCATCATTCCTAGCTAGTAGCTACTTACGCAATTTGGAACTGCATGCACAATATTTTCTTTAGAACTACAGAAAGTGTTAAGAACTGCAGATTTTGTGTAGAGGTGCCCATTAAAAAAGCTCTAGCTTTGAGCTCGGCTTATCACTTAAAGTTTAAAAAGCCTTTCGGATCGATATTCAGTTTCTTTTGCAATGCTGATGTCGTCTTTTTTAATTCTCGTTCAATCTGATCCAATTTATACTCCTCCCTCCTGAAAGAACTTTCCAATGAATTCCTTCGCGGTGCCTGAGAAATGACCGTACTCTTTGATTTATCAAGTGGTGCCATCTTAGCTGAAAACGGCCTTTGGGACCTTTTTGATATCTGCACTTTGAAGTCACTGCCTACATGAGGGCCTAGAAAATCAAATGTGACTTGGGTTAGAGCAACAGTGACTTGTGAGGTATGGAATCAGTTAAGAGTGATGGACTCGCAGTTTTTGACAAGGTCGCTGTCATCTATATGCATGACTGACATGCAAATATTGGTACGATAGTACAGAAATACGTGATACTAAAAATATTAGGATAAGCTAAAGAGTCGAGATAGATGTGTAGAATTTATATATTGCCATCTTAAAAAACTTTTACACAATTTTTGCACACTGAGGCCTTTGAAGCTAATGCTATCATCAGAGTGTGACTTACATGGAAAATTACGATTATTTGTGATACTCAAGGATAAGATATATTTTAAGCATTATTAGATTACGTGTTACAAAGGGCGTGTTCTGTCCTGAAAAGTGTTTCCACGTAAAAGGTCAACGGTTTTGTTGAGTAATTTGTTCACATAAACACGTAAATCTCAAAAAAGGTTCTACTAAATTCTTATAGTTGGTAGCTACAAGAATCAAAAACGTGTTTTAGAAAGTTGAATATCGAGACTTCAGTTCTTGATTCCATTCTTTGTCTTTTGATGCTTACCATTACCATTCTATTTGGGCTATTGGGGCTATAATAGAGTTGCATTTAAAATGAAGAGAAAATAGTCCACTCATCCACTCACACCAAACATGAAAGTACTTACGTGAAGTTTTGGGTCTTGGGGGTTTTGTCAAACTGGCTTTAGCTGACATTGGCTAAAAAATAAATGGTAAAAATATTTCAAACTTCGGACTCTTTTCTGATAATATAACTAATAGTATGAGAAAATCTGTATCAACTTCTTATAAGGTGCAATGCAAAGTAAAACAAGCAAAGAATAAAAAAGGAAATATTTGGCCATATTTAGTAACAGCTACCTTTTCGATAGTAGATTTAGCTTTTTGTAGTTCCCCTGAAACGAAGAATAATATTTTTCATCAAAACTCCACAAAACCCTAAAAACAATATTCATACAAATATTTTCCAATATAGTCGTACAGTGTCATGTGAATATCGGGAAATGAAATAAGACATGTATGATAGAGACAAAACTATGATGGTAAATAAGGTAATTTATGGACAATCAAGGCAAGGTAGTTTGGCATCCGTTCAGCAAGAAGGACAACCAGATTTGTCTATTTGAGAGGATTTCTCTTTTTTCACAAGAAAGTTTAGAAGAAGAGGAAATAAGAAATGCATAATCTGAATACGTTGTGATCATGTTCTGAAATATTTGCTTGAAGAAACTTTGTGAAACTATGCTATATGCAAAAATATCAAATTAAACCTTAACAGATGTGAAGCTTGAGCTATAACGGAATGGGTAAAATGTTTAAGTACATACTGGCAATATTCTATACCTTTTGTTTTCTGTTTAGGCAGTGCATCTGGCAATTCCTACACAAAATGAAAAAAAATCACGACAAACGATTCAAAGCAATCTGTGACATTTATTCGGTGTTGATAAATGCTACATTTACTATGTTTCCATAGTCAGAGACTGTCTACTGATTGGTGAAAATCCAATGTTTATGTCTGGACTGATGTTGTTCAAATGTCATTAAAATATATTAATCTGTTAAACCCAAAAGAAATACCATAAGTCATTGATTTTATATCTACACCTTTAGGTACGAAATATTATTTGTTACACCAAAAAGAGATGATGGCTATTTTTAATAGTCTTTTTAGATTGATACATGGGAGTCTGAATCAATGTTGGTCCTATAAAAGTAATACAAACGGCAAGCTGATGAACAAAAACATAGCCATACAGTTTTTCTTGATGCCCTGATAACAATGATATTTTGTCGGGATACGGATGATTGAATCATGGAATGGGATATGATGGAAGACAGATCTCTCCTGAAACTTTGCCCTGCTAAATGTTATCAAAGGCTTGTCATCATAAGTGGTAACTATCATGTCAAATATTGGGTCCTGATAACAATTTTAAAATGTCTTTTAGGAAATTAGATAACCACAAACTGATTTTTCTTATATACGAGAAACCATCCAAAGTTACCCAATGATGGTAGAGGGATTTCTCCTGAAACATTGCCCTACTAAATATCATCAAAGGCTTGTCATGATACGTAGTAAATCATGGGGCATATCTCTCCCTTTCAAAGCAAGATCTTTTCAAGAACAAAAGGATTCTTAGTGACTGATGTGATGTTTTTGACATTTTCAATTCTAAAGTCTGAATTTATTGTTTGATGGATGGGTGGTCCCCCATTCTCACCTTCTTCATGGCCACTCTTGATGCTTCTACAGCGAAGTCAACATCCAAATCATTTTGATTTTTGTGTTCTGACAGAGACGCTGCATCTTGGGCTTCTTTGGCAAGATAATGTGATTTAATGATTGCTTGCTTTTCGTTCAGTTTTTCTTTCTGCTGTTTTATCTGCTCTCTTAAGTCATGATTTGACTTTTGTCTCATGTCTTCGTCTTCCTAGGATGAAAGGAAATCATGAAGGTCTGTTTACATAGACTAAATGGACTAAGAAAGTCGGTACCAACGTGCAGCAGTATACGACAAGTTCTTCAGACCACTTATTTCCACTGAGTACATTAGGGAACATTATTGATGACAACCTAACTGTCTTTCAGAAAAAAAAGGAGAATATGCAATTGTAGGCCTATTGTGTACCTGAGGGAAATATGCAATTGTATGATTAATAAGAGGGCGGAGGGGCTGGAGGGTAATTGCCCCCTCTCCCAGTTACTATGTTAAAAAAGGCCCTGTTACAGCATATTTGATGTCTTAAAAGCTAATTCATTTTGGATGCTGGTTTTTTTGCAACTTCATCTAAATATAAAAATGCTAATGTTAAATCCACTTTTTATTTCCTTTTGAGGAAAATCGGAGAGATTCTACTTTCACAGAATGTGGAAGGACTTCATTGGAAGGTTTGACTGTTTCCCTTCGAGTTAAAAATGAGATTGCAGAACTCAGCAAAAATAAAAAAAGATTAGTTGTCATTATGTTTCACTTTGCCTCTAATTCCTCTTGCTATCTTGAAGTTCTGTACAGATCAAAGACTGTCATAAGGGTGTTGACTGTAGCAAGAGATTGCTTGAATTCAGAATAACGTTATTCGGGTTAAAATTCTCAAATCTATATCAATATTTACACAAATCAATAACAAACCTTGAGTTTCTTTAACATCTGTCTTGATATTGAGCAAGCAATGTCATCCGTTGATCTCATGGACGGATCTTGTGAAAAACCATCAAGTTGTTTGTCAAGAAACTTCTCTCTTGTTTTTAGGTAAGTGAGCTGTTTAAACTTCCTTTCTTGTTCTCTTTTTACGTACATTTTGTTGATCAAGCCTATCGTCAAACTCGCCCAGTTGTTCACAGCAGCTGACTAAAAGAACAAAAGTGCTTTAAAAGTGGTGTAACAGTGAAGTGCATTCAATAGTTGTTTATTGTTGTTAATTATTAGTTGACAAGTAAATATGTTATCTTTGTAAGGTATTGGTTTATGCGCAAAACACAGGCTTACTGAATAGGTAGACTGATTGAGCCTTTGATAGTTGATAGGCAAACGCAAATACCTTAACTATCTTTGTAAGGTATTGGTTTATGTAAAAAGAACAAAGGGCCCACTACAAAAGGTAGATTAATCGCGCAGTGTGACCTTTGTCTTTCCCCTAGATGTTATTGCAGGAAATTATAGTTTCCTGATGTGTATATATTCTGTTTTTTGTTGCACAATCGAAAGCTTATGAGATGCAAGAATATTGCAGAAATCTAGACTCAGGATAAGAACCTATTCAACTTGCTAACATATTTCACATACACTTTGAAAAAATAATGTCATTATTATTACCTTGGGAACAGCAACAAGTTCATCAGCATCTCCTCTAACTTCCAGGTTTGGCGGGGCAACACCTAGAATATATTAACTTTTACACATTAAGCTTAAAATTACTACTATAAGTACTACTCAACCCAAAATTGCATCTTCAAGGGACACAATAACGTTTTCACAAATGTTGAATGTCTATTAATTGTCAAAAATTACCAGACCATGGAAGGCTATGTCCAAAGATTTCATAAAATATCTTGAAATTACAATGAAATTCTAATGTCTGATTCAACAGAATTTTGCAGCATTGACCATTCCTGATATTCACCACATCTCAAACTATTTTTGGATGTTTCTTGTGACTGATAAAAAGCACATAGACTTCGCTTAGTTTTATTACTAAAGATTCATGGAAAAGAATTTGTCGGACTGCATATTACCAAATATTTTTCTTTACATACCCACAATGTTTGCAACATGTACTGAAGCTTCTACATCTCCAACCCAAGCCCTAGAAGATTCAAGAACAATACAACAACTACTCTGAGTTTCATTTAAAACTGTTTAAAACTGAAAACGAGTGAGGTTGCCACAATCAGCCTCTTTTTATTAGACAAGATACCAGTCTTCTCTAAAGGGGCAAAAAACTACCAAATTTTGGAGGCAGAAATTTGGACAGGGATCTTTAGATAAAATTTTTGTACTGAAAAAGGAAAGGTATCAATCAGGGTCAGATTCTGAATTCTTAGAAGAGGGAGCATAATATGTATACCTAAGGACCACACTGCAGACTATGGCACTTGCACATCTGGGTTAGATGATAGGTTCAAACGAAAGAAAGATGCTCACGATCATCAGAGATCTTGTTGGAAACTGCCATACTCTGCAGACAGGCATATGGATAATATGATATGAAAATGGTGCTTAATTGAGCTTCTTCTATCGTTGCAGTGCAAGAATAGAGAGGGAAGGAGTGTGTCTATTAGGCCCCCTGGATCTGGTCTCATAATCTGCTCACAACTCAACTATAGGCCTTCTTGAAGGTGATCTGACCTTTGTTTACATCAACAGACTGGTCCAAACGTAGTTTACTACTATCATATTAATTTATATACACATTATTCATAAGGATATGTATGCTAATAATGATCAGTGCAGACGAGCTTACGCAGACAGCCCCTTGCTTTTGTGCATGTTGCATTCAAAAGTTGAATTGTAGTATTATCTTATCCTGTCAACATCAAAGTATACTACACATAGTAATTATTAGTATATCCTGTTAAACGGTAAGGTTATTTTTGAATATGACAGATTAAAATTTTCAAAATGGTAGGTGAACTGCGACTTATTACCTCTTTACCATGTGAATTAAACATTGTAACTGTTCCTTTGTCTTTTTCAACTCAGCTTCACATATTTGGAGTTGAAATTGGGAAGCATTAAGAGAATCTCTTAAAGTTTGATTTTCAACTGACGCACTTGCCCTTGTTTGCCTTTGCATACTCGCAGATGGTACTCTTCTTGACTCAATTATTTCAAAGAAACATGGCTTGTAATGCAGCTGGCATCTTTAGGTGACTTATTCTTTTCAGATCATCGTGAAATTCTGTATAATCCGAGTGATATTTTCAAAAAACCAAGGTTTGCAGCAGCCATATTGTTTACTTATTTATGACTGTTGTTGCTGTTGCTTCATATTTAATAGTATGCACTGAAACCATTTATTTCAAAGTTTTTTTATTTTTTTTTGTGCACTATTTCTTGAACTCTGCCCCACTAAACTGACTGAGCTAGCGTAAATGCTGAAATGATTATCTCTAGTCTGTAATGATGAAAAGAAGCATCTATGAACGTCGAAGTCGAACGATGGTAAAATATCAAAAACTTTAGTCAAACAATGAAGACGTATCATGCTTAATAATAAACGTCACCTACTTCTGCTGCTAAGACGCACAAACTCGTTTTGAAGCAGCCTCATTCTGATAGAAATTTACTTCTATATATATAAAACAGAACTGTTTGTATGTATGTTTGTATGTATGAAATACCGGTTAACCGGTTAACCGGTTAACCTTTGAAATACCGGTTAACCGGTATTTTATATATATAAAACAGAACTGTTTGTATGTATGTTTGTATGTATGTATGTATGTATGTATGTATGTTTGTCCGCTTAAAACTCAAGAACCACTAAACGCACAGCACAATGAAAAGTATCAATACAACCGGAATTTATTCGGGAGTGTCCTTAGCTGAAAATATTTTACAAATCATTAAGAAATAAATCAGGAGAAGCTAAAAAGTGACGCGTAGTTGAGATAAATTGTGTTAAAATATGAATTTCTTTGATGCCATTACGACGTCAAATCAACCAACAGTCTGTAGCTGCATTTCTGCAAGTTTGGTTAGAGACATACAAAAATCATTTGAGTTTGATCTAATGTGACATCAAATTTATGTACTGTCTCCATAGTAGAATTTGTTGTTATGAATGTTATCTTAGTTACCATAGAAGTAATTGTTCAAATAGTACAAAATTTATGAATACGGGGAAAATGGGGAAAAGTGCTGAGGAAATGGACATTACGGAGAGTGAAACACTGTGAAAGTGGACTCTATAAATACAAGGCGCGAAGCGCTGAAGAAATGGATAGAACAACTGTCTCAAAAGAAGTATTTGAATGCTAATGAAAATTATATTAGTTGGTAAAGAAGTGTTCTTTCAAATTCGGTAAAAACACAGAATTTATGAATACGAGGCGCGAAGCGCTGAGGAAATGGACGTAGCGAAGTGCAAAGCACTGAGAAAGTGGATACCGCAAGGGCGCGTAGCGCCCTGCGGTAGACGCTAGTAAATAATAACAAAATAAAGAATGAATTAAGAACAAATTTTTCCTTCTACTTTGCTTGCTTGAGCTGCACTGCGTTTGATATTGCTCCTCCACACTGGCTTACCAGAATGAAAACGAGGCAAAACCGTTGGTTTCGTAAAATGCGACGTTTGATTATGAGTCGTAGTTTGAGCGTTCCGTCGAATTCATCAATAGCGATAACTGCGGCTCATGTAATCAGTCTACCTGTTAGCGTCAGCAGACAACTGATTTAAAAAAAGACTGGAGCGAGCATCTGCCGTTCTGAAATGAAGTCATTTAGGGGCCATTTTGGTAGGTCCAATTCAATACATTGAGATAACACTAGGGGCTGCTTTTTTCTTTGATGATTGTACGAATGTAATAAATCCTCAGCAGGAGACTGACAACTGCTATTGTTTGCACAGAATACAGGCAATATAATTTCTTTTGCAGCCATATTGGGAGGTCAAACGCAAGCCGAAGCAATTGCCTTCAACGTCTGGCTCCAGAAACCAAAGAATGCTCAATCCAGTCTTTATTTTCAGATCATTGGATCAGACTTACTTTTGCTTCTATTTTACGTGTTGAGGTTTGAAGACACGGAGCCAGAAACAAACCTTTTCTTCTGATATTTGTATATTTAAGACTAACCAACAAACTAGTTTCATTGGATCAAATACACGGTCGAGAACAATGGGAAGGAAATAATAAAGTTCATTTACTGGGTTAAGCGTGATAAAGAGGCTAAAGGAAGTGACGTATAGTGCCGTCAGTCCTACTGAAGAACGCCTTCCCTGCCTACGATTTCTTAGCAATAACATTTGGGATGCGAGTAGGCTGAAGTAATATGGAAATCTAAAGTTGTTCGGTTTCTCAGCCTGCTTTACCGGGTCAGGGCGTATACGATCGATTACACGAATTAGATTAGCCAAAGTCAGCCCGCTTTGTCATGCTGGCCCGGCTCTGAAATACCGGTTAACCGGGCTAGTCTGTTCCCCATATTATCGAGAGTTTGTAAAACAGAGAATATCCTATTGACACTGTGCTCCTGCCTGGAAAGTTCCTCCCAGATAACCGGGCTAGCCCGCTCTGTGTAATCAGCCCCTAAAGATAGAGCTACAGAGTACAACTCTTAAAACCCCTAGAAAATGAGTGTAATGCAAATGTGTGGGATAATCACTTGGTATAGACGAAATAGGAGGAATCGAACCGGTATCTAAACCTTATACAAAAAATTTTTTATAAAAGAAGAAAGCGTAATGGAGGAAAGAAATGGCGAAGCTCAGGATAAATTCGAAACTCTCCAACAGAACATCGAAAAGTTTGTTGAAACTACAAGACAGATTGGTATAATGGTCAGTGATTTCCAGCCTGGAAGCCAAGATATACTGAATGACAAGTTGTAAGATTTTTATGTGTCTTCTGTTAAGTTTTTCGGGCACAAAAGCGCTTAGGCCCTTTACTAGAACTTAGGCCTAGGGTCTAGGCGGGAGAAATCGTACAGCGGGAGTTTCCGTACAGTTGAACTTTGCAGTTAATTCTAAGTTCAACAGGTTGCTTCAATGAAAAAACTTGCTAACCACAAGGTAAAGGACTTCATACTTTCTGCTCTTTTGGATATTCTTGGCTGTAGAGCTTTTCCTTTTTAAGTTATCAACATTAAACTAACGTCGATCCAAAATCGACGTAAAATGAGTGTGTGCCGTTCGCGTGTCGAAAAATTTATATGCTTTCAATGAAAATATGCTCAAAATTAAACAGATAGGTAATTAAAGCAGATTTTAGTTAAAAATGATAGAATAGGAATATATTTTGCAAGGGAATGAAAAAGAAGATTTGAAAATAGATTAAAGTGTATTATTTTACACTTGCAAAAGTGTACGGAAACTCCCGCTGGTGTACGAAAACTCCCGCACCAACTACTAGAGACTTGAAGTCAGTTTGCAGCTAATCAAAAAAGAGTTGAAAATTTATACAGCAAACCAAAATAAAGTATGGTGTATTTAACATTGTGGAAATAATTTCATGTTTGTTTGAAAAAATATTCAGAAACAGTAGCCGGTCAAACCTTAACTGTACGGTTTCTCCCACCTCGACCCTATTTACATGTGATAAGTGCAAGTTAAAAGATAATGAAAAATAGAACAGCTTGAAGAATGAAATCGTACCAACTACCAAAAAACATTTTGACCAAGAGCTGCCAAAACAATCAAGGTAGCATGGAGCATCAAAAAATAAATAGTTTTGTTGTGACATGCCAGACTGAAAAGTTTGGCCTGCGCGGACGAGATCTGGCCCGCACAGCTCTGTTTGTAAAATTTTCCTGACCCTGCACTAGCCGCACACATTTTCCAAGCCACGGAGTTGGTAACATAATTAAATTGTGAGTTGACCCGCGCACACCTGCTCAATTATCCTGCGGCGAAATTATCTCGCAGGCGCAAAAGCCAAAATTTGCAATCTGGGTGACATATAAATAGTTTCTGATAAAAATGAATTAAATTTCAAAAATCAATGAAATGCCTTCCTTTTCTGTAATATGAGTTACAGAAAGGTTCCACCAAAGTCATTAAAGTCAATCATCACTGCCTACCCTCAAACCAGTCTGCAGAGTTGAGTATGGCAATTAGTAACGAGATCTCGGGTGTGCCAAAGCAGTCAAAATATGTACTGCCCATGCGCACAATGCAATGGTAATGGTGCATGTGCAGAAGGTGATTTTTGAAATCTCAGGTGCGCTACTTATCTTGTCATCATCAATTGTCAATATAAAGGCTCTCCACTTTCCCGAAACAACCTGGTTATGATATGAAAGTAGGCTTTAAACATCCTCAGTGATCTCCAATGAAAAATCATTATTTGATGGAAGGGGAAGCTGCAACTTATCTTTTTCCATTTTTTAGCTCTTATATTTGAAACCAGGTCAGAATCGATATACTTTTACCTCCAATAGATATGGAAACGCTACAAATTTTAGGCCTAAATTAAATTATTTTCATAGTGGAAACAAAACTAGATAGTCATTCTGTCTCTCGCTTATCTCCCGACATGAGCTGAATCACACATCAACTTGTTGAGAAATTAGTGGAGAAACTTTATTTCGGAATTAAATGTAAAATAAAGTTAGGGAAAACAAGTTTTTATTGAAATCTTAAAGGTGGTGAGACGCTCAAAAATTTTATTTGAAGACTGAAGTGGTTCACGAAAAATAGCAATAAGTTGGGTTTTTCTTTTTATAGAAAAAGTAAAAGAATTGCAAAAGTAAGTCAATAACCTAAATAATAATAGAATTTCAAAAGTGGGCTCGTTTTCCCTCAATTCACAAAATGCCAAGCCAACCAAAACATATTTGGCATCAGCAAGGTTGTCAAGATGAATTTGCAATGGAGAAAAAAAAAGACATGTCATATACACTTGCACCACTCCTTATTACCGCCAAAAGCTTTGGAAGAAAGTTCAGTGGTGCAAACAATATGAATCAGGGTTTTGTCTGATGTCTGTTATGCGTAGGAAAGATCACAAATTATGCCATATAATCTGCTTCATAAAAATATTACTTGCTGTCTTGCCACGAAACGTTATCTTGGGCCTAGTCAATCACTTGATACAACTTGATATCAATTTCTTTAAAAATGTTGAAGTTCTTAGATAAAAAATAGCTTTAAATGAACTCGCCATGGACTAAAGAATAATCCCTAACAAAAATTGTTTCTAAAATGGCATTTGACCTAAAAACAGCTTATCGACAACTTAAACAATGATTTTCAAGACTTTTCGAAGCTGTTTCTTTCCTGCCAAGCTTCAAGAAAAAAGTTGAAATTTTGAGTCAAGCGGGAAAGTCTTGAGACAATGATAACAATTTCCGGATAAAAGAATAATTTCCCTGTCATTGGATAAAATTTCACAATTATTGGACACTTGGTTACGTAGAAACTCATTGTTATATTTCTCTCATCGCTTTGATTTGACATTTGCTCAGCAATATTAGCCTCATAGTCGTTTCTATACTATATATATCGAAGGGCAGAGTATTGTTTCAAGACCTTCTGTTGAGGATTGTAGACTATTAGAAGAATTGTAGGGAAATTACAAAAAAAGATTATAGGGGATATTGAATAGAGGGTGGGATATTTTGTTGAAATGCCTTGAGTTGCATTATAAATTCTAATCCTCAACCACTGATCTTGCTCCTTTCTTCTCTACTTACTAAGCAATCCATTTAATCAACCATTTAATCAACCATTTTGATTCATATTAATCACAAAGAGAAGAGATTTCATTAGAAATGAACACATGAGTTTAAAAAGAGGGGTATTTTATCAGAAAACTAGACAATATTTGGGAGTCTTGGTGGTTTTCGGAGGGGTTGTCTGATAAAAGGATTGCATTATTCTACTAAGGTTTTGAAATTTTTTTTCCAGAAATAGCCTAATAACAGATATGCAAGCTGTTGAAAATTGCAAACAACTTGTTCAAGATGTTGAAGTTCCCCTTGAGATTTTTCAGTAAGTATTAAAAACGAGTTTTTTAATGGAATAATGTGACATTTTGGGTCTATTCAAGTATATGATATCATATCATATGGTGGCAACAAGAATTTGTACCAAGAGCTCCCAAATGAAATCTTCATAATGTTATTGAATCTCTAGAAGCTATGTGCCAATTCATATTTGAACAAAATGTGTCTTTTCCATTTAGATATGTCGATGAAGGCAAAAACCCAGAACTTTACACAAAAGATTGCCTGGAAAGAGCTCTGATAAAGAATACAGCAGTGAAAGGCAAGGTTGATGCATACAAGGTAACTATTTTTATATGTTTCATGGTCTTCCCGTAATCTTGGAAAACTTGAAAACCATGGATGTTACAGATAAAATGAGTTTATTTTTTTACCTTTTCACTAATCATATTGGTTTTCCCAGGGACAACTGCACTGCACTGGTGTGATTGATCCTAGGTTTTTGTATTGTTCTCTTTCTAACATGGTACTCCAATGAATGTTTGGCAAGGAGCTCGTAATGCTTTTATATTCTTTCTGGTTTCTCTTGCTAAGGAAAGTAACCTCAACTCAGATGGTTCACGTGGAAACGCAGATACTTTTTGGCACACTTTGTGATCTGTGATTTGAATTCTACCTATTTGGAGAAATAATACAATTGATACCAAAATACTTCATGTCAATCAAGTTGTACTCACACACAAAGATAATTTTTATCTTTGGCCGTTTTCACCGCTAGCAGGAGCTTGACCGGTTCATTGATGCCTCTTCTCTAAGTTTCCCTACCCATTCCCATCCCCTTCTCAAACCCCATCACCCTCGTATCACAATCAAAAGCATAATCGCCTTGCTGGTCTTCCCTACCTTGCACCCCTACCATTTTCATTGTTAATACTCTAGTGTGATGCTTCTATATTTAAGAAATACTCCTGGCAGAATATTTCCATCTTTTTCTACCAAATAATTCTTAAAAGATAATTAGATTTTTAGGCTGAAATTAAGCTTATATTTTGCCTTTTCTATCACAGAATTTCAGAGTTGCACTGACAGAAGAACTCACAAAAGAATTCCCAGAAATGATGGTTCGCTATCACCAGTTCAAGAAACAGCAATTCATGGGCCCTTGATTGAAAGAGCTTCAAGGTAAATTTTACGGGAATTGATTTTCTACTGACGTTGGTGTTGCCACCTTCTGTTTACCACTGGGCTGGATTATTTGACCATACACCGCAATGAAACAAGCCTTGTTGACAATCGGAGTTTGACAAGCAGAAAGGGTTGACTTGTTTCTTAAAACGTTATATATACACAAAATATTAATTAAAATATTTTAAAGAGAATGACAAATTTGAGTTACAATGTCATATTTCTCTCAGTAGATTTTCAACATAATGCAATTAATGTAATTTTTATGATAATAATGATAATAACTATAAACTTCATATCTACTGTTGCGTTGGTCTAAACTAATAGTAGCTAACACTCTTTTAAACGAGATACAAGCCAGTAAATTTCATGCAACATTTTTCAGCCTGAAAATATTAGACAGTGCTACAAATTCTCTCGTGGGGGAACTTAGCATCGTGGATTCCCACTCATTATAAGGACTAAGCTAGTATCTTGATTCTTTTTCTTTCTTTATGTTATAAGTATTATGAAGTCTATGGGTCGGTTCACCATGAAAGTGCTTGATACGTAGAGTTGAGCAATATACACTAAGAAGAAAAAGATCTGTGCATCTCCGTAAAAGTGGGTAAACACAAAACAGGCTTCATCTGATCTGAATCTGATACAGATCTGAACATCTACAATGTTATGTACAGTAGATGTACTCTACATTTCCTGATGAGTGGGTAACAACGAAACAGGCTTATTAAGATGGAGAGTTTTTTCTTTCGAGTATTTTTCTTCTTAGTGTATTATAAATATTAGGTATTGGGCCGTTTTCTTCTGACTGGTACCAAGTGAGAACCACACTTATCCATTGTGTAGTCAAAACTCTCAGTTGAGAAAAGAAAAATATAGTTTATCATACTAATCAGATAAACTCAACTCCTTAAGAGCCTCAGTCTTGATGCTTTGACCCTTTAGTTTCTAAACAAGGGGTTGTGCGTTTGATTCTTACCCCATGCAGGTATAACAGGCTTATGTACCGTAAGTGGGCATTATCAAAACCTTAACCTGCATTCTCAATATTCCTACTCTTAAGGGTACGAAATAACCCTGGGGCACACCAACAGATTCTGAATTCCTATCAACTACGTATCCTTTTATCTCGTATCATTATCATGAGGTTTCTGACAAGTGCTGCATTTACTTGATTGATGTTGTTGCTGTGACATTATCCTTCTGTTGTTGTTGATGTAGATGTTGTTGTTGTTGCATGGTTGGTTCTTTTAGATACGTCTGGTTTCTGATTGCTTTTGCATTGACGTAGATATCAACCAAGAATAGCACTCCACTGAGAAAGCCAAATGCCTGAAAATAAGCATACAGTGAAGAATGTAATATATACAACACTAGATTGTGGTATTAAATATGATTTTAACCAGAAATAACACTCCACTGAAAAGGCAAAATGCCTAGAAATAAGCACAAAGGCAATGATATAAAATACAGAACACTATAGATTGTTGAATTAGATATGTTTTCAACTAGAAAAAAACTTGACTTAGAAAGCCAAATGCCTAACAAAATATAGCCAAGAGCATTATAAACATGTAGATTCAAAAGACATGGGGAAATATTCCCTCACAAGTGGGCTACCTCAATGCTTATATGCCTCCACCACCAGGTTTCGAGCCTTTGTGGTATCAATGCTTTTTTTAAATGTTTCGTTTTCGTATGGATAATGAGTCTAATTCTTATACGAATCGTTTGAGATCTGTCTCCAAAATCGTTTGAAATTGGTAAGCAGATCAAAAGAATTTCTTTTGGAAAGCGGTTGAAATTTGTCTACAAAATCGTTTATTTCTTTTGAAAATTTTTTATGATTAGCATGAAAGACATATATGTTTATTTTGCAAAGCTATTGAAATTTGTCTACATTATAGACTCTACAAAATTGTTGATTTCTCTTCAAAATCGTTTAAAATCTTTATGCAGATCATAAAAATTTCTGCTATGAAGCAGTTGAAATTTGTCTACAAAATGTTTGATTTCTCTACGAAATAGTTTCAAATTAGGATGCAGCCTATAAAAATGTTGATATGTACTTTACCGTGCCTCCTTGTATGGCCATGCAGGACGTTTTATTTTGAGTTCTGCTGAGGTATTGGCAGTAGCTGATAGTCTCCCACTCCCGGTTTGCGTTAGGCCATTTCTTCGTGCTCAACCACATGGCAGCCACCGAGGAGGCAAGAAGGCCGGTGGCGAGGAATGTGAAAATTGCAAACAGAATGCCGAATATTATGTTCTGAAATAAAGTGAAATTAGTAAACATGTTGCAAAATATGCCAAGAGGGTTCAAGAAGTTACAAGAATAGCATTCGAACTATGATAATGTGACCGAGAGACCCTATGTGTGCTCTCGGTCAGCCCCACACTGGCTGTGCAGTAACTCGTAAACCTGGGCATTAGTTGCACGGTTATACATTGATAGTGTTCTAATATGTTGGATTCAAGAACAAAGAGTGCTCAAGTCGATGCAAGAGCAATAAGTGAAAAATAAAAAGGAAGAATATAGTTCAAGATACACAAAGACTGCTCAAGAATTCTCAAGAACAATGAGTGAAATATAATCATCTTCTTCATGTAAACCAATATGCCCTCCTGGTTATCACATTGATTTAGGCTTAAGAGGTACAGTTCTATTATGTTGGTGTTTAAGAATCAAAGTGTTCTAAAATTGCATTAAGTACAAAAAAAGTAAAAACTGGTCATAATGGTTTAAAATGTAAAAACAGTGCCAAATAAGTTACAAGAAAATAGTGAATAGTGTACCATATAAAAATTTTTATAACAGTAGTTTCGGAGTGTAAAAAATTGAGTTCTTGTCAGACATATCTATCTCGCTATCTCTAGAAGGTTTTGTACAGAACAAGTTTGATGCCTAACCAACCAAATCATTGATTAAGTTTATCTTTAATTTATTTAGCACCGAAGGAACCCTAGCGTATATTCAGGCAGCTGAAAGTTGATTTCTTGTAAGTAATGGTTAGAGACCAGGTTCATTTTATCAACATAAAATTCCAGGAATGGCCAAGTGTCATTTTCTTATTTTTCAAGATAAAATCGAAACTGGTGTAAAAAGTTGAGTTTTTGGAGAAAAATACCATCAGAATCCTTGAAAATTAGGGGAAAAACAGGGAAAGTGCAATGCAATTTATCCATACAATACACTCACCACCCAAGGCCAGGGCACTGGAAGGTTCTTAGTCATCCGTGTCAGAATGACGATGAAAATGACGAATTCAATTACCAATGCTGTCATGGTAACAAGCAGAAAGAACTGGGAACGAGAGTACACTGTGCCCGAGACCTCCAACTCGAGAACGAATGTGAAAACGGTGACGACTGAGCCAAGCAGAGCCAGCTGAAATAACAATATTAAGCTGAATAAATAAAATGTCATTAGGGGTGGTCTAAGTATTTACGATGTGAGGAGTTTCAGTGAGTTTCTGTTTAACATGTTAGTCTGACTAAGACCTGTAGGTATTAGGCCATAACCAACAGAAACACATGTTGCGCAAAACTTTTTCTTATCCTAATCTAAACACAAAAATTTGATAACGGACTGTAGCTTCGGTGAAATGATTGTGAATCTATCGCTGTTTCCCATACTGGCTCCTGTTTCTAGGAAGGCTACTGTAGTATGCAAAACATTAATACGTACAGTAGTAGTAAATGAGGGTATGAGTGAGTTTTTGGTGCTAATCTGATAAGGAATATGTTTATTTTCAGTTGTTTTCATATAAGAAATGAATAAAAAGAAAGTTTGAGCTGTTTATTTTTTGGGGGTTGGAGCAAGCTGAACATTTTTTTCGTAAAAAGCCAACCTCAATGGAAAAACCTCAATCGAAATTCCTTGAAAAACCTTGAAAAAGGCATGAAAAATACTAAAACCTTTTCCTATACATGTTATACTTATATGAAAAGTGTTTATTTTGAGATGTTTTGATATAATTTGGTGCTAATCTTCAACGGACTAATCTGAATAACACCGAGCCTCGATTCCAGCAAGGAAATTATAGCATTATTACATCAATGAATATAGTATGAGAACCGAGTTTGTTTATCATAACTATCAGTCATTTTGTTACTTTCTGTTTAACTTCCTAGCCTGGCTAAGATAGTGCCTTGTTTCCAGCCGGGGTACGATAGTATGTATTTCATCATTTTATTCTCCCCTCCCCCCCAAAAACCCTTTCTTCCCTGTATTTACTTACCAATTCTATGAATTTCACAGCAGCTGTTCCCGACTTCAAATACTTCGTATCAAAACATCTTCCCATCTTTGCTCGATTATAGAATGAAAATCAAAAATTTCTCACTCTCTGATCTGGACCACATTTTGTCTCATACTGAAACTGCTTCTACGCACTGCCTATTACACATAAGCTTATTACACATTAGCTTTTCACTACTGTTACCACCCTCAGCCCCATTTTAGCTGCAATTTACTTTCAGCAAAAATTTACTTTCAGCATCAATCTTTTTGCTCACATATTAATTATATGTTTTCGAAAGTAAGATTCAGCTTGGAAAATTGATATTGAAAATAATGGCAAGTTTTATCTAAAACTAGAAAATATTTGTGACACAATTTGATAAAGCATTGCGAAAATTATGCGATGAAACTTGTAACCTTAGTAAAGTACTCCAATGTGAAGGTATTTGGAGAAAAAATTTGGGTTAAAATCCTTTTTGGTGAGGTTTCAAAAGTAACGCTATCATTACGATCTCAGCTCTGCCAATACATTTTGAAGAAGGAGATGTTGTCTTTTTCAAAAATAGCCATGATGTTCTACCCATGAAATTTCAAAGTAGCCATCTTCTATGATTTCAAAAACAGCTAGTTTTAAGATGACAACATTGACTGGACCACTTTTCAATTAGAACACATCTTCCTCCGACACACTACGCATTACTGTTACCACTACTTCCAACAAAAATCTAACTCTCTACGTATTTTTACGTAAGAAACTCAAGGCTGAGAATGAACCTCTTAATTTTTTGGAATATTAGAAAACATTTCTGATATTAAATATAAGGAATGAAAGAACACAACGAGATTGAGAAGCATTTTTGTTAGATTTTTTTAGGGATCTGTTGACTTATTTCTCTGAAACTAAACTTGAAAAAAAGGAATTATTAGGTTCAACCCAAAGTTAAGGTTCCTTTTACAAAATAGCACAGTTTCACTTACCTCTTTCTTCTATAATATAGTTTTGTTTTTCTTTTCTTGTCCAATTTCTTCTAAAATATTCCCAGCTCGTCATTGATGTCAGAAAATTTTGTTTTGATTGCTGATTATAATGAATAGAAATATGAATTGATATTTGCATTAAATCAGGGTGTGCCCCCTGTCCATTACAATTCAACTTGCAATAGAAAACCCTTTGAATATTCTCTATTCATTTACTAGCGATACCCCCGTCATCACTGGTAATTTCTCAAAGTATTCAGATGTCTCGGGATGCAGACTCGGGTGCTCGTATTCAGAAATGTCTATGCATTATTTTTTCATGAATTCATAGCGATTTATGCACCTCACCCCCGGCATTCAATTTCACTTCCAGTCGAGTTGCAAATTGGTGTTGTTTTTCCAGGGGGTAGGTCAGGAAATGCTTCTCGTGTCACTAAAGGAGCGGGTTCAACGGTGTTTATAGAGAATGCGGGGCCCTGGGCCAAAAGCCTTAATTTGACAAAATTTCATATTTTGTGGTTTTTTGAATTTTTCCTTTGGGGGCTCTTTTGGCCTTTATGAAACGCGGGACCTATTGGCCCCCACCAAAACTGCAGCTGAGCAATTTATGTGATTCTAAGCGTTACTTACACTGTGAAGTCTATGTAAAAAATGTGCCTTTGCTATAGATCCACTGAAAGGTCGGTCATCGCGTATAAATATTATTAGAATGAAATGAAACAAAACATTTCACGACTGAAGTGTGTTTTATGAACTGTCAGACGCAATTGATGATTCTATTCTTGGGCCTACCATGATATTATTACACCTGTGATATTATTATGTAACCATGATATTATTGCACTCTGAAGCGATTCATGGGGTCAATTAGGACAAATAACAAGGAAAAAGATGTTGTAAATAAGTTTTGTTATCTTGGGGACATGATCTGTGCTGAAGGAGGTGCAGGGGAGAGCATTGTAACCAGAATAAGGTGTGGATGGAAGAAGTTCAAAGAACTGCTGCCTTTGTCGATAACTAAGGGTTTCTCCCTCCGGAGTAAGGGACCTTTCTATCAGGCATGTATCCAAAGCGTTGTTATTTATGGTGGAGAGACATGGGCTGTTAGAGAGGAGGGTTTAACTAGACTGGAAAGACATGATGTGACAATGATCAGATGGATGTGGAATGTGTCATTAAAAGATAGAGTTCCTTCTGACGAGTTTCATGAGCACGTCTTGGTCTTGTTTCCATCCGAGAATGTAAACAAAAGCATAGATTATGGTGGTTCGGGCTTGTTATTAGGATGCATGGATGCATGATGACTGTTGGGTTAAGAAATGTAGAAATATGGTTGTTGAGGGACATGTAGGTAGGGGTAGACCTCGCAAGACTTATGAGCAGGTTGTGAAGCATGATCTTAGAATGTAAAATATCCATGCAGACCTTGCGCATGACAGATAAGAGAAAAACCATTAAGTAAACCTGTCTAACATATGCTAGCATAGAAAATAAACATAAAATGTAAATGATGATGATGATGATGATGATGTGCAACCATTTTGAAAGGGTGTCAAGAATCACTTAATTCTTCAGTTGCATTTCTATTGTAGATGATGTGATTTGAATCAATTTTTCATGATGATTGCGTCAGTTGTGTACACACCTAATGTCGATTAGATTTCATATTCTCCTGCGCGAGTATGATAGTGTAAAGCACATAAAAAGTTTCTCGCTGTTGCTCGTTGAAGTATTGTTGACGACTTTTTAATCCTTCTTGCGGGATTTCAATTTGATCGCTGGTCAAATTGCTGAGTCCTTCCCTCAAGTTTTTCAAAGAGACCGACAATTTTCCTTCGCGCACTTTTTGCATTTGACCTGGCGTCTTTTTCAATACATAAAACTTTCCAGAGGACTTAGGCCACTCAATGTTGACAGGATTTAAAATCTGAAATAGAGCAGATAGGAGTAGTGACGACGACGAAAGAGAGGAGAAACTTTAAATGTGCTTTATACCATCACACTCGCGCGTTGTTCAATATAACAGTAAAATTATGATGAGAATTGTATCTGATGATGATAGTGTAATGCAGCCTTTATGAATGATTCTGTTTTATATATATAGATTGTGACGTAGGAGGTATATTTTTAGAATTATTGTTGAATAGCAGCACAGAACTTAATAATCGTGCAGATATTGGTTAAAAACAATTCAGTTGATGTGGCCATGTTGGAGGGACGACTTTTAGCCGAAACGATTCTCAACTATCTGATTCTGGAAACAAACGATTGCTCGTTCCAGCCCTCATTCTGAAATCATTAGCAACGTGTGAAAGTGAATGAACTATTATCTGGAAATCAGACATGTGTTTATAAACTTGTGGTGGTATCTCACATTTCCAGATTCCAGCAAGCGCCGCCCTTTCGCTCAACTCAAGTGAACGAACTGAGTCTAGCTTGCCATTGATGGACATGATCAGATGCAATTGAAATGCTCCAATCATTGTCTGCCAAAATATTTACGAATTTCGGGCGATATTTGAGCATGTGGCGTGTAACTGCATTTTGCGAGCTTCAATCTTATAATTAAATCCTCGAGCGATCTGGAAGAATAGCCTACATTCGTGCAAATATTGGCTCCGTTTCTGACAGCTTTGAGTTACCTTTAACAGGTACATGCTAACAAATACTTACATCAGTTGGCAGTTCCTTGTTCGTCACTTCGCTTGTATGCGCGACGAAGAAACACGATGAAGTTCGTTTGCTGCGTTTTCATGGTTGTTATTCTGCAGTTTGTTGAAGTGAAAGGTACCACAAGTTCAACGACAACAAGTGTCACTGATAAAGTTTCTCCTACAAAGTCTACAAATGTTTCTGCTGGTAATGATTTCGCAACAGATCTTTTGAGCAGCAGCTCAAGTGCCTCCAATACAGCGATTTCTAGCAGCAACTCAAGTTTACCCGGAAGCACCAATAATACACTAAAAACAAGTACACCACTATCGACATCGTCAATATCCTCATCGTCAACATCAACTCCAACTACTCCGAAAAATTCGAGCGCCTTTTTAACTTCTTCCAGAATCATATCTTCTAAAGAGTCATCTTCTCGTAGTGAAGACAAGACATCTTCGTCGATCACAGGAACTTCTCTTCTGACCACTGCTAAATCATCCGTCATTACACAAACTCAGAGCAATAAATCTACTTCCCAAGCAATTCACGCTACGCCTACCCCTCCTATCATCCCTACGACTGCCTCTGTTTCGAAACCAACCCCAATGACGTCACCAATAACGAAAACCCCGCCAGTCCCTTCTCCATCACGTCCAGTGACCACAACATCAACTTTCACATCGTCCTCAAGCACTAAGTCTTCCGAAACAAATAAAAACACAGCTTCTACTTCACCTCAAGAGACTACAGCATCAAATCCAACATCGTCCCCCAAAACAAAGTCAACTTCGAAGCCAAATGTCACCTCGTCAAGTTCATTTTCTCCAGCAGTAACAACCAACAACACGCAAAACCATGTTTCAAGTATGAATTCTTTAACTTTAACACCAACACCATCCACAAGTTCGCCTCCGAATACTTCCGCACCAACACAATCCAAAGGCATTTCAACCTCGTCTTCGGATACATCCACACCAACACAATCCACCGACTTTTCAGGTCTTGTCACAGATACAACCACACCAACATCAAGTTCGCTTTCGGACTCCATCAGCCAGCCAATACCGACTGACCAAACCGTGATCGTTTCAACAGTAACCCCGTCAAAGTCACAGTCAACGACGACCGTGCTGTCTTCATCTGCCCCCAACAACACAAACGCCAAAAATTGGGGAGGCAATTCAGCGAACCGGATCGCGCTTGATAAATTCATTATGCCGTTGATCATGGCTGGGTATATCCTTTCACTTATCTGATATGGATATCGGCTTCTTGCAACTTTTAAGTTGTTTTTAGGACAGTTTAGACGAGCATTTTAGGCCAAGCCTACTTTTAAACGTTTTTATTGATTGTTTAGACGTTTCTCAAGGTGTTATAGGTGTTGTTGGAAAAGCGTATAGGTTTAAAGTGTTGTTGGGAAAAGCTTACACACAAAAAAAGGAAACGTTTACAGATATATAGTAGTAAGGGAGGTATTCTCAGGGCGTCAGCCAGTGATCTTGTAGAGCATGACGAAAGTGTGAAATTAATGAAATGAAACAATAAGAATAACTTCAAGGTATGTGACTGATTTGGTAGTAGAGCAGAACAAGAGTGCACAATAAGAAGAGAAAACAACGCAAAATTACATCGAGTATTAGAATGATAGTAGGTCATCATAGCAAAATAAAGATAAGTGAAAATGATGCGTTTACCGAGAAGCTTTTGTTAATTTTGCTGTATATAATGCTATTTTAATCTTTTTACAATACATCGAGTCTCCCTATTGATTTGGCAGTAGGGGTAAAATGACAGTGCACAATAACAAAAAAATGGAAAATAATATCAAATAAAGTGCTTAATTTGCCAGTATAGCAGAACTAGAGTGCACTCAAATAAAAGAAGACAACGAAATCCGTACGATATTCTGCATGTAAATAATATTGCAAATTACATATTTGGTTTCTAGACAATATCTCTCTTATGGCTATGAAGATATAGACAGATTTGAGATTGCAAGTATCGTTAGATCTTTATAAAGATTTTTACAGGCTGTTGATGAACGCCAGAACAAGATTTTTGATTCAAGCTAAAACCATGTGGCACAGGAAACGGTCCTAAGACCCATATATCTGCCACATGTATTAACAGTATCCAATTATAATCATTTGTTTTGTCATTTGTAATATAAAAGTCCAATATGACCGGGCCCAAGAAAGAGCCATGTGGTACACAAGGCACAGTGCCTTCCAACGTACTAAAGTTGTGTTACCGTAATTCGTAAGAATCGTAGTATCGAGATGATTGAGAACCAATAACCATAAGGGTGAGTGGCCAAGTGGCATGAGCGGGTTGTCAGTATGCACAGCTGAAGTTAAGGTCGGTCGTGTAGTGCCAACTTCTGGATGGGGGACCTTCGGTGCTGGCTAAACAAATAACTCCACCGTCCTTCGGAATGAATGTTAAACTAGTGGTCCTGTACCCCTCCTGGAATTTACGACCTCTTGTGGTCTTTCGTAAGCATGCACGTTAAATGTAAACTTACTCCTCGATTTTTACGATCTTTGCGCAGAGTATAAACTAGGCCTCATCTCGATGACTTATCAGGTTCTCGATGAATCAATAAAGATGCAGTGTTTCTTTATATTACAATGTGTACCTTAAAATTAAAAGAAACGCCTTCCTTAGAGGATATTTCCACGAAGCTTTTAAAATTTATTATGAATGTCTTATCTATCATAAATGCAAGGAGAAGTAGGATTTGGAAAATGGGTTCGAGTCCTACTCGGGTCATTTTCCTGGGTTCGAGTCCTACTTGGGTCATTTTCATTCTCACAAATTATCTATCATAAATGCCTTGGACGATACGATTCGGTTGACAATTTTGATTTGTTTAATTCTATCTTATTAAGAAGATTTTCAGCATTATAAATATAATAACATTTAGATACTAGGATTGTATGATTGGAAAATGTAGATTTTAAGAAAATGATCTGGTGTTGAAATAGAACCTGAAGCCTTATTCGTTATTGAGTTCACTTCTTTATAACTTATTAGGTTTCATTTACCTTCTCTTTCTGGCATAACAACTCTAATGAGATGAGTGTTAGAAGCAAAGCTTCAGTTGTTATCATATTTCACTATGTTTCCAATTTTCCTCACCATTCTCAAGTTCTGTACCTATTAAAGACTGTTCTGACATACTACTCTGATGAGTGTCAGACCCAAAGCTTCAGTATCAGTTGTCATGTTTCGTTATGTTTTAATATTTCTTGCCATGAAGAAGTGCTGTTTTTCCAGGGGCTCGTCCTGTAGGCTTGAGTCTACCGCTTTTAAATGAGTTTTAGTTGCTCTTTTGGACGGTTTAAACTCGCCATCCCTCGTATAACGAGAAGTATTTCCTTCCACGCCATCAAAGCCGAAAATTGAAATCCATTCTGGATGTTCGAAGCTATTAACAGGAATGAAACTTGTGATCGTAGAATTTTGAATTTTGTGGCCAGACTGGGGAACTACCGGTTGTCCGGGGAAAAACGCTTTACGTTTCATTCAATCTAGTGGTGTAAATACCTTGCAAATCAAGCTGAGACTATCTTAAAGCGTTAAAATGATGATTAACCCGAAGAATGATATCTCACATGGCATTATTCATACTCTCTGACATCTGACATTGGTTATATAACCCAAAAAATCAAATTTGTCTTATACTCGAAATGGAGTTTTGGTCATATGGCCTAAAATGTTCATAGATTCAGATAAAACCAGCAGTCGTTTCTCAAGGAGGTATCTTTCTTTCTTTAAATTGCATCAGTTTCTTGCTTTGAACGTTAAGAATACGAAGTTTGTTTGCTAGCGTCTTTAAAATTAGGCTGTTGATTTCACTAACCTATACTTTTTAGGCCATTTGTCAAAAGCTCTTGTTTGAAAATAAAACAAATTTTGCTCGAGGTTAATAGCTCGTCCCAGAAAGTGCCAGAATTATCATGTAATGTAATTCTTCAAGTTGATATCAGTGGAATGTTTTAAGCTACAATCCCCGCCAAAAGTGGTTGGGACACCCTTGTTCTTCTTAACTTACTTTAAGCGAAACAACAACAACAATAACAACAACAACAAATTCCCCCTCAGAACAATGTTTTTTCAAAAGAACTTTATTAGATGCATATCTTCTTCTCAACTACACAAGACTACACCAAACACCAACTTAATGTTATTAGGCTAATTTTTGTTATCAGAAACAACATGGTAATGGGGAGGAAGAGGAGGCAGACAGAATAAGGAAACTGTAAAAAATATAAAGTGTTCCAAGGCTTTTGGCGGCAATTGTAGTTTCGAATCAATTTGAAAATCTTTTCGCCACTTTATTAAATCAGGCGTGTAGCGTTTCTTGTGAGACACATTGTGTAATAGTTTTGAGAGGTCAACCGAATGTTTAGTTGACTGTTAAAGTAAATTTTGCGGGTGCCCTCTGAAGATGGTAAATATTGCACACGTGTTCCACCATTTTTGTCTAGGCTGAGATTTTCAAAACAGCAACAAAGACCCTGTTTACACTAGCACGGATGCAAATGGGTAGTACCGAAACTAGCACAGATAGTTCTTCCGTTTACACTAGACCTGTGGATCCGTACCCATTTGGATCTGCTATCCCGTAACATCGCTGATGATTTCCTTCCTCAATGCAGATGGCATCCCTCTACATCACTGACAGTAACCCTCCTACTGATCATATCCCCCACAGTACTGATGGTATCCCTCCACAGTACTGAATATCATCCTCAATACAGATAGTATCTCTCAACAGTACTGAACACCCTCCACAGTACTACATCCTCCACAGTACTGAATATCCTCCACAGTGCTGAACATCCTACACAGTACTGAATACCCTCTACAATACTGACTACCCTCCACAGCACTGAACAGCCTCCACATTACTGATCATATCCTCCACAGCACTGAACAGCCTCCACAGTACTACACAGACGTTGGCGAGGCCGTTGTTACCTGCCGACAACAGAGTGCAACTACACCTTCATTCGCACTAAAATCATATACAGTCTGAAACAAAGGGAACCTAATCAAGAGGAAGGAAAAACAACAATACTTGCAATGAAAAGAGAAGAGGAAGTGCGGAAATGACGACGGGTGGCCATGCAACAAACAGCTCAAGAAGATCAACAAAATGAGCAGTAAGTGAAGAATAACATTTGATAAGGCTTGACCCAAGCAAATATGTGCAGAAGCTTTTTATTACTAACACCAATAATCTTCGATTCGAAACCAATATGTTTATCATACTGATGAATTCGATTAATTTGAGATATGATATTCGATAGAATCGTTAGCTACGAATAGACTTCACGAGTCTCAGTTTTCCGCATTGAATTGAATTGCTGTGATGGCCTTAAACTGTATGAGTGAGAAATAAAGAAACGGCGAACGAACACAAGGAATCACCTAGTAAGTCTATTCAATGAACACCCTTAGGAACTTTAGTGCAGTACTGTGGAGGATGTTCAGTTCTGTTTAGAATTTTCAGAAATTCGATGGTTGATGGGTGTTCAGTACTTTAGGGGGATAACATCAGTACATTACAGAGTGTTCAGTGCTGTGGAGGGATACCATCAGTACTGTGGCTGAGGAGGATGTTCAGTTCTGTGAAGGGTGTTCAATACTTAGGAAGGATACGATCACTACTGTAGAGCTACTGTGAAGGAAAATCACTTGCACTGTGTTTCCACTCCCTGCAGAAGCAAAAAGACCAGGCTTGAAGATCAACGAATTAGTTTTTTCATATCACACTATTCATAAAACTGCTGAGCCTATCGAAATAAATCAAAGTTTCAAATGAAGTTAACAATAACGATCCAAGATAAACTACAAAACCCCCACCACTCATGAAAGTAGCACAACTCCTGATTATTTATCTACCCCTTTGGTTACTGCATGCGCTCATCATTACACGATAACGCGTCGTATAAGATGCTCTTGGTTATGTTATCTGACAATTCTTCAAGCAATTTTAGGCCTGTTTTGTCAGCAGTGTGGAAATTCTTACACACAATTTTATCAGTTGGGTTGATGCTGTCAAACGCTGCTTTGATAACTTCGTAAGAAACTGTTTCAGAGAACGCAACTAAAGCCTCGTTTAGAGAGTCTTTATCGGGGCTTCCTTTGTTCTTTGATGAACCATTGCTGTCAATATGATGTGGTGCATTATGGTTAATGTCAGTTGACTTTGTTGTCAAAACGACGACACCATTATCATAATGTTTTACATCATCTCCATCGCCCTTGACGCTCTCCCTAACCTCCTGTTTGATGTATGTTCCCGTTTCATCTGAGCTTGCTTTACGTGAAGTATCGTTTTCGAAGCCATCTGACACATGTTCATTCATTCCAGCAAAAGTTCTCTGCGGAAGATCCTTGTCAGCTCCTTCATCAGAAACATATGCTTCGGCAGTCTCTTTCTCGCTACGCCTAACCTCGTTTTGGCGATTTGTCTCTACTTTCTCATTCCTTCCATTAATTCTAGCAACGTTATGTGAAGCACTGTGGATGATCGCAGAGGATATCTCTTCTGAAAGGGCGTTCAAACACGCTGCATTTAGGCTGTCGATACTATCATCCTTTTGAGGCATGCACGTGTTTATGTTTGTTCTAACCAACTTGATGGACTTTTTTATGATTTCTGAAGACGTTCTTTCTGAGTAGTCTTTCATAAAGTCATCATAAGTTTTGCATGAAGTGTTAGCCTCTCTTTCATTGCTATCATCCCCTTCATCCTCGTACTCAAACTTGAATGATTCATTTTTTGCAATAAGATTAGGCCCATCAGGAAGGCCTTTTCCTTTTATTCTATCAACAATTGCCTCTTCTAAGATTATTTTTGCTATCGTTTCTGCGCATTTTGCATAAACAAGAGACTGCTCATTTTTTGCCTCTGAAACTTCATGCTTTGCTTGCTTCTCAAAGCGATTAGCTTGGTTTTGCTCTGAAATGCATTCGGTGTTGGTGAAATCGTCGTTGACGCCTCCCGTCATTGATAACAATGCTTTACGAATCTCGTTGATCGCAATTCTCTCAGATAAATTCAAAATGGAATTTTCCATGTTTTCCTTGATGTGTTTCGCGTCTTTATGTACTATGCAATCTCCGAAATCTCTAGGCACTTGCTCTGCGACGTTTTCACCGGAAGTCACAGAAAGCCCTTGCTCGCTATCGGCAATTTCATGGCAATTTTCCTCATCTTCTGGTAGGACGATTCGCGGTATGATGTGTGAAGTTCGGCTAGCCCTCTGTTGCTGTCCATGTTCTGTAGCCTTTGCTATCCCAGTATCCCCTTTCCCGGCGTTAATCTCTCCAGAAAGTGATGCTTCGTTACTTTCTTGCAGAATTTGATTTGACGTTTCAGTAGGCCTATCTGCTGTCCCGTCTCCGAGATTTTCCGCCCTGAAGCGATATTCTGCTTTGACTATTTGTTTTTCTTGTCTCAACTTTACAGTTTCTGTTCGCTGGTAATTTCTTGCGTTGTCTCCAACGACTACTTGCTTCTCGGCCTAGAATTACATAGAAACAATTAGCATGTTTCGAAATGAGAATCAACTTCAACCACGTTCAAAGATGATATCACAAATTAACCGCAAGATATAGCGCACTCTACACAGCAAGTGTTCTCGAGAAACAGAGAAACATGGAGACATCAAGAAATAGAGTTCACACTTCTTTTACAGTGCAGAAATACAATTTACAATGCATAAATTGTGGAGACTCCATTACATATATTACGCTCAACATTCGTGTACCAAGCAATGATTTAGGGAAAGCAGAGATGCAGATTTTGTAGTTCGCAGTATAAATGTTTATTATTAAGGGAATATAATCTAGGCGCTGTCATGTTTTATCGTCTGACTTGTTGCAAACTGAAGAAAGCAAATCGTACTGACTGTGCTCAACAGAAAGCAAACAATTTCTGATTTTATCATTCTGGTCAACTAAGAATAACAATCAACAATGAAACTGCGTTTGTGATGTTATGAACAGCTCTCATTAGAACAGTTCTTTTTGTGAAGATTTATTTTTATTTTTTTCTATCGTTGAAGGAGTTATGTCAAAATGTTTACCCCACGCTTTAGTAGTTATTATATTTCATTATGTTTCTGATTTTCTCGCCATTCTCAAGGTTTGTACCAATCAAAGACTGTTCTGATGTACTGCTCTAATGGGTGTCAAAACTTCATTAGTTATGATGTTTCGGTATTTTCCACACCATCGTTCAATACATGTACAAAGAATTTCCGAGAGCTATCCTCGCGCTTGAGATATTCATTCAAATCTCAGTAAGGTAGATGATTCACCAAATAGTATTCAAATAAAATTGCGGCCATTTTGAAAGAAATTAATTGAGAACGCAACTTGTTAGAGTCACCTACGTTTACTTTAGCTAAGTCAAGCTACTTTATCTAAGTTTAAAGATTTTCACACCGTGGTTCCCTCCCTCTTTTAGGGTAGACTGGGTTTCTTCTTCACCCCCTTAAATTTATTTTCCTTCTTCTATTGCCCTCTTCTCTATTCACGCAGGTCTTTTTCCTCCTCTGCGGTCGACAGGTGTATTGGCTGGAAAGTCTGGTCTGTTTCCTTGGTAATCAAGATGGCTGCCTTCAGGCTGTCAAAAGTCTGAATACTTGTTTCTAATCCATGTTTGATAATATTCCTAAGCCTACTTCCTTGACAAGTATTTTGGCCTGTTGTTATCTAGGAAATAGTATGCATACGCCATGTGCAATGCTTTTACAGGACTGCTCCACTTTACCTTTAACATCTGCTGTTTTTGAATCACTAAGTTAACTTTTTTAGGCTGTCTAAAGTCTAACATCTAGTTTTTTAATCCAATTCTGATTATTTCCTGGCCTTTTTCCTGAAATAGGCCAGTATTTCGATCTGCTGCTATCAATAAAAGAGTAATGCATGTGCAGTGCTTTAATAGGCTTGCTGTTCCCATAATTATGCTCTGGTTTTCTTACTGCAAGTCAGCAGAGTGTTCTCAACGCGTTTTCTCTTTATCTCAATCAAAAAATCAGTTCTCTAGAATTTGATTATTTGAAGAAGTAGTGACATAAGAATAAGATTAGAGGAGGAAAAACATTGCTTATTATTGTATTTCGAACTTGCTCAGTTTATCCTGAACATAATGCGCGTAAGCTTAGGCCCTTTTCAGCCTAACTCTGTTGTTAGCATTAATTTGCGTTGGAATACCTGTAGTTCAGTATTATGGCGACGCTTCTAAATGCCTAGCAAGCCGTATCAATAACACTTTATTCTATATCTACGTTATTTGTCAGGCCGCTTATAATATATTTACGAATATAACAATTTTAACTTAACTAACAACTCCGATTTACTAAAATCTTATCTCAACACGGCTTTTTTTTCTTTAGTTTCAATAACAACAACCATGGTTCCACAAAATTTTGATAGGCCGGTGAAGTTTACAATAAATACACGATAATTTCGATAACACTGAGACACATCTACTAAAATATTAGCAGCTATCTACCTCGGAAACCGAATACAGTGCGTTCTTGCAACATCTCATGCCCATGTCTCGCAGCAAATTTTTAAAATCCAAAAACCTGTCCAGTTTTTCTTTCTCTGCTTTAAAGAGCGGAAGATATCGTAGTAAAAACAGTTTCTGAGTGTAAACAGGTCTTTGTTGTTCGAGTGTAAAGCCAAGGTTTGGTCAAACGTAGCGCAAACCTGAATGGAATTAGTAGGGATATTTGAATTGCGCTGACAAGATCAATTAGTATTTGAATTTGCCATAGAACCATTCAACTAAAATGTGCAGGTTACTATTCAAATTCTCGCAGATGTTGAAAGTGTACTCAGAGATAACGTTTAATTTTTATATTGGTTGACAGACGTTTTTTATTTTCAAACATACGAGATTTTCCTGATTTTTTTCGTCCTACATATACGTATGGAAAGGTGGCGAAGGAAATCAGAAACATATCTAAGGATGATAGGTACTAAAGTTTTGCGCTTAACACTCATCAGGGTAAGTAAGAAAGAGAACAAGCTTTAGTAGTTGTTGTGTTTCACAATTTTTTCTATTTTCGTCGCCATTCTCATGTTCTATATCAATCAAAGCCTGCAGTGTATGAAGTTATATTAAGTCGTACTTCAGACTTCGGCTGCAATTTTAAGCCCCGGTTCTTCATAACTGTAGTTATGTTGCTGCATTGCTTGTACGAGAGCGCGATTTCTTGCCCGGTCCTGTAGAAAAATATTTGCTACATGTTGAACATGAAAGTGCAGCTTGAGGAGTTGAACGAAATAATAGATCTCGGGAATCACTTCTTGTAGAATCGTGCAATAGCCTGTTTTTTTGTATCACTGTTGACATATTGTAAAGAAACTTAACGAAGAGGCTGCTCATTAAATGAAGGTAGCCCTAGGATGCTTCTTGGGGAACTTTTTTGCTTCTTCCTTTTTCTGGAGTCTTTCAAGAGATTAAAAACTCGTTCTTTTGGTCTATTGAAAATATTTTGTGAAATCACTCAATTAAAGGTAGGTGAATCACTAACTAAAGATAGATGAATCCTAACTCAAGAGAAACGTTTTAGATTACACATACAGCTTCAATTCATGAAATCTAATGATGATTTGAGGTAGATGTTTTTGGAAATAAAATTGAACTTTGGTAGTAGAGAGCCAAAATGGTGGAAAGTTTGATCTACCGTAAAAATAGATTTTCGTCGTCTCTAAAGTCTTAAAACTCCTCTTCCTTCAGAGCTAGAAGATTTGAAGACTTTCCACAGCTTCTTGTTTTTGATATATTTCTTAAAATTCTTCCATACCCTGTTTATGCCTTTCTTTCGACTCAACGATTAGAAGACTGAAAATCAAACTTTTATATGGAATCGAGAAGAAGAATTTCCCAGAAAAACACATCTTCGATGGTAATTAGAATAATTGTGTGTCATAGTAGATGATTAAATATATCAAAAACAAAAAAGTACAATAGAATTACCAAAAGCTTTTTCGTCTTAAATACTTTATATCAATTTATAATTTCTAGCTTTCTACATACAAAATATACAACAGATAGGTATAGGCAACAATCAAAGTTAAGACTAAAATAAAGGAGTAAAAAAGAACGAACAGAACAACTACAATGAAGGGACTTCAGGCGGTAGAACATTCAGTTACTCATCATTTGAGGAAGCTCGTTTGAGTTTGTTGGCCTCAATAATAAATTTGGCAAGGGCATGAATAATATTTGAATCAACGCTACTTAAGATTTTCGAAAACTAAAAGCCTTCAGGTAGACCGTTGTCACTAGCTCAATTTATTACTACTAGCACTGAAGATTGTGTTTTGGCCGAAAAGCTTTTGCTAATTTCTTTGCATATGTTGTTGTTATTGAATTTTATACTTTTGATGGTAATCAGTTCTAAAGGAAGAGAGTGGATCGATTGCTGAGCGTAGTTAATCAGTTAATCAAGAAATCGCTCAAGTTTGTTTTTGTAGTCGTGACGAAGAAATTAATAGAGTGATGAGATAGCTGACGCCTTAATCTGACGTCAGAACAATCGTTCGTCTTTCGATGCAAATCAAATCTACTTCAACGTTAGCAGATGAAGTTAGAAAAACATCACGACACTTAAGAGTGGAAAGCTTCATGTTGCGCCATGGCAAAACACCTAATTTCAAGGTAGATAACGATTATTTTTCGATTTTTAGCTGATACAACATCTCATTTAAACAAATATAAGTCTCCTGGCTTTTCTGATGAGTAATACAGCTTTGAGATTGGAAGTTAAACCAGCTTAAACTAAACCAGGTGTTTAAATAGATAAATCAGATCGGTCAACTCGATGTTGCAAATTGTCTGATCGATTGTCTGCTAGTTGATGGGCACATACGCCTACTATCTTCGCAAGGTATGGGTTTATGTAGAAAGCACAAAGGGCCCACTGAATAGGTAAACTAATCGAGCATTGCGACCTTGGTCCTTCCTCTCGATGTGACCATACCTCGTGATTCCTTTTGCCTTTTTGCCTGGAATTACAGAGAGCTGGCTAATTCTCTCCTCGAATTTTTTGACAGGTCTGAAGGTGGTTTCGAACCCGGGACCCTTTGAACAAGGGTCGTCAAGTGATCTAACCACTCGGCATCCCCGCCTTTGCAAAGGAACATAGCGTGAAAAGAGCTGGGTAGACCATGTCAGCGTGAAAACAACAATAGTTTTGAAATTATGCCTTGCAGTTTCTTCTAGAGAGTTTTTGTATTAGAGAAAGCCATGTTTAAGATAATTTGTCGATGTTGATAGGTAGATAAATTTACTATCTTCGTAAGGTATTGGTTTATGTACAAAGTACAAATTACCCACTGACTAATACATTAATCGAAGCAGTATATTGATAGTTGATAGGCAAATACGCTTACATGTTTGTAAGGGATTGGTTTACATGTGGATAGCACAAAGGGGCCACTGAATAGGTAGACTAATCGAAGCAGTCATTGCATTGATAGTTGAAAGGAAATAAGCTTAATATCTTTGTAAAGCATTGGTTTATGCACATAGCACAAAGAGCACACTGAATAGGTAGACTAGTAATCGAGCAGTCACTTGATAGTTGATTTGCAATTTTTCATGGCTTACATCCTTATTTAAACACTCGTAATATGCAATCAAAGAGTTCATACCCATAACTCATTGAGGTAAGAGCTCACAGTTCTGTTTGTGCATTTAAAGTTTCTTTCAAGAACGGTTGATTACATGAAGTTACCAAATTATGATTTAGGATTCAACACACGAGATCAAATAAGATTGTTGGTGATTGGTAGTGATTTTTCATGGCTTATTGGCATTATATTACACACACGTGTCTTTATTAATTGTAATAGTTAATTGTAATAGCTTATGCCGTACTCCGAAACACTGATTTTATTACACTAGTGCATTGTTGATCTTTGATATGAGAATCTGAAACATCAAAATTCATGCCTTCTAGGTTTACCATGAAGCTACTCTGCATTTTCATTGCGACCCTGGTCACTGGATCCCTTGCCAAGAAGAATTCATCGCTGATATTTACAGACACAACAAGAATAGTTGAGTTTAATGGAGCTCCGGTTGACGAAACCTCAACTGCAGACACACCAGCTGATCATTTCATCGTCAGATCAAATTTAAAGGTTTGCAACGTTAAGTTTTTTATCAACCACTACGCTAAGTAGATAAGTTGGTTTATGTTTAAGGTGCAAACATACGAAAGGCCACAAGAGGGTTGATTTTCAGAAGGTTTTCAGAGGAAAAGCAAATAAGTAACGACTAGTCGAGATAAAATGCGTCTGAATATGAATTTCTTGCATGATGACGTCAAATCAACCACCAGTCTGCAGCTATGTTTCTTTCTTAGTTACAAGTGTCTTGGTTAGAGATAGAGACGTACACAAATGATTAAAGTTTGATCTAATGTGACGTCAAGTATACGGACTGTCTCCATAGAAGTATTTTTTGTTATGGAGGTATTTTAGTTGCCATAGAAGTATCTGTTGAGATTTTATAGAAAAGCAAAATCTATGGATACGAGGCGTGAAGTGCTGACATAGTGGGTACCGCAGGCGTACAATGCAGATTATATAGACTAAACTGAAGTTTAAAATTGAACTAGTCCAAAACATTGAGAATTTAAATGTTTTATCTGCAAATGTACAAAGTGAGTAAAACATTTGTCCGTTGAAAAATATTGCCTGGAAAACTCTGAAAATAATAAGTAATGATGCCAAGTAGACAAATTTAGATAATGTTCATTAGTTTTGTGTAGCAGCAGTGCTAGAGCTAGCGAAAGTGCTATCAGACATAGCTTTATGGCATCATTGAATTCTTTTCCAGGAAAGTGTTAAGTTTGTAGTGTAATCATTGTTCGATTTTAGAAGCGTAATCATTGTTATATTTTAGAAGCAAACACTATCTTTAGTAGATGTTTCCCTCTCCTCTGACCTCAATGCTAAGAAAAGCGGTATCTGTTGGTTCTTGTTCTTATAAGCTAATCTAAAGAATGTATTGACCTTCTTCTCTCTTCAGATAGGAAAACAATCTTGACAGGAATTTTTGTTTGAAAATCTTCGATCATAGGAAATATTTAAAAAGATAATACCCTCTCGCTAAGACAGTGAATTCTTTTCCAGGGAAGCGTAAAGTTTGTCGTCAATAAGAGACTTTCCCTTGGTGATATGAAGATAAAGGTCAGATTGAGTGATTGGAACGGTGCAAATCTTTCCACATTAAATGTGAATTATACCAGGGTTGGAAAGAACAAGAGGACGATATTATTGCACGTGGTATGTTTGATTTTCATTCTTCTTCAGAAGATATTCAAGCTTTAACACCCTAGAGATCGACTGTGCAGTACTGTGAAGGATGTTCAGTACTGCTTGTGGTTTCCCTGCACAGCACTGAATATCCTCGAATGTACTAATGATATGCCGCTACTGTACTAAACATCCTCCTCAGTACTAATGGTCCCCCTGCAGTATTGATTGTATCCCCTTACAGTACTAACTATCCTCGAGTAGACTGTGACTGATGGTATACCTCCACAGTAGTGAACACTCTCCACAGCACTGTTGTACTGTTGAGGAATATCATGGAAACCCCCCTCAGTACTGATGGTTCCATGAAGCATAACGAGAGGTCAAAATGTGCGACTTCAAAGAAAATTGATATCCATTTATCATACGGATAATACGGGGAAAGAAAAAAAGGAATAGATAAAAAGAATGGAAAAGTACAGAATACTGATTTGAACTCAGAATGATGATTTGATACAAGAAGAAACTACTGCTTTCCTAGAAGGAGAATTACAGTCTTAGGCTGGTTTCCAAAAGATTGCCGACCGTCAAGAAGATCGTTATCAAAGCCCGAGACAACCTAGAGGAGAGAAGAGAGAGCCAACCTGAATTTTTAAGTGTAAATAAACACAATTGGAAAGGCCAAAAAAATAGAGAGATATTTTATATCGAACAGGACAAAAATACTCACTTATTCCCTCTTTCTATTTCATAGTCTGAAGCCATTGATACAAAATCTTCACTGGAGCTAAACAAGAACAGCCTCACTTACATCATTGCAACTGGTTCAGCCTGCCTCGCTATCATACTTCTTTCAGTGCTGTCTGGATCTGGAGTTTATTTTTACAAGAAATACAAGAAGAAGAAAGTCACTCGATATTTCGTCTTGAGCGATGATGAGTCATCAAACCCTTATGATTCTGCAAAAAGTTTGAGCGGGTGGAATATTTCTGACTCTGTGTTGCAGTCTTCGTGTGGGAATGAAGGAGAGTGCTGGAAGTTTGAAGTTGGTGAGTGTAAGAAGAGAAGGTGTGGTAAAGATGCTGAAGGTGACGATGAAGATGACGATAGTGATCAAGATTGCGATTGCAGCGATGAAAAGGGTGATGAAGATGACGATGAGGACGATGATGTTGATGATGAAGATAATTATGATGGGGAAAACAATGATCATAGTGGTAAGAAGGGTGATGATGACGATGATAAAGGTGGCAATGATGCTAAAGAAGATGAAAATGATACTAAAAGCAATGGTGATGATAAAGAAGGAAGTGTAGAAGGTGGTAGTAACGATCCTGGTGATAAAGAGGCTAATGACAATGACCGATTTGAAGATAACTGTAGTCAGAAAAGGGACAAATGTCAGAAAAATACTTGTAGAGGTGATAAAGTTGGCCATACTTGTGGTAACGTCAAATGGGATATTAAAATGTGGCATGATATTGTTGAGAAACTTGTAGATGCTGAAGAGGGCGATGATCTGGAAGTGAACGATGTTCATGGAAGAAAGGACATTTGCAAAATCAAAGATGCTTATCAAGATTATGCCAAGGAAGGAAATGGTGGTGAAAATTTTAGCAATGTCAGCCAAGCTAACAGTAGTCAAAGAGATCACAGTATTGGACATGACTCTCATGATAGAAATGCTGACAATGGAGGGTGGTTGAAAGTTTATGAAATGATTTCAAGAAATTCTTTTCACGGCAAAGTCGCTCTTTTCAGTGAAGATCTATCCGATGCTTATAAGTCCTCTGAAGATTCGAGTCCAGAAACCAAATTACATAAGGATGACGCAAGTTTCTTTTCCGGAAGTCATGTAAATTCAAAAGATGACACAGTTACGGTATCTTCCGATGATAACCAGGGAAAATCATCACTGCAGAGTGATGTACCAAAGATGTCTACAAATGTGCTTTTAACTGCACCTAACAGACCGGCATCCAAGCTTCTTTTTTTGAGACACCAGAAATCTGGTCCTTGTCGTGTTCCAGACAATGACGATTGTGATTTGAATCAGGAGCATCGATACGTTGGTGAGTCGAGGACTGTAAATCACTCTGAAACCAGGATTGGTAGAGAAGAAATCCGGATGGCTGATATCATATCCAGGAATCATTCCAGTATTACAGATACCTCTGCTAAACTATGGTCTGATAGCGAGAAGCAAAACCAATCACCACAGAGTGAAATTTCAAAGATTTCACCAAACGTACCAATAGCTAAAGCTAAAAGACCACTACCGATACTTCCTTCGTTCCAGCATCAGGGACCCGGTCCTAGTCGTGTTCCAGACCATTCCAATTGTGTTCTGGATCAAGAGCATCTGTGTGTTGGTAAGTCCAGGACTGTAAATCATTCAGACACCATGATTGCTACTGAAGAAATCAGGACGGCTGATATTGTATCCGGAAGACATTCCAGTGTTACAGATAACTCAATGATGCTCTGTTCTGATAATATGGATGAAAACCAATCGTCGAAAAATGAAATTCCAAAGATTTCTGTAAATTTGCCTAGAGCTACATGTAACAGGTCCGCATCGGGTGTTCCTTCCTTCAATCGCCAGGAATCTGGTCCTAATAATCTCCAGGCTCGTTCTGGCCAAACTCTGGATCAAGAGCATCTGCGTGCTGTTAGGCCTAGGATTGTAGACCACTCCGAAACCATGCTCGCCACTGAAGAAATCCGGACGGCTGATATTGTATCCAGGAATCATTCCAATGCCACAGATGACTCAATTATGCCCCGGTCTGATGATGAGAAGCAAAACCAATCACCACAAAGTGAAATTGCAAAGGTTTCTCCAAATTTACCAGAAGCTACATGTAGCAAGCTCGTACCAAATCTTTCTTCTTTTAAATGTAAGAAATCTGGTCCTAGTCATGCCCCAGATGATTTCGACCGAGCTCTGGATAAAGAGCATCTGCGTGCTGTTAGGCCTAGAATTGTAGACCACTCCGAAACCATGCTCGCCACTGAAGAAATCCGGACGGCTGATATTATATCCGGGAATCATTCCAGTGTTACAGATTGCGGTATGACATCTAGTGAAGATTCTTTGGAAGGTTCCAGCAAGTCTTGTCCGGTCAAGTCGGCGATCAATGAGTCGATCCAGATTCACAAAGATTTGGGAAAGACTGTGCCAGGGAAAAGTACAGAAGATATATCAGGTTGGTGTGATTATTATTTGGTGGTGTGAACCCAGGAAAGCCTGATACCAGCAAACAATAAGGAATGAGATAATGCAGGTGCTTAGCCAGCCATTGGATTACTTCCCAGCCTTAACTTTTGTGCTGAATAACATGTTACTGCCTGAACACAACGTCTTCAATTGTTTCTGTGTTGATTACACCTAAATTGGAAATTCCCACGCAGGTCTTATTTGATGTCAGATATCAAATGATGGCGTAAGCAATCGACTTATGTCGTGGGCAATCGAATGATGGTGTGAGCAATCGAATGATGGCGTATAGTAGAATACCTAGTATTTTGTTGCTACTGCACTGCTAAGTCAACTTAGCTCAATGTGAGTTTGGACTTTACAACAACGCATAAATGCTCTTCTGCTAAACACAGGAATGCCTGGTGCCAGAGGGGAAAGCAATGAGATAATGCAGGCTGTAGGAATCAAACTCACAACCCCTTGGTTTTAAACCAAGTGCCTTAGTGATTGTGCCAAACAGCACAAAAGCTATGACTGGGAAGGAGCCAGTTTATCCAGTTGGCATGATACTCAAAAGTAATTGACCACACCAACTAGATAAACTCGGCTCCTTCCCTAGATATTCTTATTTTCATTTGTAAAACTAAAGGTTGAACATTTTGTTTCACACCGTAGATAACAGCTCACCAAGATCCCGCAGGGGCAGCCGTCGTAGTCGTTCAAGTTTTCCTGGAAACAAATTCCTCTTCCTGGTGTTTTGTCTGGCAATTATTTCTACTCGAATATCTGAATCAGCAGGTTACAACCCCCTGCAAACAATCTCTGCTGACATAACTATTGATATCCCCCCTGAAGACTTCATCGATGTTCATGTACTGTTCAACGAGATCCACAACAACCCCGTTCTGGTTGGTGGAGATCAACATGTGTTTGACCTCAAGGTTTTTGGTTAGTTTGAAAGTTTAAATATTTCTTGTGTTGATAGCTTTGCAATTTCACCTGTGCTTGTCTTCCTACCTTTCATTTGCCATGCAGTTCAATATTGCTCAAAATAGATAGCAAGAAATATCGGAAACATAGCTATTCAGATGTTTGGTCAAAATGCCCTTTTTTTAAACTTTGACTCAATCATGATCAAACACTTATTTTCTAAAAGAAACCTTGGTACCTAAATATTGGTATCGAGTTTTTCAGCTTTCACCTTAATTATAGTGCGAAGGATTGCTTAGCAAGTTTCTCAATCCCAACAATAATTTTGAACAATGTTAGTGTCAGATGAAGTCAGAAACGTGTCTAATTTGTGTTGCTATAGCAGCATATTGTGTTGCTATAGTGCATATAGCTTTTTTGTATCATTTCTAGCTAAGTTAACATAAAAAATTGCTAAACTATTTTCATCCATACAGAATCTCCTACCAAAGTTACGTTAGTTTTAAAGATCTCGCCCTATGGGTTTCTTACAGAAAAATGAATATGAATGAAAATGAGACAAATAAAGGCATTTTGTCATTAAATGTATTTTTATAGACTTCGACTCGCTTATGACGATATTGCAAAACGAGAACAAATGCACTGAAAAGAAACAGAAGACGTGTGACATTGGGATATGCAACCCACTCACTGGGGAATGCGTTTGTCCAAGGGGACAAATATACATGGAAGCTCTGGCAAAGTGTATTCCAGGTAGGCAAATTTTTTTCTAAACTATACAACAGGGTTGCTTGGAAAGATTTATTATCAATTATTAAACTTAGAATAAACTTGGCACAGAGAATCACTATGAAATTAGAAACCATTGCAGCCCATCATTGGATTTTTCATTCACACAAAATATCTCTCTCAAATGATTTTTTTCAAATCCTGCTTCTTTTAAAGTCTTCTTCTCAAATCTATCAATTGGTTGGACTCCAATGGTTTTCCTGGAGTAGCAAAATCGTCACCCTTTTGCAGACTCTTTGTTGTTGAAGAGTTGTTAAAGAGCTCAGACATGATCGTCTCGACATTTGATGTTTGGTGGTGCAATGTTTTTGATTAGTGTAACTCGTGTTAGTTGATGAAATTGTTCTGATGTTCAGCTCGTAGAGCAATGATGGCCGAGTTACAGGTCGTGGGTTCGAGTCCTACCCAGTTGATTTAACACCCAAACAACTAATCTTGATTGATATTCCAAGTCCTGCTTCTTCTCATGCAACATCATGCTTCAAGCATTTGTATATCATAGCCCACTCGGTTAGAATAGGCCTGTGACATTTACTTCCTAATGACCTTCCTTCATTTTCAGATTGCTCGAGGGAATGTCCCTTTGGTTTATTCATGGCAAAGGCTTGTTCAGACCTTCAACCAGGAATCTGTAAATGTAAGCTGAGATATGTATAATTGTTCTTTGCCTACTTTCGTAGAATCGATATCATTTTACAGATGGAAGAGTTTGAGTTCATAAGCATCAAATTGGTGATAAACTAAAAATATTAAGTGATATTGCGATTGTTTTAGTGATATTGGTCTATTTTGAACATTTTACCTCTTGTTACTTTATTAATCTTGAAAAACTTGGAAGGGCTTATATCGATTAGGCCAGAAGATATTTTCTAAATAGTGGTCTTGTTGCAACAATTTCTTCTATACTGGGAATTGACTGATTTAAAGCAAGTTAACTATTTGATGATCTGCTGATACAACGGACAACCTTATAACCATAAATACGTGTTAAGCCTAGAGTTTTAAAGGAAAGAGTTGTAAGGAGTTCAACATTTTTCCTTAACGATTCATATCAATTTTAGCCTGTAGACCTGCGTGTCCGGAAGGAGAATATGAAACTACACCATGCGGAGGAGCTTTTGACAGAGAATGTCGTGGTAAGATAGTCACATGTAATTCAAAATCAAATCATTCATGTTTAAAAAGAAACCTGGAAAAGGGCGGAACATTACTCTGATCATAAACTGTTAAATCTAAAAACTTTTACGGCCTATTGAAAATCAAGTATGAGTTGATTAAAAAGATGAAATTCGATGTTTACTGCAACTCCATTAAATGCAATTATAGAACAGTCTTTTGGATGATACAGAACTTCAGTATAGCCAGAAATATCGGAAACATAGCGAAACAAACACATAGATTACTAAAGCTTTTCTATGTGTTCGTTTCACTATGTTACCGATATTTCTGGCTATGATAAATGGAATTATATTCATAGAAGACAAAAAGCTAAGTACAAAATATCAGATAAGATTTAGATAGTTACATAGCTACAGTATGACAGAAAGAATAGCCATATAAGTAGATTTTTTATAGATCTCTGCAATGAAATAAGTTCCATTCCTATTCGAATTAGTAAACATGGGTATTTGAAATTAATTTGTTTGAAGCACTTTGGAATTCGTGATGCTTAGCTTTGAGCTTCAAGAATATGTTTGATTTTCTTTTCCTATCGTTTTAGTTTGCTGGTTTTATTTTTTGATAAAATGAAATGACTTTCTTATCCTACTAGATATATCCTTTCTTCCTCCTGCTGTGATTAACAAGAATTTAATGACAGAAAATCGACTCCAGGTAATAATTCATCGTTAGACTTTTTAGAACAGTCTTTGGATGGTACCGAACTTCAGTATAGCCAGAAATGTCGGAAACATAATGAAACGAACACATAGATTACTTAAGCTTTTCGTCTGACACCCAACAGAGTAATACGTCAGAAAGAGAACGAAACGGAAACCTAACTGATTCATATACCCAGATGTGGATCGAAATGGGCCAATCAGATAAGAGGTGAATCTCGGGTGTTGATTGGTTTTCCTACACCATACCAATCATTCACCTCTTTTCTGATTGGCCTATTTCGATCCACATCTGGGTATATAAATCAGTTAGGTTACTGTTTCGTTCTCTTTCTGACGTATTACTCTGTTGAGTGTCAGACGAAAAGCTTAAGTAATCTATGTGTTCGTTTCATTATGTTTCCGATTTTTCTGGCTATACGTAAGACTTTTTCCTAGATCTATTATTTCATGTTAACTTGGAGTCTGGATGGAAAAATATGTTTATGCTTTCTTGCACCATGAATTGTTTTTCTAAGTTCTGCGAGCATATTCAAGAAATTTAACAAAATACAATATATGGTAAATGTGATTCTAACATTAGTACTTATCAAGGCAGTAAGGAGCTTTATTAAGTAAGCACAACATATTCTGGTGAATGTGATTCTACCATTAGTACTTATCAAGGCAGTAAGGAGCTATATGCAGTAAGTATAACATATTCTGGTGAATGTGATTCAAACATTAGTACTTATCAAGGCAGTAAGGAGCTATATGCAGTATTTACCTGTAATAAGCTACTACAACAAAAAGTCAATCAGGTCTAAAATGATACATGATATTCTCATCCTTAAGATAGTTGTAAAACTCCATCCAAAATGGTTCTAAAAAGCTCTGTGATGCGTACAGATCTGTTTTAGATAACTGATTTAGCAACACACCAGGCTGTGATGGGGACAGGGCTCAAAACCATAGTTGCCAAAAGCCTTGATGAAAGATTTGATTTAAATGACAGTTCCTAGGTGAAATATGGATCCTCTTTTCTTCCTGGAAACCTTGAAAGTTTTCTGGGATCAATGGTGCTGTGGTCTGCTCTATTTCCCGGTCCTAATTTGTACTTCTATTCTTTCCTAGGCAAAATCATTCCACCAGCGCATTTCTTTTACTCGGGACTCACAGTATCAACCCCCCATCTCTATTGTGCGTGGTACTGGTATTGAAACTGTTCTCAATATCATTCGTGTGAATTTCGACGTTGTAGTCGGGGAGGTCAATCATAAATACTACGATGAAGATACCTTATCAACGCACCATCATTTCTGTACTCGTCACATTCCAGATTATTACATAGCCCGAAGAACTTTCGCTAAAAGACGATTTTATTTTCGCAAGAATGGTGGAGAGCAATGCGAGAGCGATAATCCTCATTTATTAAAAGGTGCCGTGCACTGCCTAGGCCCGGATCACGATCTGGTCAGATATTTCGGGAATCGCAAATCTTACGACGCTGGTGACATGAAATTCATCGAGAAGCCAGGAACGTGTTCAAAGGCGATACAAAGCTGTCTGGACTGCCGTAAACAATGCGCCGTCAATTCAAACAGCAAGAAATGCGCGCATCGACAGCAAAATTGTTTCATCCAGTGTGAAACGAAAAAATGCGTCTGCCGTAACAAAAGATGTCCCTGCTATTTGTACGAGACTTCGAACTGTTTCGCCAAGCGAACTGGCTGTATTGGCGTAAAAGCGAACGTTGTTACGCTGCAGCCGATGTTCAGCCGTGAATTCTCATACTGCCATGTTAAATTGTTACGACTTGCGAGTTACGAGATTCGCTCTGATCTTTACGTCAACGGAAGTTTCGTGAAGAGCAAGAAACACATTGGGAATTCGGTAACCGACAATTTCGGATACCTCAACGTGAAAGCTCCTGATTTGTTGAAAATGAGAGATAAAAAGTATTTGCTGTTGAGGAGGAACACCCGTTCATCACTCATTGATATAGGGTATTACAAGTCAAATGCAAAGCAGATGACGGGGGAAAAACTTGATAAAATCGTTTTGCTGCCTAAATTACCGTTTGGCGTGAATAAAATGACTTGGGGAAAAGCAAAATGCAACGATATCAAGCCTGAATCTTTCACCAACTTCGATGTTTACCCCTTACGAAAACAGACACCGAATTTCTTCCATAAACTAGGAGATTTTCCTGTTGCACACACTTCAAGTGCAGCACTAAACTATACTAAAGGACATGCCTTCGCAATTCGCAATTCCGATCATAAAAGATACCTGGACCTAAGCATACCACAAAACAAATCCATCCTCCGCCATTTTTACCCTGCAGCCTCCATATTGAACGACCACAGCCTCGTCTGCCGGCTAGTCAACAAAACCTCTTTCTACAGCATAGAAGTCAAAGGGAAGCTTAAATCGTGTCCAGGCTCCTTTTCAGCGAGGCTCTTTGACCAAGATTATCCCAAAGCAATACTTCATCATTACGATTTTGTCGTCAAAGGCCCTGTATGCACATTTGACTTCCAGTTTAATATTCCATCAAAAAACGACATCCACCGCACTGACAAGGCATTTGTATTGCATTTGGCATCAGCAGGACAGGTCATTGAAGTGGTGGTTGTACGCGAACGAGAGGTGACTAGAATCCTACACACAATCAAACTACCCAAGCAAGAGCCTAGCAAGCTGATGAATATTTTAATGCCGATATCAACGGTCGCTGGAGGATTTGTGCTGCTACTTCTAGTGTTGTTGTTATTCGGCGTCATGACTAGGCCAAAAGATAAACAAAACCAAGGGGACAGAGACAACGAGTTTCACTTTCGTCATGTTTTTTTCATCATATGGTATGTTGGAGCTCGTCTTGCAAAGAGTTTGTTGTTCACAATATTATTCCTCAGCTACCTCTTCACGGTTATTCACTCGAAGAATTACCACACGCTGGCTACCTTTAAAAGATTCTTAAACCGAGAACATGCTGTTTATAAAATGATCTACACTGACTTGGAGAAACACAGGAGGGAAGAAATACACAGACAGGAGAAAGCGTTGATTGAAGAGAAAAACCTTTGTGATCAGAAGATTCAGAAACTAGACGAGTATCTAGCCGAGCATAGACACAGGCAGTCTGTCAAACAAGAAATGGAAAAACGCGCATACTCAATCAAGAACCTCGCGTTGAAGAAAATCGAGAAGAATCTGGCTGCTGCGGAGGCAAATTATGATGCACGGAGGCAGGATTTCAATAACAAGATAGCGACGAGATTCGGCCAGATTCGTAGTTTAGTAGACAGCACTCAAGGTAAAGTTATGAATAACAAGTTCTTCAAAGGTGCGAATGTCTTTTTCAAAATGTACAAATTCTTCGGTGGGAGCAAGAACTTCGTGCAATACGTCGGTCTATCTGCGAATTTCCACGGCCTAAAATACAAATACCATATTGGGAATATCAAGCAAGGCATTGTGGATCTACGCAAAAAAGTGGCTGACATGAAAAAGACGCAGGAGAAGAAAGACCAGTCTCGAATTCAAGAGGTTGAGAAAGAGGCTAAAAAGACCATCGTCTTCAAACGGCCTAACATCCGAAAGATCCGTTACCCGAAGCCGAGTAGGAAATTCGAGTTTGATACTGACCAAGCCAAAAATATTTTTGCTCTTTCTTGGATTTCTAAATTAATGAAGGATAAAGTTCTGTCCGTTGCTGCCATGGCAGTTATGCTTGCCATGGACGTGTTGTTTTTCATATATCGCCACACGAGGACCTATGCAATGGCAGTCTTGATGGTTTACGGGTTCAAGAAATACTGTGACCTTGATGACCTAGAAAAGGAGCGGATAAAAAGGGAGGAGGAGAAATTGCTAGCTGATAAGGCGGCTGCTGCGTCATCAGATCATGCTAGTTCCCAGGCTTCTGATACCGAGGTTATTTATGACAGACGAAAAGTCAAAGTGACGTCAGCAACAGATGATGAAAGTTTATCAAGTCAGAAAGGTTCGTGTACAAAAGCGACTGAACATTGCAGAAGCTCGCTAGCAAACATCAGCAAACATGACAGTGACTCAAGCTATCCTGAACCCACAAGTGAACATAGCAGTAGAAAATCAAGCTCGCTTGTGAACATAAGCAGCAGCATTGGTGAAAGAAAATCAGGCACAATTTCAAACACAAGCAAACATAGTGCTGAGACAGGGAAAGAAGAGCTATCAAGGTCCTGCACTTCGGATTTCAAGCAGCATGAAAATAGCCAGCGTCAAAGTATCTCAGATAGCAATATGCCAGCTAGGATAACAGGAAAGGACGAAAACGTCCGTTCGGACACAGATGCTGTAATTGATGCCACAGGAAATGCTAATGAATACGTTAGAAACCTCTTTATTGGAAATGACGTCACTACTGGAAATGGCAGCAAAACCGGAAATATGAGTGTGATAGGAAGTGATGCAACTTCAGGAAGCGAAACAGAGGAAATAGTTAGTCCAAGCTCAAGCCACAGCTCGCAGAAAACTCTTGAAGAATCGCACGGTAAATCCAGTGGACAATTAAAAACAACTTCCCAAGATATCATTCCCAGAAGTTGCATCCAATCCAGAAATGTAAATCTTACAGGAAGTGACCTTACTTCAGGAAGTGAAACAGAGAAAATAGCTAGTCCAACTTCAAGCCACAGCTCACAGAAAACTCTTGAAGCATTGCACGATAAATCCAGTAGAGCATTGAAAACAACTTCCCAAGATATCATTACCAGAATTTGCAACCAATCAAGAAATGTAAATGTGACAGGAAGTGACGTAACTTCAGGAAGTGAAACCGAGAAACTAGCTAGTCTAAGTTCAAGCCACAGCTCGCAGAAAACTCTTGTAGCATTGCACGATAAATCCAGTAGAGCATTAAAAACAACTTCCCAAGATATCATTACCAGAAGTTGCGACCAATCCAGAAATGTAAATGTGACAGGAAGTGACGTAACTTCAGGAAGTGAAACAGAGAAAATAGCTAGTCCAACTTCAAGCCAAAGCTCACAGAAAACTCTTGAAGCACTGTACGATAAATCCAGTGGAGCATTGAAAACAACTTCCCAAGATATCATTACCAGGAGTTGCAACCAATCCAGAAATGTAAATGTGACAGGAAGTGACGTAGCTTCAGGAAGTGAAACAGAGAAAATAGCTAGTCTAAGTTCAAGCGACAGCTCGCAGAAAACTCTTGAAGCATTGGACGATAAATCCAGTGGAGAATTGAGAACAACTTCCAAAGATGTCATTACCGGAAATTGCACTCAATCCAGAGATGTAAATGTGACCGGAAGTAACGTAGCCTCAGGAAATGAAATACAGAAAATAGCTGGTCCAACCCCAAGGCAAAGCTTGCAGGAAACTCTCCAGGAATCGCTCGAAGAATCTTGTGGAGGATTGAAAACAGCTTCCCAACCAGATATCTGTATAGAAAAAATACAAGGCTTGTCTAAATCATGTGATGCTGATGTTGATGGTGATTGGACCAGTGATCAGACGACTGACATTCACAACAAAAGAACTGCAAGATCTAAAGACATTGCGCCATATGACTGTGACGATGAAGCTGAGGATGATCCCTCATTGGCTGATGAAGAATATTCTGAGGGTGGAAAGGGATGCAAGCCGAGGAAGCATGATAGACACATATATGAAAGTAAATCTTCCATTTTTTTGTTCGCCGTTTGTTTGTAGCTTTAACTGAATCACCCTTTGGAAGATTGCCAGTGATTTTATCAAGATGGGTTATCAATGTCCTTTTGGTTTCAATACGTTTTTTTGGGATTGACCTCTCGGGCATTGCGTATATATTTCATTACTTTATCTTTAGGGAATTTGATCCGTAACCCAGTTTTTATTCTTCTGTGACTATTTAAGAGAAGCTTCTTTGTGATAACTTTGCTGGGGTATCTCACTAGATTTGCTAGAAATATGTTTATACTCTTTAATATAAGTAAAGGAAAGGTGAATTATCTTGTTACTTGCCATAAAGTACCAAAAGTTTTGCGTTAAGTTTTTATCAAAATAATTTGTTAGATTTCATATTTGTTCTCTTTCCATCTAATGGGTACCAGAAATTTATTTGAAACTGAGTGTCTAGAACTCCGGGTACTTTCAGACGTGCTTCTCAGATGAGTATCAGACAAAAAGCTTTAGTAGTGATTATGTTTTGCTGTGTTTCGGATTTTCCTCGCCATCCTCAAGTTCTGTACGGTCAAAGACTGTTCTGACATACTACTCTGATGAGTGCAATACGCAAAGCTTTAGTAGTTACTATGTTTCGCCATATTTCTCATATTTCTCATTAACACTAATTTTGTTTCTTCAGAAATCGATCAAGATGGCTACCTTGTGCCGCAACAAAGGAAACAAGAACCGAGTGTAGCGAAGGATGTAGACAACATGGCCATGTCCTTTATTGGAAAACTTGGAGCCTTCTTGTTGGCATTTGTCGTCAAGATGAAGAAGTTTGGCATTGTTAATGTGGTGAGTTGATGCCTTGATTCCAGAGCGTTTTTTTATATGCTAATATTTGGGGTATGTGCCTCAAGGGAGTTTAATACCTTATTGAACACGATTTTCAGAGTTTTGTTGCTACGAATTTGCGCACTAAAATGCACCAATGCTGTTATATTTCAATAGCACAATGCATATACTGAAATATATTGCACTTTTTAGATTTTTCATCAACTTGATTGCTTAGGGGTAACGCCTAAAAATAGACCACACCCTTTTCTGAAGAATTGTAAAGAACCCTCGGCTCTGCAGCTTTTTCTTTTAGGCGCTAAAACTACAGCCCTGAAACTTCTACCACAAACAGAAGTATGGTAGAGTAGTGTCTTGCATAACTCTTATACTTGTTGGTCGCCATCAAGTGTATTCTCTAGCTAGTTTAAATTCTAGCTAGTGCAAAAATCTGATAAATTGTATAGATAGATGTTGTTCATGGCCATGACTATAAACGGCAAAATTAGCTTTTTGAGGTTCAATGCACATTTCTGACATACTTCTGTTATTGGTAGAAATTTCATTGCTATAACTTTTGTACCTAAAAAGAATTTTACAAAAATTGAAATCAGCCTAGCAAAAAAAGATAACATCATGATTATATGACATATCCTTGTACCTTTATGTTAACGATGAATAAAGACTGAAAAATCTTTCTTTCTTCCACAGGTGTTAGTGAACACATACCTGATACCGATGTTTCTCTTACTCGGCTTTCTACTCGTTGCCGTCTACTTCGTGATTGTAACTGCCAAATTCGTGCTGCATACACCAATCCTGGATGAAGTCGGCTTCTTTGATTTGAAGATATCTCCCATCGTGACCTATCGTAAAGCGGTTAACACTCGCACTGGTGCGCATGCATTTATGATCAATCACGTGCACATACCGTATTATGAAGCAAGGTTCGTTTATTGCTTATTAATATACGGTACTAAACCGTGTTTTGTTACTCAACATGAATTGAATTGAATTGACTTGCTAACAAGCAATAGACAAGCCTGCAAATTATGTCGAACCTTATTTCAAGCAATGCTTGATAGTAATATGTCCCTTGGCAAACCATAGCTAACTAAAATATAATGGCCTAAAGCTATCGTAGCTACAGTCAAACTGCAGTGGTGTGTTCTGGCAGCTCGGTGTCATTGTAACACGTATCATTTTTACAAGTCCCAAACGATTTTTTGCACAAGTCATTCAAAGCAGCTTTTTTATAGATTCTTTGGTATCGGTCTCCGTGTGCAGATATGTTTACATCATAGACTGAAATTGCAGTGATTTTGATACTTTAGAATTCAGAATGAGGAAGCAGGATATTCTATGTTTTAATGAATTTGGTGTTTGCCTTGAATTTTTTATAGAGGGATGAAATATTTCCCAAAATCTGATTTATCCTCTGTCTTCCAAATTATATAACCAACCTTCACCATGAAGACATATAATTCCAATCATGGTACATCTACAAGCAGCACTACATCTTTCTTGTCTACCCGGTAGATGTACATTAGGGGATCAAAGTATGGGAACAATCGGCCTTAGCAACATTGAAACTCGGTTGAGGTCTTGAATGATTCAGAACAAAAGAAGCAAGGATTGATGAGTACCCTGTTTAGGTCACATCAACTTAAATTTTTTGCACGAAAATGTTTTTAAAGATTGCACAGCTTCGTTTTATATGTTTGCTGCCGTCGATCAAGGCCGATTCCATACTTTCATCCCCCTACAGTATGTGTAAATGCACCATCAATCAATGAAACCATTCTTCGTAAAACTAGTGAAATCATCATGATAAGAGGGATATCATGATGCTATATATAAAAGTATAAGAGGATTAATTCATAAGGCATCGTCTAAGACACGGTCCGCAAAAACCCGGGTTCGAGACCCGGTGGAGCCAGCCATATGTCAATTGCAGTTGCCTGCTCTGGTATAATTCAAAGATAAGAGGGATATAATCATCCTTATCCATCAACGTAATAGTGATTAGACTTTTGATGTATTCTAGGGTGAATGCACGAATCGAGATGTACAGATTGAAGGCCAGCCTGTATAAGAAGCTGCAGTGTGCAAGATCAGTGTTGTACAACAGTGAATTCTGCTCATGGGCTGACGGGCGGTGCAATGGCATCATGGCAAGCGATGATGGCTTTTATAAGAATATCACAAAGTTCAAGTGTCATATGAAACCTACCATTCCTAGAAAGTAAGTAGTTGTTTATTTATAACTGTCATCATTGGCCAGATGGTCTGACCCAAAACACCATTTATGTAACTGGAGTGACTGTGCTGTAATTTACAGGAAACGTATCCACCGGAAATATAAGCCACGCTTGATTAGCTACTATGCCTCGAATATTTCCTTGGATAAACTAAGAATATTTTGAATCGATGTATAAAAGAACAGCTTAGATATGGCTTCAATTTTGGAATTTTTTTGCCACGTCAGTTTTAGAGCGGAGTTCTCTACCTCTTTCCCTTCACCAGAAGTGTCTGCTCTCAACATTATTTCAAGACAATATATAACTGGAAAAGCGAGGTTAATGAGCAAGAATTTTTCTCCTTTAGGCTACCTTGCTACCCCTAGTGCCTAATTAGTATTTTCGTGGAAAAAATAACGAATTAATCCTTTATTGATATGATTCCAATACATTACCCTTGGATACTTAGAGTACTTACGGCTATGAGACAAAAGACTTCTTTGTTCTGTCTCTGAAGCTTCTCGATTTTTCAGAAACTGCGAGAGTGACATATCTGAAAACTGCCTATCTGAAAGCTGTTGTTATCTAAGCTGCTATATTTGGCATCAATATATACTACTTCTAGTGTGTTTTAGACAATATTCGATTTATAGTGGCTTGTCAAACGAGCCTAACTTCTTTCTGTAGCATACCGTATAGTACAATGACATTAATATGGCACTCTATCTGGAATCCTTGGTTTTGAAGTAGGCAGACTTCGAAATTCCTAAGTGAAATTTTATCTTGCTCTGCTGATTGATGGGCAAAGCCTCTATGATGTAGGGTTAGTCATGGGGGTTTACCTATGAAACTTTCAATTACCACGCCCCACAACACCCTAGGTAAAATATTCATTACATTTTTGCAAAATCTTAGGGTTCATCTTTGAAAAGTGGGGCATTCAAACCCTCCCATTCCCCTTTTCCTTTGCACTGTAGTTTTGAGCGAATTCTGCACAGATCAGAGACTGTTATATTTCATATTGCTTCGAATCAATATTAAAATCAATGAATTGAGGCTTAGAATTTCGCTACTTTACTACTGAAATGAATTACACTCATTTTATACCCTCATAGTTTCTTATAGAAAAATGAGTGTATGTAGCTGGAGATCAGTTCTCAGACTTTGTGATCAGCATGAATCATGGTAACTTCATCGTCAGTGAGAGCTTTTTTATAAAACCTGTATTCATCCAATGTTCCCTTGGTGTTCCAGCCATAAAGGGAGCCCAGTCGGAGGTTTGAAGTGTTATCCAAGTTGCCCTTGATGGAGCTGATGTCCACCTCGTCTGCTTGTTTCTTCCCGTTTATGTATAGCTTGATCTTATTTTCTTCACGGTCGAACACGAAGGCGTAGTGGGCCCACTTTCCCTTCAGGTCAGATGGCTGCATGCCTGAATCATGGTGGATGAATTTCCTCACCTGAGATTATGAATCGGAGTTAAAGTAAGTAAGGTTAAGTTTGACATGCTAACTCGCAAAGGTCATAGGCCTTGATTGTAGTGGGGAACAGTAGCATCCAGTACATCACCATATGAAGTAGAATGAGGTAAAAGTGTGTTTATGAGTAAGTTTATCACGTGCTAGCCTACGAGATTCAACAAGAGGCCTTATTTCCAGTAGGGTTACAGTAGCATGAGCCACTGAACTATACATAGTAGTTAGAGGTCACGATGTGTTTATGAGTGAAGTTATGTTTAAAGTGCTAGCCTGCGAGAGTCCAACGGCCATATTTAAAGCATGGGCATGGAAGCACTAGTTCAACTTCCCTTTCAATGGAGTGAGCTGTTTAGCCAAACCCTGAAAGGTTCACCCATCTAGATGTTGACCTCAAACGACCAGGCATAGGATATCATGTGAGAGGATCATGTAGTAGGCCCTATGTTCTAGGTCTGGAGCTTTATGTCTGATCTATATAAGAAGAATTAAATTATATAACGAACAATCCTAAATAGCTAAACTTCATAGTATGTAAAAAAATTGTCAAATACCTTATTGTTCAGATGGTCACGGATACAAACGTTGGTGGACGTGGATCGGTACATGTGACCAATATCCCAACCAGGTACCCATTTTGCATTGCCTGCTTCACGATAACATCCGTATCCCTTCAAGACAGCAAAATTAGTCATTGGATAGGTTATGTCTGTGGTTTTCACCCAGCCAGCAAACGAGAAACTGCTCTTCCCGACATTAATGATGGGACTATTTGGTATGACTATGTTGCCCATATTTGCATTGAATAACCGACCCCTGCTGAATTTCCCCCATTTTGATAACACATCCGCCGTGGCCCTCCCATGCTGTTCGTTGCCAGAGTCATCCACGACACCATAGCGTAGTTCGTCATCCATCTTCCAGTGAGCTATGAGACTCTTGCGTAAATCTGCGGCACAGCGTAACCGTCGCAACGGCGCCAACGCTTCCGACTCCTTCTTCACGCACACTGACATGGAGTCGAAATCGGTCCGCAAGTTGTAGAGTCCGCGTTTTACCTTAAAACACGTTTCTTGCTGGTTTCCCTGGCTTCCCTGCAATGGAAAGGAATAAGGCCTTATCAGGGCCGTAACTACATAGGGAGTACAAGGGGTGTTGTGAGAGGGATCAGAGATCATCCTTACATATGCTTTACATATAGCACGTGACAGGAAGGAAGTATTATATGTTGCAGTTAGTCCTACTACAGTGTGGCACCCCTGGCCCAAACATCAGTTGGCAAATAAAGAAAATAAACATTCAATTGGGTGGATTTTAGAAAAATACGAAAATGAAATATAAAATTGTGGCAAGTTTATACAAGCAAAAAACCAATATTTCATATGTAAAATTTTGTTTTGCAATCAGTCCATTTTTCCTAACAGGACACTTTTTAAAGTTTATTTGGATCCCTCGTCTTGGAACTGGAATTTCAAATATTCCAGTAGATCAACCCAAAGATATTGTGTCTGCCAGTTTGCACTTTATCTATATTCTAATATTTGTGGAACAAGCCCTAACCCTGAGGTGCAGTACCAACAGGTTGAGGTGTGGTGTGGGAGGTGGTATTTGAAACACGAAAGAAGGCTTGCAATTAGTGGTCTCAAGCATTAAAATTTCTTCGACAGATACTTAGAGAAATTTCTTCAAGAAATACTTAACAGAATTATATACAGTGAAGAGCACAGAAAAAAGCCCAGATATTTTTGGCACGATGAATAATTAGTATTCTAAATTCATATTCTTACCCAGGCTAATGCAAGTACTAATAACATAACAACAATCTTCATCTTTTTCCTGAAAAAAATAACATAACATCAGCTTTTCAAGGATTCAGATTCATAATGTTTTGCTATCTCCAGCTAAGCTAGATTGCACACTAACATGAGAAAGCATTTTCCATTGACTGCGGTCTTTTGATGAGTAGTTGAGCTCATCAATGTTCAGACGTGACCATTCGTGTATATTGTCGTGTATATTGTCGTGTATATTGTCGCACCAACGTTTACGTGGTCTACCCCAGTTTCTCACTCCCTCTACCATTCTTCAAGACAGATTTTAGATAAGCCATTTTTGGATCTTTTGATGTGTCCATACAATTTCAATGTTTTGCTTTTAATAATTGGAGTGATTGATGTCAGTTTTGTTGTTGCTAGTAGGTCTTCTATTTTGGTATGGTCGTTGAGTCCCCTGTTTTCAGATTACTTAACTTAATTGCTGATTTATTCAATTTCTTGTAGGACACTGCCAGATAAATTCCGGTTACATTTATAAATTCTAGTTATATTTTAAGATATTTCCGGTACATAATACAATAATTCCAGTTACATATTTGAATTCCGGTTACAGAATGGCAACAGGATAGTCTGTCTGATGATTGGGGAATATGAAACAGAAAAGTAGCCTCCTTTCTGGCTTCTCCTTTCTGGCTTCTACTCTTAATTCTGGCTACATATTTTATTTCCGGCTGCTTGAGAACATAATTCCGGTTACATATATGAATTCCGGTTACAGAATGGTTACAGGATAGTCTGTCTGATAATTGTGACAGCATGAAACTCAGACCCCGTTTACACTAGCAGGGATCCAAATAGATCCGTACCCAGACTAGCACAGATAGGCCTCCCGTTTACACTAGACCTGTGGGTCTGTACCCATTTGGGTCTGCTATCTGGACCCATTTGGGATCGCTTTCCAATGTGTATTCATTTGGATCCGTGCTCGTTTAGGTCAAGTGTGAACGGTTGAAACCGTTGTCAGACGGGTACGGATCGAAGTCGGGGTAAATTTCGCTTTGTTTTGTGATTAGATTCGGGTCAAAGTGCTGAAAACGGGGCTGGACCTGGCTGTGGATCCGTTCCAGTGTAAATGCGATCTGAAATAGATCAGTTCCAGTGTAAACGCTAGCAAATATGGACACGGTTTCAAATTGGATCCGTACCCATTTGGATCCTTTCTAGTTTAAACGAGGTTTCGTAACAGAAAAGTAGTCTCCTTTCTTTCTGGCTTCTTCTCTTCATTCTGGTTACATATATCAATTTCGGCTGCATGAGCACATAATTCCGGTAACATATTTGAATTCCGGTTACAGAATGGTTACAGGATGGTCTATCTGATACTTTTGAGAGCATGAGACAGTAACAGAAAAGTAGTGTTCTCTCTTGCTTCTACACTAAATGCTGGTTACATATATAAATTCCGGTTAAATGATATCATAATTCCGCTTACGTATAGGTTGCATCTATATATACCGTTTGAAGTTTCATTTTACTGTGCTTGGAATGGTTTGTTAAAACTAGAGGACATAGCCACAAACATTTCTTTATGCAGACATAGCTGCATAAAAAAACAATTCTATAATTTACATACATATTACATATCTTTTACACTCAGATTTTCTATTATCATATCAGCTTCATAATTTACATATTACATATCCCTTGTTAAAAGTTTAGTTAGAAGACATAAAACACTCCAGTAAAAGTGAGTTTAATGTTGTTGCTTAGGATGATGATAATACATACATCAAAGAACTAAATAAATTGTTGGATATCTAGAATGAGATGGAAAGTGTGTCATAAAAGATATTCATTAGTTTGATAATGCGAAGAAGAAAGGTTTAACATGTAAGTAGGCAAATAAGTTGAATCAATAGACTTACCAACGTTTGTTGTGTGAAGTTGAACTTTTTCTTGATACTGTTGTTCTGAAGTGGTGCTTTGGTCGATCAACTTCCTTTTATTTCTTTACATAATCAGAAATATTGACTTAGCTGCTTTCCTGGTACGATAGCATCACCGAGATACAAACAGTGATTAATTTCAAGTTTGCTTTTAATTACAGAAATATAATGTAATTTGCTGAAGCTCAGGTGGAATGACGTAAGTGGCTGCGAGTATCGTAAAGAGTTACAGCAAGCATTAGATTGCTCCGAGGTCGAATGACGCACGAGACTTGAACAGGCCTTAGACACTCCTATTCTCTCATCCTATGCTTGGTCTACTTCTAATACGAGAGCCAATTTACTAAGTTTATGATTTATGTAAAATCAATTGACATAATTTGTGAGAATGAAAATGACTCGAGAGTAGGAGTCAAACTCACAAATCATCTCCATTGATTGTCTAAATCCTGCTTCTTCTCAAATCAATGTTAAAGAGAAACCACGCTTAAAGAAACGGTAATCATATCTTCTTCCGTAAGTTATCTTAAAATGATTTGAGGACCAACTTGAATGCCTAATTAACAATAGCACAGGGATTGCAAACAAATCAGCCTATGTGGAACCTACTCAATAGCCACCTTGATACTTACTATACCTATCTAGACCAAGAATAAAGCCAGTGTTTTTGTTTTTAGAAAATAGGGCTCAATACATGATATTGTAAAATATACACTAATGGGCAGAAAGGAAACAGGGAATTCATGATTTCTCACTCATCAGGAGATACTAATAAAAACGTGTAGTTTCCTGTTTCTTTTCTGTCTACTAGTGTATATCTAGACCAAGTATACACTACTTATACTTAATCTAGATGTCTTCAGTCTTTGATCGGTACAGAATATAATGATGGTGAGAAAAATGCTATGCTTCTGATTTTTATCCTCATCTCTACAGGGATGTAACAAGGAGGAGCCATGGAAGCCATTGCTTACCCTTTTATAGGAATATCTACTTATTTTGAATGTTTTTATTAATGTTCATGGGTTATTATCATTTTGTCTTATGAAGGCTTTTCTGACTATCGTGTTAAATATTGTGTCAGAAACAGCTTTGATAAAACCAAATTTATTTACGTTGCCCTACTTAATATCAAAGGATATCTTGTCAAAAATTGTGCTTATTTAAAGTCTGTAGGACAGGAATAATCTGCTATTCTTCTCTAAAGGTTTACTACTTGTATCTTTAGAAAATGGCTTAAAAACATTTTGTTCGTATATACTAAAAGATTCAAGCGTGTGACACGGATTTTGTCAGTGCTAGAAAAAAGTGACTTGGCAGACAAGGGTTTTTCGGCCTAATTTCGAAGCCAGTAATTTTTTTGGAGATCTTACGAACTACATTATACAAATACCAAAAGTACCCATAGGTTTCGCCTTTGGAGCTCCTGATTACACCCCTGCACCTGCAAGATATTTTCCTGTAACATTTTACTTCTAACACTTCGTTATATCTTTTTCAGATATTCAAAATTCGACAGAATTCAGTTCAAAATGGAGATGATGAGGTCCTACGACCCATACGTGCAGGCCTTACGTGGAATCATCCTAGACACGTTCGACGTGATATTAGCAATCATTGGCATTCAGGTCTTCATCAAACTATTCTCGAGTTCGGTTTTCAAGCTCTTGCTAGCTTTCGACTTGATTCGACAAATCAAGGTTTATAAAACTAAGAGGCCTATCGAGGCTTGGACTTGTAAAGGATGAACTTGATTGTGCGTACCCATGTGATGTAATCCGTATATGAAGTTTTTATATATTTTCAGGAAAAGAATGTAATATGTCTCTTGTTGAATTTTCTATACGGTGTGAGCCAAAAAAACTCATAAAATTTGACGGGCTGTTTAAATTCTACCATCAAGTCGATTGCAAAGATCTAAGCTCCTAACTATTTTAGAATAGCTAAATTTCTTGAAAACCTTTTTTTTTAGATTTTACTATTCAATAGGTTGCATAAGGAACGGTTTGGAATGTGACTGATTTCCTAATTGTTGATTGGTTGATAGGCAAATACGCTTACTATCTTTTCAAGGTATGGGTTTATGTGCTAAGCACAAAGGGCCCACTGAATAGGTAAACTAATCGAGCAGTGCGACCCTGGTCCTTTCTCTCGATGTGACCACACCTCGTGATTCCTTTTTGCCTTTTAGCCTGGAATTACAGAGAGATGGCTAATTCTCTCCTCACACTTTGTGACAGGTCTGAAGATGGTCTCGAACACAGGACCCTTGGAACAAGGGTCAAGTGATCTAATCACCCGGCACTAGTAGAGCAGAACGACTAAAGAGCAGAAGACGAAATGATTCCCATCGTTAGCTTCCTGACTATCACTCTCTTATGATTGTGGTGCCTTTCATTGAAATAGCTATTACATGGTCTGATCTGGAGGTTAGGTTTTTTTAGAATAGTAAGCATTTTTGGTATCTATGCGTTGCCAAAAGGCATAGTCATATCATGCATTGCCTGAAATTAGATCTGCCATCTTTTGAAATGCTAAAAATTTGCAAGCTTGGGAACAGATGAGCTGCAAGGCCTACTAAACTAGACTCTCAGTCAGCAAGCAAGCCTTTTGAAGAAAGAAACCCTCCCTTGGGAACGTTTGTGAAGTACAGGCAATATCCACACAGTACTTGTGGTTTTCTTTCACAGTGCTGAATATCTTCCACTGTATTCATGTTATTCCTCCATAATACCAAGCACCCCCAGCCCTGGATGGTATCTCCCACAGAATCGTACATAACCCACAGTACTGGATGGTATCTATCCCCTCAGTACTGTACAGACGTTGCCTAGGGTGGAAGCCCCCACCAAAGAAAGAACGCAACAAAGGAACACAAACCCTCGTTTGCTCCATCTTTCAAATTTGTATCTGCACACCTAAGAACTTTTTCACTTCATCGCATCAGAAATTTCAAAAAAGGTCGTAGAAGAATCTGTTTTGACGAAGAAATACCTAAAAAAGTTGCAGAAGAATGTTTAAAGTTATGGTCCGTTTCTTTGAAAAAAGAGCTATAGACCTCTGACAGCTTGTGCAATTCCTTATTATCCCCTGAAGTTAGCATTAAAAACCCTGAAAAAGGAAGCGACCGGAATAAATTTCAGCTAAAAGTTCTTTGCAATTTAATATAGGGCGAGCTTTAGGTAGAGCGTTCTGAGCATGCGCCTGCGCATGCGTATTTCATCAAAGTACTTGCGGCAATATGGACGCTGCTAGTTGATTTGTTTGGCTAGGCCTGAAAATTAGGCCCTTAGTGAGGTTGAGCTAAAATCGAGAAAAACGAAGGAAAATGGAGAAAAGAAAAGCAGAAGATGATGATAAGCAACAGGCAAAACGAACAAGAAATAAAACAAGACCTCCGCTTTCTCGAGCTGTCTGCACAGTGATGGTTGAGTACCTTCTCGAAGAAAAAAAGCCTGAAGAAGAAAGACTGCCATGGTTTGCCTGGCTCGACATTTTAAAAGAGACAGATTTCCCACAGTTTGTGAAAGGAATATCTCATAAAAAACGTTTTCAACTGTGGATTGAGTCCCTAGATGTGAGAGAAAAGGAAGGAAAACATGTGCTGTGTTTGAAAGGTTCAGGAAAACTGGTGCCTTGCAGGGAAGACTTTTCTAGAATCATTCGGGAGGCGCACAGGGAGATGGGAGAATTTACCCCCAACAGGATAGAAACTGCAAATCAGAAAGGAAGGACGAAGATCGTGCATAATCAGGTTGACAAGTGTTTGAGATTGGTGGGTATTATGTTCCTTATCACTAAATCTTTGCCTATAGGTACAAGATTTTGTCTTTTTCAAGATATCTTGCTTAGCAAGCTTGTTTTTCTGCTTCCAAACGAGATAAGTAGGCAGGTCCAAACAGCGAATGATCCCAATCACATGCACAAAAAACTGATTTCACTCTGGTAGACCAGCTATCCTGTCTACTGTTTTAATAGAAAAATCATCCTGCAAGCCCAGGACCCGCTCTTTGAACACCCCATTATACAGTAAGGCCTGATCTGCTTGAAAAGTATTCCTGACTCCCTTTCTGTAAAAAAGAACTAATAAGTCTTGTGCTTAGTCAAGAATCAGAGAGGGAAGCTTTGCAAATAGGGAAGCTTTGTCCCTCCAAAATCCTAAAGACCATATTGTTAAATTACACTACACTTGCTGTTTCTATCGTTCTAGAAAATAGAGTGTTTGTGTTTGCTACTAATTGTTTCATCCTTACTACGTGGCCCCTAAATCAAAATGCCCTTCTATTCCAGATTCAAGCAAAATACGCCTTTGGAACCAGACTATTTGGCATTCGTAAGCTTCATGTCTACAAGGAAGTGCTTAGCTGTCCAGAATGTTTCATCAATGGGAAATTGAAAGTCCCTGCAAATGAGATTATCAACGCAGTGGAAATGATTGACCCTGACTTTGGCAATGAAAATAATTTCATATCAATCAAGGATGCTCCTATGTGTATGGCAATAAAAGGCCCGTCTGATGACTCTGTCTGGTATGACCAAGAAGGTGATTTACTTATTCATATTTGCAATTCTTAACCTTTTTTAGTGACCTTTCAACTTTTTCAACTTGTCCTTTATCGATCAAAGACACCCCTTTGGAAAAGAGAAAGAGAAGAGAAGCAGAAAATACCAAAGAATCTTCTGGTTTTTGTACTAAGGAAGTTGGATATTTTCGCCAAGGCATATTCAGGGCCGTAGCTAGTGAGAATGGTGGAAGTTAGAATGTACCACAGTTTCAAAGAGGTAGTACTAGCTACCATGGCACTCAGTACCCAGTACCGTAACAGGCAGTACAAGGAACCACAGGGCTGGGTACCAAGTACATATTCAAAATACCAGTTGCCTAAACAAAAACGCAAAGCAAATTGATGAAAAATCCAGTCCCAATCTATGTTGTCTGAATAAATGTTAAATTGAACAAGTTGCTTTCTCAAAGGTATGTGGGGAATTTTTCAATTCAAAAAGTTATGATGGACCTCCTTTATGATTTGTTCTAAATTAAATAGATCATTTTTAAAAGCTACAGTACTTTATAAAGTTAGATATTTAGATATATAGATATTTTTGGGTATTCTTTCTCTTAGAACATCAACTTTATTGTCCAAAGTTTTGTTAGATACCATGTTAACACTGATTGCAAACCCGGTACGAAAGGGGCCAAGACCAGCAACCCCCATAACAACCCTCTAGAGTGGTCAAGCTGGGAGGGTACATTACAATTTACAAATTTTCTGCATCGATGGTGGATGTGGATTTTGGGTGTGGTCTCAACGCCTAATGGGCTCAAGGCCTAATGGGCTCCACACTCAATTAAAAACATCTTCAACATAATTACCTATTTCGGTCTTCTTATTGATAGTTTATAGTTGATAGGCAAATAAACTTGTTATCTTAATAAGTTATTGGTTTATGTGCTGTGCACAAGGGGCCCATTGAATAGTTAGACTAATTGAGCAGTGCGACCCTGGTCCTTCCTCTTGATGTGACAACACCTTGTGATTCCTTTTGCCATTTCGCCTGGAAATACAGATAGCTGGATAATTCTTACCTCATACTTTATGTGACAGGTCTGAAGGTGGTACCAGGGACTCTTTGATCAAGGGTCAAGGGATCTAGCCACTCTGTCATCCCCCCGAATATTGTTACAATTACCTTCCAAACTTTGAGTTGAGAATGGACCATTTGACATGGAAATAAAAATGAAGTGGACTGATTTCCAAATCAAACTTTATGTTATGAAGCTTGGCTGTGTCTAAACTTTGCAGAGCCTATTTTTGTGCAAATTTCAAAATTTGCCACCTGAATAAGATGCATTCTTTATGTGGCTCTTAAGGTAAGGGCCATGGGGAAACTCACCTCCTATGTAGCTACAGACAAGCATATGCAAAATACACAAAACCATTCTTTGATTGTCTTGACAGTACAGAACTTCAGGTAAGTAAGAAAAATCAGATACACAGCAAAATATCTCCTCACGTTTTTTCTTCCTTAGGTTTAGCAACGGAAGGCAATTTATACCAGAAACTACTTGGCGTAATCCACGAGATCGGTTATGAGTTAGGCCAATGTGTTCAGAATAATGAAGTTGCGCGAGAAAGGCTTATGACTAGTAAGTTTGATCTATTTGTAAGGTACAGTTTTTGATCGGTACAAAACTGCAATATAGCCACAAAATCTGAAGCATAGCGAAAACATAGATACTTCTGTTCAGTGTCAGACATAGAGCTTATGTAATCCATTTTTCCGCTCTGCTTCCGATTTTTCTGGCTATATATCAGTAAGTTGTCCACCTGGGGACTCTCCGATTCTGGATTGACAGGGTTAGGGTCCTGCTAAAGAGGGCTAGGGCTATGACTTAATAAGTCACCCCAAATTAGTAGTGTTGTTTTTCTACAACGCTCAAATGGTATTTGAACCAAAATTATGGCATTTGTTAGTATCCAGTACGTGAGTTGGTTTATGTTTAACAGGCAGGAAGCATTTTCAGCAGGGGAACAGCAGCATCTTGGTTAGAGGCATTTGCTATCATACAACATTCACATTTCTCTTTCCTTTATTCATACTTACCCTAACCGTAGTCCTTACCTTTACCCTAACCCTTCTCATAACCTTTACCGTAACACTTACCAGGATCTTGGCAGCCTCATTGTTTGACATTTTGTTAATCGATCACAGCACTGAAACAACTATCAAAACAAAACTATGCAATTCCAACAATTTCAATTTTTTTATTCTTCCAAAAATAAGGCTGTTAACGACCCACCCTAATGAAATATAACATCGGAAGCTCTGAACATAAACATAAACAATAATCTTTTCCCTTTTTATAAATCTGTATTATTTTATATATCTGTACATTTTTTTAATTGTAAATATTTAGGGCAGTAACGTTAAGGCATAGGGCACAGGACACACATTAATAACAGCAGTTTAGTTGAAGTGTACATCCTGTATAAATATTCGTTTTATTATTATTATTATTATTATCATTATAGATACTCGATCCAGTCAATCACAGTACTGTAACATTTGCCAAAACAAGCGATACGCCCCAATAGAATTTCAATTCATTTATTCTTCCAATAAAGCTTTTTATTGTAGCATCAAGATTGATTAAAAAAACCATGCTTTTAAACGTTCCGATAAAATCTTCATCAGTAAACTATTCTTAGAATGATTTGGGGACTTACTTAAAAACCTAATTTACAAAGCACAGGGCTACAAGGAGATAAACCTAAATGGAGACCTACTTAATACAATAACGGTTAGACTAAGAATACAACAAAGGTCGGGCTGAGAAAACAAAGAGAAGTTAACAAGTGCAGAAAAGTGAAGAATTTTGATATTGGATCAGGAAATGCCGCTTTAACACCTTAAAAATGAAAGTAAAGCTAAACACAAAGGGAAAAATTTGTAGCATCAGATACTCTATCCAGTCTTTGTTTTGAGATCTTTGATTTTACAGCTCTTTTCTCTATTCAGAAATATGCTGTGCTGAAAAACTGGTTTCTGACATCAAAAAGGAAGTGGAGCCTGTATTCACATACATTGTGTCCAGCGATACGTTCTTAAACGACTACAGCGAGCTGGAGAAAGAATACGTGGATAGCGGTAAGCTGGGAGTCTTATTATACGACATTAACTTGCTGATCAACACGTACAGGAAATACGAAAATCAGCAGTTTCTGGACAAATTGAATGCCAGTCTCGATCATCACATGAAGAATGTACCTAGGGGACTTCGAATCAGCATGGATAAGCGCGGAATGCTTCTGGAGGGACTGAAACGTAAGCAAAATAAAACTAAAACGCAAAAAACCAAAACGTATACTGAGATTATTCAGACTGTGTAGTGAGTGACTTTAATCTGTACCTAGGGAACATCTGTCCAGTGCTGTGGAGGATGTTCGGTACTGTGGGGGATACCATCAGTTCTTTAGGGGAACATTTACCTTCAAAATACATGGTTCGAACTGAGTCTATCCAGGGAGCAAAAATAGGTTGTAATAGCCTTAAAAACCCTATGAAATTACCCAAAAAATTTCCTTCAAAATCAACCAAAAATCGAAAAAAACCTAATGGTTTAGCCCATGGTTTGTGGTCAAAATTAACTCAAAGTAAATGATATAGGCTTGATATCTACTCAGGACTATTCAGAGAGCAATATTAGGCTACAATAGCATTAGAAAACGCCAAAATAAGTTTTATAAAAACACCAAATAAGTTTCGTTTCAAATCAGTCAAAAATTTGAAAAAAACCTGATGGTTAGCCCATGGTTTTCAGTCAATATTGGCCCTTGATAGATTCTTCCAAATAGGCTTTTAATCCACATAGCACTGTTCAGAGGCAATATTAGTCTATAATAGCATTGGGAAACGCATAAAAACAACCACTCGGGACTATTCAGGGAGCAAAAGCAGGATTTAATCGATGATACATTTAAGACACAGGTCAAAAAGGAAAGTTTTCCCTTATCTCTAAAAGTAGGGAGTGGGGTTGTTTCCAGCCACGCCTCTTTGTTTATCTTTTCGACCATACGATCGTACCCATCTTAAATTATGCTTCGGAGGTCTTGGGTTTTGACGATTGGGTAAAACTGGAAACATTACACTTAAAAGCATGTGACTATGCCTTAGGGGTAAAAACAACAACAACTACTGATGCGGTGTACGCTGAACTAGGTAGAACAAGCCTCCAACTACACCGGCATGTTAACATTTTACAATTTTTCCGTCGACTATGTAATTTGGAACCTGAAAGATGCCTCAAACGCTTTCAATATGCTTTCTCATGAAGCTGATTCCAACATGAAAAACTGGGTAGCTAAGGCTCGTAATCTTCAGGAAAATTATGAACTCCAAAATTCAGAAAGCAAACAAATGGTTAAACTCAAAATCATAGAGCATTTCGCATCTAAGTTTTGTGAGAGATTTAATACACAATAAGCTGAAGTTAAAAAACTCAAACTGTATACGACCCTTAAGACATCCTCTAAATTAGAATTTTATCTGAATATAAAACCCGACATCCACGCGAGAAGCTCTTTAGTAAAACTACGCTTTAGCGCTGGTACCTTCAAACTGAAACTGGTAGGTTTAGTAAAAATGAAACTCTAATAGATAAAAGGTTTTGCTTGTATTGCAAAAAATGAAAATTCTTTAAAAGTCGAGGAAGAATAACATTTTGTTATGGAATGCCCTCTTTAAAAAATCATGAGATTAGACATGCTGCAAACCATTTGTAGGACTTTTCCCAATATAGAGCTTCAAACCAATGAAAATATACTCTTCTGGACTATGAGTCAATAACCATTGGGACCTTATAAAACTATTGGAAAAAATTGTTCATATTTCTTTCAATACAAGAAAACACTTTCTCAAAAACTCAAATAATTACACAGATAATTAAGGATGATTTTTGAAATTTCTTAAACAATTACGTGGTATAAATATTTTGTTTTTTTGTAACACGTTTTGTATATATTTTGTAGTTCTGTTTATTGCTGATTTCTTCATTAATTAACAATAATTTTAAGCACATTTTGTATGTATCAAGAATTTAGCCACATAATTATATTATGCAGTTAAGGGCCATCTCGGCCTAGACACTTGTAATGAAAAAGAAATAAATAGCCTCAGAAAATGCATAGAATCACCAAAACGTTTTCCTTCAAAATCAACCAAAAATTGGAAAAAAGCATGATGGTTAACCTATGGTTTTTGGTAAAAATTTGCCTAAAATAAATTGTATAGGCTTGTAATCCACACAGCACCGTTCAGGAAACAAAACTAGCCTAGCATTGCATTAGAAAATGCATAGATTCACCAAAAACTATTTCCTTCAAAATCAGCCAAAAATTGGAAAAACCCTGATGGTTAGCCCATGGTTCTTAGTCAAAATTAGCCCAAAATGAATGTTTTGCAAAAAGGTGTGTAATCCACTCAGGACTATTCAGGAAGCAATATTAGGCTATAATAGCCTTAGAAAATGCATAGAATCACCAATAACTTTTTCTTCAATCCGACAAACATTTGGAGAAAGCCTGATGTGTTATTGTGAATGAATTATTCCAAATAGGCTCTTAATCCACTCAGCACTGTTTAGGAAGCAAAAATAAGATATAACAGCCTTAAAAAACGCATAGAATAAACAAAAACTTTTGCTTTCAAAATCAGCCAGAAAATTTAAAAAAGCATGATGGTTAGCCAATGGTTTTTGGTCAAAATAGGCCCTAAAAGTATTCTCCGAAAAGGCTTTTAATCAACAAAGCACGGTTCAGGAAGCAATATTAGGCTAGAACAGCCTTAGAAAACGCATCAAATCATCAAGAACTATTTCCTTCATTGTTGGCCAAATATTTGAGGAAAGCCTGACGGTAAGCCCATGGTTTTTGGTCAAAATTAGCCCTAAACAAATTCTCCCAATATGCTTTTAATCCACTCAGCATTGTTTAGAGAACCAATATTAGGCCATGATAGCCTTAAAAAACGCATACAATAAACAAAAAATGTTTCCTTCAAAATCAGCCAAAAATCAGAAAAAGCCTGATGGTTAGCCCATGGTTTTGGTCAAAGTTGGCTTAAAATAAATACTTCCAAATAGGCTTTTTACCCTCATGGCACTGTTCAGGGGGATATATTTGGCTAGCATTGCTTTAGGAAACGCGAGAGGATTGTAAATGATACGGAGTGAAAGAAACTCTCAGAAGACTTGCGAAATTATGATGCAAAATTATTAGTATGAAATCATTATTTAACCTTATAATACTAAATAGAATGATTATATCATTATTGTTAGCTGCCTGAGCCTATAAACCTCTGATAAAGATAAACTCACATTATTTCTTCTCCTACTGTAGAAATATGAAGTTTTTATGTCAAGGAAATGGCGAACTAGATAGTCCAGTTGCTTAAGAGTCCCAATGGCTCTGGTTCTAATCTCTTCGCAATCCTTTTCTTTTTTCTTTTTGAATGTTTAATTATTTGAACGGTCTTTGGATGGTACAAAACTTCAATATAGCCAGGAAAACCGGAAACATAGCGAAACAAATACATAGATTACTTAAGCTTTTCGTCTGACACTCAACCGAGTAATACGTCAGAAAGAGAACGGAACAGAAACCTAACTGCTTTATATACAGTCTTTGGATGGTAAAAAACTTCAAAATAGCCAGAAACATCGGAAACATAGCGAAATGAACATATAGATTACTTAAGCTTTTCGTCTGACACTCAACATAGTAATACGTCAGAAAGAGAACGAAACAGAAACCTAACTGTTTAATTATTTGCATTGTTTAAAATGATTCACTAAATTCAATTCCTTCCTAGTTCCCATTGTATAAACAAGGGTTTGAGACTTTGGTAAGTCTAAAGGAAAGCTTTTAGTTTATAATATTTGGTAAAGAGTAATACCTCTTATACCAAGAAAGCTTGGATGGCTAAGTGACAAAGCCATGGGCCGTGAATGCTGAGACTCTAGTTCGATTTCTCACAAGGTAAGAATTTTGATCCTTAAGATTTATAATATATATTGTAAAAAAGATACGAAAGTAAAGCTTTGGCAGCCATGCGGACTAAGTCAGGGTTTCAGATCTTCGGATCACGGCTCGATTCCCTCTAAGGTTAGAGTTTTGATTGCTAAGATGTATAATTGTTTGCAAAAATGTTTCATCTAGAATGCTCTGGTAGCCAAGTAGACTAAGATATGGGCTATAATTATACTGATCGTAATTCGATTCCTCGTAAGGTAAGGCTTTTGATGTTTAAGATTTACAATGTTTGGTAAAAATGATACAAAAGTAATACCTTTTTCGTCAAATAAGATTGGATGGCCGAGTGGATTATGCCAAAGGCTTTAGATGTTCTGACCCAAGTTCGAGTCCTCTAAGGTAAGAGTTTTGATTTCTGTGATTTAAGATACTTGGTAAAAATGATAATAAAATAAAACCTCTCTCTTCAAGGAAGCTTGGATGGCCAAGTGCACTAAGCCATGGACTATAGATGTTGGGACCAGAGTTCGAATCCTCGTAAGGTAAGACTCTTGATTTCTAAACTCATAATAAAAGTGACATCAACTTCAAACCTCTCCTGTCGGCGGCATGGATGGCAGAGTGGATAGGTCACTCAACTCTGGATCAAAGGGTCGTGGGTTAAAGATGTTTAGACCAGAGTTCGAGTCCTCGTAAGGTAAGATTTTGATTTCTAAACTCTGCATAAAGATGATATCAACTTCAAACTTCTACTGTCGGCGGCATGGATGGCAGAGTGGATAGGTCACTCAACTCTGGATCAAAGGGTCGTGGGTTAAAGATGTTTAGACCAGAGTTCGAGTCCTCGTAAGGTAAGATTTTGATTTCTAAACTCTGAATAAAGATGATATCAACTTCAAACCTCTAATGTCGGCGACATGGATGGCAGGGTGGATAGGTCACTCAACTCTGGATCGAAGGGTCTCGGGTTCCAAACCACCTGGTTAAAATGGCAACGATGAGACTTCTCGTAAGGTAAGATTTTGATTTCTAAACTCTGAATAAAGATGATATCAACTTCAAACCTCTAATGTCGGCGGCATGGATGGCAGAGTGGATAGGTCACTCAACTCTGGATCAAAGGGTCGTGGGTTCCAAACCACCTTCAGACCAAGCTTAAAGTGTATGAAGGGGTGGAAAATCAGGAGGCGGAGCAGCAGTAGGAGATGGAGGAGGCGCAGGAACGGAAGGTCGAGGAGGAGCAGGAGAAGGTGGAGGCGGAAAAAAATGTAAGTAACGGTCAAAATATGGTAGTAGTTGTCAATATATACTGTCAAAAAAATAAGATAAAAACAAAAACAGTGGGGAAATGGTAACTTTCGACAGAAAAAACCAAGGGGTCTTGCACAAATTTTTGATGAACTATAGAGCTGTTATCCAAGGATCAAAAATTTGTTCAAGACCCCCTTGTTTTTTCTCTCGGAAGTCAACATCCCCCTGCATTTCTTGCCTTTATCTTATTTTTTTGACAGTATATATTGACAACTACTACTTTATTTTGACCGTTACTTACATTATTTTGACCGTAACTTACCGCCCATCTGCTGATCCTTTTCCTTCCTCTGCTGCGCCTCCTCCAGGTCCTACTGCTGCTCCGCATCCTGCTGCTCCACCCCTTTACAAGCTTTAAGCTTGGTCTGAAGGTGGTTTGGAACCCATGACCCTTTGATCCAGAGTTGAGTGACCTATCCACTCTGCCATCCATGCCGCCGACAGGAGAGGTTTGAAGTTGATATCATCTTTATTCAGAGTTTAGAAATCAAAACTCTTACCTTACGCAAAGTCTCCTCGTTGCAATCTTAACCAGGTGGTTTGGAACCCGAGACCCTTTGATCCAGAGTTGAGTGACCTATCCACTCTGCCATCAATGCCGCCGACAGGAGAGGTTTGAAGCTGATATCATCTTTATTTAGAGTTTAGAAATCAAAATCTTACCTTACGTGAAGTCTTCTCCTTGCCATTTTAACCAGGTGGTTTGGAACACGAGACCCTTCGATCCAGAGTTGAGTGACCTATCCACTCTGCCATCAATGCCGCCGACAGGAGAGGTTTGAAGTTGATATCATCTTTATTTAGAGTTTAGAAATCAAAATCTTACCTTACGTGAAGTCTTCTCCTTGCCATTTTAACCAGGTGGTTTGGAACACGAGACCCTTCGATCCAGAGTTGAGTGACCTATCCACTCTGCCATCCCTGCCACTGACACTAGAGGTTTGAAGTTGATATCATCTTTATTCAGAGTTTTGAAATCAAAATCTTACCTTACGAGGATTCGAACTCTAGTCCAAACATCTATAGTCCTGGGCTTGGTCCACTCGGCCATCCAAGCTTACTTGAAGAGAGAGGTTTTATTTTATTATCATTTTTACCAAATATCTTAAATCATAGAAATGAAAACTCTTACCTTACGAGGACTCGAACCCTGATCGAAAGATCTAAAGCCACTGGCCTAATCCACTCGGCCATCCAATCTTACTTGATGTGAAAGGTACTACTTTTGTATCATTTTTGCCAAACATTATAAATCTCAGAAATTGAAAGTCTTACCTCACGAGGAATCGAACTACAGTCAAAATAATTATGGCCATTGACTCAATCCACTTGGCCATCAAAGCTTACTTGATGAGAGAGGTATTACTCCTGTATCATTTTTGATAATTATTATAAATCTTAGAAATCAAAAGTCTTACCTTGCGAGGAATCGAATTACGGTCAAAATAATTATGGCCCTTGGTTTAGTGCACTTTGTCGTCTTAGCTTTCTTGATGATAGAAGTTTGGGTCAGAACATCTAAAGCCTTTGGCCTAATCCACTCGCCCATCCAATCTTTCTTGATGGGAAATATTTGCATCATTTTTACCAAACAGTATAGATTTCCGAAACCAGAAGTCTTACTTTGCTAACTTGAGCTACGATCAGGATGTTCAATAAAAGAGAAATGACGGTAGTTTCTATTAGAAGGAAATTTCCTTTCAGAAGAAAATCTGTTCTTTCGAAAGAAAAAGAGGGAATGAAATTTGTTTGTAATACAGCCCAATATGGTTTCCGTACTGGATGTAAAGTTTATTTGAATTTTTAGCAAAATTAAACCAAAAACCATGGGCTAACCATCCTTATTTTTTCTAATTTTTGGCTGATTTTGAAGGAATTTTCTGGTGAATTTATACGTTTTCTAAGGTTATTGTAGCTTAATATTGCTCCCTGGACAGTCCTGAGTGGATTAAAAGCCTATGTATAACGATTCATTGTCGGTCAACTTCCACTGAAAACCATGGGCTAACCATCAAGTTTTTTGAAATATGCTCGGCTGATTTTATCTTTAGTTTTTCCTTCCTATTCTTCAAATCTTCTTATCCTATCAATCGAATTTCTTTTTCAATTCTTTTTATTGTATTACTCTACGGAAACCTCGGATGAATACTTAAATGCTCCAGATAAGCTTTAGATCCAGTAAGGGAGACATGATGGTTGTATAGAAGGAAATTTCATTTTCATGTTCTTCCTTCGAAAGAGCCAGTCTTTTCCTCGGAGGAAATTTCCTTCTAGGTTGAAGCCATGTCATATATTTGGTACATTTTCAGGTCCTATGAAAGCTTTTAAGTTTAGAAATCAAAAGTCTTACCTTACGAGGAATATTACGGTTGGGAAAACTAAAGCCCTAGGCGTAGTCCAAGTCGTAGTCATAAAGGCTTTCTTGACGATAGAGGTATTACTTTTGTGTCGTGGTGGCGTCAGAAAGAGTCAGGGGATTGGGGCTTGGGCTCCCCCGCCCCGTTGGAGGAGGTTAACCTTCTTGGCAGAAGATATGTCAAGCATCTATCCTCACTTTTTGGATTCGCAATTAGTCATTTCAGCAATCAACTGGAACATGCCAACCCCAAAAATAGCAAATTCAGGAACTACCCCCAAAAGATGTTTCATATATTGATTGCCTTGTCAGGCCAACATCGGAGTGGCCCCTCGGGGGGTGGCTAAGTCTGAAAAACATTCCTAACTCTAAAATTATCAATACGAAACATCCAAAAAAATTGCCAACTTCTTAGGCTACGTTTACACTATGCAAGTACTAGGGCGAATGCGGTATAGAACTTTGTCGTTTTGGCCTTTTGTCTACACTATACTGAAATAGTTTTTTAGTTGAGAACAGCAGGAAATGATAAATGAATGCAGAACTCTAACTCGCATCAAATATATACGGTATAAGATCAGCATAGTGTGAACGGTGAATACGGAGCTGTTTCATGTCGGATACACTTCGAAACAAATATGGATTTATTTATATATACCTGTACGTTGACCATAACAGCATTATCGCACATGTTCACAAGACGTTGATGTAACATTTTCAGCTGGCATAGAGTAAACGACAGAGAACCATCACGACTTGAAATCATGCCGTATTCATATTGAACTTGTATAGTTTAAACATAGCCTGGGTTGGTATGTTTTGCATCGATATGAGCTATTTGTAGTGAGTTAAAATGAACATTCGAGTCATAGTGGCTTGTCAAACTTGTCTCCATATTTATGGCACACGGTATCCATTTCAATTTGCACTGTGTGACGTGGCATAGTTCAGGCTGTGTGACGTGGAATTCAAAATCAAACCATACAGGAGCTGAACAGGCAGTGGCATCAAGACTAGCGAGCCCTGAGGCAACAATGCTTGCTAGAATTACATGGAACACCTGACAAAAATCAATGATATTTTGGAGGAAACATTAACACCATTAACACAAGCAACAGTATTCTTGCTTCCATTCATTCTCAGTTACAAATCAACATTGTTTAACAGGGGGAGGGGGTAATATTGCGTTGAAAATTAATCAAGTGTTCCAAAACTTTTGGCAAGCATTGTAAGGCGACTACCTGGTGTGGTTCATCAAACTATTGCACGTCCTTCTCATTAGTTCCTGGACGGGTTTCAATGACCTTAGGGCCTGTTTAAATAAATGGAAACACCTTACCTACCGGACACGGAGCTGACAAGAGTATTAGATTTCAACCAGTTTATATGGGATTTTCATTCTGGGTCTGAAAGGCGAGGTAAATGCCTAGACGTCAATAATCTTCAAAGCAACATCGATTTTCCATTGGAAAAAGGTCGAGTTCACCTCAGCGGTAGTTTGGCGTTTATATTTGAAAGATCCCAAGTGGAAAAACGGACATCTACAACGGACAACTCTTTCCATCTACACAAAATGGACTCTTTAGTTTAATGTATACAGACTCCGAAATTCCCAAGTGAAATGTTTACCCTACCAATGATGCAAAAACAGTCTTCACTGTACTTCTGATTACATTCTGGAAAAACTTCACTTCACCTGGGTGAAACTTCACCATACCGGTAGTGGAGGGTCAAGTTTTATTTTACATATAAATAGAAACTGAGATTTAAATGGTATATAGGAGGGTGAGATATCATTTGCCAGCCCCGGGTCTGGCAGGTGAAGTATTTTTGCTCGTATAAACAGGCCCTTCAGACAAGCTACAGTAAAAAGTCGAGCACCAACAGACTGATAACAAAAATTTCGAAACTCGTCAATTGATAGAATTCAACTTTATTCATTCAACTAGTCTGGTTGACATTATCTGCAATAAATAGATCACTATCGAGTATTGTCTGAGTGCAAATGTTGTTGATTTCCCGCGGAGCACCAAAGTCGTATTCTGAGAAGGAGCCCTCGAACAAGTCATCAAAGGTCAATTGAGTCTGGGCATGGCAACTGCTTCCTGCATCAGCAATAGCCGAGATGGCCGTTTGGCATTCTGCCGAGGATATACCCAGAAAATCCTTTATTGGTGGCTCTAGGTTCGTCTGGGTGCACATGTCTGTGAAATCCGGCATCAAGGACGCATCAAGGGATGCCTGGTACTCCAAGTTCAGATTCTTAATCAGGCTGTCGAAGGAAAGCGTTGTCTGCGTGTGGGTGTCTGAAATGCTGTTATCCGTCGTGCACGATTGCGAGGCTTGGTCTGTGAGCGATTGCGAGGCTTGGTTATCGACGACAGATAGCCTCGTCTGCGTGAAAGCATCAGAGAGGATGTCCTGCAAACTGTCTGTTTGGGTTTCGTTGTTGTTGGTAAGCCAAGATTGGGTCTGCGTGTTAGGACTACTGATTGCTTCTAAATCGGTAATGATCGGAGATAACCCAGTGCTTTGTTTATGTCCATCGCCTTTGGTTGGGTGATAAGTTTGTGTGAATGCATCGGAGAGTATGTCTCCCAAATCGTCCGTTTGAGTTTCGTTGTTGTTTGTGAGCCATGACAGACTATTGTAGTTTCCTGCATGGTCATCACCTTGCATTGATTTCAAGTCAGCTATTATGGGAGATAGGCCGGTAGATACTGTTGTTTGTTGACGACTGGTTTGCGTGAAGGCATCAGACAGAATATCGTTGAAGTTGTCCGTTTGGGTCTCGTTATTGCTCATCAGCCAGGAGCTGTCAATGTAGCCTCCTAATGAGGCATCTCCGTGTGTGGTTTGCAAATCTGATATGATGGGTGATAGGCCAGTGCTTATTTGCGTCTGCTGATGTCCTTTATGTTGTTGTTGTGTTTGTGTGAAGGCGTCCGAAAGGAGGTTCGAAAAACCATCAGTTTGAGTCTGAGTATCACTGTTGTCAAACGTTAATTCATCATCCAATTGAAACAGGGCAGTTTTAAGAGGCGTCTGGGTTTCCTGACTACTTCTTTCACATGTAGTTAAACTACCTTTGTCTACCAACTGTATTTTAGGAGAACCTGCGCCACCCCTTAGGTAGTCGATCAGTTCTGCAGACAACCCATCAATATCGAATTCATTGTTTAGTTTTACGTCACTGACACTCTGGGTTCCTCTGCAAGCTCGTTTGCCGTTTATCTGGAAACTGGATGCAGCTGCATTCTTTTGAATTCTTTTTGACTTCTGATTCATCTCAGAATTCGTCTTTTTAAGATCCCCTAGACTTCGAGTCTCTCTAAAGCTCTTTCTCCCGATTATTTCAAAACTGGAAGACGCAGTGCTATCTGAATATCGTTTCGACTTTTGATTTGTCTTGCTGCTGTTTCTCCTTGATTTATTTTGGGCTTTCCCTGTATTTACCGTGTTTTGGTAAGTTCTATGATTTGTATCATTCGCTTTTGACACCTCAGAAAGCATTGCTACTAGAGAGTCTGAATTCGTCGGTATATCAGAACTTGTTATCGTGGTTATTTCAGAAAATATCTTCCTTGGTGCTTCAGACACTTTATTCGTTGTTACATCAAAACCTGCTTTCGTTGTTAGTTCAGAAACTTTTTCACTAGGTACTCCAGAAGAAGTCTCGTATTTTGCAAATGATGTACTCTTACTTCTAGACCTGGCTTTGATCTTGCGTTTAGAAGAAGGAAGACATGTTTTCTCTACATTGATAGGCCCTTCTTCACAAGTTAACTTTTCCGCAACGGCATCAAAATTCTCGGCTGTTTCAGTAATTCCTTCCTCGATAACATCATTGGCATCAAAATCACTAAGCACAGGTCTTTCTGGTGATTTTATATCTGGCAGCGTCTTACTCACAAATTGGGTGGCCTGTTGTAGACAGTTTTGAATTGAAATCACAGAGTCAGGGTCACTGTGCACTTTTTTCGATTTTTTAGGGTTTTTAGCAGTTTCGTATTTTCTAACTCTTTTTTGTATTGTATACCTGGTGTGGACCTCATCCCCTGGGTTCCTTTTGAGGATCGGGATGTATTTCTGCATGGCTTTATCCAAGCGCTCCCGCTTCATGCTGTCCTCTATAATATTAGAAGTGGCAGGCTTTGCTGATGTTGAAACACTATTAGCAGTTGTAGTTGGGCCAACAGTTTGCGCTCTTAATATTACTGGATCATCACTTTTTAACGCATCTGCATTTGCTGGCATCGCACTGCCATCAATTGTAAAATTCATATTTGCAGACATACCCAGATCTTTGTTACTTTCTACTTGCGAGGCAGAACCAGCTTTTCCTTGCAAAGAATCAGTCGTTTTCATAACATTCTGATTTAGTCTGTTCTCAGCCAGAATAACCAGGTATCCGTTCACTTGAATTGATTGGTGTTGTGGCGTAATGAGCAAAGGCCTCGTTACTCCAGCATTCGTTGTTATCTGAGTTGTGGCTGATTTCAAATACGACTCCAGTTGATTGCCAATTACCAGTTTGAACGGGCTGAAACAGAGCAATGTTGGCCTGTTAGAGTCAATATTAGCATTGAAAGTTGGAGATGAAAGGCAATTTAACAGCTAAAAATCTTTACAGTGACATCGGTATTGCATTCGGAAGCAATTCAGGAAAATTAGTTAGTAAAGAAGGGAATGATTTGTATGATTAAGGATAATCAAACCTCGTCAGTGGTCTAGTTAGAGGAATAATAGATTGACGAAACTTTCCAAACAGGAAAATCACCAAATGTGTGAGTAATAATTTGGAGAGTGTTTCATTATGGTAGGAACTGAAGTAATAACATGGAGGATGTTCAGTAATGTGGTGGGATTTAAACAGTAACATCGAAAATTATTAGTGATGTGCAGGGACATTTGCAGAAAAAATATGGATGGTGTTCAATAATTTGGAGGGATAATCAGTAATGTGTTGTGATATCATCAGCAACGTAAGGATCCCTTGAACAAAAGAGTGTTTAGCAATGTAGTAGAATCTCTTCAAGTAATGCAGAGGGTGTTGAGTAATGTGAAAGGATATCACAAGTAACATAGCAGGGTATCTTACAGTAATGTGGTGGGTGTTCATCATTTCACATCACTTATTTAATCCCTTCAATTACTCTGAATCCTCTAATTTACTGGTGATATCCCCCTGCATTCCTACATTAGTGGATGGTATGTCTTCACATTACTGCGCACACTCTGCATTATTTGAATTTACCCCTCCACATTACTGAACAGGTTTTTGTAAGATGCCTTTTCCCGTTACTCCAGAATTCACTTCCACATTACTACATCCCCTCCAGTTTACTGAAGATATCCTTTCATGTAACTGTTGATACTCCTCCACATTACTGGGCCCCTCTACACTGATATAAGATATTGACAGCTTTATTGATTCTAGATAACCTAGGTCCTAAACCAGCATGCATCAAATTGAAATTGAGGGCTGTCTACTGGGAAGTGATTTCAAATTTGAAGATCTTAGCACCACAAATAAGTGCTATCTCCTAATAAGAAGTAAACTGAGTGTTATTTCACCCATCTGTGTTGAAAACAAAGCCCGGAATGCTTCACAGAACTGCTTGGGAACACCCACACAAATAAACAGATTTTTGGAGGAAAATTTAATGTCAATAAACACAAGCAAAAGATCCCCCCTATCATAAAAAATGTTGAAATCTGATCTAAAACATTGCTTTTGAATGCAAGCCCTTTTTTCGATCAAAAGTTACTTTTGCCTGCTTACAAATCAACCTTTTTCCAAGAGGAGGAGGAGAGACTTTTGCATAGAGTTGAAAGCCAATAAGGCGTTCCTTAAATGTCAAGCAGTGTAGCCTTCCACAAAACTCTCATTTGCTCATGAAAAACAAAACATTTACCCATTCCTGCTCTGGCACAGATCACGTTTCCATCTCCTTCTCCTTCTGGAAAAAAATTCTTGCTTGATATCCTCAGGAAGCTCGTGTTGCATTTTGACGGCGTGATAAGCAAGACTGGATTTCTTTTTGAAAGGGGTGCCACAGGAACAACTGAAAATCTGACTGCAAGACTTCATGTGTTGATTCAGCATATCCTGGCTGCCAAATTTTGCTGTGCATTTTGAGCAGCTGAATTTCTTTTCAGCATGCTGGGACATGTAATGCTACAAACAGAATAAATTTCTGCTTAACTAAGAAAGAGGAAATTTCTGTGGAGAGTGCATTAATAAGTAATGATGAAAAATTAATCAGTTGTCTTGCAAGAATGTTGATGTTTTAGCAGACTTCATGGGAGGGGGAGGTACATGACATAAAATCTATACGGGGATGTGTCGCTCATATGGGTAGGTTCAATTCAAACGTCTCCAAACATGGATATGATTCTTGCAAGTTCCACAGGAATGACTCATGAGATTGAATAAATGGCTTTTCGGCAAAATGGGTATTAATTTTCACCATTATTGTGAAATATCAATTAAGGTGTTACATCTTTGCACCACTGCACTCATATTGTTGAGTATCATTTCAAAAATATTGGCATAATAAGTGGGTTATGCAAACAAAATACCCTCTTTTATATCATGCATTGCCCCCATGTAAATTTAATCATATCTGATCTCCATCATTCATCAATGTAACAAGTTCATAATCTGTCAGATGATATCCATCCTTTATCAACGTCTTCAAAGCACTTCAAGAACACCTAATACTATATAGACATTCTGGTAGAAAGAATAAAGCTTCCCGTCAGTTCATGTGTAACTTGCACAAACAGGGGTTAAAGGGTAGAAATCGGCTCAAGGACAGGCAAGACCTTGTCTGGAACTTCTATGAAACCTTCAGGGGGACATGCTCATGGGCCAGTTTGCAGAGCACGGCAGAACTTGACGAGATCAGTGCGTGCAGCGCAAAATTTAGGGTGTGCACCGTGTGCAAATGGAATTTTGAGCAAGCTTTTTCTTCAAAGCAATATCTGAAAACTATTGAAACTCCACAAAATGGTAATGTTATACATCTGAGCCTGGAAGGCTTAGAATTTGGCATGCAATTGCAGCTTCTGGCAAATTGACTTGCCCATGCAGCTGCTATGCTCTGCGGACTGACATATAAGACTTGCGCATGTACATAAAATGAAACAAGTTGAAACTAGCAGAAATGAGTAGGAAACGAGAAGGTCGGAAGTAAAAATAGATCCACTCATTAGAGAGGGGATAGAAGATGTCCTCCCTTGCCTGTTTCATAAATATCTCTGCCCATTTTCTGCGTGTTTCTACTTGTCTCATGTTTATTAATTACACAGACTCTTTTAAGTTCTCAGTTTTATCTGCAGGGATATGGCTGTTGCCTTCCTAACGCGGCTAGATTCTGGAGTACCCCACCAAGCACTACCCCTTTGTTTTCACACCTTAACAACCTTTTGTTTTACTATTGGTAACTACACTTACGTATTAAAAGAATTCGAACGACGACGAGAAAATGGCGGTTTTTTGTCTCCCCCCTCCCTTAGGCCCAAAAGTTTGTTGAAAGTTTTTATCCCTTCCCCAGTCTCCTTATTCAAAATTTTCGCGCCAAACTAAAAACAATTGCTCGCTTCATCCAAAGTGGTCGAGTTTAGTTTGCTGTGAGAGTTTTGAAAAGTTTTACAGGTTTAGAAAGATGATTAGGCCGGTAAACAAAATTTCAAATAAAAAATCAATGTGCACTGAAATATCAGTCATAAACTGGGGATTTTTCTGAAGAAATCTCAACAAATAATGGCTTAAACGAATGCTGGTGAGTTTGCAATTCAGAATTTTAATTTAAAGTTCGGGAATCCTTCGTTAAGTCGAGGGATGAAAGAAATAAACTCGGGGCCGTTGAGGATGAATGCGAAATTTAAAACTTTGATTTCTGAACCAAGAAAGCAAACTGTGTTTATTTAGTAAATGTCTGAATGAATCCGGTCCAAAATGTTATGATTAAGGGTCTGTTTCCTATGCTTTAAATCTATATTAAAGTTTTCAGAAATTCTGTTGCAAAACCAATTTATCTTAACCGTTTTGTACTTTTATTCAAAATCTAATTTATTTTGGTAAAGCCTCTCGTCCGTTTTCATAGGTTTGCTTAGGTTTTTACATGGCATCTCAATACTCAAATTATTCTAAAATAACATCATTTTGAAACTTATTTCTTACTGCATATGATGAAATGCAAATAAAAACAAAAAAGCCCGAGATTCCCTCCAAATTTGAAACTTTTTATTCATGTACCCCCTTCTCTATTTGAGTTTTTCAATTTAACAACAGTCGCTGAAAATGTAGGCCTGAAATGAATTAATCACTTGATAATCTCATTTTAATTGTTGTTAAAAGAAAGCTAAGGTCCCTTGCTTTCACTTTATCCAAAAAATATCACTCCTGTATCAAGTAAAGTAGTCATAAATTGCTTCTTAAATCTGCGCCTAATTTGAGTTCAGGACGTTTCGGTTGTAATTTTAACCTCCTCGTTCGAATTCTTTTAATACTGGAGTGTATAGGTTTGTCATTCTAGAAAGATATTTGATAGGGTTTTCTATAATTGCTTCCCTTATGCAAATGGTTTTTGTGGAGGTAATATGTAATTTCACAGGAACAGGTATAGTAGTTATAGTTAAAGCATCAAAACGTAAACATACCAATCTGAGAGGTGTGAGATCTCGAAAATACTTGCCACTTCCAAGCCTTCTGCAGCATGTTGAGACAGGGCAAGCAAATTTCTTCTTTACTTTGGGTGTACAAGAAAACTTGCTGAAGTTTTCAATCGTTTCCTTGTCTCCATAATTGTGTGCACAGGCCAAGTGCATCCTCATGGAGCTCGGATTTGTGAAGATCTTTCCACATTGCCCAACTGAACATTTCATGGATTTCTTTTCATAGTTTCTTAGCTCGTCTTCTGTTGGGCAGACGATGTTGACGCGAGGCTCTTCGTTAATCATTTAGAATATGCAGAAAGGCAGTTTGAAAACTGCCCCAAGGATCATTATGTTTACATACATAAGAGAACATGAAGCTCATACCAGTTCAAGCAACTTTTACTTTCCTAACTTTGTATTGAAAGAAATAATTTGCTCACTCTCCAGGGCTAGAAATTGTTCGGATGCACCAAAACCACTTAGCCTTGTTTTGGTTAATTTTGGGGGATTTTGTAGCGGTAATTGGAGGGTAAAGGTTAAGCTAGGGGCTAGGGTTAGGTCTTTAGTGTAAGAAATAAGGTTAGAATTAGGGTAAGGGGAAGAGTTAGGGTTAATGTAGGCAGGTTTATGGGAGCTGGGGTGCTAAATTTAGTGGCAGAAAGAGGCGTCGAAAAAGTGGTTTTCATGCATCGTAAAAGTTACTGACCAATTTTTGAAACAGGGCAACAACAACAACAGATTTCCCGAGCTCGACGACGCGGCTGCGACGACAAAAGTATTTTTGCTGCTGCGGGGGAGCGTTTCTTATCTGGTAGTAGTAACATAAAACCATCAAACAAAAAAAATATGCATAAGAACCTACACAGCCTGAACTTTTGTTTATTTGATTTGCCCTTTGAAATAAGAACTTTTTTCACTGTGAATTCGAATTTCACCTGAAAATGAGGAAGGTCAACAGTAAAAACTTGTTGAGGGTTGAAGGTAATGATATCCTTAACTCTAAATTTGCGTTTGGAAATTGCCTTCATTTCAAGTTGAGCTCTTTAACTTCTTATTCTCGTCTGTTGGTTCATTGATGGATCGAACAGTCCATGTCATCTACATCTACATCTACACGTTTATCAGTAAAACGAATAAGGTATCACACTGATGGAGATCATCGCACTTCCAATGCACTTCCATCGTCATAAAGCCAGTGAAAAGATGGGAATCATCTTCATAACAAAAACGCTCCGTCTCAAATTCATCATCGTGGTATGATAGAGAGAGACCGACACATTGTTGTTTGCAGAGGCAGATCGAAATAAGCCAATCAGAGAAGAGGTTATATTTGGTATAGCGCTGAAATAACCAATCAACACAGGCGATCCAGAGAGACAAACAAAATCCTATCAAAATCAAGAACTTTTTGACTTCTTGTTCTGATCTCTTTCTGTTGGTTCATTTACAGACCGTATACTCCTTGTCATCTTCAGTAGGATGTAAACATTAACAGCTAAAAACAACAACGAGGCCATCCATACGACAAACATCACCTGCATCTTTCTGAACTCCAACAGATAGGCAAAAAACAGCCACACTCCCTAAAAGATACAACAAATTTTGTTTGCTACTTTTTGGTATTGATAATCTGAGAAGAAGCAGGATTCGGAAAATCAATCGAAACAATTTGTGAGAATACTCATATCTAACTCGAGTAGAGAGTGCTTATCCTGGCTATAGTGCTCGATATACTTAAGTATAGAGCAACAATAAAGCAGAATGGACACATTAAGAAACAGACATGTCCTTCCATTGAGTGACATGGCTGTTTCTTAATGTGTCCATTCTGCTTTAAGAATACTCATATATTCCCACATATTGATTTAAGATTGATTTTCCAAATCCTGCTTCTTCTAAAATTTACTTCTCAACCCCATCCAGCAGTGGGGACTGCGATGGTCCACCACTGATGTGGGAAAGTCGTTGCCATTCAGCAGGTCCTGTTTCATTGTTAAAGAAGCCGGATAGGTTTATCTCTACATTTAGTGAGTGGTGGTGCAATTCGTAAGATTCATATTGGTTTGGTTGGTTGATTAGATTGCATTGCTCTAATAACTCAGAAGAGTTGTTAAGGCGTAGACTCAGAGGTCATGGGTTGGAATTCTACCCATTCATTTCATTTTCACAAATCAATTTTTATTGATTATCGAAATACTGCTTCAAATACCATTGTAGTTTGAAAATAGTGGACTTTTGCAAGGGAACAATCTACATAATACTGACTATTTCTTTCCTTGTGAAGTCTCCAAGAGATTGAATTGGCGTACAGATAGGACAGATGACCCCCAATTGAAAATAATTCAATAATTATAAACAAAGGGTATAAAATCATACCTGTGATGAAAGCCATAAGAAAATCATCCAACAGAAGTTTTTTTGTTCCAGATCTAAATGAGGCAATGCGAGTGGGAGCAGACTCAAGTACCAAATGAAATACTGTGGAAAATAAACACAAATATCAATCAAGCATCCTTGCATAGTTATGCACTAATAATCTACCTTAAATTAAACAAACAAGGCAATTTACCTGAGAGGTGCAAACTTTATTGAAAGTGACAAATGCAAACGTTTGAAGAAAGCATGCTAGAGGTAGTCTCGAGTGGTACTTCACTCCAACCACTGCAACAGACATTGCTTGAGGCAAGAATGCCAGTAGACTGATAAGCCGTGATGATGATGACTCTCCGGTTAGGTACAGGATGTAGAAATATGGAGAGAAGTTGTGCTGGGTGTCTTTTCTTGTAAGGTGATACATGTAAGTGTGTTCAATGAACTCCATCCCATACCTAAAAGATCAATTCAGGAAAATATATAAGGATGAGGGCAGATCCAGAACAAATCTAAAGGGCAACAACTGACTTATGGAGGCAGAAATAAATGTTGTTCCCGAACAGCAATATTAATAATCAGATCTTCAAAGGGGGGCAAAACTTCCAAATGGGGGTGTTAAAAGTAGTTTATGTCAATGAGAGGGTAGCTGCCCCTAACTGCGCCCCCAACATCCGCTTTTGATCTTTTGTTGGTAATTGGCTTGTACTATTAATATTGGTACCTAATCAATAAATCAATTCAGATCATTACCATTGGTACATCAGCCACGTCACTGTTATCAATGTTATTCCACTCGAGAAAACAAACGAGAAACTTGTCTTGAAGGAATCCGATAAGAAACTCCCCAGTTTCTGAAATTTTCCAGAAAGTTTTGCTTTAATTGAATCTCTAGCCAGGAACAAAATGATTGGAAAGCCATAAATCACAGGATAAATCTTGAAATGAACTGCCAGTCCATATAAAATTCCCCCAGCAATATTTTGTTTCTTTAAGATGCAAAGCAGTGCACCAAGCACAAGGCAAGCTTGGAATGATTCTGCATTTCCTCTAGTTGAGATTGTGAGAGTCAAAGGATTGAACAACCAAACCAAAACAAAGTTTTGTAATTGTTTGTCATCTAAAAGTGATGACTTTCCTTTGTTTTCTTTATGCAAAATTGAATTTTCTGCTTTCAGAATTTTGTAGATTAACACAGCAACAAGGAGATCACATAATGAGAAGAAAAGCTTCCCAAAATACTTGTGCAGACATGAGTTTGGCAACATGAGAAAAGCAAGGAGAGGGGTGTATCGATATGTCGGTCGTTCGTATGGGGATCTGCCCTGGTAAACATGTTCTGCTGCATCGCTGAAAACGTGGTAGTCTACGTCTGTGTATTTGACTTCGAAATTAAGATCATGCCAGTGCCCGTATATTATCAGGAAGCCTCTCAAAAACGCGGCAAATAAGAACAGTTTCATGAAAAGATTCTTCATAATTTTGGTTTGCTTGGCTAGGCCAAATTGCCTCGATCTCGCACAACAACAACAACAACAATCATAATCAACAATAACAATGCCATGCAGCGACGGTAATGCTTCGATTAAACGCCCAGGGTGTTTATTAAAGTTTCAGAGATTTTAAGGGGACATCAATTCGAGGGGGTGTTTAATAGAGAGAGGCGTTAAAATAATTGGCATCAAAACTTATTAATTCTACATTTTGTCGTCTTTTTCTGCTCGTGCCGTTTTGCGTTGTTTCTGCTTTTTGTTTATTTTACTTTGATGCAAAGATCTCCAGGTCCGCCAACGAATTGTAAACCTAAACTTCAATATTTTTCACAAATCAACAACTATTTTAGTTTAACACTATAATTAATAATATCACAGTACCGATATATCCTATAGTTGATATACAAATACGCTAAGTATCTTTGTAAGGTATTGATTGATTGATATGGAAGGCAAAAATGACAAAGAGTCCACTTTATAGGTAAACTTGTCGAAAAGTGCATTGATAGTTAATAGGAAAATATGTTTTTTTATTTTCTTGATAAGGTATTGGTATACACAAAGCACAAAGGAAAAGGATTACTGGATAGGTAGACTAATAGAAGCGGTACATTGATAGTTTATTGGCAAATACGCTTACTGTTTTGGAGTAGTACATTGAGTGGTACATTGAGTAGTACAACCCTGGTCCTTTCTCTCGGTATAACTCGTAATTCAATAATTTACCAGTCATCTGGAAGAACAGAGAGCTGACTAATTCTCTCCTCGCTCTTTATAAGATTCACACAACTCAAAGGAAGAGCAGAAGGAGAACAGAACATTTATGGCTTAGTCAAATTCAAAATCTATGACACAAATTTAAGCATCACTCTAGAATAACGAATGCAAGATTACCAAACCTTTAGAGAGATATGACTTTTGATGACGCTAATTTTAGTAAAATCAGCTAACCACAACTTTAATTGTAACTATAAAACTATTTTCCACACAAGAAAAACCGAAAGAGAATGGAATATTCATTACTACTGCAAAATCCAAACCATAATAACTATTCCTACTCACATACTGCAATTCCTTGCGATATCAAAACATGAATTTCGAGAAATACTACTTCACCCAGTTCCAGGGAATCCTGACCTCCCCATCGCCGGAAATCGCGTAATAATTACTGATAACCAGCTGAATGTTCTGAAGGCCTAACAGCTTCTCTCGTTTTAACCGTTCACAACATTTTACCATTTGTTCTGAGGTTACGATTTGGTCCTTTTTGAGATGTAACAGTTTTAATCGTTCTGCGCATGTCTTGATCGATAGGGTTTCTGTCTGCAGCGATCTAAAATTCAAAAAATATATTTTCAAGGTATGGCTCATACGATATTTGAATCATATTCTAATCAGCCTATTGTTGGTTTATTTAAGTCTCGTTGAGTGAGAGAAGTAAACTGTGGGTTTTGACTTATACAACAGATAAGTGCTTCTCACCTGCATTATCTCACTGTTTATTCTCTGCTACAATCCTCGCCATAAAGTATGAGACAGTGCTTGATTGCCACTCGATATATACTAATTGTCGAAGAAAGACCCCCATCCCCCCTAAACAATGTTGTTTCAGATGTTGCTTTGGTGCGGAAATGCATCTGCAACATCCTCCGATGACATCCAGACCTAATATCAACATTGGTTTGGGGGAGGGGGGGGCTTCAACATCATTTTACAGGTTAATAGCTGCATGTTAAAGATAATGCTAAAATCACCATTGTGTCTCAAAACCTTATGGCGAGGATTGTAGTAGCAGGCGTTCTTGTGTTAAGGATAACCACAAATCCGTTGTATGAGCCCAAATTAACTGCACTTGTGCAAGTCCGTTGTACAAGTCAAAACTTACATTTGAGAAATGGAAAAAATCACTACTACATCGCAGCGTTAGAATTTGTGCTGTATAACCAAATCGTCAAGGCACTTGGTTTCTAACCAAGAGGTTTTGAGTTCAATTCTGCATAAATGCTTGTGTTTCAAAAATCACATATTCTGACGAATCTCACCAAGAAAACAACACTAATACTTTCTGCTCTTTTAATAAAATCTAATCAAAGCAAGAGCTTTTGGTACTGTGTCACAATAAAAGAATTGGTCTCTCAAAAAACTTCGTCTTGCAAATAAACAGTAAAACCAACCTTGCTCGGATCTTCCTTACTTCGATTATTTGAGGATAATTCAGCCTGAGAAACGACAAGATGGCGTCGAATGATGACATGCAAGGAATCGCAATTGTCCCATCCTCACCCACGTGCAGATCGTCTGAGGCTCTATCCAATAAATTAAACTTTACTCTCATTCATAAAATAACAAGCTAACAGCAAAAAGTGTAGGTGGCTTTCTCAATCAAAATTTCCCAAGTATATAGTTCAATTAGGGATTTATTTCGCTCTGTACTTCGGTACATCGAGCACTATGATGCAGTTATAGTCTAAGCAATGGTATAGAGTTATTCATTTTCCGGAAATTTTCAGATGTAAAAACCACTGTGCCTTGCACGACTCGGCCTAATTTCTGCTGTACTACACAGTATACACTTTAATGTGATTAACTTTTAATTACATTTAAAACAGGAAGACTTAGAATATAGGATAGGTTCAGGAAACTTGAAAAAAAAACTTGCAAACACAACATAATCAGTAGTACCCTCCAAGTGCCAAAGCAACCTCAAAGTGCCATGTCCTCCAGGTTTTAGGGGTCCCCTAATAGGGGTCCCCTAATACGCCTCAGAGACTAGCTGGTATCTCATTATCAAAAAGGAAATAACATGTCATGTAAAAAATAATTTACCTTGTTATCTTTCCACGGACTTTTTCCAGAAAGGGTGGAATCAAAATATCTTTATCAACAGTTTCTCTCAAGACCTGCAGCAGCTTCGAAACATGCTTGTAATAATGTTTTATGGGGAAAGGCTCCTGTGAACGGGTTCTTGATATCTGAAGGCCATGAAGAATCTCAGAAATCTGCAGTTCTGTGAAGTCGAGCACGTGATATAACCCATCCATGTCACTCAAGGAAGTCAGGGCCTACAATGTTAGCATATTGTTTACAGTTACTTTGACTAACAAAAATGTATGAATAGATGGGAGCAGTGGTACACCCCTGTCAACCAGCCAGCTGGTGCAAGAGCCTCTAGACGGCGTAGGTTAAAACCAACATGCTGAGCTTTTGAGATTGGGTTGCCTTTTGGGAAGTCATTTTAAAATAGAAGACTTCTTTACCACTAATTGGTGCAATCAGATACACTACGACGTCAAAAATAATACATACATACTATTGCCTCATACAAGAAGGAGAACCTGGAGATTGTATTGCTATCTTTGGCGTTAGCCTGGGTGAAACAGCCTATAGTGTAGATCTTGGTGGTAGCAGCATTATTCATCTTTTAAATGGCCATACCTTAGTCAATATTCAAGATAGGAATGATTCTAAGTTCATATGATGTTATTTTTGACAGTTGTTAGATTGTGGAATTAGATTCCTAGAATTCTAAAAATATCTATTTTGATCACGTCACACTTAAGGAAAAAATTACATACTTGTATCCAGGCTGCAGGGACATCTGTAATATCGATAATAAACCGGCCTAAGTGATCCAATCCATTAAAATGTTGCAGCTTTAGTGTCTTCCCCTCCAAACCACTCGTATTAACAGTCCTTCTCTTATAAAGATACTCTAACTGCCTCAATGCTCCATTCAGTGTCATCTGCGTGAACCCAGTATCCACACCACTGAAACTGGCCAGCCCATGTCTTCGGATCAACCTGCGAATGATTCTCCGGTTTTCTTCCACTATCGGTCTAGTTTCTTCCACCCTGCAACGTGCCGCATCAATATTACTAAACAGCCAATTATTCAATGTCTCTTTTTGAGCCTTAGGCTCGTAATCTATGACGTCTTCATCCATGAAATCCATTAAGGAAGAACTCCAATTAATTCTCCCTGGTTTTCTTAGTTGTTGCTGCTGTTGGTCACGTAATTTGACGATTTTTTCTAACTCAGTTTCGATTGGTAATTGGCATGATGATAAAATCTCGTAGATCAAAGTCGGGATGTGTTTTGACTTTAGAAGGATCTGAACACGGTTGAAATTTTCTACGAAAAGGAACAGATAGTTTTAATGATTTAAAAGTATTTAGATAGTATTTAGTATTAGAAAGTATTTAGATAGATCTTCGTGTACACTATCAAATGCTATCAACTTTGAAAAAAATATATCATTTTCATTAGTATCGTTTTACTATTATTGTAGATATGTTTCTTTTCTATACAGTAAAAACCCGCGTATAAGACCCTAGATTTTTTCAATTAGCCTAAGCAGGTTCTTATTTAAATGGAACTTCCTCCTACAGTTTTCTAATAGATTTGTGTTTTTATTTGAAAATTCATATTGAAAAAGCTGTGTAACCATATCAAATCTTTACTTCATGATTATTTTACTTTATGATTGTAGCCTTAATCCAAAATTTGCCTTTATGAAGGATGGAATATTAGCCTAACAGGTTCTTAAAACCCAGGTTCTTATACGCGGGTTTTTACTGTATCTACAAATGTATATATTGCTCTGCCAAAGGCAAGGAACACTTTTTATTCACGACTGATGGGTGTTATTATAATCATTATCATCAAAGACCTGAAGGTAGAAAAACTCCCCTCCTTCAATTTTTAAGCAATCGAAAATTTAATGCAAGAATTGAAAATTAAAGATGCCAAGTAAACAACTAAACTCAACCATTGCCAGTTTTTAAGACCTTAAGATTGTTACATATAGAAAATTAGTGAATCTTCAATATAAAAAAGATTAAAAAGTTCCTCTTAAAAACTCCTCTGGGTATAAATTCCAAACTTTCCTACAAAATTAGGACAAGAACTGTGGAAAACCCCTAGTTTTTCCAGAAACATTTTGGAAGTTTTGATAAAAAATAACAGCCTTCCTAGAAAGCTGGGATTATGGATTTTTTAACCCAAAAGAGCTGGGAAAACTTGGAAAGTCCTGGATGGTTTTCATATGGGAAATACCCAAATGACCTTGTAACAAACCGAGCTTTAGTAAAGAGATAAAGCTTACTCATACCAAAAAACCATACCTTCAACTGTACCAGGGCCTTGAGACACTTTATCTTTTGACCTCACAAAGAAATGGACAGTTATTGGTTTGACATCATTTTTCATTTTTATTCCATTCATGAAATCACTAAGCAGCTTCAAAGAGTTTTCATTTGTCTCCTAAAAGAATAAAAAAATCAACAATGAAAAATCATTTCAGCAGAAATTAATCATTCAATATTCAAATTTTGATTAAATAAATCACAAATGAATGGGACACCAGTCTTGATGTCATCAGAATACATTGTCAGGCCAAGCCACTTAAGGGGGGTAATCGCCTTACTCCACATTAGCTCCTTCCTCATGCATTTGAGATGGACAATGATTTGCCTTCCTAATTCATTAAATCTGAAGAGAATCCCCACATCAAAGTGCATTTTTATTAAGAGATAGCCTCAGCTACTACAAGACTAGTGGCCAGGTCTGCATTTTGTGCATCTATGTTTTACAAATGCAAATGTCCCACTGTTGAGTAGCCACTAGCATTGTCAACTTAAACAACCTTCTTGCTGACAGTTGATAGGAGCCCACTGAGTGGGTAGACCAATAGAGCATGGGAAGCATGTATGGCTCTTTTTTATCATAAAACTATTTATATTGTTTGATTTGATCGCGATGGCTGAAAAGTTGGGAAGAACTTTTCTAATTTTCCAAGCAAATGTCTGGGGCAGTAAAAACCAATGCGCATGCTCACTGTTCGATGACTTTTGCTGAGTGGCTTAAATAGTGATTGGCCCTAAGAAATGGGCTTTATTGTCTGGTAATTTTCACAGAGAGTTGCAGAAATGTAAAGAGCGTAATTGTGTCCCTTTAACTGACAGATAGTATTGAGAGGCAAAAATAATTAGTCATTTGAAAAGAAGCAGGAATTAGAAAATAAATCTCAAATTGATAGAATGATTAGTTACCTTTTCAATTGGATATTGACTAAAGAAATCAGGATGGACAGCAAAGTAGAATTGTTTCAAGGCAGCCCGGTATTCTTCTGCGTGGGTCACATAATTTCTAATTGCAACTATGGTGCTTGCAACCAGCAACTTCCTGTTGATGGATATCAATATTTTACAAATCTAAATTCTAACTTTTTGTAAGTACATTGGGGGAATTTACCTTTATCTCATTCTGTTAATCGTTATTCATTGTTATTATATTTTAGAGTTGAATTATTTGTGCATTGGAATTTGTAGTCTTACTTTAATTACAGGAGCAGGCTGAAGCCTGGGATTCGGCAAGAGTTTTTTTACAGTTTTGGCTGAAAAACTCATTTTAAACATGGCAGCTTTGCAGAAGAATAGGCTTGCAGCTAGAAGGCTTTTATTCAACATGTTTTCATCATTGCTATTTCAACTTCATGGTTTGATTTACGTGTTTATGCTTTTAGGGTAATTTTGTAATGACAATTTGCTGATGTATTATGCCACAAAGCATACCCCATTGCAAAGGAAACTCAGGCACATAAAACTAAGGAAACTATGGAGGAAGAACGCACATTTCGGGCTAACTAGGTAGTTTCTCAGCCCGCTTTGCTTGGCTAGCCCGGCAGTTAGCTACCGGGGTTCAGGCCAAGTTTGCCAGCATGTCCTCCATATTATCAAAAGTTTGCGAAACACAAGAGAGTTTTATTGATATCTGGGTCCTACCTAGAAAAGTTCATTTCGGATAACCAGGCCAGCCTGCTCCATGTAATCAGCCCCTTACAGCCTGTAAAGGACGGATTATGATCTTGATGCTCGAAAAAAATTTTAGCCGTCTATTGGGTTTCCTTCTTCATTTACTTGGCATTCCTATGGGCATATGTTTATAAGCTGTCCCCCAAATTTGTACGCCAACCATTTTCTATTGTTTTTATTGTCATTTCTATCATTGATCCTGTCTACCATATAAATATGGTGAGCTACTGCAAAGACTCCAGATTTGAAAGTTTGAAAAGTGTGCGGGAGATTTCTTAATCCTGTATACTGTAAAACTTCAGTACAAAGGGGGTTAAAAAGATGTGGTTGATTAATCTCCCAAGCGGATCAAAATTTTCAATCTCATCTGCCACCACACAGGCCAATTCCAAACTGGTTCCACCCACAAGTTAGGGTATACAGCTTTTAATGTTCAAAGTATTTGCCTGATCTGCATCTTAGATGAAGCACAAATTTTAGGGCTGGAAAGGGCATTATTGTACGTGTCAGGCTTTTATACTAAGTGGGCCTAATATAGCCCTTTGCCCTAAACCTCTTGCTTTTCCTCTTTTGTTTTGGATCTGGTTGTATGATTGTACGCATTATTGATGGACTATACCTGCTAGTGAGCCGTGAAAATAAATGTGGAACCATCCCTGCTTATCAATGAGACAACTTGGGGATCATTTTCTTCGGTCCAAACCTTTATTTCGCCATAAAAACAGAGCCAATTTCATTCCTCCATGTTGTCCTTTTTGTTTTCATTACTCTGACGTCAGTTAGTAGCCTCTCTTTCAAATTCAAACCAGTTCGAGATTAGGAAATTTTGATGCATCCAAAAACCAAAAGCGTAAACCTAAAGCCAGAAATATCGGAAACGTAATGAAACGAACACGTAGAAGTTCTGTACCATACAAAGACTGTTCTAAAAACCAAATTGTTTGATTATACAAAATAATGTTGCCTTGTCGCAAATTAGGGCTTCAGAACTAAGGATAGAAGAAATGAATTCTAGGTGAATTGCAAGAACCTTCGATTGATTTCCCTTCATATGAATTTAACAGTTCTTAGCTCTAGCACTTTCTTCGCAAAAAATCCAAAACAAATAAATGTTTCTTCTCGGCATCAATATTAACTATTTTTGATGTGTATCAGACAATATTCAATTGATAGTATCTTATCCATCGTATCTGCTTTTTCTGCTGCATATGGTGTTGAGATGAAAGCCACCGTAGCACTGCAGAATACTAGGTACGAGCTTAGCTACTCAGCACGTAGACAGAAACTCACCATCTCACAAATAAATGCAATCAAAAAGCACTTTAGGACCTCAAACTTCTATATGTGGAAATTAAATGCATGCTACTGTAATGTACTAAAAATGTCTAGCCTTAGCCGGGCTACCACTTCAAACAGTCCCTCAAATCAGCAATCATTAGAATTGAGATAAATACAAGAGAACACAACGTGTATTCCAGTCTTTAATAAAATTCAAACATATCTGAAGACAAAATCATTTATTTACAAGAGTCAAAATGTTCAAATAAATTAATAAACAGGACAAAACATATCAAAACACTACAAAATCGCTCGCCTGACAAAACTAACTGCATCAAGCCTACAGGGGAAAGTATTCCCTAGAAATAAAGAGCTTTTTAATATGTAAACTCTAAATAATTTCAACTTGATTCAAATAAAATAGCAAATCTAGATGATACAAAATGACAGTGGAATCTTCCTGTAGATTTCAAAACCAATTTTTAATTTTAACAAGCAAGAAAAAACACTGGCTTATAGTGAATAAGAGAGGGAATTTTTTTTATTTGGCCTAGTGTAACACCTTGGAAAACTTACATTTTGTATAGCTACTTAGGCATTCCAGCCATAAAGAACATTTCTTTGAAGACATAAAGTGCACGGAGGTCAGGGACGTAAAAGAAGCCTTGCATTAATTACCAAATATAGTCATCTCTCTAATATTCATGAAAAGAGGATTCTCAAAATATCAAATAATGATATCCTAATTGCTTTATTTACCAAATATAGCCATATTTCTAATACTAAAGCCAAGAAGATACCCAAATACCAAATAAGGGCATCCTAATTACTTTATTTACCAAATATAGCCATATTTCTAATACTAAAGCCAAGAAGAATCCTCAAATACCAAATAAGGACATCTTCATTGCTTTATCTACCAAATATAGTCGTCTCTCTAATACTGAAGCTAGAATGATCCTCAAAATACCGAATAAGGATATAATTATTGCTTTATTAACAAATTATAGTCATTTCTCAAATATTGGAGCAAGTTTTAGAATAAACTCTCAGACTGCAACAGCCCCACGGTTACCTTGGCTTGAATTCACGTCTTTACTTCGTGGTTGGTAAACTTTGGCTCTTGGCTTGCATACGGACCAGGCTTTACTGTCGCTCAATTGACGGTTCAATGTCTCGATCCACGCAATTCTGTCATCTTTGTTGTCTGCTGACACCCAATACCTTCAAATAAACAGCATCATATTAGGGACGAGTTATCTGTCAGGGTAGACCAAAGGGAAAACTAGAACTTGATCTAAAGAATGGGTAGAATTTCTAAACCCATCCCCAATATAGGAAAACGTTTCAGGGCGTACCCTAATATCACTAACTGTAGTGATGACATAAATAAACATCCTTATTCAGCAATGGAAATTTTTTTGGAGATTGTAGATTCGGACATTGACTCCACAGTACTGTCAGTTTCCCTCCACAATAATGATGGTATTCCGCCACAGTTCTTATAATTCTGTAAAGTACTGCATGCTTTTCCCTCGCAGTACGGAACACATCAGTACTCAATTAAAGTATCCCCACAGTACAGATGATATCCTTTATCCATACTGAATATCCACCACTTATGGTTTCCCTAAAAGTACTGATGGTATCTTTCCACAATACCTATGATATCCCCTATAATATTGAATATCCTCTACAGTACTGATGGTATCCCCAACAATAGATGGTATCCCTCTACAGCACTGAATATCCTCTACTCATGATATCCCCAACAAAAGATGGTATGCCTCTACAGCACTGAACATCTTCCACTGATGGTATCCCCAACAATAGATGGTACCCCTCTACAGCACTGAATATCCTCCACTGATGGTATTCCAAACAATAGAAGGCATCTCTCTACAGCACTGAATATTCTCCTCTGATGGTATTCCAAATAATAGATGGCATCTCTCTACAGCACTGAATATTCTCCACTGATGGTATCCCTCTAGCGATTGAATATCCCCCACAGTACTACACACACGTTCCCAAAATGTTTATTTGGCATCGATATCAAATAATTATAGTCTTTCCAAGGTAATATTTGATTCATAGTGGCTTATCAAACGTGACTACTATTTTCTAATAGACACAGTATGAATATAAATATACAAACTCACTTGATATGAACTTCATTTCCTTCGATAGTGGAAAGCAAGGAAGGAACGTCGTTCTTGGCAACAGGCCTTTTCACTATCAGCTCAAAAGTATTGGGACGCGAGCATTCCATGCGGGGAATCACGTCTACAGATTTGCTCACACAATTCGTCAGATCAATCGAACCAACAGACGGCTAGAAAAGAAAAGCGGAGAATTGGATTATCGAAATAAGGAGTTTAACTGATAAATTTTTTTTCTCAAAATCTATCATTTGCTCCAGGGTTGCACAAGTGAATCTATGCTGTGTGTAGGGAGAATGCGTCCATCTCCATTTCACTGCAAGATATCTCTCCAAATTACTTCAAGATAACCCCCACATTACAGCAAGATATCCCTCCAAATTACTTCAAGATAACCCCCACATTACTGCAAGATATCCCTCCAAATTACTTCAAGATAATTCTCCACATTCCTGCAAGATATCTATTCACATTACTACACATCCTCCACGTTACTGCAACATTTCCCTTGACATAACTGCAAGATATCCCTTCACGTTACTGAAAGATATCCCTTCATACAACTGATGACATCCCTGCACATTCCTCTCGCACACGAGCCCCAAATAGCTGAAGGTGATTTGTCACAAGGGTAGAAACATTAGCACACCAAAATACCAATGGTCCCAGAAATTTCTAGGTTCTTCAGAAAGAAAAAAGGACCCACATTTCACCCAAGGTACCGTCATTTAGGTTAAGTCCTTAATCATGACTTTGGGTCGCGCCAGTTTATCACTGCCTGGTGTGTGGCTCGATTACCTAAAAGAGATTTTCATGCACCACAGAGAATTTAAAGTTAATTTTGGTTGGAGCTTTTCATCTATTTTGAGGATAAGGATGTCATGAAACTGTTTACACCAGAGTGATTGTATGTTATTATTCAATCACAGGTGAATATTGCATCTAACTCCTTCAGGCATTGACAAGTATTGTTAGAATCACATTTACAACCATATGTTGCATTTTGTTAGATTCCTTCAATAATCGAAATTAGAAGAATAATTAATGTTCCCAAAAAGCAAAAAAATTTTTCCAACAGGGCATGAAAAAGCACCCGACCGTGTGACCGCTGGTCATCGGAGTCTTATTTCACTTGAAATTCCTGGAGAAAAAATTTTGAAATTGCTTACTCTTTTGAAAGCAAAAAGCAGCAAATGATAATATTCTGTGTTCGTATTTAGAAATGTCATGGTATATTATGAGCCACTGGCATTTTCGGTTGTAGAAAGAAACAATTCTTTTCTTGCCCTGTTTTCTACATCTCATTAGTAATAAGATACAGTATACTATTTGCAACAGTTGCAATTACTGTCAGTTGCAATTTCCTACATTTTTAGGATTTTTCCTGAACAGGTTCTTGAATAACGGGCAGTTGAAAGAAGTTCATAATAGCAAAGGATGGTTTCAAACACAGATTTCAGCGTGCTTCTGAAGCCTGTCTTTTTCGAGATCAGAGATGCCGTTTTTGCTTTCCCACTGAAGGATTTAAGTATCAACCGGACTAAGGGAGGCGGGATTATCAGAGAAGTGGGCACATTACAGAGGCGGCTTTTACCTTCGAAGTTTCTTCATCTGGGAATCTCCAAAATGAGATGGAATCCCCTTGCATGACACTCCATCTTCTATTCCATGCGGTATACTCCCCGACTTCTTCCAGAATCGTCTAAAAGTAGTATGTGTAAGGCAATGTCATACTCGAGCCTCAAAAATTGTATCTTAACCATTGCGTAGGTACACGCTATGACGCTATGACTGCTAAAGAGGTTCACTTTTTGCGAAGCGAAAGTCAAGAATAAATCTAAAGACCAAAACGGCGAGGAAAATCATAATGAGTACTACCAATGAAATTGCCAAAATGACTTAATTTCTTGTTGCTGCTCTACTTTTCACGTCTATAAGACTGATCTCGTGATTTTGGTCTTTGAATTTGAACTAATAAATAATAGTGCAGCAAACAGTGCAGAAGGAAGGCTCTTTGGTTAAGAACCAAGTGCATAATTGATAGTGCTATACACCGCATGAGCTAAGGCTGATAAGGAACTGAGTTTCTTTAGTTGGTATGATAAATCATTTTCGACTTATAAAACGAAACTTATCCGTTGTAAAGGTCAAACATCCCAATTAAGGAAAGGAAAATAATTAGCATATGAAGTAAGTCCTCGCATAAAAGAAACAACAGCCAGGTATCTCGAATAATTTTTCCCAATTATGATTTTTTCTGCTGCGTATAAGGAGGACGGGGTGAAAATCAGCTGGTGTACCGCGTACGTATTTTGTGGATGCCCCCTTGAGTAGAATTGTTATTTTCGTACCCTAAAACCTAGGCCAATATAGCAGATTAACCGAGCTAAATGGAAAAACGAATAAATGGCATTAATTTCAAATCTATGACAGTTATCCACTGCATACCGCGATATCGGCTGAAAAACCCCTAATCAGCATTGTGAAAACTTACAAGGAAGCCTCTTGCTGATGCGGTGAAACGAGGCTGGCAATCCAGATTCAATTCAACGAATCCCTCCAACGGACAGTTTTTGGGCACCTACAAGAACAAAAAATAGAATGCATCCAAATACGATTTGAAAGAATATGACAATAGGTCAATGCAGATAGTTTTGATAAATCTAATCCAATTCGCGAAAATTTCTGGGCTACAATCCAACAGGGAGGTTTACAAGCCCCAGAACAGCTGCTTACGAAAGAGTTGCTTGTAAAAATAGTGCAACTTTTCACCTGTCCAGGATAAGCATAAAGGAATGATTCCTTTTCTGCTCTGTCAGCGGCTAATTATTAGGGATAAGCCTGAGCTGAGAACCGTATTAGTGAGGTTCACTTGAATAACCTCCACCACACCCGGCTCATTCTCAAACATTGGAGCCATATATCAGCACTATCTGTCAGACGAGACTTAAAGTGATTGACTGATTGGGCACGTGGTTAAATATCCGCGAAAACTCTTCATCAATAAGTGTTCGGTGTAAACACAATTTGGAACCAATAAATGTTCAGTTTAATACGATATACCAAAGCTTAAAATTGTGGAAAGTTTGATCTAAACTTGAAAAAATTTGTGAGACGATTTCATGAAGCATGGCAGAAATTATGTCCTCAAACTTTTCACCTTTGTAAAGTGCTCCAACTAAGGGTATTGATAGAGACAAAATTTGCATTTAGGGTTTTCATCTTCTTTAGAGAATATTTTCAAAAGTAACAATATTAAAACTTAAGTATCATTGTTGGAGATATTTGTTGAAAGACTGAAACAATCATAGAAATTTCTGTATCTGTGAATACCTGGCAAAAATTACGAAGTACCTTTCCTGAAACCTTGTTGGAGGCATTTTTCGAAATAACACTTTTAAGTTGTCAGTACTAACTCAACCCTTTAAGGATCCATCTTCCTCAAATCATGACCTAATCATATTGGTAATTCATTTGATTTCGTTTTATTTCAAGATGGTGTCAACATAACATACCTTAGTGAGAGCATGCTTTCCGTATTTTACCAGTTTCAAGTTGACATTGGTATTCCCACATGGGGTGAAGCTCGTTGTTCGGAAAACAGGCTTGGGTGATGAACCACGGACTGGAAAGAACGAAACCAGTATTAACTGAAATAATTGGCTATTCAAATCACGCCTCGCAACCAGACAACTTGGGGTGTATTTCCTGCTATATCCGTATGTTTCTAGGTTCTTGTTTGCAAGGTTTTACTTTATTCTAGCAGACGCTCTCTGATCGCTACAGAACTTCAGGATGGTGAGGAAAAATTTAAACACAGTGAAACAAAATAACTACTGAAGCTTTACGTCTGACACTCATCAGAATAGTACATCAGAACGGTCTTTGATTGGTACAGAACTTGAGGATGGTGAGGAAAATTGAACACAGCGAAACATGATAACTACTAAAGCTTTGCGTTTGGAACTCATCAGAGTAGTACGTCAGAACAGTCTTTGAAGTGTACAGAACTTCAGGATGGAAACATAGTTAAACATAATAACTACTAAAGCTTTACGTCTGACTCTCGTCAGAGTAGTACGTCAGAAAGAAAACGGAAACAAAACCTAACGAATTGCAATAACTAGATGTGACTCAAATTGGTCAATTAGAAAGGAGATGAATACATGAAACAATATTAAGAACTGCTTTTGCGTTATCAGCAGAGCAAGGCCAACCTACTTAGGTATTTTCGAGTCTGTCTAAACCATTAATCCCCTATTTTCTAGACCGAAGAGTAAGTTTTCTCACTAAGAGTAACAGTTTATTCTATCGTTCATCTCAAGGTCACCTTGTGATGATTGATTGTTCCTCACCACACCAATCATTCAACTCCTTTCTGATTGGCTGATTTCGATCCAGCTCTGGGTATGATAAATCGTCATGTCTCGTTTCCTTTCTGACGTACTACTCTGATAAGTGTTAGCTGCAAAGCTTAATTATTCCCTAAAAGTCCCAAATAAATCTGGGAAGGGGCTGTGGTGATGCACAAGCCCAGCCTACCCAGACAATATCAATCTATAATTCGTTGACATAATAGGGGACATGTTTCCAGCCATGTTCTGGCAAATATTTAGCCAATGCATCCTTTTCCATCTTAACAAGAGCAAAATGGCAGTCTTTGGAAAAGGAAGGCAGGAAAAGAGAAAAACGCACAACATTATTATACGGATAAAAATAATACCTAAAAACAAAACCGGAGGGGGTGGGAGGGGAAAAATATTCAGCAACAAAGTTGATTGCACTCTCTCGATTGGTAAGAAGGCAATAGCGAGATTTACCAGACCAATAAAATTATCAGGCTGATAGACCACATGGGGACAGAAGCCAGTACAAACCATATTAGGAATGCATATCTATATGTTATGCTCAAAAGAGCCCGACTAAGACCCAGACCTCTTGGGGAAAACCCCAGCCTAGAACATAACTTTATAGTAAAAGTAATTGGTATAGATGGACCCTAGGACACAGGACTCGGGGAAATAATCCAATTAAATCTTCTTATAGTTATTATGTCTCGCAATGTTTCAGATTTTTCTCGCCATTCTCGTGAAAAACATGTTGTATAAAAATTTCTTAGCACGCAGAGAATTCTTGGCAATAAAGATATTCGATCAAAAAGCGATGTTTGAAGTAATCAATTTTAATAAGAATCTAAAAATAACGTAAAACTAATGTTTCCAAACTTTCAGCTGCCCCAAAAAGGGGATTCCCTTAGCCTGTTGGAGCGACAAACAAAAACATGTTGCTACAGTTCATCAGCTCAAAAGTCTGACCATTAAATGAGTAGGTGGGCTGCTCTGTTCAAGCAAACTGCAAAAATTGCCCCCCCCCCTGAATTGAGTTCTCAATGTATCTACTTATTGTCCAACCAGACTGGTTCACTGGGCTCATTAGTCTCTGATCTGACCCTGCCCCCGTACTCAGCCGTGATCCTTGATAAGGTACTGATAGATAGTAAGCGAGTAAACGGGACTTTCAAATTCGTAATTTGTAGGGAACTTGTGCGAAGTTTCAAGAAGTTGTATGTGTTTGCAAGAGTAAAGCTGAATATCAATCAATTTTAAGTGAAGGTTGGTCGTGTGACGTCAGCTTCTGGATGAATGACCTTTGTGAAATTGACTAAACAGCTCACTCTACTGAACTTCGGAAGGGAAGTTAAACCAGAGGTCCCGTGCCCCTACTGGAAGAAAGCCTTTCTCAGGCTAGCGAGTTAAGGACAAACTCACTTACTCATAAACACACTGGGGCATCTAACTACTATTTGTAGTTATGTAGTGCATGCTAATGTGCCCCTGTTGGAGATAAGGCCTTTGGTATTTCGCAGGCTTGCACGCATAAAAGCATAAACTTAATAATCTACTTACCCAGCATAGCGCTTTTGAAATGAGAAATAGTCTTTTGGAAAATGACGAGTTTAAGATTTTGAACAATAGAATCAAATGGTAAATGATGAAAATAAGAAAATCGAGAATAAAATACCTGGAGAGTCGTCTGCAGAATTCACTCGTCTCTAGAAGGAAAACAATCAAGATTACAGAATTGTCGTCTTCAATTTTCCCTTCAATACTACCTATGTATTGTAAGTTTGTGCAGATCAGACCTGGACATGAGACTTTTAGCAGGTGGGCAGTGAATCGCCTTCATCGCGGCTTTCCAGAAGGCTCTTCCTTACCGAAGATGCACATCAGAGTGAGCAATTTCCTTCAAATCTAACACATGAGGAGAGCAACTAATCGCCCGCCTTAAGTGGCTGAAAAAGGCATTCGTACTTTTCAACAATAAAAGAGAACACTAAATTTCACTGTCAACTGTTAAAACAATTTGAAACACTAGAAGCTTTGTGATGTGACAGTTCCTCAAAAGTTATCCGTGTTTAAGTTGCTACAAAAGGAGTCAATTCCTGCTACTTTGAAGACTGCCCGTCTTTTTTATCATTCTCGAAAAAATAGGGGTGCGATTCTGAGATACCCGATACAAAACTTCACTAGGCCTACTTCTATATGATAAGAAACGTAACTTCAAGGAACAACATTGTTACACAGGGCTTTTCATATATAAGAAGATATTTCATCGGTTCTTAGGTTTCCAGAACGAAACATATATCATACTATGCGGCACGGAAAAGTGGGAAAAATTTGGATGAAGAGGATGAAGTCGTTGATAAGCAGTAAGAGAACTTAGGGAAAGGCTGTGGTGTTCACGCATTAATTGAATACAGCGATTTATGAGCAGAGAGGCGTATGGTTAAATCGCATGGAAGAGAATGAATCGGCAAATTATATCTCTTGAGTATGCCGAACGAAAATGTCACGATTATAATACAAGAGCCCTACGAAATAAAGTTCTGTTCCGTTCTAAAGCTAAACGACTCCGTAATACAAGAACGATGTTCTAGACTGCAAATACAGCCTTAATTCATGGAATCTAATAATGATTTGAGGTAATATTGATGTAGACGACTTCTTGATTCAAGAAACATGTTTAAGATCGCACATGCAGGCCCAATTCATGGAATTCACTTGTTAATGTTTGGAAGAAATAGTGATCGCTGTAAAACATCTGAGCAGTTATGGACCAACTCAAACTTGTAATGAAAAGAAAACGATGCTCTGAGGTAGTATTCATGCTTTTGGAAATAGAATCTAGCTTTGATACTAAAGATTCAAAATGGTGGCAAGATTGATCTAAAACTTAAAACATTTGGCAACACAATTTCATCAAGCGTGGCAGAAATAATGTCTTAAAACTTTTCACCTTTGTAGGGTATTTAGATTTGAAGGTACTCACAGAGACAAAATTTGAATTTAGGGTTTCAAATGTTTTTCTACAGAATATCTTAACGAAAGCAACATATCACTGACTAAAGAATCATCTTTGGAGATCGTTTTGAAAGAATGCAATCATCTAGAAATGCTATATTTCTCTAGATACCTGGCAATATAGGTATGAATTATCTTCCTTGAAAATATGACCGAGCCCTTTTGAAAAGAACACGTTTTAAGTTAACAGTACTAACTCGACCACTTTCCTATTAGAATCTATCTACCATGATAATTATACATAGAGCATGCTGTAGTGCTCGAGAACACATAAAATGAAAAAAACACACAAAAAATACTTTAGATACCGAGAGGCTGCGAAAATAAATAATAGTCAAGTAAAAGCAGGTAAGACGTTTTCAACGAATGAGTAGGGTAGGGGGGGGGGGGTTACTGGGGTATTCCAGCGTAGATTGAACTGATAAAAAGGGGGTATCCACAACTAAATATCATAAATTTACCCTTGAGAAGACGTTTTTCATTAATCCAGGACTATCCTTCGTTGGCTAAAAGAGATGAGAAGTAAACGATCAGATTAGAGCCGTTTTTATCTTAAATCATTGGCCACTTTAAGTCAACGTTTTCAACGTTGGCTGAGGGTACAACGTATAAAATGGTTGGGCATTAGTATACAGACTCTGGACGGCTTACGTTTAATGGGTAGCCATTTTCAAAATCTAAAATTTCTCAAGTATAAATGTGTACAATAACGCACAAGGACCTCAAACGAAGTGGTGTAGTTCATAATAGCGTGCTGGTGGTGGAAACGAGGCATTGCCTCAGTCAGGCTAGCACGTTGAACAAAACACACTCAATCAAAAATGGGATTATCAGAACCGTTAGAGCATCTCACTATGTAATGATGCAGTGTATGAATATGGTTTCTCTGATGAAAACAAGGCCTTGCCTTAGTAAGGCTAGCTCGTTATAAAGCCCAATTTCCAGTGAGAAAAATCTTTGCAAAATGCGCACAATTTCAATTTCCACCCTTTGCGAAGTTCGCTTGCGAAATTGACATTTTGACCAATCAGAATGCATCTAATGACTCGCGGGGCAAACATGGCTTGACCCAACCATTAGAGCATTTCACTACTATACGTGATGATTCAGTGTATGACTATGGTCCCCATGGCATGGTGGAAACAAGACCTTGCCTTAGTAAGGCTAGTACGTTAAACAGAGCCTTGCTCACAAATAAATGGAATCATTAGACCCATTAGAGCATCTCACTACTATATGTAATGATTCAGTGTATGAATATGGTTCCCCGGTGAAACAGGGCCTTGCCTAAGTCAGCCTAGTGCTTTCAATAGAACCTTCAACAGAATCGATCGACTCAAAATAGGATTCAAGTCATGGCTTCACATCAGAAAATTCGGCTTAAAACACGTGTCCAACGACTAAATGGGATAATCACTGTTTCTTATCTGGCCTAATCAAATTCTCAAATGCACCGATTCACTAATATCAAAATCCAAATAAAAAATATAGAAGAATCCCTCTAAGTCGAAACCAGTGTTTAAAGGACTCTCCATTACAACGATCTATAATTATAGGATAGGGAGGATATCTTCAGTACTGTGGAGTGGAGGATACCAATTGCAGCTACACTGGAGGTACTGTCAGTACTGTCGAGGTATACCATATTAAGGACTGTGGGGGATACCATCAGGACTATGGGGGATACCATCAGTGCTGTGGAGGGATATCATCAGTACTGTGGAGGATACCAATTGTAGCTACATGGAGGTTGTTCAGTACTGTCGAGGTATACCATATTAAGGACTGTGGGGGATACCATCAGGGCTATGGGGAATACCATCAGTGCTGTGGAGGGATATCATCAGTACTGTGGAGGATACCAATTGTAGCTACATTGGAGGTTGTTCAGTACTGTCGAGGGATACCATAATATGGACTGTGGGGGATACCATCAGGATTATGGGGGATACCATCAGTGCGTTGGAGGGATATCATCAGTACTGTGGAGGATACCAATCGTAGCTACATTGGAGGTTGTTCAGTACTGTCGAGATAGACCACAATATGGACTGTGGGGGATACCATCAGGGCTATGGGGAATATCATTAGTGCTGTGCAGGGATATCATCAGTACTGTCGAGGGATACCATCAGTGCTGTGGAGGGACTTTATAAGTGGAGGGATAACATCAGTGGAGATAATATCCACAGTAATAATGGTATTCCTCCGCAGTGCAGAATATCCTCTACATTATTGAAGGTATCCCCAAACAGTACTGATGGTATTTCTCCAAAAAAAACTGGACATCCTCCATAGTAGGTAGTGATGGTATCCCCGACAGTACTGATCATTCTTCGATGCACTGACTTTTTCACATGATTTAGATGACATCACGAGGTGGCCGTTAAGAATTCATGGCACACCACTACGAATCGAGATATTTTTCTATTCAGGATATTATCAGAATTGATTATTAAAAGGAATCATCATTATTAATCATTATAAGTAATCATAATAAGAAAAGCATTCGACGTACTTGTTGCTTTTTCCCACGCGGAATCGGGTCACTTCCACGCTTCGTGTGCTGAAAACGCAAACAAACAGATATCTCAAAGAGAAAGATCAAAACAACCATTTCACACAAACACACAAACAAGATCTTCTTGTCCGGCCGTTTTCCCTGCTAGCAGGGGCTGACCGGTCCATGGAGTCGTTTTCTCCATCAAAATAACCATTTCATCAAGATAAATATGTTCAAGAAGAAGCAGGATTTGGAAAATCACTTGAGATGATTTAATTGAATGAAAATGACCCGAGTAGGACTCGAACCCACATCCGCTAGATAAGTACTCGAGCCCACACCCTCTAATTTGCTAATACTCCGAATCGGGGCACTCGAGCAACCCAAGCCATAACCACAAATTTCACCACCACCTAATGAGAAATGTTCTTGGTAGGACTCGAACCCACATCCGCTAATTTTCTAATACAGTACATCCTCGATTATCCGAACCTCCATTATCCGAACGCCAAAAGTTTTCATTAAAACATTTTTTTTGCAAACCAGTTCTTGAGAAACCAATCGAAATATCCGTTGTCTGCTCAAACTGTTGCCCAATATAAAAGTTATATCCAACGGAAGCACAAAAATAACACATTTATTCGTTGTTATCGTTGTTGTTATATTACAAATCGCTGTAGAAATTTACAAAAAAACTGTTGCCTTAGTTTTGTTGTTGGTCATTCCGTTTGCCAAGCTTTTCAATTTGCATTCAGTTTGAGCATCCTGTGACTGTTCATGACGATGATAATAACCTTTATAGCAAGTTTAGTAGGTAAAATATTCTTCATCGATTATCCGAATTTTTTGCGTATCCGAACGGCTCAACAAAAATTTGAGTTCAACCTGTTCGGATAATCGAGGATGTACTGTACTACATGCCGGGGCACTCGAGCAACACAAGCCATAATCACAAATTTCACCAACACATAACGAGAAATGTGAATGAGAAATGTTCTTGGTAGGACTCGAACCCACATCTGCTAATTTGCTAAAAAATACCCCGAATCGGGGCACTCGAGCAACCCAAACCAAAGTGATTATCTCTCAATATTCATATCGTTTTTGATTATTTTGTTGCTTTTTGTACTTTCCTTTTCGCTGATATGCAGTAATATTGATTGTTTTATCATTGACTTTTTACTAATCTTAATTAATTCAATTGATGTAAAAAATTTTATCCTAGTTTATATCAATGTTTTGTTATTGTTAGTAGATCAGATTAAGGGCCATCTCGCCCCTTCATATCTGTTTTTTAAAAAACATAACCACAAATTCCACCACCACATAATGAGAAATGTGAATGAGAAATGTTCTTGGTAGGATTGGAACCTTTGAATCTGCACCTCAATACTAGGGCACTTCATCTTATCGACGAGATTCAATTATATAAACCACTCATCGAATGGAGAGACGAACCTATCCGGGTTTTTTAACACTACTCAGGACCTGCCCAAGGGCAACGACTTTCCCACATTAGTGGTAGACCATCGCAGTCCCCACCACTGGACAGGGTTGAGAATTAAACAGCGTAGGAAAGATGTATTGGAATAAAATAACAAGGCTTACCATTCCAAATACTTTCACAGTCAGCAGGAAGTCATGTGAGACATTTTTTCTGAAAAGGAATATCATTTTACTTCATGTCGTTGAACATGATTATTTGTAAGATTGAAGCTAAATAATAAAAGAGGGATACTAGAATTATGTTGCCCAGTACACAAAATTCTCATTTGAGAGGATTCGTCAACAATTTATCTCTGTAAGAGCAATCAAAGACTCTTTAAAATGTTCGATACTATTTTTATATTTAATTAATTTTAGAACGTACCAAATGGAAAGAACTTTCTACAAATTTATTTCTTTAATTGCACGAGAAAGCTTTCTTGTCATTTGATAATCAATGCTACCAAAAAGATGCCCTACATAGACGGAAAAAGGGTAAGCATGACCTGTGGAGGGCCAATGAAGTCCTATAGGGGACAAAAACTGTAACACTTGGGGTCAATATATCTGTACATACAATGTTTACAAAGAGAAGAGAAACAGAACTATATGGTGGGAATACAGAACTATAAGATGGCGAGGAAAATCGAAAATAGCTATGTTCCCAATTTTCCTTCCCATCCCCAAGAACAATAAATGAAAATGATGTGCATTTACATTTCGATCTTCTCTGCAAAAGTCAAGTAATTCCTGGAGAGCTCGTCGTATGTACATCTCGCTTTGGTTGAGTAAATTTGTTTCGGACCATATTGAATCAGGACAACGAAGTGGAACACTCCGAAATCTAGAACAAAACACAAGATATTGGTCTAGAAATAGAAGGTTAAATATACTAAAGACAGTACCTACTGCACGGGGGGGGGGTTACTGTGACCGGAGCATTAAAAAGTAGCCGAATGTGTGACCACTGGTTGCAAGAAATGTTTCGATTTACAATCCCTACAGGAAATTTTTCTAAAATTGCTGAGGCGAGTAAGGATCAAAGTATATTACTTCATGTATGTACTCAGGACAACAATTGCGTAATACGAGCCACTGACATCAAGTGTGGCTTTTCCTGTTCTATTCTAGGCGAACACGCTAGACACCATCAATCGTGACAATAACTTAGCACAGTAGCCTTCAAGTGTATGCAAAGAGAGGTATCAATTTGTCTTTTGATTCAAAACTTACCCATACGACCCGATCTCAACGCCAATAAGAAATCACCATTCAAAGGAAGTTTGATATCTATAAAAATAAACAATTGACCATACAATATATAGAATACGTATATGTAAAAAACATTCCAGCACAGAAACTTTGCTAGATGATAGAGGCTACAGGGTTGCATATATGGATAATTCGATCATTTTTCCCAAAACGAACATGAATTTCGATCAAGAATTGGAATTCTTGAGTCCTAGTGAGACAAAAATGTCCTAATGAGAAAAATTTTCCAATCACTTTATGGCAGTAATCATGCCTTGCTATATCTCCGCTTGTTCCTTCAATACTGACTGCACTATTTAGGTTTCATGTCTCATTACAAGTAGGGGTGCTTAAGGGGGTACTAGAACCCACAAACCCGGATTTGGGCAAAGCCGGAAACCAACAAATTCTTCGTCGTGAAATTTTCACTCATTGTCAAAGCAACATCAAGTACAAGTCTGGAGAACTACACTTTATAACAGCAATACAAAACCTGAGCTCAAGAAACGTCAAAACCCTGAAATCCTGGAGAAAAACCCTGAAAGCGGTCTGGCCAAATTAGATCCCCCATCCTCCTAAAATAAACTTCGAGAATGGGATATCGAGTTGATACCTGAGATAATCAAGTCAGCTTTGCAGGGTGGACAGCTTCCGTTCTGTTGGGAATACCCAGATGGGGAAGAAATAATATTAGGGTCGCCATGTTTCAAATTCTCTACTTCTTCAAGGCAGGCTGTGCGTCGTTCAGCTACAAAATAACAAAACAAAATTAGCATTCTCAAATACTTTTTCATTAGATGACATCTATTGAAATAATTTGTATAAATGAAAATGACCCAAATAGGATTTTAACTGCGCACCTTCGAGGTTGGTCTCAATTCCTCTACCTAAGAGGCACAAGGGGTTATTTGTTTAAAAACCAAAGCCATATGGAACACACAAGAACGGCATTTACTAACTCCAAAATGCAGAAATGCCAGAAAAATTGCATCTTTGTTCACAGAAGTTTGGGCATGTGTTGAAAAGAGGGGAGGATACAGAAGCGGATGGAGTCTTAACAATGAAAGTGGCAGGATTTATAGGGAGAAGAAACCAGCGAGAGTTGATGAAAGGATGCGGTTAAGAATGATATGAGGATGATGAAGAAGATAGAGACGTGAAGAAGACAAACCATGGACCGTGACCAGTCACCCCCAACTAGCGTGGAAACAAGACAAATGCTGTTTGTGTGCTACGTGTCATAGGTCCATATCCTTCACATATCTGGGCTTTATAACTGAAGGATTAGTGTAATTTTGTACTTGAGGTACAAATATCTGTGACAAATTATCTTAGAGCATTGTTGTAGATAAACTTATTTTATCCTAATCTTAATCAATAAATCTAACTTGACAATGTCACCAAGAACTTACTCGCTAGAAGCAAAAGTCGTTCTCCCTCAACAATTTCTGGACTTCCCCGTCGATCTTCTCCTTGGAGACCCATGTTCAACGCTTGGCTTGCTTGGATAACAATATTCTGCTGAGACACTGCATAGTCGAGAAGGTCCTGGAAAATAAATCCAGATTGAGAATATCAATTCAGGCAAACAATAAAATCATGAATAATATAATCAGCACTTTCATTTCAAGAGGTAAATATGTTAACAATTTCCTATCATCAAGAGTGCAGGTTTGTCACATGCTCTTGCAGTTTGTTTATCTTTGTAGCAGTAGCCCACATCTCAGGCCAGGTAAAATATCTCTGCTTTTCCAGAGTTTTATCAAATCAAAGCGTCTTATCCATTGTGGAAAAGAATGAGCAGAGTGTATTTAAAATGTGAGCTAATGAATATAATGTGCAGTGGTATTGGTGTGGTTTCAAAACAACCATCAGACTTTATTTCCGGGGATGGTTTGGTGGGCACTTGTTTGCAAATTAATGAAATTCTATTACACTGAGAGGAGCATTAAACATACTACTAAGACCTGATTTACATCTAAATGTGATGATTCATTGCACGATACTGTGCCCCTGTTAAAATAAAGGCCCCTTGTAACCTTTTCAAAGGCTAGCAAGTTAAACATACACTCTCACAAACTGGCATCACAAATAAAAAAAACTTATCAAAATAAAAGGAAGTAAACTATGGAATGAACTGCCACTTAACATGAGACAATCGAAATCATTGAATATTTTCAGGAGAAAAGTCTTTTTGCATTATCTTGACTCGAATACTTAAACTTTACTTTAGAAAATGATTATTATCAGACTTTTTAAAAAACTTGACACTTTTTATCATTTTTGAATATGTTCTTAATTGGTAGTTATAGAGGACCTTGGGGAAGATAAGTGTAAAGCTAACTAGGTTTATCCTCTGTAAATAAGGTTTATTTATCTATCTATCTATCTATCTAAATGCATTTCTTGCACCATGTTATCTCTAACTTACACAACTCTTGATTTGATAACAGCATTTCGATACGCTTCAAAAATGTAAGAAACAATAATAATACCTTGATCTTCTCTGAGTTGCTCATTTTATCTTCCTCTGTCGCCACACATGTTGTCACAACATTATACTTTGAGCTCGCCTCTTCGTTATACCCTGACTTGTGCATGGTCATCTGTGGAAGCTGCCCCTCTGAAAAACTCATTGATCTTCGCATGGTTTTCCTTGGCTTAGCTGATTTCTTTTCTCTCACACTCTTGTAACTTTTTGAATTCGGTGAGAAGATCAAATCGGTCTTGTCCATCGGAGAATCAAATGAGCGTAGAGATTCACATTCGTCGATTTCTGGGAGGGTTGGGTTTCGATGAGGTACTTCAGCCTTTGGTGTTACCTGTAGATAAAGTTATAGGAGTAGAGAAAAAATCTTCATTTTCATCAAATTCTAGTAACTCCAAACATTCTAAATACCAAAAAGACGTTGAGCTTCGTGGGACCTCAACTTTAGGGTGGCCCAATTACGAATAATTTCCGAGGAATGAGCAATCCTCCAGGACTCATTCTACTTTTCAACCACTTTCTAATTCAATCTGAGTTATTTCATGAACCTTCTTCCCCTATCCCATTATGACCTTCTTCATTTAGGATCCCCTGAGAGTAATTACGATATCCCCCTTTACTTCATGCAAATCAAGAAAAATACCCTTCAACTTCTCATTCAACCCCCCCCCCCCCTAAAACCAAAACAAAAGAGGGATCACACATCGAACATATCTATCACAAACCTCTTGAACGTGTTTCATTCGCTTAGCAGCATCTTCTAACTCAGGATTAGGAGCTCTTCTTTTCTCCTCTGACAACCCAGGATTAGGGGCTCTCCTTTTCTCCTCTGGCTTTGACTTGACTGCTTCCCTATTTTCAAAATCTTCAGGATTATCCCTCCTTGGCTCATCTCTCGCCCTTCTTTTCCTTTCCTCCTTTTTCTCTCTTCCCTCTGTCCCCTTCTCTGGAACAGCTTTTTCTTTTTGTCTCTCTGCTTTTCCATCTTGACCCTTCTCTAAAACAACAGGTTTCTTCTCATTCCTTCCCTCTCGTCGTTTCTCCACCGAAGCAACATGTGCCTTCTCCAACACACGCATCTCAGTGTCCGCCTCTATTTTTGCTTCAAATTCTTTGATATCTTTATTTTTTCTGGCTGGTTTTGGAGGGGGCTTTTTATCATCCCTTGCCTCATTGTATCTAACTTCATCTGCAGTATCACTAGCTTTAATCAACCACGAAGTCTTTTTCTTGAGCTTTGCGGGTTCTTCCTGACTTGGGTGGCGAGGCTACGAATAAAGGAACAGGAAATTAATGAATCTGAGAAGGATGAAAATTTAGACAATAAATTGAGATAATTTGTGCAAAATTACATTGCGTGATAAGGACAAGAACCTAAGCAAGAACATTTTTCCTCCGCGCCAAATTTGAAGTACTTTACATGAATCTACTAGGGGCAAATATTTTATACAAAAATCGTTTCTTAAATTTCTAAAAGGAGGCTTAATGCTGAAAATATATTGGCCAAAAATTCCAGACTGTAGGTTCCTAATAATGGAAAGTTCTTATTAGTGGGATTTAACTGTAGCATATTAAGCTTAAAAATTAAGACTAGCCTACCGCTTTTCTTTTGACTTCTCCTTCGTGATGCTTATCTTCCCTGTCATGGTGATTCAATCCGTGTTGTTTGGTTTTGATTTTCAGCTGCTTTTCACGTTTCACTTCAGTGATATCATTAATGGCAGCATCATCAACTTTCAGGGGTGTCTTGTTGACTTTCTTTTCAATCTTTGACAGACTTGCTTGCTGAGTAGGGCTTTTAATTGCTTTCTGCTTCTTGGCAATTTGCTTTGCAAATTCCGATGGTTCTTCTCCGTTGCCATCAACACTGTAAACACTTTCGCGCTTGTTTTCTGAAAAATTGGAGAGTAAAAGCATGCAAAGAAAGGATATTTCACATCTGATCCATTAGATAACTATTGGCATAACATACCCTACTACCTTATGCTTATACCCGGAAAAAGCTGCACATGTGTTACCTTGAATATCACTTTTATAAGAATTGTTTAAGAAGACTCTGATAGACTGATTTCCTAGGCTGGAATCTTGAAGATTCAAAATAAAACATATGATACAGTAAACTTAAATACTTTAGTATATGTAGTTTATTCTATTGTTGAGTAGTTTGTTTTTAGAGTGATGAAATTCTTACCCCATATAACTGGTGTTTTTCTTGACCTTCAAATTTAGCATTACTTAAGAAATATATCAGCCTTAGCTACCAACAAACAATGGGTGTTATCACACAGGTTTTTACTGTATCTTAACAATATTGACAAATAATTTACAAATTTGATTTGCGAATTAACCATGATACCAACCTGGTGCCTTTTTATTGAATTGGGGGGAGTCATTCGTCAGATAAGCATCGACACTCCAAGCGGGTTTTGCTGCCTCATCTTTCTGGTTTTCTCTCTGCTCTGCTTTATCAGCTTCCTTCAGGATAGCAGACACATCAAAGGGATTTTCATCAGAATCAAAATCGAGGCTGCCTGATTCATCAATTATATTATCGATGTTAATTCTTTGGGGTAGACACGGGTTTGAGTATTTCTTCGTGCTTGTCTTCTTAACTTTTCCAGCTTGTCTGTGTCTTGATTCATAATCACTCACAGACGTGTTGGTAGGTTTTGCAACTGGGCTGGCCTTATTTGACGTGCTGCGGCTCTTGTCCTGTGGTCCAGAGTTTTGTGTCTCGAACATAGCAAGTCGCTCACTGACAGACCCGGAGGACCTCTCAAACTAAAAATAAATATAGGGGTGTAAAACATCTTAAAACATCGCAATTATTGCAAACACTTTGGGGATAACAATTTGGTAGGTTTAATTTTGTTCTCTTTCTGGCATACTACTCTGATGAGTGTCAGACGCAAAGCTTCAGTAGTCATCATGTTTTGCTATGTTTCTGATTATCCCTGCCATCCTCAAGTTCTACCCAATCAAGGGCAAAGACTGCCCAGTTTTAAAGAGCATTCACCAGTGTGCTGGCTAGGGCTAAGATCGAAATAGCTCTTGTCGAAAGAAAAGGCCTACGTTCACCTATCCTATCTGTCTCTTTTTGAATTCAGTACAACAAATTCAGATTGAGCAAATATCAAACCAAAAACACCCAAATGAAAAGAAACAACTCAAATAACATCTCCAAAATCTTGAGAACTCTTTTAAAACCACCATAAATACACCTGCAAAACCTAAACTCTAGGTGCCATATCACATGTAAAATACTTAAGAATTATGCACTGTTTTCTTTGGTAGTTAATGCGATAAAATGATCACTAGATTTTATGACAAAATCTAATGAAATTCTACCTTATTATTCTTTATTTGGGCATCAGCTGTTCTGGCAGTGTCATTGGTTACATTTCTTTTCTTTTTGTTCTCAACAATGTCATCATCAAAACTGCTGCTTTGTGATCGCAGACGCTGCATTCGCTCCTTTGAGAAGATAAAATCAAACAATCATCAGGAGAAAATTCTGAAAATGCAACAAGAATTCTGCCACAGGCAATGCTGAGTTGCTGTGAACACTGTCAAGGTCATTTGTGACTTGCTTGGAGCAGTTTGACTCTTTCATCCAATTTCAGCAATCTCTGCTTGGGGATACTGGAAGGATCAGGGCTTATTGCAATAACACAGCTTTTATTTCTCTCCCCTCCCTCCACTTGTCTATGCAAGAGGATTCTTTAACAAACTTGCACAGAGTTTTAATCAGAAATTTAGTTCCGCATATTTTAACTAATGAATACCTGGATGGATTCATTTCCTGCATTTGCAACTCTTGAGCTGGAGACACCATTTTCCCTTCTTCCGTAAGTTAAAGATTCATTCTTGCGGTTTTCACTACTGGTCATCTTCCCAGTCTCCCTTGCATATTTGCCTTTCTGTCCCATCTCATTCTTTGACAAGATGTCACTTCTTGGGGTAGGTTTGGGGTTCTACGACAAAGAATCCCACAGACTTAAAATGATGCTTAAAGTGTATCAATTGAGATAATATGTACGACAGAAAATGACAGAGTAGGACCTAAACCTTTACCTCTGAGTTTGCCTGTCAATGCTCTACCAATTGAGCTGCAGTGTTGCTTTATCAAAAGAGTGCCTTGATAGCTCAAATGGTAAAAGATGGATGGCGCAGTTGGTAAGAACTGATGCAAAAAAAGATAGACAGAGTTAAGTCCTACTATGGTTGTTTCCATTCTCACAAATCATCTCAAATGTTTTTTAAAATCCTGCTTCTTCTAAAGTTTATGTAGATCCTTTATGGTTGCCTCTTATTGGTTTAACATGTAATCAATAACCACAAGAATATTTTATTTCAAACAGGCAATACTCACTCTTTGATACTCCCTCGACTGTTCATTCTTTTCAACAAGGGGATTTCTCTTGACTGGCGACTTTTTCTTCTCTGACGAAACATCAATGTTCCTCAACGCAAAAGAAGCTTCCTCTTGCTTGCGTTTTCTTGCATTCTTTTTCTCCAGCAATCGCTATAAAATTGAGAAATTATTTTAGCCTAATTCATCTTTTAGGAACATAAAACAAAGTCTTCTTAGTGTTTGAGCAGCGGAATAAGATTTTCTTCTTAAGTTTATTCCTCAACGCTACACAGTAGTGGGGCTGCGTTGGTCCTCCTGGTATGGTAAAAATCTAAAGTGGCATCTGCTATTTTCATAAACTCTATTTGCCAACGATCTTTAGCAGAAAGGCCCTAAAATCCAGACTGGAGATCACACATCCCAGATCCCATCTTTGAATGATGGAGTTGACCCCTTGATGCTACAAATCAATGGCGATTTCAGGCATTTAAAGTTGTAGGTATCATCTATATCATTGCAACCATCCATACGGGAGATCACTTGAGCGAGGGTGCCTCTCATGTACTTAGGCATGAAGATCTTTAGCCTACAACTTGCTTTGGATTAAAACAATCTATTGATTCAACCAATCTGAAGCAAAACCTGATGTGACTAATCGAATTCAACAGATCTGACAATGTAAGAGCGGGTTTAGTCAACTAATCTTAGATTCAATATTGAAGAATGTCCTGAACTATTTTTGTACTCAGATGTAGAATATTGTATTTCAAATCAATGTGTAATTAACTGTATGTAATGTAGCCTATTAGATTGTATTTTAGATATAATTGATAGATGAATGTAAACTAAAAACGGAAAACAGCCCTGTCCACCACCAATGACCAAGGCCCTTGATCATCAACAATGATAAATTTGATACGAAAGATTCTAAGGGTCAGAATCATATCAATTCTGTGCCAAGTTATCCACAATTGGACTCTATTTACAGGACAGACACGTCTAATAAGTATACCGAGTGGACAAAACACACACTAGGGAAACGGAACAACGTAGTCAGGTTTCTCTTTCTTGCTTGGGAAGGGAAATGCTTTTTGTTTTGGCGCCTTTATTCTCCTCATAGCATCAACATTGCAAGAAACAGAGATGGCTTGATCATTTAATTAAAATCACTTTTGTAGAATATTAAATGTCAAATTTAACTTCAGCATCAACGTGATAACCGAAATTAGGCATGAACAAATTACTATTCAGTGAACAGGCTAGCCACCTTTCCATCTTAGGCCAAAACCGAAGTCGAAAAAACAAATTTCTTGACAAGCATTCACTGTTGAAATCTACCAACACTGATTCTATGAAATCACTGAAAAAATTAGAATATTTACCTGAGTAAAATCATCCATGTTCTCAAGATATCTCTAATTTTCTTTCGATATTTCAAACAAGTTCTCTCGCTTCAGCAAAAATCGTTTGAACTTCTCTCTAGGCAGTTTAGAAAAATCAAATTGAAATTGAAGCTGAGCGGCCAAGTGGATAATCGAATTTGATTGGCCTATTTTTCAAAATCCGCGATTTTGATTGGATGAAATTTGGGAGGTACGCAGCTGGTCACAGTTGATTCTTTGATGACAAAAAACAGTTTCAGGATTAGGATCCCACGTGATGGAATTCAAAAGGGCGCCCTAAGGGAGTACTTGTAGAGGTCCTAACTTCTTCCGGGAACTGGGTACCTGACTTATCATTTCATAGGGATGTACCCTTGAGGTTTTGTAAGCATACCACTATTTTGGTTAATTCACAAGATCGCCCTATCTCCTTTTACTACAGCTGCTCGCTTAAAACAAAATATGAAGGAAACAGTGCAGTCCAAAAATACCAAATTATATACATTGATATTTCAAAAGTATGGGCAATAGATATTAAGTTTTGAATTATTATAAGCTTTCATACTCTTATTTTTCTGATCTTTGCCAATTGCTTTCTTTGCCAGATTTTTTTCAAAAAGAGCCTTGCAAAAATTCCAGATACTGTACAGAAAACGTCAATTTTGGTCAAATTATTGGCCTTAAGAAGTTTTTGGCCCTGCAGTGTCTAAAAATTTCACTGTCGTGGGCCTTTTTCAGTCACTACTTAACTCTCAGCGGTAACTAGTAAGTATACAATTATCTAATACTACTGTATCATGTAAAGATGTCTCCTAAGAACAATTGATTCTGGTTGCAAGAATCAAATGGTAAATTACGGAGATCTAGCAGTACGCAAATTGGGAAATTTCTCCGTCTTCAGCAGCAGCTGTGGTACCGTGCCCACCGTGCAAGTGCAACCTCAAATAAGTGTTGCCTTGCTGTGCCTTTTATTGTCATATTTGAAGATTCAGCTTCATGGATTTGGGAGATCCATCAAATGTTTTTGGGATTTTCTACCAACATTTTCTGACATTCTGGGTATTTCAACGTAGTCAAAGAGGGTCGTCCTACACATTTGCACCCTTTTGTCGATAACCTATCAGCTTGGACCCCCACAAAATATGTTCTTAGGCTCAGCCCTGTCCCCTGGTTAAGAGAGCTTAGGTCCCCACGCTTGCAAATGAGCATGCAGTCTGATGATGTATCAAGTAAAAATGTATTGTGTAAAAAGCCCGAAGGCATTTCCCTGCATGTTCCATGGCGTCGAAATCGGGCGATGACAAAACCTTATTGTCAATTCAGCAAATTATAAAATGATTCCTTCTCCTTCAGCCTGATCTATGCAAGGAGGATTCCCCGTCATTGCTGGACATTCTGCACAGCGGACAGCATTAATTAATGATAAAGGCGTAATCCCCACACAAGAACGGGCACATCTGGTGCACGAGTGTTCATCTCATGATTTCTCGATGGTGATTGTTGCTTCTCGTTCGGAGATATCAAAATCATCAAACAAGTGAGTTCGTTATTTTAATTCTAATCAAACTAAAATGTATCTGCAATTGTTGTTTGTTTCTTGGTTGTTCTATGCAACTAGTGCTGCTCTTTTTTATTTCACGTTGATCTTGTTTTCAAAAACAACAGTTAGCTCATCGATTAGCACTAACAACCATGGTCATTATTTTCGTCTGAGAACCTCTTAGACCTCAGCGTAACAGCGCATTATATCAGTATTTAGCTGCAGATTTTGTATTCTGCTATGTAATTCTTATCATTTTGTATTTCATTTACTTACTCTTAGTTTTTCAGTTGGAACCGTACTGAATTTCCGTACCATTGTTTCTTTATTTTCACCCTGAATCATGGAACTAACAGTTTCTTCTCAACCCTCGGACCTATTTGTTCCTAATTTTGTGTTGACTTTCATTGCCGTGCGAATCATTTCAGAAAAAGTAGCATAAGAGTGGCAATGATGTAATCCCTGTAAACATTAGATAAGCTAAATTACAACAACTACAGGCTGAAATAATTACAGAATGCAGTTTAACTAAAACTATACATTTACTTAATATCTAAAATACGATAGGCGGATGGTGGGGGAGAGGTATTGAGAGGTATAAGAGTGGGAATGAAAGGTTACGGTTCTTTGTCAACGGAGTGTGCTGAGCTTTTTTTCCGTCCTTTCTTGTGATGTGAAAGATTACATAAGCCTTCACTCCACTACTTTTAACCCAGCTTCAACGTGAGTCAAAAGTTAACCCGGGTAACGGTTTTTTCTATGCACTGTCTCTTATGTTTCCGCTTATATTGTGAATTTAATGCCAATATTCGGTGGTCGAAATTGGCAAAATCCATAACACATGAAATTGAGAAATGCACTTAACAGGCACTTAAAAGGCCGTGAAAAACTTTGTGAAATGCCAAAATTTGGTTCTTCGTTGAATTTGCCTAATTTGAATCCCTTTTTCGCGATTTTACGCATTAGAAAATTGCCTATAATGGCACTGGAGGCTGTTCAGCATTGTGAGGGGATACAACCAGTGTGTATCATCTTCACAGTACTGAACACCCTCCACAGTACTTATTATATCCGTCCATAGTATACCATTTAGTATACTTAACATCCTCTACAGTACTGATGGTATTCCTCCACAGTACTGAACATCGTCTACAGTACTGAATGGTATGAAGACTAAACATTTATATACTGAAGTGGTGAAGTAGTACATGCTACTGGGTCCTGACTGGAAATAAGGCTTCTTACGGCCTTTCGTGGGCTAGCATGTTGAGCATAAACTCACTCTCACTCATTCACAAATAGAAGCATCAGACATACTAGAACCTCATTTAATACAATATTAGTGATCTAGTACATGCCATTGTGCCCCTGCTGGAAATAAGGCTTCCTCTGGCCTTTCACAGGCTAAAACGTTATACATTTTCTCTTTATCAACAATTTAACAGCCCCAGACTTGTCCGTTATCAGAGGCTTAAGCTAGAATGACATTCGATTATTTGAATATCATTTCCGTATTGATTTCAGTCCTTGAAATCATCATGGATTCTACAGAGAAGCTGCTGAAAAAACCCGAACAGCCTTCCCTGAAGGAAGAGACAAAAGGCAGCCCGAGCCTGAGTAACCATTCGCCGCCGACGAAACCCAACACAGAAAAAAAGAGAGCGAAACGAGTAGGCCCATCTCTTAGCGTCCTCACAGGCAGACGGCAACTGTCACAACAGGCACCCCCATCGCAACTGAACACTCCAGTGGCCGACTTCACCCCCTTCCACTCGCCGTCAGACCCCACTAAGCTGAACATAGATGGGCCTAACTGGCATCTATTCAACAAGACGGTGTCTGACTCTCTTGAAAAGCTCACGCAGTTGAAGATCTGTGACGATAGTCCCAGCGCCACGACCGACGAAAACGAGAAGAAGCTCTAGACAGATCCAGAAAGAGCCGAAGCCTTTGACTTTGTTACATTGTACTGATGTGTGTTTATTACGGTTTTTAGATGTTTAGTTTTGGGCTTATGGGTTAGTGGGCGCGCTCTCACAAGGCACTGGCCTGTACTTATCTCAAAATAAAGACTGGATCGATCATTCTGTTGTCTTTTTTGTAGGGCCAAATTTTTGAAGCCAATTGCTTCGGCTTACGCTTGACCTTCAATATGGCTGCCAAAGAAATTATAATTGACTTGCTTCTTTGCTAGAAATAGCTGCACGATAATTCATTCTCTTGCTGATCATTCAAAACATCCTATCAGTCATCAAACAAAAAAAGCATGCCCAAATGAAATTTCAATTTAGGGAATTGAACCTTTCCATATGGCCGCAAATGACTTCATTTTAGAACGACAGATGCTCGACCCAGTCTTTATTTTGAGATCAATACCTACAATAGGCCTTATTCACGCAGAAGCTATTACCGCATTCAACAAAAATCTGGCGGACTTAGCCTCGTTTCCATACATTCCAATTCAAGCGAGGCTAATACTGCAAGCGTTTTTTTAAACAGTAAAGTCCATAGCGTGGATGAGGCCAGTGAGTGTCAAAAATACTACACGGCTCAATCAATATTTTGTCTCTATTTGAAATTCATTTATTGAACTTGTCATGTATATAGCTGAATGTTGTCCTTTCCATCGAATGAGAAAATAAAGCCAAGTTCAAAATATCATGTTTTTTTCAACACCTTTGAGTGAGTCTGAGTGAGTTTATAATAGTTAGAATAATAATAACAATATTGAGGAGAAGCAGGATTTGGAAAGCACTCTAGAGTACGAATATAGAGGTCGTGGATTCAAGTCCTAGTCGGGCCATTTTCATTCTGGCAAAATTATCTCGAATAATGATAATAATGAATTATTTGAAGTTGACGATGTAATAGCTGAAATTTACTAGAAATTACTGCTAATTAACGCCAACTATTTAAAACATACAACTTTAAAACTTAAAATACTTCAAAAAGTACTACCATATTGTGATCTACGGCTAACCCTGAAAAAACAACGGGTGGCCAGAAATCTTTTTCTTATAGAGGAGCCAAGATCTGGAATAAGCTCTCTGCCGGGTCAAACATTATAAAATCCATACGCTTTATGTTCAACGTGCTAGCCTGCGAAAGGCCTAATTTCCAGTAAGGGCAAAGTAGCATGCACTACATCACTACATAAAGTAGCAAGAGGTCCTAGTGTGTTTATAATTGAGTTTTGTGATGTGCTAGCCTACGAAAGGCCACTAAAGGCCCTATTTCTACCAGGGGCACGGTAGAATGCACTGCATCACTACATAAAGTAGCAAGAGGTCCTAGTGTGTTTATAATTGAGTCTCTCAGATCTCATGCGATCCAGAATTCCTAGCAGCAAAGCAACTGGTTTACAGATGCATGCCACTTCACCCGCTCATGATGCCCCCCTCCTCACTGAAGCCAAGCCTTGACACCTCAATAGGCCTCCTTGGACGCAGTTTTTAAAAATGAAACTAGTAGAAATAAGTGGAAACGAGGAGAAAAGTAAAGGAAACGAATACGAAACGGGCAAAAACGAGCTGGAAACGGGCAAGTTATTGCTTAAAAGGACTTATCTTACCTGTTCCCTTCCAAAAAAGAAGATTTAAACCCAATGCAAACCTTTTCGTTTCCTAGGCAGACCTGAACCGTTTCCTGCTCGTTTCTTACTCGTTTTGGTTCGTTTCCTATTGGTTTCTTACTCGTTTTGGTTCGTTTCCTATTGGTTTCTTACTCGTTTCTGTTCGTTTCCTACTCGTTTTGAACACGATTCCTACCCGCTTCTACTTGCCTCATGTTTTAGTAAATTTACCCCTCGGATTTAGGGGCTGTTTAGTTGGATAAAATCTTTCAAAATTAGACAGAAAAAAATTGCAAGGACTGATCTCTCTTGCAGTTTAAAGGGCGGATATGGCTTCGGGCCTTACTTCTTCAAAAAGGGCCCCACAATAGAGGAAAAATGCAAACGGATACAACGTAGAGATAAGGTCAAATATTGTAAACAACAACAGGCCTTTCTGTTATTGTTTTGAAACTCTTCTTGAAATTGATTCTAGATCATGCACCTGTCTTCCTGATAAGATCACAGGTGAAAAAAGCAATAAAGAAGTTCCAGCGCCGCAAGAAGATATCGAGCAAGAAGTACATCAGTGGACAAACTGTGAATTGAAGGTTCCGCTTCAAGGCTTTGTTGCTACCACCTGCCTTCATATAAATTGATGAAATTCGAGAATGGACTCTGTCTGCAACTGAATACGCTACTTTTCCATCAGCAACTGGACTCTAGTCCCAGTCCTCAAAGAGGATGGGGACAGGCGGTATGCTGGTACTAGATACTACCCTTTGGTCTCTTTGGTGCCTTGTTATGCCCCTTTTAATATTGGGTTGCGATCAAGTTATAAGCACGGCACATAACCAACCTTTGAATAACGAAGTTTGATATCTTAAAGCAAATGACACAAATGATTGTCTATAAGAAATTATCTGATGTTATGAACAAAAAGTCTCTGAAATGTTACATTTCTAATTTACAATAATAATACACAAGGTTCATTACATGTTTCTCCTTTATTAGTTGTCAAATGTACCTCCTAGAAAGCAACTTCTAAAATTTTACTGTCATTCACAGACAACATAGGCTTTAATGGAATCTTTTATTAATTATCTTACATCTTTCTAGGTTTCTGCCATTTTGAATGTGTACATGGTACCTGTCTCTCTTTTTTCCTATTACTGACTGATATGGTATTGGGTAATAGGTGTCATGGTACCTGGTACTGTCCCCTTTGTACCGTGGCACATTTTACCTGCCACACTTCTCCCCTCTCAAAGCTGTTCTTGGATTCTTAGCTTGATGCCAATAGCTTCATAACCCTGTATCGCTTCAATTTTTAAATCATTAAAATGCTATAAATGTATCTCTTAATCAAGATATATTGCATAATCAAAAAAGGTCTGGCATTCTTAGCAAATAGCTGCTTAAGCAACAATTTAACAAACAATATTGCCTAATTAATGACTTTTTAAAACACTTTTGTACTGATTTTAGATGACAACTCCTTCAAAAATTTCTTGCTTCTATTTTGACCATCACTTAAATCTCAAGTCCTAGATAATTTCCCCCTCAATTTTATATTACTTATTGTTTTGAAATATGTTGTCAGCAAAATTTCCTAAATTTCGCCACCAAAATCATGTATTTGTGAGCTGTTTGACACAAGTTATGGGAAATTTAATCTAGGCCTAGGCCTCACAGCTTTGTAATTTTGCCGCCATTTTGAATCGACCTGTGCAGTACTTTCAATAGGCTAGTGTATTGAGAAGTTGCTTATTGTTTTGGTCTTTCCAGCCTTTGTTGCTCAACGACTTGTTGCTTATTGAAAAGTGTATACGTTCAGATACAAACCTTCGCATCCCTAACAATGAAATCATTAAAAACATACAAGGTATTGAATTAGACAAGGTTTTTAAAAGTATCAGACAAAAAGCATCAGAAGTTATTTTGGGCCGTTCAATAGGCGAATCAGCAAAAGATGGTGTAAATTATTTAACGCAATGCATTATTGCAATGCATGATGGGAAAATATCACTTAGCAACGCCAGGCTACCAAACAAGTCAGTGCGTCACTGCAGCCCGAACCAAAGCATTTTGCCCAAAAGATTTTGTCCAAACGTCCTATGACCGGAAGTTTTTTGATGTTGTATCCAGAACAGAAACTGCTCCAACGGCTTTTGGTAGCTTTTCCCGATCCACTGATTTTGCACCCCAGATACTTCAAATAGCATCAAACGACCGTCTCCCTATCCAGCGTAGTCAGCTGCACATAATCGAAATTGAGTTCTGTCATGTCAGTTCGATTGAGCTCGTCTTCGTTGTTGTTGCTCTTCAAATCATCGAAAGTGTCTTTGGAAGGCACGTCCCGTGTCTCTGGAAGGAGTACACAGAGCAAGCCAGCGATGCCCACTGCAACGCCCATGATAAGGAACGGCGACGCCGGGTCTGAGTGGCTGAGAAAGGTTGTGAGCCAAGGCGCTGCGGCGCCGCCAAGTAAGCGTATCACGGTCACCATACCAAGGCCTTTATTTCTGAAAATGATGATGGAAATCTTTATCATCATTGTCCCAATCTAGAACTTCTAATTGCAAATTAAAGCTTTCAACTAAAACTGATTGGCAAACAAATTAAAGCTAATAGAAAATTAACAAAATATGCTACAGAGCAAATTCAATTGAAATCTCACAGCAAATCTAATTGAAACAATCACAGCAAATTAGGGCTTATATCGAATTAAAGCACACAGCAAATCAAATGCAACAGCGAATTAAACCTCACAGCAAATTCAATCTCATCAAATTAAACCTCATAGCAAATCTAATTGAAACCATCGAAGCAAATTAAGGCTCGTAACAAATTACAGACGGCAGCAAATTTAAGCCCACAGCAAATTCTGGAATTATCAAGTCACAGAACTGCGTATCCAGAAGCTGGATAAAATTCTGTATGAGGTCAAGGAGCAAAGCCAAACACCATTTCAGTAAGAAACCCCGCAGGTTTTGATACTACTTGGGCTCATACTAGAAATGATGAGCCTGGTACGATTGTAATTTACCTTGCAACTGTGGGGCATATCTCACATGACCAAATATTGCTAGACACCAAACCAGTGGACAAAAAGAGCTTGCCAAATAGAGCAAAACCAAGGGTTAAATCTAGAAAAAATACAGCAAAATTCATGATTGATGGCAAGGAAAATTGGGATCATAGTCAAATATAACAACTACACTCACTTTTTTAAAAGAAACCTTTTATAAGAAACCGTAGGGCCAGATTTTCAAAACTTCAGAAACATTGGTAGGAGATTTTCTCTGAACCAAACAATTTAGGAAACTTTTAATATTTATTTTTACTTCTCTATATCCAATTCATGTTTAGAAGTGATAGAAAATAAAAAGACGGTGAAGATTTAGCATAGTTTCTTAGGACATTTGCTATGTTATTCTGATGAACTCTCTATCCATCAAGTTGTGGGGAGCTTTGATTGAATTGAATTGTTAAGATGGTAGAGCCGAACAACAAGGACACAATGGAGTAAGTCCTCACATAGCATAGAATTAGTCAACCTCTTACCAGATCTAGTCCTTTTTGTAGTGAAGAACAAAGACAAGCTTGATAAAGAGGCCATCAGCAGGCTGAGTACAACAGTTTTCCGTCGTCCAAATCTAAAAAAAACGAGAGAAATAAGAAAAGAATAATACTGCTTTCACATTGGCAGTTAAACCAGTTTCCACAATGCAATAAGCTCCATTAACTGGTCGAAAAAAGCCAATTTTTCCTATTCAATTCAAATGGAGTCGTAATATAAAAAGGGGAGAATTCGAAATATCGGCCTATTTGGAACCAAAGAGGTTATTCAAGATAAGGAGACTGAAATGATATCGAAAAACATCCGTTTTACTTCAGACATTATCGATTCTACTCATCAATTCTTTATGCATAACTTTGCTGCTGCCTGTGCAATAAGTGAAAACAAACAAATTAAAAAAATACCTTCCAGTGGAAAATGTCGACAAGAAGTTAGCTGGGATTTCCATCATCGCAATCAAGATAAAATCAAGGTAAACATCTCCAGTCAGATAATTTGAAATCAAGAAAAAACCATAGTATGTTGTGCCGACCACCAATCTAAAAAGAATTGAATTTTATACGTACTTCTATTATTTCTTAATCAACTTTCTTTAATGTCGGTGCACAAAATAGCTGTTAAATATATATCAGCTTATCTAAACCAACTTAAAACCACAATAAGTGAAATAACATAGTACATCATAAAGAATCTAAATAATACAAATGATAGTTAAAGATAAGTTAATCATTCAACAGAGAGCCAGTCTCCTCTCCTGCTTCTTATCTATATCACCCTGTACTTCCGTACATCAAGAGCTGCGATGCAGATATAGACAACGCAATGATATAGAGATAACATATATGATATATAAATGTAATCTGAATGATAAATTGAAGAATCTAATCCTGAATCATAGTTTACCAGATGGGCTGTGCATCTTTTGTGATCACACAGCCGAAGTTATATAGAATGAGTACTGCACATAACCAAAGGGAAGCAAATTCTTATCGAGCTTAGGCCGTTAATCTAAGTTTAAACAATTCATCACAAAATAATGGCCTAAAACAATGTTGTTAGATTCAGAGAAATAGAAAACAGTAATATATATGCAATGGTAGGTAAAAATGCTTTGTATATTCATTTAATCCCTGGTTTTTTTACCATAAATTATTAGTACTTGGAAATGAAGTTTTCCTTAACTTCAATGTTGAAAATTTAATTTCTAGGGATTTATTTTAAAGAGGGACATAGATTATTCTGCATACTTGATGAAATAACTTGTTATGTTAGTTTATGTTGGCTTAACTTTGTCACCCGTACCATGTTAATGATTCATTACTACCATTAAATGATTAAATGATTATTATTAACATCGAGGGGCAAATCACTCCCTGAAAATCTCGTACACTTTTTCTAAAAATCTCATTGTTCTTATGAAAATCCCTTGAAAATCACTGGAAATCCTTTTGTTCTTGAAAAAATCTCGTACGCTTTAAGAGGGAGTAAAATGCCCCTCGATTAACATTAAATGATTCATTATATCATTATATCATTTTAATCATACGTGCACCGGAGTCTTTCAACGTATAGTTGCATCATTTAATTTTTGAAGGGTGGTGCAACCACTGATGACCGAAATACTGACACACAAGTCAGAAATCGTATTGGTTGTCTGTGCGCTATTTGGGCATGTTGTCTCGCAAAAATCATCCCGAAAAGAATTTACAAACATTTCCAAAAATGGAAAATGAAATAGGCCCAACAAACGCATCCCGACGGGTAAACATTTGCGAAGAAATCAATACAAGCAATCGATTAGGCCACAGCTGGGTATTCATGCGTTTTCAGCATTATGATCCATCTTTGATCGGCCGACCAGAACTTCAGGATGGCATGGAAAACCAGAAACGAAACATAATACTTACCGAGAGGCATATCACTCACAAAAAAGTGTACGAGATTTTTGTGATTTCAAAAATAACAGTGATTTTTTAGTGATTTTGTTGATTTTTATATATGAATTTTGTGTGATTTTTCTTCTATTTTTCTGTGATTTTTGTGATTTTTCTGTGATTTTTGTGACTTTCCTTTGATTTTTCTGTGATTTTTTCAAAAAGTGTACGAGATTTTTTCGAGTGATATGCCCCTCGATACTTACTAAAGCTTTTTGTATAACACTCATCAGAGAAATACGTCAGAAAGAGAACTGGAAGAAACCGATGAAACCTACTAACAAAGATTAATATCAGAGGTGAATTGAAATTTGCCAATCAGAAAGGAGTTGATTGGTATACCCGGCGAGGAAGGCGAGGATTGGTGGTTTCTCGCTCGTTCATTCACCTTCTTTCTGATTGGCCAATATGAATTCACCCCTGGGTATGATTATTCGCTATTAGGTTTCATTTCCATTTCCATTCTGACCTACTTATCTGGTGAGTATCAGATGCAAAGCTTCAGTAGTAGTTATGTTTTGCTATGTTTTCGATTTAATTCAAGAGGGACTCATAAAGCATTCATGGAAATCTCAAAATACGCCCCCTATTTTATCATTGACCCCCATATAAGAACTTTTTAAACTTTTTGAATTAGGCCCATTGTAAGCAAGCATATTACAGTGTCTTGATCTGTTTTTATTTTGATTTGTGCGGATCCCGTTGTTTCGAGTTAGTCTTTATAGTTTTAATGGGGGCTAGGGGGAAATACGACCCTTTAAAACAAGAGTTGAATGATCTAAATACTCTGGCTATTCCATCAACATATCAACGGCATGCGTGAAAATTAAGAAATCCGTAATACTTACGAAGTATAAGTGAGAATAGTCGTGTGGAAAAGCAGTCTCTTATTCTTGAAGATATGGAGGTAGTTGGTGAGCTCGTTGTCTTCCCCCTCCACAGAAATGACGCTGGAGAAATGGGACAGGCAGTCTGCTTTTTTATTTTCGTCTGCGATCCTCTGAATCGTCGCATTTGCTCTCTTGTACTGCCCAGTGCTCCACAGCCAGCGTAAAGATTCGGGAAAGATTCTGAAAATAGGAATGAAGTTAAGTAGAAATTGATGTCCAGATGATTGGTGAGAACGAAAATGCTCTGAGTTTGACTCGAACCCACGACCTCTAGATTGGTATTCTAGTTTGATTTGTATGAGTAAAATGGTTTGGCTTTCTCGAGGCCCTGATGGTCTAATGTTAGCAAATTTGAGCACCAGTCCTGGGTTCGAGTCCAACTCGGATCATTTCAATTTTCACAAATTATCTTGGTTGATTTTCCAAATCCTTTTCAAGTAATTGATGTGTTAAATCTCTTGCTCTATTCAGATTTCACGGCAAGGAAACGAGTACGAGACCATAAAACTTCTATTAAGCCCCCCTATCTTTTAAAGCCCGTTCTCCATACGAGAAAGACTCGTGATGAGTTAGGGATAGCTAATGAATGTACACGCTTTTTTTATAAAGAACCTAGCTCCGGGCCTAGTTAGTCCCTTAACAGTTCCTTGATTTTAACTGCTCATTCAGTGGATGGGAATTAGTTTCGTTTCGACATTTTGCAATAAAGTTTGCTGATAAAACATGTTACAACACAAAGTCAGCTTAGGCCAGGCCTATATAACGTTAAAGCTAATGAGAGTTATCAAAGAAGTTGCATATCTACACTATTGATTATGATATTATAATTATAAAGTTCCTTAGTTATTGGACCTTTAGTAGTAGAAGTTCCTTAATTTTATCGACATTCTACATGTAGGATCCTTATAAAAGGTTCTGTATAAAAAAAGCGTGTATTCCATAGGAATTTTGCGTATTTCTACTTTTACATACTTGAAAGTGAAGAGTTTCTTCTCTAAACCCAAGGGAATCATCTAAGAAATTTGGCTTTCAAACTTCTTCTAAATATGAGTTTTGATCAACTGTTCGTTTCCCTGAACACAAGCATTTCAATTCCATTCAATTCAATTCAATCTACAATAGAAACATATCAGACTCACTTGTAACAAAGAAACAGCAACATATACGGTAGCGTGCTGGCTAATTGCAGATACCTCCAGTTCTGCAGCAAGTACGCTTTCAGTGCGAGAATCATTAGTCCTGCTGAGAAGTAATTCAGCAAAAACGTGGCTGACACTGATCGGTGGAACGGGCTGACGATTTCCAGTGCGATGACGTAGAGAGCAAGAGCTACCCCTGACATGAAGAAACCGATGAGGAATCGTGCCATGATGAAGAACCATAATGTTTTAGAAATGGCTGTCATGCCTGATATCAGCATTACGATCGCCAGACAGCAAAATAGCACAGGTTTACGGCCAAATCTATCGAAAGAAGAACTCGAGTCAGTATATTTCTCAAGGAGTTCTCAATACTGGGGATATTAGGGAAAGATGTCCAACACTATCTAACAGACTTCAAGTTATGAAAGTAAAATAGCCCCAGTATACTAGAAGTCTGTTCAATTTTCTATCATTTTCTTTTGTTAAAGAGGACAGAATAAAGGAATCTGTTAATTACCCTGGATCCACATCTACAAGAGCTGTTTTGAGGGACGCAGATACAACTGTGGGGGTAAAATCTGCACATCGAAGGGTATGCAGTATTGTGATGGGATACGATCAGTCATGTGTTAATCAATGCATAATAATAATAAAAATAATAATGATAATAATAATAAATTTATTTAAAGTTGGCTTTACATAGCTGCAACTAAATTTAACGCTAATTAATGCCTACTATGTACTATGCAATCCCTTGGTTGCTGCATGTTAGTATTAATTATTGCAGCGTGTTATTAAATGTCTCGCACTATGGTATAAACTAGAATTAAACAAATTATATTACTATTATCATTATTATATCAAAACATTATTCACAGTGAGGTTCCCTTCAAAGGGTGTTAATGGAAAAAGTGACATTGAGCTTAAATGGAAAAAGTGCCCTTGAAACATAATGGCTCCTTCCTTTGTTTGAGAAGTTTCCTGCTTCCCATAAAGTGAAACAAATAAAGGCAGCAAACTAAAGGCTTCCCTCCATTCTCCTCTATTGGTAAGGTAAAATTAACCTTATTTTGGAACAAAGTTGAATCTAGCCTGCAGCCTCGAAAACAAGTATGCTATATCAATCTTACTTCTTGCAAGGAAGTGAATTTAAGAAAATATTTAATCACGAATTGAAAGCGCGCGATTAAATACACTTTAAACCGACATTTAAGTCAACAAAATTCTCTGATTGATTTGCTGAATTCAGCAAACATTTAAGAGAATAATTGAGAAAAAATGATTGGTTTTATTATGTATGGTGCTGCCCACGTAAATTCTGCGAAAATATATATTCAGGTTAAACATGAAGAGTTAACATTAGATTTGCGATGTTTGATGTTTGCCGTTCTTATATTTACCGCTGATTTTAACTGTTGTTGTTGTTCAAAAACTCGTCTCAAAAGTCTAATCCTTAGAATGTGAAAAAATTTTCCTCAAGACTACCCTGGGCACCAGACTCTCTCAAAGGAAATCGTGAAATATGTATACTGTACCTGATTGGTCAACTCGAACGAGGCAAGGGCGCTCTGCACCAGACTCCTTCGTGAGAGTCTGTTACCCAGGGTATTTCAACAGTAAACACCGAAATATTATACACTGGCACCGTGGACTCGATTCACACAAGCTTATTGCAATAGGTACAGAGTGAATTTAGCCAAACGTTACCTGGAAAATTGGTTGATTTAGATTTTAGCCACTAACAACATATACTTCCCATTATACTCAGTAAGGATCCATTGCTATAAGTACCGTAAATCCTCGAATAAGCCCCCGGGGACATATTTGCAAAAATCAATTTTTGGTTGGGGTTTATTCGAGGAGGGGGCTTATTCAGAAGTTTGTCATTTTCTTGAAAGGTTGACATATTAATGACAAATTTTCTCTATCAACTATGTTAGAAATTAATAAAAAAGGTTATTTCTCAAATGAAATAAAGTAACAACCATGAAACCAAAGTTTCTTTTTTCCTATTTTTTCTTCAGGTAAAGGTGGTAATACTTTATAGCTATGTCCTGTGTGGGCTCTCTCGAACTAACATACTATTCAGCAATCGTGCTTCCCTCGAATAAGGCCCCATGGGTGCTTATTCAAGGACTTCGGTATGTGTTTTAAACCATGTGTTACCCAGAAATATACTGCAAAATACAGGGATAGCCCCATAAATACACTAATCATACACATAGCACCGTACCTACCCAAAGGTATATTATGCATCTTTTCCCCAACCCAAAAATGGCTGAACCCCCATCTCTTACAATGGGGAGAGCCCCCTGTGCGTTTTTAACACCCTGAGGCTCTCAGATACTGAATAGTATTGTATCTGTAAGGCAATGAATTAACGAACTGCCATGCAGCTTTAGGAAATACTGCGGAGGAGCGTGCAAGACTACCAACAATGTGAAGAAAGTCAGTCTCACCTATCTGCTATCCAGCCAAGAATTATGGATCCAAAGATAGCTCCCACAAAAAATGACGAGTTTGCCATTTGCTCGAGATAGCCTCGATCACACACCAGGTCGAACTGAAATGAGACAAAACATAAAGATCATTGATCCTACCTGGAAGGCAAGGAATCCCTACTTTGCAAGCACTTATTCTGTTTAATGGCACACCTAGTATACAGTATATTTCTGATATCCCGAGAATGCAGTGTTTTTGTTGTATTAAAGATTAAGTTGACAAAGATGAATAAAGATAACACAAAGTGGATAAAGACCACTGAGAATGCTGAAAGGTTTACCGGAGAGCTAACGGAGATTACAAAGTTTGTTTTATAAAGAAACAAGGATTACTTTTTCAGCTCTTTTATTCTCCTAACATCCCAATGAATTTTTATAAATCTTAGATAAATAAATGAATTCACAGTTGAGGAATTTATCTTTTCAAGCTGGTAATCCAATAGATGAATATGAAAATGGTGAATGGAACAGTTCGGTTTAAACGCTATACTCGTTTTTTTATAGGTTTCATTATAGTTTATACACTCATTTTTTTATAAGAACCAGTAAATTTGATTTGATGCTGGCTGTTCTTAAATATTCCTCTATTTTCAGCCTTAAATGTTCTTAAATTGTTCTTACTTTATAATGATTTGGAAGCCTGTTTTCGCTATCAGTTGTGTTAATTGGTTCAAATGTGGACTCTCGTGACTATCTGATATATGTGTGCTGTCAATTTGCTTGTTTTGCAATTATTTGTCAGTTTCATGGTTATTTCCTATAATGCTTATATTCACCTTGAAATGGTCAGCCTCGGTTTGTTTTCAAATTGTTCTTAAGATTTGGCAAAATCTGAGGCTCGTGTTCTTATAGAATTGTTCTTATAAAAAAAGAGTGTTATCGTTTTAAAGTTAAGCAACACTGGCTGTAGATTTGGCACAGTTTCTTACAAAAATCAGAGTTTGAATGCGGGCGTATAGTTTCTTACATGCAAATAAACAGTGTTCGATACTGGTGGGCTAACAACTTTTGAGGCTTAACCTTTGTTTTGCTTATCTAAAGAAATAAATATTCGTTAATATCAGTGCGCAAGGTCTGCATTTAATTTCAAACGTTGTTCTGAATTTCAATATTCTTAAGTACTGGAAGACTGAGTTTTGTGTACATGTATTCTTTAATAATAAAATAAACTAAAAATCAAATACTTTCTGGCTAAAAGTCTCTTATTCAATTCTTATGAAAAATACAGTTGATTTCATTACAGCCAAAATTTCGGCTTATCACTACCTACTCAAATTAGTCATCACCTTAGATATATGCCTGTAATAAAGAGAATGACTCTTTGAGATTTCTTTATTGGTTTCTTCTTGGCAGGAGCTTGCCAATAAACTGGTTTTCTAGATAGAGGGGTGTATGCTGGTCTGCTATACTTAGCAAAATGCTAAGTAACATCAAGGGGTCAGGGCCTAGATACCAGTTACTTATTAAAAAAATTGTAAGTGGTGTTTCTTACATTTTTCGTATTTTGAGCAATGGATATTTCTGAAACGTTTCTTAATTCCCCACTTGGGTTCCTTTAGATTATCTGGTTGATGATGCTGGTAATTGTTTTGAGATTCATGAACGATCTCCAAATATCCAAATACCCCCTGTCCCAAAGATATCCTTCACAACTTTCAGGCGAGGGAAGATAAATTACTGTTCTTTATATTGTTATAATTCTGTGCGCATTAAGTGGGCTGGGCTGTTTTACCATCCTATCTATTTATGAAAGAATAGGAAGTATGTTATCTTCATGCCACACAGCGCTCATCACACTTTTTTTATAAAACATCGTTTATGATGAAACTAGATAAACATCGTTATGAAGAGTATCAAAGCACAGGATCTTCATACAAACGATATTTGAAGATACTTTGTGTCGAAACACTCTTCTGTTTCACCAGTAAGGATTATAACAAAATATCGAATTTTGATTCCATTTTTGTGTCTGGAATCTGTTTTATTTCACAGCCAGAGCCACTTTAATTGAAATTTAAGCTAAGGTTGGCTAATGGGAAGATCTTCTTTTTAAAGGTCTTAAGAGCGATAGAGAGTGGATACTGATAGGCCTAAAATAAGGGTCGAGAACTTCTTTTATCTTTGGAACCAGATTAAAAATATGTTTAACTCTAATCACACACTCTCTTTTCTTTATAAGAATACTTAACATTTTTCTGAGCCTCAACTTTTCCATTGTTTATTCTTAAATTTTCATCGTTCTTTGGCAATTTTGAGCCTCAATATTCTTATAAAATTTATTCTTATAAAGAAAAAAGAGTGTAAGTTTTTCATAAACATCATTGAGGATGATGTCGATCATAACTCAAGAGAGCTCAACAGCAGATTTGTTTAAGAACGCAAAGGGTGAAATTGCAAAAACGTCCAAAACGTCAGATATGTAAATACCAATTTTGGCCTCACTAATATGTTTTAAGTTCCCTGAGTTAATGTGAAAAAATAACGGTGAATGAATTTGATGATGAGCGAATAGTTATCATTGCGTGGAAATTTGATCAACAATTGTTTACCTCGAATCGCGAAATTAAAAATAGAATTTAAGTAAAAAATGGTGTACATTAAGAAACATTTCATAAGAAACACCAAGCTAATTTCCTTATAAAAAACTGAAGCCAAATTCTAATCACTCCACTCAGCAGGCATCTTAAGTTTCCTTTCTATACCTGCTATACACGCTTTTTTATAGCACAGACTCAGTACTACTCAGTTCAGCTCAGACTCAGTACTAAGATTGCTAAGCTTGGAGGTAAATTTGAGTACTCAAAATTGCTTAGCAGTTAATTTTTATTTGTTTGAAAATAGATTAGAAAAGGGGAATATAACTGTGTCAAAAGGCAGTCAGAATCAATGTGTCAGAAGGCAGATAATGTTTAAACAAATAAGTAAGAAAGTAGTATACATATGGCAATTGCCTAACTTTTCGTTATTGTCTTTTCGAAAATAGGCGAGAAAAATGTTAATTTAGTCTATTAATGTGTCAGAAGGCTCGATAGCATTGATAAGTAATTGAAAATCAACTAGTATTGAAGGTGGATAATGCTTGTACCTGTGAATTAGAAAGTGATATATGGCAATCGCTCAACTGTTTGTTACCTAGTGTTTTTCGAAATAGAGAAATTATATTATAGTTGACTACACGCATTTCTTTTATAAGCAATTGCTTTATAAGCAAGTCAGTACTGGACATGACAAAAACTTTAGCAATTCCAGTACTGGATTGGATAAATGATTGCTAAGCAATTTGAAAATTCTAGTTCAGATCCAATTGCTAATGAAAATCGTGCAGCAGCTATTGAGAAGTAGGTTATAGTGGATATTAGTACTCCGGCACACTTTTGTATGCAAGATACTACTGACAATTGTTGTAAAAAAACTTCGCAGATAGTATTCTAAGAAACAAATCTTCAAGTATAAAAAGCTAAGCAATTGCTAAGCAATTTTGAGTACTCAAATTTGCCCTCTAGCTAAGCTATTTTCAGTACTGGGCTCGAGCTGAAATTGCTTATAAAAATGTGTCATAAGGCTCGATACCATTTATAAGTGTGGGAATTCAACGAGTATGGAGGTAGATAATGCTTGCACCTGTGAATTAGATGGTGTGAGACCAGATTTCTGGATAAGTATTGGAAAATAAGCATTCTTCGATCCAGTGCTGAAAAGGGAAATTTCCTTCCTTTGCTGAGTACTTTCTAGCTCATAAAGCACTTGCTTTTATATCTTAGAAATTATAAAGAGTATAAAAATACTTACATATGAATTGCTTACTTATACTTATAAAAATACGTGTAAACGCAAACTTACCTCTGTGACGATGGAAAATTTAGCTTTCTTGAGGAAATAATGTTGACCACTTTTAGGACAGGTATCTACGGATGAAAACTTGCCAATAGCAATGCAATGCGTGATATTTTTCTGGACACACGTACCGGGATCGTGTCCGACGAACACCATTACCAGACTCTGGCACGCAAACGGTATGGAGAGAAGAAAAAACAAAACATGACGCCTCAGCTGATAGTGGCTACAGCCCCCAATTTCGTCCAAAACATCATCCAAATCGTCCTTTTTGTTTACGACTGACCCGTGTACGCTCCCTCCACGTTCGTAGCTCGGCCTTTTCTTTTCGAACGGCATTTTCTTGCCTGCTACGGGGGCAATTTAACGAGTATCTTGTTTAATTTTCGAGGATCTTCCAGGCTTTACGTCTGGGGCCTTATCGACTCAGCAACAATTTGTGTATGACAACATGAATGAAGTTAGCGATAGTCTTCTGTTTTGTGTTTGCTATTCAGACATTGAAAAGTTCAGAGAGGTAATTTTATACTGAATAACCATTTACTGATGATTTCAAACTTCTCAGTAGGGACACCTGCTTGTGTTTGCCAAGGAGACTCCATGCGGCTTGAAAATCAAATCTGTTCTCTCCGGAGGCTCTGCAGACGAGATAGGAGACAGCTTCACAGCGAAGGACACAAATACAACTGCAATTTATGATGAAAATACTACACGTTCTCCATTACAGCGACTAAAGCTCATGTATAACGTACAGCATCCGAAACACTTAAACGCCCACTCTGCATTTACAGTCCCCGACGTCTGTTTTCTCAGTTGCAAGGAAGAGAGTTAGTGTGGAAAGACTTGCTGAGTGTCGAATTGACATGGCTTTCTTTACGATAAGTAATACCAATCAATCATGTAGGGAACTGTTTTGAAATCGAATGAAACTTCAGTCAAAGGGATTGTGCATTGAAGGGAATATTCTTTGATGATCTCTCCTGGCTGACTGTGTCAAACAATTAGAACATCTAGAAACACCTATTACATCATTGTTCGTGCGTTTTTTCCATAAGCAATCCAAACGTATGAAATGTCAGATATCAACTCCAAATGTCAAGATTTGAGCAGGCCAGCTGTACACCATTTTTTATAAGAAACGCGAAATTTGAGAAGACTCTGAGTGTTTTTTATTTTAAAAGAGTTTCTCACCAACTTACTTAAATGAACCCCCTACACGCTTTTTGATAAGCACACTTAGCTCTATTTCTCATTTTCTTATGGGGGTTTTAGGCAACTTAGCATCACTTAGACGCATTTTTTTATAAGGAACTGATTTATAAGCAAGTCAGTACTTGACATGACCAAAACTTAAGCCATTCCAGTATTGGATAGAGGAATGCTAAGCAATTTGAAAATTTTGTTTATGATACAATTGGCAATGAAAATCGTGTAGCAGCTATAGAGGAGTAGGTTATAGTGGATATTATCACTCCGGCACACAAGATACTATTGAAATTTTTTGTACAAAAACTTCTGAGATAATATATTCTAAGAAACAAATCTTCAAGTATAAAAATCTAAAGAATTTGTAAGCAATTTTGAGTACTCAAATTTGCCCTCTAGCTAGCAAATTTGAGTACTGAGCTCGAGCTGAAATTACTTATAAAAAATGCGTGTACCCGTCACAAAAATATGCTCAAAATGCTTTTCTAGGAGAAATTCAAAAACGCTTGAAAGTTGGTGAAGTTGGCTTGTGTTTTATCTCAAATATTTCGGGGGATTGCAAAAAAACCCAAATTTCCCCTGCTGGTGTTTCTTATAAAGGTTGTTCTTCTACAAAATGGTAGAATCGAGCAGGCGAGCGCTGGATAAATCTTCTTGAAAGTAACCATATATTTGAGTTGAGCCTGGGTGTGTCTAATTCTATCTCCAAAGAAAGATGTCACCAAATCATGACCCCACCCCAAACATAGAATCATGTTTTGATATGTTTCTGGACAGGGCCTTTACATTGGTGAAAGTTTCTAGAGTTTCTTGACTTTATCACAAATAGTTTTCGGGAGAAACCTCATTCAACTTGGACAGCTAGGGATACTAAGCTAGAACGGGCTAATTTTTTTGAAATTAGCTCGTTCTGGCTAATTTTAGCCCGTTTTGGCTAATAAAAAATTATTTTCTTGAAAACTTTGAAGCCCAAACAGGCTAAAACGTCGATTTCTTGGATTTCCAGGAACCGGGCCGCTATTTTGACGCGATATTTGGGTTCTACGCATCAAGAAACGGGGATTCATGTAAAAAAATTTCGGGGTTTCTCCGGCGGAAGTTTGAGAAAAATGCGACTTTAACTTTTGTGACGTTTTCTATTGTTTTTTCTGATGCGGTTAAGTCCGCGTAATGACACCCGTGCCGTGCGGGGAAGCTTCAGAAACAAGGCTTTTATGAGTGCAACTTTAATTTAAACATTTTTGTAATTTACGTTGTATTGATAAACATCTTATTAGAAGACCTCATTATAGAAACATACAAAGCTGGTGTTAAAGTCTGAATTATCTATTTTTTTCATTTCGCCGCACGGCACGGGCGTCATAACGCGGACTTAACCGCATCAGAAAGAACAATAGAAAACGTCACAAAAGTTAAAGTCGCATTTTTCTCAAACTTCCGCCGGAGAAACCCCGAAATTTTTTTACATGAATCCCCGTTTCTTGATGCGTAGAACCCAAATATCGCGTCAAAATAGCGGCCCGGTTCCTGGAAATCCAAGAAATCGACGTTTTAGCCCGTTTGGGCTTCAAAATTTTCAAGAAAATAATTTTTTATTAGCCAAAACGGGCTAAAATTAGCCAGAACGAGCTAATTTCAAAAAAATTAGCCCGTTCTAGCTTAGTATCCCTAGCTGTTGGAGACTAGTGTCTCTTAGATGATGTCTCTTATAAAAAACGTGTACTTAGAGAACTTTGACACAAAACTTGGCAAACTGTCGTTTCATGCTCTGTTCCGTGTGAACTTGTCAGGTTGCAATGCTTTTATCAAAGAAGGCTTTGTTATCTGGTAGGGATCAAATATCTGAGCCGTTTAGCTTATTCTTACATCTGGAAATACTTCTTCCCATCGTAGATCATGGAAAACCCATTTGTTACCCTAGACACCAGACTTGCAACATAACCAACGTCACTTCCGTTAATCGTCGTCCAGGCTTCCGATTTATGTGAGCTTTTGGCACCAAACCAATTGATGCTCCCAAATACACGACTTTAGTCTGAGCTAGAAAATACTTCTTACAGTGATCGACAAGTAACAATAGTTTTTATCGATAAGCATCAAGTACACTCTTTTTTTATAAGAATTAATAAATTTGATTTGAAGCTGGCTGTTCTTGAATATTCCTCTATTTTCAGCCTGAAATGTACTTAAATTGTTCTCATTTTATAATGATTTGAAAGCCTGTTTTCGCTATCAGTTGTGTTGATTGGTTCAAATATGCACTCTTTTGACCAGCTGATACACTGTATGTATGCTGTCAATCTGCTCGTTTTGTAATTATTGGTCAGTCTCATTTTTATTTCCTATAATGCTTATATTGACCTTGAAATGTTCAGCCTCGGTTTGTTCTTAAATTGTTCTTAAAATTTGGCAAAATCTGAGGCTCGTGTTCTTATAAAATCGTTCTTATAAAAAAAAGAGTGTAGTTAATGAGGGGCAATATACACTTTTTTATATGGAATTTCAGCTCGAGCTCAGGACTAATAATTGCTTACACTCTTTTTTTATATAAGAACAATTTTATAAGAACATCAGCCTCAAATTTGGGCAAAACTTAAGAACAAGCTAATATAAGAACAAACCGAAGCTGACCATTTTTGGCTCAATATGAAAATTTTATGGAATAACCATAAGACTGAGAAATAATTACAAAACAAGCTGAAACAGTTGCTTATAAAAATACGTCTAAGCAACAAGCCCTGGGTTTAGGGTAACGTTTTCTGCATACACGCATCTTTTTATAAGGAATTTCAGCTTGAGCAGAGTACTAAAAATTGCCTAGCTATAAAGGGCAAATTTGAGTACTCAGAATTGCTTAGCTTTTTAAACTTGAGGATATATTACTTAGAGTACTATATCACAAGTTTTTGTACAACAAATGTCCATGGTATTTTGCATACAAAAGTGTACCGGAGTACTAATATCGACTGTAACCTTCTTCTCTATAGCTGCTGAACGATTTTCATTGCCAATTGGATCAGAACTAGAATTTTCAAATTGCTTAGCATTCCTCTATCAAGTACTAGAATTTCTTAAGTCTTTGTCTGGTCGAGTACTATTGACTTGCTTATAAAGCAGTTGCTTATAAAATCAAACGTTTATAAGGCATTAAAGATCAGATTAGGGCTTGGCTTTGGATGTTCAGAAGTGTAAGATATATAATACAGTGTGATGGGGGGGGGGGGGGGGGGGGAGCCACAAGCACTGTACGCAAAGAGGTTTCCCTCCACAGTAACGAACATCCCCCACAGTACTGAACAGACGCTCTTCAGGGCGTTAACTCGCAAATATGATCAGCAGCATTCCGAAAAACTTACTTATAAGATTGAAAAACTCCACAGGAACTTTCATTACCCAGAACTTGGGGAGATATAAGAAGCCTTCAGCACTGGGCAGATTTTCAGTTTCTTATAAAGAATATTTGCATTGGAAATAATAAATCTATAATCCGAGACATGGACAGAAGAACCGTTGAGAAGCCATCTGCATTACCATGCTTTCCCGTTTCTAACCATACCCGTAGTTTTCAACCACGTAAACTCCAAATTCGTCCGGATTCACCTCCAAATCCCAATCTGCTCTCTGCGCTGCAGCTGATTCGATTGTTCCACGAGTCCTTGTTTCCTGCCTTTTCTCCTATGCTGACGTCAGTCCGGTAATGAGATTGATCTAAGTGAGCACAGGGGGACAAGGAATCTTGGAGCAAATCTAGCAGCTGCGCTGATAACGAAGTGAACACAATACTACGGCTACGTCTAGCACTTCGTAGATTTCGAAAAGATTGGTATACTAAGAAAAAATTGTGCAATAGTGGTTTTTTATTGAGAATTAGGACCTTTCTGAACCCAAAATTAAATAAAGACCATAGATGAATAGACTTTACAGGTTTTGATATGTATTTCTCGGTTCAGAAAGGTCTCCATTTTTACACAGAATACGTTATTGCACAACATCGTCTTGTTCAAGTGATCAATGTGGAAAAATCCACTACGTTATGGATCTTTCCCGAAATCACACCCCTGGCCTAGGAAGAAGGTCTGCTATTCCAGATTTTATGCAAGACACAAGAAGGCAATCAGCATATGGAGATTTAAAAGGGAGAAGAAATCACAGATATACGACGATTCGGCTTTCTTTGTATCATAGCTTCGACTATCTTCAAATACTTTCGTTCTGAAATCACTTACTAGAAGCAGCAGACCGTGTGCAGCATAAATACCGGAACAACAGACCAACTTCTAATGCGCAGGGTTTCGTACTCGCCTGGTAAACGATCGACTCACGCAACAACAACAACTAAATTTTGGTTGGGTAAATCAACGGCATTATAAAGTATTTCCTTAAAAAATGCTGTAAAATACCACGAACAAAATAAACAAAAGAGACACTTCCAATGGCAATAACTGTCGCAGGCAGAAAGTTTTAGTGCCATTTGGGCTTTCTCTCAAAGGAATGATAGGGGATTCTGAATTCTTAACGAAATATTTGCGTCAACTTTTGCTTGGAGGTTTTAATGGCATGGAATTATTGTTAAGTGGGAGAAACTACAGGGCCCATGGCCCAAAAACTAGAGGAACGGTATTTGGCACCATTTTGCTCGGTTACAGAGCCCTTTTAGGCCAGAAGAAGAGTGGGGTCTAGGTCTATCTTAGACCGTTTATGCAGTGGCGGTTTAAAGGGGGGCAAGGCCCTGAACTTTATTCAAACCAAAACGAGGACGAAAAGCTTCAAAAAAAGTAAATCAAGTCATATCTATGGCAAAGCCAAGAGGCCTTTAGAAGTTTTTAGCCCCGAGCCCTGTAACGTCTTAAACTGGTGCTGTGTGTTCACACGAAATTACAGAGAATCACCAATACATACGAAAAGAACAGAAAATGAATTTTATATTTTCAAAGTGACTCTAAATCTTTTCGGGATGGTAGAAGTTCCTGAGCCTCATTTCATCGTTTGCAAACGTTTTCCTACCATTTAACAATTTGTTTAACTCGCAAAACTTTCCTCCTGCCCACTTGACAGTGACTGCCTTTCGAACAAAACCTACTGTGAACAAAACTATTTGGTACATTATTGAAAGGTTGCAGGTATAGCGTAAACGCTTTAGGGAACGTCTATGCAGTACTGTGGAGTTGTTCAGTGTATAAAGGATATATTAGTACTGTGGGAGATACTGTCAGTACATTAGAGGTGTACTGTGAGAGGATACCATCAATACATTGCAGAATGTTCAGTAATGTGGAGGGACACTATCAGTGCAGTGGGGGGGGGGGCTATTATCAGTACATTGCAGAATGTTCGGTAATGTGGGGGGGGGATACCACTAGCAGGGTGGAGGGAAACTATCAGAACTCTGGAGGGATACCGTCAGTACTATGGGGGGATACCATCAATACATTGCAGAATATTCAGTAATCTGGAGGAATACTATCAGTACTGTGGGGGGTGGGTAGCATCATTACTGCGGAGGGATACCATCAGTATATTGCAGAATGTTCAGTAATGTAGGGGGATATCATAAGCAGAGCAGTGTGGAGGGATACTATCAGTACTCTGGAGGGATACCGTCAGTACTATGGGGGGATACCATCAATACATTGCAGAATGTTCATTAATGTGGAGGAATACTATCAGTACTGTGGGGGGTGGGTACTATCAGTACTGTGGAGGGATACCATCAGTATATTGCAGAATGTTCAGTAATGTAGAGGGATACCATTAGCACTGTGGAGGGATATACTATCAGTACTCTGGAGGGATACCGTCAGTACTATTGAGGATATTCAGTCCTGCGGAGATGATACCCAAAGTGATTGTAGATTCCCTCAACATAACTGAACTACCTTCAGAGTACTGCACAGACGTTCCCCAGGGTGGTAAAAGGGGTCTGAAGCTCAGTGTTAAGATAATGTTGACAAGAATCAGATTTATGCTTAAGTCTAACGAAAAATACGATAAAAAAGAATTCACCCGGTAAGAAAACTCTCTGATCGAAGAATACACCACTGATAAAGGTATAGTATGCCACATGAGTTTTGGCAAAGTTTAGCTCATATGTCAATGTTAGGTTGGAAAGAGAACTAATAGACAAGTAGAGGGCCATTCATGTTGATTACCAACTATTTGATTGTTTTATGAGATGGAATTCCTAATCTTTAAAACCCCTGGCCGTAAACAATGGACCTCTAGTTGAAGTTTCTGATTAAGTTAATTCTAGTGATTCAATAAACATTTCATGCTTGTCACAAGTGCATTACCAATCTTATAGCCAGATATAAATCTAAAAACATTTATGGAATTCTACCATGAAAATTAAAAAAAAAACAGATTTACTGGGATGGGGTAAATGAATTTCCATCATAAAAGCCCTAGTACTAAGAGTTCCTTAAATGGTATATAGTTTTCTATTGTGAGAAAAACAATGGAATAAAATAATCCATTGTATTCACTAGAAACCCTAGTTCTATGTTCCTTTTAAACTGGTTCCTTGCATAAAAAAGGGTGTAGTGTAATTCCTATATTCTAAAGAAGTACTGGCACTGGAAACTTTGCCAAATATCAATAAAGCAGACTACAAACCTATCCAAAAATGGTGTGACCATTCTTAGTGTCGACACAGAGTATAGACCTTGGGAGGGTGAGAATTTTGACTGGGCTTCTCCAGAATAATGAGATTTTTGTCGAGTGTATGAGAACACTAATAGAGAGCTGCCAGCAACTGCGGCGAGGAAGCTCTCTCAGAGCATCAGCAGTTTGTTGGCGATTTGCGAAAGCGATTTGAGCTGCTTGATGTTCGGATTGTCGGAGTCGTTCAGTTTCATCATTTGAATGGTTTTGTCTGCTTGCTCGATGAGATGGCCTAGCAAGTTCGGCATGTGCTCTGCAGTTATTTGGTTCTTGTGGTCCAACTCACAGGTCGCAGCCAGCAGGTAGCTGAAAAAGTAAACAAACCCTGGTATAGAATTTGAGGGAAAATAACTCCATGAAATGTGTTTAAGAATTTTTTTGGGATTTATAGAGATGTTTTCGGTTCTGTAGGGATCTTTTAATATTTTAAAGTGCAAGAGACTTTTTGAAAACAGTTAGATTTTAAAAATTGTCAGAGATTCTTAAAGATTCTTGAAGCCAATTTTTTAGGGCTTTTTGTGATTTTAGGAATCAAAAGATCTTTATTTAAATGTAGGAGACTTTTTAAAAACACTTTGAAAAAAGCATAAAAGATTTTGAACATTTTCAAGATCTTTAAGATTTCCAGAGATTTAAAAGATTTCTCAGGCCAAATTTTGGAATTATAAAATGAATTGACTCAGTAGAATGGTTGGTACAGTGATTGGTGTGTAAACTAAGAGGTTGCGGCTTTTAATTCTACCTTATTCAGGGGCACAAATATTTTCAAACGAGTTTCCAAATCCTACTGCATCTCAAGTTCCCGAATTTCCTATTCACAGAAAACTTAAAAAAGTAACAACTTACTTCCCCTTGATCTCAGTATCGTTTGAAAGATCGGCGGACAACTGCTGGATGAGTGAGAGGATTATTGGCTGATCCAACGAGCTGCCGTGCTTGGTAAACAAATCCTCGTGGTCGACTTTCTGGCACACATAAACCACCACACTCAGATCCGATATCGTCAGCGCGGTTTTGAATGCATTCTGGTAGTCCTGATCTTCAAGGAATTTATCTATTGTCTCCTGGAACGGAATACATCAGGTTTTTTATAAGAAACCAGTCAAAAGTTAAAGAAACACCAGTACTGGAAAAACATTTGCTAAGATTTTTCAAATGATATTGCAGTTTCACGCGCAAAAACAATGCCTGGAAAGGAATTTTCAACTAGGCCAAAATTAGCCATACTTTAATGGAGTTCAAAGCAAATCATCTAGGGCAAACAATGTTGCGACTATACTAGCTTTAAAAATGCATGGACCTCTTGCTCAAACTATGACTAATACGATTTGAGCGTGTACCGGATGGATCAGAAAAGTATAGACGTTTGCTGATCTAAAAAGAACTCGGAAGTAGTGCACATTATCACTAAGTTTATCGCTAGATGCTGGTGTGAGCCTAAATTTAACGATTATGTTTTTTTAGGAATTCGGTTTGCTGTATGCAGCTGAAGTTGAGTTTGGTCAAGCAAGGTCACCATCTGGATGGATGACGTTTGTGATGTTGACAAAACAACACACTCCACCGTCCTTCGGAAGGGAAGTTAAAAACTAGGGATCCCGTTCCCCTACTGGAGGAAAGCCTTTTGCAAGCTAGTAAGTTAAGGACAAACTCACTTACTCATAAACACACTGGGACATCTTAATACTATATGTTGCGATGTAGTGCTACAAATCGGAGCATAAAACATTCTGGGACCTTATTTAGCTACTACTATGGAGTTATAGTTATGTAGTGTATGCTTCCGTACCCCTGCTTGAAATAAGGCCTTAAGCCTTCCCAGGCAAGCACGTTATCAGAAACTCACTTAATAACACACTAGGACTTCTTACGACTATATGTTGCGATGTATTGCATACTGTGCCCCTGCTACAAAAAATATTTTCCAATCGACTTACGTATGGATCAGTATCGAAATAGCTTGATTCAACGGGAACCTGGCTGGACTGAATTGACATTACAGATCTAAGGGCTGCATTGAGCTCGTCTTTCATGTCATTCACCATTGACGTCATATCTTCTTTGAGAGATGATTGGATGTTTTTTGGGATGTTGTGCAATAGATCCGCTTTGGTTCTGAATGAAAGAGAAAGCAGGCATCTTGATGGTATCAAAAACAACAATAAATACAATGAAACTAGGAAAAGCTTTTCGGTAAAACCATCTTCAGTTAGGGGAGGAATTAATGGGAATATTGGGGCAATTACCTTCTCTCCAAATCGTGGCTCATCTGGGAAATTGGAAGCATTCCGTATTTTTAGAAAAGAAGAAATGTCTATCAAGTGATTTATTTTTCATCATACAGGCCTATTATGTTTTGACAGCATCCTGTGTAAGCTAGTTCTTTGCACACTGCCCGTCATCCAATTTAGTTTTTGTATATTCTACCTAATTCTGTAGTGACAACACGAGCCTATACAATATTTCTGCGGTTGCGTTTTGAATCTCTCAAAAATCCAAAATTTCTAATTTACTAATTTTTCTAGTCAACTTAAACTTTCAGAGAATGCTTTCAAGTCTATTGTTTCGAAATGCCACCAAGCACGGGTCAAGTCAGATCAGCACAAAAGAAGACGGGGGTGTTAGAGTACTTTTATTCATATTCATACTTTACTTCATGTTGTCATGTCAACCTGAAGATTTTACCCAGAATGCCTTTTGGGGAGGACTGGGAGTGGCAGCCATTTTGGGTGGTTGAAGCATGGGTGGTTGGCTAAGTAGTTGAGTTAGGAACAGAGGGCTTGATGTCATGCTCATGGAGAATATCAATATAGACTTGTTGAAGACAGCAGGACTGTAGGTATGAAGAACATTTCATATTTACTCAGCAATTTAAACAGGGAAAGCATACCTGGACATGGCCTCCTTTATTTCTCGGGACAGTAGTGCAACGAGATTGCCTTCACTTCCAGTGAGACGGTCTGCCGTGTCTTCAAGAGTCTGCACCAGGCCTTGCAGAGATTTCAAAACAGGATCTCGCATTTCCAATTGACGCTGTTTTCCATTTTCAAAATGGCTGTCCAGTTTATCAAAGTCTGCAAAGAAAGAGTTTATTGCAAAAGATTCAAAATGCAGCTTGCGATTAAGTCACAAATCCTTCCAATGACCTCACGTACATAAGGCTTAGAAAGTAGAAGCGCATGGGGAATGCAGGGCATAATAATAAAGCAATGGGTCAAATGAAATATTTCAGATTAATGTGAAAAAAATTATACCAAAGCAGGCTACTGCAATTGACTTATGCCACCACCAGGTGGCAAAACTGGGTTCTTGCGACGCTTGATTATGTTTTTTCAAAATTTTTTTTTTCAAGAAAATAACATATTTAAACATTGAACAACAACTTACAAAATTTGGTGCCTTTTTCAAAAGATTTATTGATTTGGTTGAACATTTCTTTGCACGATTCCTCATAGGAGGGGATAAGCACGTTCTGAAAAGCTTCTCTGTACGCATTCGGCAGTGTTCCTTCCAAAATGGTAGAGGCGGTAAAGCCAATCGATTCAGCAACACTCTAATGAAGAATAGTATTTAACAATCAGTAAATTAATCGAGGTAATTTGTGAGAATGAAAATGACCCGGATAGGACTCGAACCCAAGACCTCTTTCTCGCAGCTGCGGGTGCGCAATGGTAGCGCTCTAGAGAACGAATCTAGGTGTTGTGGGTTCGAGTCCTACGCGGATCATTTTCATTCCCACAAATTATCGCGCTAGATTTTCCAAATCCTGCTTCTCCTCAAGTCAGTAAATTCGGAGTAACTTCAGTTCCGAAGAAGGGCAGCGCAGAGGTAATATTCAACCTCTATAGAAAAGGTTGAATTAGAGCTCTATAAGCGAAGTTATAGTGTCCAAAAACCTTCTACACATCCTAACTTTGAACACACCATCTTCATAGTTTTTACTTCTAATAGATATTTCTTTTTTTTTAGTATTGAGGTGGACAATGAAGGAAGAAATAATTTAGTAATTTCAATTGAATTTGTCATTGATTGTTGGACATTTTATCGACTAGCTGAAAAAAGAAAAATACGGTATACTTATAGGTATACTCTCTGATTAAGGAGTAATCAGTTTGGAATGGTCCTGTTTGAAATTCTATTTAAAAAGGCTTTTCAAGACTCTCACCTTACTCCGAACTAAATGTGCAACATCTTCTCGTAAAGTTTTTTCCACTGCAGCAAGTTTCTAAAATCAACAAAAATCACTTTTAATATCGAGCTTAGAGAAAATTATCTCACAGTCTCATGAAATTAACCTCAAACTTCCAGCGCCCTTTTAAACGTTGAAAAAATTAATATCTAAATAAAAAATTGAAATAAAAAATTTGGCTTAAGTCTGTATTAAATCTACTTTTAGCTTAAAGTTTAAAAAGGGAAAACTGGACGCACCTCTGCGACGAGATTTGTGATTTGGTCCATTGCGAGAGTGACTAACTTTTGAATCACTGAAAAAAATAAAATTGAAGAATTCATAAACAAAAGAGTTAAGTAAGACGGATAGACACAACTTAAAAGTGATTGAGAAGATAAAACAATCAATGAATGTGAACAAGAGACTCAATCGACCGTGTATCGTATATGCGCAGTTAACGAGTTGATGCAAAAGCTAGTGTGGTGATACCAGGGAAGACATATTAGGTCTCTTTATCGCATACATCTAATAGTGAGAATTACATACGCAAGAGAAGAGCCAAGAGACGGAAGACAGCATCGTGACGAGCCTGTTTCGTGATTGATTCATACCAATCATCTGGGTTCAATTCTGTCTACAAATTGCAGAATCTACGTAGAGGGTAGAGGAGTACTACTACCCAAAACATTCTTTAAGACTGGAATAGACAGATGGGGTTGAAATCTCCCAATTTTCCCAAATCTACATACCTTTCATAAATTTTAGAAGAAAAATTTCAAAGAAAATTCACAAGGTTAGTATCCATAGGTGGTTTTACGATCTTGAAAAAAATGTTTAAGTGTTGATTTTTCAATTAAAAAATTGCTAGCGCTGAAATGACTATAGTATGATCAATCAAAGTTGATAAACTAGGATGTCGTGGATGGATTTTCTCTAAGAAATATTAACAGGGGATGTTATGGTTACTATAGACTTGAGTATTTGTTGAAACACGCTTTACCTGGTAATACAGACGACTTCATCTCGGTTTTGACAAGTTTGTCCATTTTGCCCGTGATGGAGTTGTTCACTGCTTGCATCAGCATTTGAAGTTGTTTTTCTTGAGTATGCTGAAGTTCACTGTGTATGCTCGCTGTGAAGTTATCTAGACGCTGTGCTGTGCAACTATTAAGGAACCCAGCGTTTTACAGGAAATCGAGTTTGAAGAATAAACCGAGGTAAATTGACGAAAAAGTGTTTGATTGGTAAAAAAACTTCAAGAAAGTGAGAAAAATTAGAAACATAACGAAACGTATTAGCTACTAAAGCTTTGCATCTGAAACTCATCAGAGTGGTACGTTAGAACAGTCTTTCATTTGTACAGAATTTGAGGATGGCGAGGAAAATCAGAAATAAATCGAAACATAATAACTACTAAAGCTTTGCGTCTGACATTCATCAGAGTAGTAGGTACGTCAGAACAGTTTTTGATCGGTACAGGACTTAGCGATGGCGAAAAATAAGCGAAACTTTGTGTTTGACCCTGAATAGATGTTAGAAAGGGATGAAAATGATTCATTAGATTTCCTTACTAGTCTCTTTCTGACATACCACTCTGATGAGTGTCAAAGCTTCAGTAGTTATCATGTTTCCAATTTTCCTCGCCATCCTTAAAATATAACCTTGTGCACTAATTCTAGACATTATTTTTCTACTTAGTCACCGTGCCTCCTCCGCATCTACCTCCGGATAAAAAGCCTCCTTCACAGTAAACTTTACCATCGCAGCACGGATATGGCAAAACATAAAATTTTGACAGCGTCTAGAGAAAAGTTGATATCTTGTTATTACGACTGCTATTCTGACCTTAAATCATGTTTTGAGCCAACTTTTTAATGGAAATATGTACATGGTGTAGGTTCTATCAAATTTTCATCTCTTTTGTAATCCTTATATAAGTTTATTAATTTTAGGATTGGGAGAAAAGCAGAATCAAAAGCAAGAAACTTTCCCCCTGCAGCACAGATCTGCCAAAAATATACTTAAAACTGTGAAGATCTGGCTTATCTCATTGAATCTTAAATGAAAGGATACAATTTTTAGTGATTTCTTTCACTGTTTTACTGAGGTTGGATGAAGAGTTCTTCTGAAACGACTGCAACACGACCTTCATCTGATCTCTTTCTTCTGTCTGTTTCTGGCTGAGGGATTCCAAGGTTTGTGTCTGTTTATTCACTCTTCCACTTAATTCGTTCACAGTGTTCGTCAGCTGCATTATGCATTTTTGCTGTTGTTGCACAATGGCCATTAAGCACTCCATCGACTGCAGAATAATTAAATCAAACAGTTAATTCATTAAATGCAATTGAATAAGGATGAATTCAGACCCCATCTACACGGTAGCAGATTACTTTTTATGCGATCAAAATTGATGCAGATCAACCTCTCGTCTATACGAACACGTAGTAATTTACGCTTTCGTTCCACTATCGGCATCAATTTTGATCCTGCTCTGAAAGTGGGCTCGTTTTATATCAGATCACTTTTGAGTCAGATCACTAAGTAAAAAGTGCAGATGCGATTGATCTGCATTTATTTAGTTCCAATTCTTTACTAGGATGCACAACAAAAGGAAAGCAGGTTATGAGAAGTGATAACAAGAGGTATTTGCTTTTAGGCAGCTTTGTATAGATTGGCTTAAATGTATTAATATCCTCGAAGATTCCAGAAAGCATGACAGACATCATTTCGCGCAATGCATGATAGGATATGCCCCTCAGCAATGAATAGATACCAGACCCCCAACCGCCTGAATCTTTCGCAGCTGCAGTTGTTGGCTTCGGTACCTGGTGTTGGTCGAGGGCCTATTCCTACAATACCATCATGCGTTGCTTGAAATTGGATCCGTTATCTTATGTGAAATTATTTATTGCTAGCAAGCAAGTAAGCAGATTTATTTGTTGACGTAGGTTCGGAGTATGGCAGTTTGCAGCTGATATGGACCTGTAACTTATACCCCTAGAACAGAACTATAATCCAAAAAGAATATCCTGGGTACTCTTTTACTGACCTCGGAAGGATGGACAGCTAAGTTGGCTGACGGCTTATAGTTCATGATTCTGACCGTTCGTAGATTCGAACCAACAAAAATGACCCTTCAATGGTAAGAAATCCAGCGCCTTAACCACTAAGCTACACCACCGTTTAAAAGCAACACCGTTTAAAAGCAACTTCTAAAAATAAAAGCACAAAATAATGAAATAAGAAAATTCCAAACCTCGTTCTCACTCTTTGCTTTCATCTCCTTCCGTCCACGTGCAGCATTACCGGCATGATCTAGGCCAAGCAAATCTCCAGTGGCAACAAAAGCTGGATTGTTGACATTCCCTGCATCCGCAATATCATCAATACACGGGCTGTAACATCTTTCTTTCTTATCTTTTTTATCCAGAATCTCTTTAACATGTTTATCTGGCTTTTTGGCTTCTTTTGGCTTGGGTGGACTAACTTTAGTTTCGGTCGGGCGCTTAGCTTTAGATTTGGGTCTGGTTGTAGACTCGTCAACACTAGAACCAATATTCGCATCCTTACCATCCGCTTTATCAGGTTGGGTGGCTTTGTCTGGGGCAGCACGCTTTAAAATTGTGACACTGCCCGGTTGGGGTTTTGAATCCATTCCTCCGGCTGGTATGGGACGTGCTTCTTCCCGTGGGACATTGTTGGGTGCAGAACGGGGGGAGTCGTATGATCTATCTACAGTCGAGTCGAGTGATACATTGCTCATTGCGTCTTGTAGCTGATTAATGGCAGAATCATGCGATTTTTCTGATGAGTTGTGCAATTTTTCTGAGATGGAGTCGTCCGATTTTTGAGGCACTTCGTGCGATTTTTCAGCAAACGAATCATGGGATCTCTCACTGACTGAGTCGTGCGACTTTTCAGTGACGGACAGAAAGTCCTGCTCAGACTCGGCGTCTCTTGACTCCGTAATCGTGACGTTTCCACTCCCATCCTCAGGGTCCTCCACAGCGGCCCTCGCATCTTGAGCTCTCAAAGGACTAGGGATGCCGGTAACTGTTGTGATGCTACTTATGCTGCTTTCGGCAATTTCTGCAGCCTTGTCAAAAGTCTGCTTGCTGATTTTGAAATTCGCTGTGGCAAAGCTATCACCATCCTCCAGATCACTGGCCATGCTGCTCTGACCTTCAGTGATGTCTGACATGGCGTCTCGTACCGCTGAAAATAACGAATATTTCGTCACATCACAAAAATCTTTGATCGGTAAAGTAGTTGAGGATGGTAAGGGAATGATTAATATAGAAGATAGATTAAGAAGGATGTGACGTAGATTTGTCTTTGGCCCTGTTCATTCAATACTGGATGGCTTTTATGCCATCTAGATTTTCAAGCTGGGTGAGGCTTCTGTTCACACTACTCCAAACCTTTCCGGTGCGAAATGCCTCAATTATTGGTGTGAGAAACACTCCCCTCTAAAGGTGGCATGACAATCACTCTGTTAATGGATTTAGTGTGATATGAGCAATTTCAACAGGGCATTTTGAAAAGCTTTTCTTCCTTTAAAGCTTTCATTTTGTAATAGCCTTGGAGTAAAAGGAAGATGGTTGATTTCTTGTTAAAGAAGCTTTTTATCGCAGCTAAGATGTGAATAGGCAAAAATTAAGGGCATTGTTTGAACAGAAGGCCTATCTGGCTTGATTCATTCTGGATGGTTGTGCTCCAAAAGCTATCCCGTATAATGTGAACTTAGAGTTAAGTAAAGTTTAGGAAAAGCAGGATTTGGAAAATCTACTGTTCAGACTCGGCTTCTCTTGACTCTGTAATCGTGACGTATTTTGTCGGTTACGCAATGGTAGCGCTCTAGATTACGAATCTATTGGGTTGGACTCCTACTCGGGTCATTTTCATTCTCACAAATCATCTCAGTTAAGTAAAGATAAAAGGAAAGGTTTCAGCATTGCTACACGCAAAATATCAACTCACACATCGGGTCCTCGGAAGAAATGGTTGCAGCGACGGTTGGAGTAGCAGGAGGCACGGAACAACTCGGAGTGTATTTTATGTGCAACTTCTGCAAGGCTCTGAAAATTGAAAAAGGAAAAAAGTTGTATCAGAAGTAGATGTGATTTCGACATTGACTAATGTCTCATGACAAGTCTAAAATATTCTAATTGCATATTTCATTGGGTGTCTCAATTCGCAAGTAATGCAAACTTGCCGTTTGGGGAATAGCTTGCCTTTGGGGTTTTCTAGACGTTTCTCAATTTCATTAGTTGCATAGCAAACGGTTTTGAAGGTACTTTTATATCAGATCATGCCTTCAAGCAAAAAAATTAATTTCCAAACAAGAAATCGCAGGTTCAAGCAGATATTCCCATATCCTCGTCCTTTTATAACATGCTGTTATCGTATGTTTTCAGGTTTTCATTTCATGCCTTCTTGTTAAGGATCGCAATTTCCAATACTAGGACCTCTTACTTCTATAGATAGTGTTGTAAGGCATGCTACCTATAGTGATGAGATAGTGATAGTGTATAGATAGTGATGTAGGGCATTGTAACATGTCCCTGTTGGAATATATGGAAATACATTGCAAATAAGGCCTTTGGTGGCCTTTTGTCGGCTAGCATGATCATACTGGGAACCCTTACTCCTATATACAATGGTGTGATGCATGCTTTTTTACTCCTGCTGAAAACAAAACCTCTTGTGGCCTTTCTAAGGCTGGCATCTTTAACATTAACTACCTCATAAACACACTATAACCTTTTACTATTAAATGCAGTGATGTAGTGTATGCTACTGTATTACTTCTTAAAATATAGCCTCTTTTAAGCTTTCGTAAACTATAATATTAAACAAAAACTCATTCACCTTGTGTAAATGGCAAACATTTTCAAAGACACACAGTACAGAGACCTAGGAGAGGTTCCCTCTGAGAAGTCCTCATCATTCTCCAGTACATCGGTGCCGTTCTCTTTCACATCCCTGCCATTATCATCATCGTCATTACTAGAATTCCCATTGTCACTATCGCTCTCAATTTTATCTCTTGGATTGGTCGCCTTCTTCACTGCCTTCGTGTCGTAAAGAGAGAAGTTCAGCATTGGCTGGGTGAGAATGCATTCGGTGAATGATGTGAAGTGGGCAGTGCCTTCTTGACTGTTTTGGTGAAGTTGCATTATGTACAGTACCTGCATGAAGACAAATATCGCAAATATTGGCCTCAATATAGTGGGAACTATGCGGTACAGAGGAAGGATAACCTTTTTACAGTGGGAACTATGCAGTACAGAGGATGGATAGTCTTTGCACAGTGGGAACTATGCAGTAGAGAAGAAGGATAGCCTTTGTATAGTGGAAACTATGCAGTACGGAGGAAGGATAGCCTTTGTATAGTGGGAACTATGCAGTACAGAGGAAGGATAGCCTTTGTATAGTGGGAACTATGCAGTACAGAGGAAGGATAGCCTTTGTACAGTGGGAACTATGCAGTACAGAGGAAGGATAGCCTTTGTACAGTGGGTACTATGCGGTACAGAGGACGGATAGCCTTTGTATAGTGGGAACTATGCAGTACGGAGGAAGGAAAGCTTTTGTATAGTGGGAATGGAAAAGACCCAGGGTAAGAAAATGATAGAGCAGAGATAAGTAAGGTAAGATAATAATGTACAACATAACAAAGCAAAGTAAAGTAATGGGAGATTAAGTAGAGTAAAAGAAAACTCTCTCAACTCACATTTCTTTGTATATCTGTTAGTATGAAAAACTTGGCAGATTTGTCGAGAACCGGCTTGAGACAAGGCAAAGGATTGCGGCTGAAAATAAACCATACTTTCAAATTAATATCATTAAACGTATCTTGTTTGTGATTTGCAATATTCTATCTGATACTTAGTTAATGAAATAGAACTAAATAAACTTATGTAATACTCCAGTATTTCTACTAGGGATCGTTACAGACAGTAGGCCTATATCGAGCACAAAAACTTTTACCAAAACTTCAAATTACCAATAATGATATTCCTATTTACAAGACTATTTCTCAGGCATGCAATACCTAGTCTTTTAGAAGCAAATGTAAAGAGATAATAACTGAATAAACTTACACATCTATAGAGCTAGTATTGGGATCAGCAGCAAACCTAGAAAAATAAGACAATAAAAGTTTATAAAAGTTTATGATGTATGGCATGGAGTAAGGCCCTGTCCACCTGAATGCAGAAATATTGAGTAGAGCCGGGATAAGCCACTACTCTGGGCTGACGAGTTGCCTCGGTCTTTACTCTGAAATAGCGCGGTTCAATTCAATCGCTAAATTGGTGTTCGCATTATTTTTATACAACCGAGAGCTTGTGGGCTCCAATCCTTGAACCTGCATTACTCAAGATACTATATGAAAATCCTCCATGGAAAACCAAAACAAACCTGATAATTTGCAAGCATTTCCAGGAGACAGCACACCAAACTTTCAACTCTCTGTTATAATTGGAACCTGTGATGAGAAACCTCCAGGATGAAGACGTCTCGTCACGTGCAAAGTGATTGTCGCAAAAGAATAGTGACGTCACTGGATCACCATCGTGGGGTTGCCAGTCGTGCAAACAGCTAGGAGAACAAATAGTTGAACTTTGAGTTAAATCATGTAGGCCGAATACATTCAAAGCTATCAATGCTGTTTCTGACAAAAACAGTATAGTCCGAAAAAGGAGAAACGCTTCGTAAGTGAGTATGAATCTAATATTGCCATCAACAAACTGAAAGTAGCTTATATCGGTGCCAAATAAACCAACTTATCAAGTATTCAACTATCATTTAGATTGCGGTTCAAAAGGAGGATCCACGATATGGCTGGTTTTCAACATTTCTCAAACACTTTAATTCAATAGTTATGGGGCCTTACAAACTTTCAACGTGTACCAAATGATATAAGAACCGGTTTTGCAGAACTTTTAAAAATACTTTTTTACACACTAGTTTATAATGTATGTTATCAGTGTTACTGCTACAGTATCTTATGTTATGTTATGCTATATTGTGCTAGTCATGTTATGTTTAGTTAGTAAAAAGTTATGTTATGATATGCATATAACAAATTATCAGGATCTAATTTACCTTGGCTCTCCAGGATTTTCAAAGTTTGTGTCCCAGAATTTGACACATCCGTCTAAACTACTAGTGGCTAGAACTTCAAGATTTGGAGATATAACCATATTTGTAATGGGCTGCAAAAAGAGATAAAATGATGAGAACATAACAAAACTTCAAGATTTGGAGATATAACCATATTTGTAATGGGCTGCAAAAAGAGATAAAATTATGAGAACATAACAAAACAAGACAATGAAAGAATGTTTTAAAAGCCTACAAAGATTTATATTTATTTTATATTCACTGATTTGTAATATAGGCATCTAACCACAGCAGCCACAGCTATATAAAACAGAAGCTTGCCAAATAGCCTCACTTGAATTGAAAGGTATTAAAACAAGGCAAAGTATAAAAAAAGCTGTTGTTTAATGTTGCAATGGTGGTTGCATAAAGGCCTAATTCGATATATTTCTATACTAAGAATCTTTATACAGGATAAGAATCTTTGTAGTTTTATTTTTCTTGTAATAGCTTTAAATTTTCATTTATGGCCCAAGCTAGACAAGCTTTGCTTTTCTTGGGTCGTGCAGATTACATATTTTCAGTATTCTGTATTGAGATGTAATTTGCGAATGTACATCTAACCTAAAAATGCTGTAATCAATATGTATCCAGTAAAGGGATAAAAAGAAACTAGAGCCTATTACTATTGCAGAAAAACCTACAATCCTTGCCAAAACCTCTTGAGACAAGCCAAAAATAGGCTCAATATGTAATACTCTTTCTAAGACAATCAAAGAAAATGCTCCCCCTGTAAAATGTTGGTTAAATTTGCTGCCAGGCCACCAGGGAGCAAAAATGCATGTGAGTTGCCTAAACAACATTGAAATGGGGGTAAGAGGGAGGACTGTAAGTCAAAAATTTGAGTAATAAAGATTTTTCTGAACAGTTATGGCGAGGATTGTAGCAGTAATTACATAGATGAACACAAATAAAATGTTTCTACAAAAGTTCTTTGATTAACAATTCAATATTTCTTTGGCGATTCAATATTTCTGTAACGATTCAATATTCAATATTTAACATCTACTCGTTTGAGTTTACCTTTGCGTGCCCGTTCTCGATTCTCTTGATACCATCTTCTATGTCGTCAAAAGAGCAGTGAGACCCCAATGACTTGATTATTGTATTCAAAGACAAGACTGCAGCATTCCCCTTGTATGACACAGCAACCATCAACTCTTGTTCTTCGTCGTCGCCATCTTCGTCTACTAATATGGGTGCCCATGAAACCAAACTAAATTCAGTCTCAGGGGCATTTCTTGTAACTTCAATCATCAAACTGTGTCTAAAAACTGGGTTAAGAAAAACTCCATAGGCTTCCATCGGTAGAGAACACGAGGCTGGCGGGGAAAACCAAAAGTCATTGCGAAACAATAACTGACAGAAGCTTTTTGTCTGATACTCATCAGACTAATAGGTCAGTAAGAAAACGAAAATGAAACCTGACGAATTGCTATACCGACATTGGCTAATCAGAAAGTAAGTGAATGATTAGCATAATGAGAAACGACCAATCATTACCAGTAGTTTAGTGATATGAACAATAAACTTCACGAAAGAGTCCTAGTAGGAACCAAACTCATGCTAAGACAATACTCACTGTAGTTTTGAGCTCCATCTATCAAAGCTCTGATTGATCTACCTTTTCAGTAGACCCTTTGTGTTTTTCACATTAATCAATACCTTACGAAAATAGTAAGCGTTTTTTCCTATCAAATATTAATGTACTGCTTCGATCAGTGTACCTATTCAGTGCCCCTTTGTGCAGAAACCTCGTACCTTACAAAGGTAGTAAGCATATTTGCTATCAATTATCAGTGCACTACTTCAATTAGTCTACTTATTCAGTGGCCCTATGTGCAGAAGGAAAAAATACATTACAAATATGTGTATTTGCTTATCAACTTAACAACGAAAGGATACTTTAAGATTCCATCTTCTTCGAATATGTGGAAAATACGCAGATTGCCTTTCATGTCCATGCATGCTAGATGATTTTCATCAGGGCCACCAAACTCGATATCAGTAACTTTTCCTTCGAAGCCTTTTAAAAGAACTCTTGAAGATGTGTAGTGGTTTATCACTCTGACCTGTCCAACCGGATTTTTCTTGACTAAAAAAATTATGAGATCATTAAATGCGTTACTAATCATTGGGTGTGTAGTCTGCCGACACCAAGAGTGCTCAATGCTATCAAATCAGAGCGTTTATAGAATATAAAGCGAAAAGCGAGCGTTTATTGTGTAACTACTAGTTTCATGCTTCGTGCAATCTTCAGACAGCAATGAACCATATTAACAATGTTATGCCAAAATCACTAAAACCACAATCAATATCTATACAGATAAAATAAATATTTACAAGAACTGTACAGTTAACATAGCTTTCAGTTTTAAAACCTTCCTCAGTGTGGGAAAATGTACCACAGCCAGGTACTTATACTAAAATTTCTCAATGATATGCCAATCAACACTCTCAGATCATAAGTAATATTGTATGAATTCATAAGGTATGAGCGACTACAGTGGGCTGCCATTAGTACGAATGCCTCCATCATGTCTCAAACTCAGGATCTTAGCACCAAAGGCCAGTGCACTAACCACTATCCTAAATCAGGACAATAAGTTAGCAGAGTAGCCTTGAAGTGTTCCAGCTTCTGGCATAACCAATGTGGAGGCATTAATTAGAGTTCTGGATAACATCCTTCTTCAGAGCCAGAAAATTCAGCACAGTTTTACTCACAATAAATGGACAACAAAAATGAACTTACCACCTACAACATATGCAATGTAAGTTTTGTTGCTGGCCAGAAGATTCCCATAGTAATATCGTTGCTCCCAGTCGAATTTGCAGACCAGGCTGATACGTATCTACAGAGTAAAGAGGCAAACTGAAAAATTAGTCCAATTTTCTCAAAAAGCAATAGGGGTGGGGATGGGGGAACATTGCCGTTGTTGGTGCTACTTTTTTTCTTATATTGAAGTTATCTTTTCGATAATTTTTTTGAAAATATGCCATATTCCTGTTTTGCAAAGTTAGTGGTGCAGTGGTTAGATATCTTTTGCAAAATCATTCATATGACACAATTTTGTTTCCCCTAGTAGTAGAGTGCCTCGGCATGGCGAGTCACCCTCCTTAAGGAGCTGAGTAACTTGAGTAGCCAGGTCACTTGACCAGTCAAGGCAAATAAGATTTCTCATAAGCAAATAAGGATAATTGAAAGATCATAATCACCTTATTACTGGCCGTACTCCTTGCTTCGTTGTGATCACTTGGGTAGACAGAAACATCATTTCCATAAACACTGAATGAAGACTGTCTGTCGTCGCCTTTGCAATAACTAGAAGAGAAATATCAAGAATTGACAGCAAGCATATCATCAAAACAGTGAGTACATGTATTTTGAAATTTCAGTGGATTTGAAGGCGTAAATAAATCTATTAACATAAAATTATGGATAGGACAATTTAGAACAAGACTAACAAAACGAAAGCTTTGCGTCGGACAATCATCACAGAGGGTTTTTTAGAACAATAACAAAAACAAAACCAGACAAATCATTATACCAAGATCAGATCAGTTAGATATAGTAATTAGTTTTGTTTCATTTTCAATCTCTGTTTGACATACTGCTCTGATGAGTGTCAGACGCAAATCTTTAGACGCTGTTTTGTTTCGCTATGTTTCTAATTTTCTTTGCTACCATCAACTGTTCTCAACAAAGGCTGTTCTAATATTGTTATGTTTGATTCCATATATATGAATACAAAAAATTCAGGGTAGATTTTCACAACCATTAAGCATATTTGTCACACACACACACACACACACACACACACACACACACACACACACACACAAACAGGATATTTGTCACAGTAAAATACTTCTTTACAGCAACTAGGGAAGAGATTCCTGTACATGGCCATTATTGATGCAAACAAACTTACATGCACTGTTGAACAGGCTTCAAAAATGCCACTGGATCAATATTTTCCAGGGATTTGTTTACTGCCATCAGGAATTGCTAAAAAGTCAATGGGATAAAAATATATATTAAAGCAGAATGTCCATTATTTCAATGATTAGAGTCCTTCAGGATGAGTGGGAGAAAAACAATTATACAAAATTTTCAGTGCCTTTATCATTCGGAACCCCTAAAACTATATGATTTAAACAAAAATAATTTAGAATTTTATTATTTCTACCTGAAGGATCTTCTCAAAATAACTTCATAATCCACCAAAAACATGAAATTTCATCATTTTAGCCCAAAAAGTTGATGGATACTCTTTGTGTTACTCAGAAAGGCATCAAAACTTTTCAGTTCCTTCAAGATACTTTTTCATTATCTTGAAAGATGAAAAATGTGAACTTGACTCTTACCTTCCTTCCGGGAGATGATATTGTAGTACTGGCTGACTCATTCACACTGAAATGGAAATTGATATAGCTCTTCAAAATCTGGTAATGGACAAACACCAGGACAACACATTCAAACACATAAAAACGAAGTTTGGCGAAGTTTGATTGAACATTGAAAATCATTTAGGTGTTCAAATCACCACACAGGCAGAGCTTCGTTAAAAAGACTGTTGCCTACTAATGGATAAAATATTTGAATTAATTGTCAAATGTGAGAAGAAGCAGGATCTGGAAAATCAATCAAAATAATTTGTGAGAATGAAAATGACCCAGGTAGGACTCAAACCTTCAACCTCTCTAATCTGTACCTCAAGATTCAGGGTTGTAGTTTCGAATCCTATTCGGTTCTTTTTAATTCTTACAAATAATTCAGATTACTAAATGCTTGATTTAGCTGCAACAATCATATCCAGCTTGGAAAAGGAATATTAAGTAAAGTAACATACAGTCTGGTCAGAATAATTTCCAATATATAGAAGGATTCATTTATCATTACCTGACGCTATTATCCACTGATTCAGCTGCTCCCATATGTTCTAACTCAACAGATTCTGGAGAAAAAAAAAAAATATTTTACAGGTCTTTTCTTTCAGCTTTCTTCTTGGTTAGGAATGTTGATTAGTTGATTTATTAAGGCAAGATTCATGAAAAGATTTTTCAACAAAGTTCCCTCTAGTCTGATGGATGTTATCCCGAAAACCACCCTACTGGTCATGCGTCAACCAAAAAATCTTTATTAGCCCCATTCTTTTGCAAACTCCAGAGGCTAGTGCAGGCTACAGCATAGTCAACTGAGGCTAGAGTGATCGGGACTTGCTGAGGTGTGACAGTTTCCCCCGGCTCACCAACTAACCAAAATAATAACTCTTTTCATTGACATGCGAATTTAAATGGGCCTTGGTGTTCAGTGTGTTTAGTAATGGCGGTCTGCTTTTATGGTTTGAACATACTAGCCAAAGTCAGTCAACCTGTTTCACAAATGAAAAACAATAAGACAGTAAGACTTTGCTAGATATGGTATTCTTTTGGGTCATTTAAAAAGATCCAGAACATTTGTGAGAAAGAAAATGACTGAAGTAAAATTCGAGCCCACAACCTCAAATTTGCACCTCAAACACACTACTAACAGATCTACCCACCAGAAAAATCCCCATTCTCTATTCTGACTTGGTTTGTTTTAACTACAGTCATCCTCTAGTGTATGTCTATTGAGAGTTGTATCTTTTGATAGTTGCATGCTATTGCTTTGTTTTTTGATGCACACTATAGTAATGCTTAGTCTTAAACAGTTTTTACTTCATAGCTAGCTCTAGAGATTTACCGTATGTTCCAAAGTGCAGTGAAAACAACTATAATTACATCATCTGACATTCAGGTTCAAATGTAGTAAATACTATGATATCTTAGTATACTACAACTGGCTTTGTCAACCCTTGGGGGATCCACTTTCTCCGCACTTGGCATTTTGCAAATCAGTGCTTTGCACCTCGTATTCATAGATCTTCTGTTTCTACAACATTTGAACAAATACTTCTAAGGCACCATCAAATATCCCCATGACAAAAAATACTTCATGGAACCAGTTGAACCATACATATACTTGATGTAGCATCAGATCAAACTATAATAATTTTTGTTTGTTCTAGCCGAGAAATTTGAGGCATAAGGTTAACATAAATAGAGACTGTAGGTTGATTGACAACATCATTGCTTATCTGAACTACTTGGCACTTTGTTGCTTTTCTTTTATATCTAGACAATTTGTAAAATATTTTCAGACGAAGGACACTTCAGGATAAATTCTAGTTAGGATGATACTTTTTATTTTGCTATGCGTGAAATGGTTCTTGAGTTAAAAGCGGACTACATGCATACAAAGAGTTCTGTTTTTATCTATAGATAACCGTAGCATACTTCAATATTGAGAGGAAGAACTTAGTATACAACAAAATAGCTTTGAATGCAGCATGCATGAATGCCAAAGGCTGTGCACAAAAGTTTACCTGGTCAAACTTTTAATGTTATCTGTAGTCTCATCTTGGTGAAAGAATAGTCATCTTTTATGCCTAACTAAAAACGACACATCTTTGCAAATTATTCGATTCTCAGAACAAAAAGGATCGCGACATCAAAAGCTTTACTGAATACGTTCGGTGAAGACAAAAACTTGTGACTAGGCCACATGGCATCATAAATATTGTAGTATACTCCGATGATATGATGGTAGTTTACTACGCATGTTTGGACCTGACTGCTCAATCGACCAAACAGAGCAATATAAATTGAACACTAACAATCTAATGATTTACCAAACGAGCCATATCTCAATTACACAAGAGAACACTTGGTAAGGGGTCATCCAAACATCCACTTGTGATCAGTTAGCGGCATTTATCCTCTCTGGGGAAGGAGTTTTATCAAAATCCGTTAAGTGATCATGGATGGTGGACTTTAGGAATTTAATGTGTCTTCTTATGACATATTTTAAACATTTCTTCAATGAATATCAAGTTTAGGCCAACCTTTATGTATTGAATTACACATCAGACGTTGAGGCAGCCTAATAATGGCACAGCATCATCTCAAAGAGAAAAGATAGGGTCCGCTAAGGAAGGGTGGGTTGAAAAAGTTAGTTAACGACTCAATACCACTGACTGATCACAAGAGGATTTTTGGACACAACCCCTGAATAGGTTATGATTTTCAAGTGCTAACGTAGCTAGGGTTTTGCGAGGGGGAATCACTTAAAGAGAAGTGTATGAGAATTTACAAAATATCCCAAGATTTCCAAGATTTTTCAAGATTTCTTAGATTTTCAGAGATTTTTTCAGGCCAAATTTGAAACACCTTTGCGTATTTTTTAAAAGATTTTTAAAATTCCTTAAAGAGCCCCTAAACCCAGACATTTTTATTCTTTAAACAGATGTAATCGAGTCTCCTGATTCCGAATCTACAATTATTTTTTCTATATCTCATACCATTTCCAAGTTATAAGCAAATTTGTATATACGATTGAGTTGAATTGTTTTTTTCTCCCAAATTTTCGGAGCGCATGGCGTGACGTCAGATCGATTTTCGTTTTCAAGACAATTTTCGGAAATTCTGCGAAAATAGGAGGCGATTCAAGAATCGCAAAGCTGCCCGGAGTCATTACTGGTTTTTGGAGCATCGAAGAGAAAACAAGACAAACAAACTTGGATGCTAGATGGTGATCATGATACTTTGTGTGGCCAATGCGCCTATCTTAACTTAAATTTTCTGATCAATCAATGCAGCCTGCCATTGGGAAATTAAAAGGGAAACTGGTACGAGGAAGTAGTCTGAATGACATTGCAGGTACATGAAGCAGGAATATGGACTACATACTAAGTTTTTGTGTTGACTGACTATTTTCAGTACTAGACAAATAGGCCTAGGGTATCTAGTCTGGTCTACCTTACACAACTTCAGTTTTAAGGCTGCAATTTAGGCCATAATTCATAGGCCGCCACCTCCTCAACTGCCTCTCCTCTCATAATGTGGACTCTCCTTAGTTAAAAACTACAGCAGCACTGTAGCTAGGAAAAAATTATTGGGGGGAGGCAACCATTGTTTGAGAGCAATAGGCAGACTAGGGAGTATGCTGTGAACAATTGAATATTAGGATTATTGGGGGGGGGGGCAAATGCCTGTAACAGGATTGTCTACCGCAGACCTATCTCTCTTCTGCACGCATGAGTATTTTGTAACTGTCAATCAAGTGTTAATCTTAATCCTGTACATATTTAATTCACTCGTGATAACCTTGTAATTTAGTCTTTAATCTTTAGTCTTGAGTACTAAATCTGTCTGCATTGTATAGTTGGAGTTATGTATATATTTAAAACGCTGTGAAGGCCTTTTTCTCGAGACTCATTCTCTTGGAAGCATAGTCTCTTACATCTGGTGGAAGACCCGTGATATCCATAATGATACAAAACTATTGTTGATCCGGCTACTCTCGTTTTTCTGCCGTTGTTATACCCATTACTGGTATCTGCAGGGTATAGGGTAATTTAAGAAACTGTCAGTACTGGCAGGTCAAAATCAAAGAACGTTAATAAAAATTTGTACCCTCACAGAATGCTGTTCTGATCAATGGCATTGGAAGGAAAGCCTGACCAGGTACACCCCTGGTAATTTATGAAGAAACTTTTAAGAAACCTTATACTATACTTTTTATGTCATCAGAGCTTATGTATCTCATTATGTTTGCAAAATAAAGTATATATTGATGAAAAATGTCATTGGGTGTTGTGTTAATTTCTCCTCTTTACATGAAGTTATAGAACTAAGAGTATTAATATTGAAGTATACAAGGTAAGACAGCTGCGATCAGCAACAAATAAGAAGAGTCCCTTTCACTGAACTTTTTATCAAATCATGATGTTATGAAGTTTAGTGTTGATTATCCAATTTTCTATGACCCCTTGAAAAGGCCAACTGGTTGAAACTAGGTGAAGATTTTGTAAACCTGCACCACTTGGTTATAAACAAAGTATTGCTTATGAAATAAAGAATTTCACATAAATATGCACAACTTTACAACAAATGAGCCAGAACTAGTTACAAGAAAGACCCTGGGTAGCTAAACGCTATGCTTCAGAAGATTGGGGGCTCATTTGAGTTAGGGGCTTACATGGTTTGGGAGATTGAAATATGCATTGGAATTAAATGGTTCACTATTCTACTTAACACCTAGTGGCAGACACTTGGAGGGGGCAGGGGGTGCAGTTTCCCCCAATATTCTCAGAAACAATAGCCTTTTCTTCTGAAACAATAAGAAATATCACATGGTTTAATTCTAAACAATGGATTTGCCTCCCCAAATAGTTGCAAAAGTGTCGGCCACTGTTCATATTTTCACATTTGTCCCTATCAAATTGTAGATCAGTTATTTCCCATATCTTGTGGGACTTAATCGAACTATTACGGCTTATTGTAATTAAGTCCATATTGATACAAAATGTCCTTTGATGTCATATTTTGTTATCTTCATTAGTACAAATGGCATTAATATCTATCAAACGATGTTATCCATGTTATTAAACCATAAATTCCTTATTGAGCCTGCCTGACTCAGCAGAGGATGTCGGAGGCTGAGAGTTTGTACGAGTTTGTAGAGGATGTCGAGGTAACAGAGGCCTCCTAGGCCCGCTAGTCTTTGTATCATACCTTCGGCCCTAACATCGGACTGCCCAGAAGAACAGACGGAATCACATTTGGAAGTAGTATCAACTTTGATGCGAATCCATTTTGCCACTGATCGAAATTCGCGAAGTACTGGGGAACGAAATGATCACTGCGAATATGGGCCTAGGCCTAGCTTGTATACTTCGTATGAAAGTGTTTCGCGCCATCAAAGTCAACCGAGGCTGATTTCAGAGTCCCTTCTGATCGGAGTCGAAAAATTATATTTTGTTTGGCAAGGTAACATCGTTGCAATTTTGCACAAAACACCTGGTCGACATTTTGAACTTCAGAGCTGAACTCGAGGAACGCTGGAGCGAACAAAATTCTCGAGAGCGAAGCGAAGATTTCTTATGACTAATGGCTCCACTCTCAAAAGGACAGATTTCGTTCACGCTCGCTGCTGCAAAACGCTTTCGTTTGTCGACAATACTTTCGTTCTCAATAAAATAACGAGAACAGTTTCCGATGAACCGATTGGCGAAAATCTTTCACTCGTACCACGTGATATAGCATAACAATAGGGTCTATCTACGTCATTAGACCCAATTTTCCGAAAAAATATTTTCGTTTTTTTTCGGAGAAGGTCAACTTTGAGGGACTATAGCAGGCAGAAACAAGCAAATTTCGAGAAAAAAACTTTGCGATGCTTCAAAACTCACGACTAACTATCGATTCCACCAAAAAACTCAGAAATTTTGTTTTGGGTTTAGAGGCCCTTTAAGATTTTTAGTTAAGAGTGTACGAGATTTGCGTTATTTCTGATTTGCCCTTTGCCTATTGCATAAGGAGAGGCTACTTTCGCTGTCGCAGATTTTTAGGCCATTTTCTTCGAAAAATATTGCTTCCCAACTAAAGCTTTTAGCTTTTTAACTTTGAGTAGCCCTCAAAGAACAATTTACATAATGAGCTGTAGTGATGTAAATTGAATAATACCTTCATATTCTTTATCTTCTTTCTCGGTATTTTCCATCTTGTTTTTGATGGTTTAATTCGAAGTTTCAGGGAAGTCAAGTACAAAAATGTGAAAAGTTCACAGAGGAAAATGCCCCAATGGAACGTGCCTCTTTTTCGATTCACTCGCCTTCTCGACACAGGGGACCGAGGGAAAAACTTAGAAAAAATTAACCCACAGCCCTAATTCTAAGCACTGTTTCTTTGAGATTTCCAAGGAATAGAACTAAAACCTAGATGACATAAGAAATGCAAAGTCACTTATTTTGATTGCTTCTAAAGACAGAAGGGATATTCGTTTAGAAACAGTAATAATGATCATAATAGTGACCCCAAAATCATCGTTAGTTGAGTAACTGAAGAAGATTGAAAATTGAAACATTTTAGAGTAGTCTATCATGGATCATCTTTAAAAATCTCACAAAGAAAATTTGGCACTTTTATTTACACATATTCAACATCATATTTACATGTAATACATTTCTTTAGTTGAATGTATCGCAGTTCTATCAAACTTTATGAGTCATTTAGGTTGTTCACTTATTTCTTATTTTGGTTCACAGAAAATCTTTATAAATTAGGATTGTTGATAGTTTCATCACTGATCTCAAAATAAAGACTGCATCGAGCATCTGTCGTTCTGAAATGAAGTCATTGGCGGCCATATTGGTATGCCCAATTCAATAGATTGAGATTCAACCATTCAATCAATTTCTCTATGATGATTGTTGGAATGTTATGAATGCATAGAACGAGACTGACGAATCGTGCAGCTATTGTTAGCAAAGAATACAGGCAATATGATTTCTTTGGCAGCCATATTGGGATGCCAAACGCAAGGCAAAGCAATGGGCTTCAACATCTCAATGCAGAAACAACATCATGCTCAATCCAGTCTTTATTTTGAGATCAGTGAGTTTCATCTCTTAAAAATGCTGAAAAGTTCTTGTTCGGAGAAAAATCTTGGTTTTTAGTGTGCCTGCACACCAGCGACTTAAAATACATACTTCTGTCTAAGAACCAATGCGAGGTATGTTGCCTTCCTCAGATGACATCGATGTACTGCAACTCCATTTGCACCGACGACGCATTTTGAAGTACTATTCCTATATTCAGATGCCATTGCTGGATTGGGATCAATGTTGAATGCTCATGGCTAAAGGATTACAGCTCTATTTGCTACAAAGCTCAATTGTAAGGTAAATTGTCTTGTTAAGATACCATCGATGTATTGCAACTCTATTTGCAGCAAAGACGCATTTGGAGTCACTACATATTATTCAGATGCCAATACTGAGTAGGAAACAGATGCATTGTGGGATACATCACTTGCCTCAGATACCATTAATGCACTGCAGCTGCATTTGCGACAAATAGGCCCACACGATGCTTGCCTCAGATGCCATTATTGGGTGGGGAGAAGTGTTGAATATCCTTGGCTGATGGATTGCGGCTCCACTTGCTGTAACCTGGCATAATTCCACAGTGATACAGAGTATCGTTTATTATGCCATCCTACAAAAACATTAAAAATTCTAAGATTATAATATCCGATCTGTTAGGATTATATATTACCACGATAGGACCACGTTTAGTAAAAAACATCAGAGAACACAAGAAAATACGACGGTTCTTTTGTGAAGTATACAAGTAGATCAAACAAAACAAAACATAGTTCACAGTTATCGAGCAAGAGGATAGTCATATATCAGATTCTAATACATGTTGATAAAAGGTTGCGGTGCATCCTACATAACTTTCATTTCATTCTTCAACACGATCAAATGAGCTTTGACTTTTATGGGTAAAGTGGGTAAGTAGGGATAAAACATACCTTTGTATTTTTCCAGTCAATTTCAGCTTGCTTCTCGATATACTGCTTTTTAATAAGCTCCTAGAACGAGAAAAAAGATATCTAACGAAATCAGGCCCACCAAAAATGACAGAATCCAGGGTTAAAAATTGAGGGGTGCTCAAGGGGGTCTGAGGAAATTTTTTTGGAGTATACCCCCTTAAAACCTGGGAGATAGCCTATTTCTACATCTAAGATAAGATCTCAAGCGCTAAATTTCAGTTGATCTTTGACAATTTTATCTCATCACTTGGAGAAAAACTTCACTAATAATGCATCTTAAGCTGAACTTATAAACTTAAAAATCAGGAGTCATGAGCTACAGAAGATAACAAGTAGTGATGAATCATTCCTTATCAAGTACTATCACTAATGATAAGCATAATCGCTAACCTCCGATGTCCCTGATTCTCTTGCTTCACATGTTTGTCGAAAGAGAGCACGGGTAACCTCATCTAGTCCTACAACATAAAGTGAATATCATACTGGTGAGTCAGAGTCTCTCATTTCTTTCCAAAAGATTTTAAAAAGATTTTAGAAATACCTCTTTCAAGGAATGTCTAGCACTACGGAAAAAAATCTATAGAACAAAATTGCAGCCCTTTCTTTACGGTTTCGTATTTCAATTAAAAATATCAGAAAACATCAGTGTTGCTTGTCATTTCATAAAAGCGTAACCCTGACAGAGATGGCTGAAAAAAGTATAGGGGTGATAAAATACAGGGAAAATGCCACCAGGAAACCGTCAAAAATTCAGTTTCTAGTTCAGTACAGCGAAACATATTTTTGCGAATTCGTCTCAAAAGAATTCATCTCAAATTACCTCGTATTGATGCATGATTGAGAGATGCGATAACCAATGGGCTTTCAGATATGACTGACTGTTCGGCAGGTAGACCGGAAATGAAACTCCATTCACCAAATGAGTCCCCAGGATTCAATGTTCCTGTTACAAGCTCTTTCCTTTTCTTAACCTATCAACACGAGAAAAAAATTATATAAATAATAAAGAGTAATTTACATGACCATCCTTATTATTCACATTATTCGAATTGTATTAAAGCTCCACCAAAAATTCTCAAAAATAATCTTGGACGGGGTAAAAACTTCAATATCAGTACTGGATACCCTCCACAGTAATGATGGTATCCATCAAAGTGCTGATGGTATCCTTCCTAAGTACCGATAGTATCCCCCCACAGTACTAAATATCCTCCACAGTACTGATGGTATCCTCTACATAACTTATAATATCTCTCCACAGAACTGGGCATCCTTCACAGTACTGATCATCCTCAACAGTACTGAATATCCTCCACAGTTCTGATGGTATTCCCACATTACTGATAATAGCCCTCTACAACCGAGCATCCTTCACAGTACCAAACATCATCCAAAGTAATGCACAGACATTCCCCTGGGTGTATATAAAGTCAGTTGCAAAGATTTAAGTTTATAACTTCAAACAGCTAAATGGTTGAAAAACTATTTTTCAAATTTGTAAACAAGAAATTTGTTGCATGTTCATTAACTATTTCTTTTCAATTGATACTTCATCATGGCTCCAAACAGGGCTAAAATCTGCCGAATGGAAATTTCAAATCTGCGAATGAAGCAAGCTTAGGATATTTGAGTCTTTCTTACCTTCCTTCCGTCTGGATAAGTGAAAGCTACTGTCATCGTCTTCTTGAGCTGACAGCTTCCCATCTTTATAAACGATATGCTGTTGGAGATGTTGCCTTCCAGTAACAGAGCTAGAGAATAAGACATGAAATGTACTTACATATGGCGTATGGATGAAGAGGCCAGACTTTACATTTCACAAAAGAAGAGGAAAGAAAATTACGTGGCAGATCAAAGAACAAAAGAAAATAAAATGACATAATATGGTTTAAACTTACTATTCATAAACAATAAAGATGATTCAAATTCCTTAATTGTTGCAAATTTTAACTCAAAAAATTTCTCAAATCCATTTATCTCAACGAATTGCAATGATCGAGATGGATACTCACTACAGAATACTCGAATCAATGCTGTTATGCCTGTAAAATATGGCTTATCTAAAGTATGCTGTTATGTTATGTTGACCAGTCCCTCCATCTGAGCAAAATGGCTTCAACTCATCTACTTTCTATAGCTAGGTACGACGCCTTCCAACAACGACAAGTGAAGAATGGGAATCATTCATCAAAATTCGACTTACTTTCTCTAGCAGGGATTTTGAACCACGTGAACGTCTCGGAGACTTTTTTCAAAGAGTGAACTGGCCAATCCTTGAATATCTTGCAATTTTGAGCCAAATGCAATTTTTCTGCATCCTCTTCTTCCTTTACTTGCTGAAATAAATCATAAATTGATTCAAGTCGATCGTATTTGTGAAAATAGCTTTGTGCAATGTATGCAATTTCAATATGAGAGCAAACGGGTGTCTCAAAAAAACTTAATCTCACAATGCTATTTGCTATTTGAAATCTTCAAAGTAACATGAAAAGATTTTTTCAGCTAACTTACGAATACACACCTTCAATCCACGCTAGGGTACTTGAAACACCTATTTCCATACAAAAATAACTACTTTTGACAACTTCAAAAACAAACTAGAGTATTCATTTTGGTCTATCCTTCTTGTATAATGTATGTATTCGTCCTTTAATATTTTATAACTCAATGTATATTAAACTTAACTCCAATGTTGAAGTTTATACTAATTAGCTGCCAATATTTCTGATGATTACATGGTATGCCTTGATATTCAGATTCTTGCTAAGAGAGATACCTGCTAAGCTTTGTATAGCCTTCAGCGTTGATATTGTTATCTGTAATCGTTTGTTGTAAAGCCATTGGGTAGACATGTATATCTTGCTCCTAATGTTATCATCATAGTTTATATTTTTTGGAATATTGTAACTTTTTAGATTGCATGAAAAAATAACTTCTTTCTCCACCTTCCTTGCATCTTATTACAAGTAAGCCCTCCTTTCTACATGAAAACAATGTTGTTTACTGTTTGGAAAAGGAACCTTATGAGAGTACATCAGGCACATACTTAGAAACCCTCTAGGGGGGTAGGGGGAGAATGTGAGGGAATACGATTACCCACCTTTACCACTCGTTCAAAGGATGTATTAGAAAAGCGCAGGAGCTCACAATCTTCACATGTCAGTACTGACAGGTATCTGAAAAGTAGAATTCCCAATCTAAAATTGCATTCTAGCATAGAAGAAATCCAGTCGAAATACAAAACATTCAAGGCCACTTAAAAAAGATTTGTGGGCAAGCTTATAAGAAATTCTTGAGACTACCACTAAAATCACATAATGGAACTGAAGTTCTAAAACTTGAATCTGTATGAGACAAAATGTTGTGAAATACTTGATAGAAATAAATGTTCAGTTTCTCACCTAGTGCTATGTTCTGTATCTTTCAACTTTTCAAGTGTTCCAAAATATTCACCAACAGAAAGCTATAAATCAGATAAACTATTCAATATAAAATCATTCGAAATGGCAGTTTCGCCGGTTAGCAACAATATTCACCCATGGCAGGCAAATCTATCCCTCCCGTTATAGAACATACTGCTAACGTTATCATTTCCCTTTACCATCAGGTGGTCACTTTGTAACTTTCAATTTAAGGTCTGAAATACATTGATGTCGATTAAGAATAACTTCACAGTTTCAAGAGACTACCTTAGAATAGTTTAGAATAATTTAGAATAGTTAAGTTTCCACTATAACACGAGTCACAAAATCTATCTTCTATACCTGAAATCTGAAAGGGTGGGGAAAAATACAAACGCTCAAAAGACCCTTCCCGTTGCAGTTCTTTTCTTAAATTTCTAACTAATATGTGTTTAACCCTCGTGTAAATTCTTAACTCATATCATGTGTTTAATTTCAGAACGAAGTAACCATATCCGGTACACCCTTGCCTTAGGGAGAGAATATATTGGTGTTCTTTGAATGTTATCCATTGCTTTGATCATAAATGCAAAACATATGATAGCAGAACAGTCTTTGATAGGAACAGGGCTTGAGGATGGCGAGGAAAAAAGCCATTCAGAAAGGAGGTGAATAGATGGTAAATAAAGTTAGAAACAACCAATTATTACTGGGAATATCTAGCATAAAACCCGGAGCTGAATTAGTACTTCTGAGCAATTTAATCTTTGACTACCATCTCACAGCTATTCATCGTGGTATCATTTATAGTAAAAAGAATTGATAAAAATCTCAAAAATGAAAGACAGGAAACATTTGATACCTTAAAAAGTAATTGCAAGGTGCTATCAGCATTAGATGTAAACGACATCTTGGATTCCTCTCTGCCAATTGTCCTTCTATCCACATATGTTACATTTGACTGTGGTAACACACTTCCTTTCAATATCAAATAAAGACTCGAGTCTCCAAACACTGAAAGGAAATTGAATTATCATTTAGGCTCAAGTGCAGAAAAACTCGAAAGGAATTCAAACGACGACAGAAGATTCTAGAACCCTTTGAAATAGAACCTTATCATCAGTCGCCTACCTATACAGTGGCAGAACGTGCTACTCAATTCACTAACAGGTATAGAGACTTGCACCTGTAAACCAGCTCCTTGGGGCTAAAAGTCTTGGTGGAGTGGGTTTTTAACCACCATGCATCGAAATTAAGATGATGGGGTTGTTTATTGGCAGTAATTTTCAATTAGAAAACATCTGTTGCACGAATGGGTGCAATAAATAGACGTCTACTCAGTTCGTCTTCCTACTACATGTAATGATGAAGTGCATGCTGCAGTACCCCATCTGGGAATTAGGCCTTCTTTTGTAGTCTTTCGTATGCTGGTATGTTACACATAAATCACTCATAAACACACTAGGACCTCATAAACTACTATATATAGTGATTAAGCAAAGTCTGCTGTGCCCCTTCTGAAAATAAAGCCGCTTTTGTAGCCTTTCGTTTTCTGGCAAATTGAAAATAAACAGCTCACTCATTTATTCTGGCGGTTGATTGCCCTAAGCACCTAGCAATCCAACACAGTAGAGTTCTGCAGAGTCACCATTTGTAAAAATTGATGCATAAACAATGATCAAGTTTCTGTGAAAAATGATTGTAGTCACCTGTGTAGCCAGGCTCCCATTTCTCGAATTGAGCAGTGGCAACGAGTCTGGTTAGAACTCTCTTTGGTATGTCAGCAAAGCAGTCAAAGTGAGACAGGCTGTGTGACAGTTGCTGGTTCTCTTTCATTCCTCTATCAAACGGCCTAAAAATGAAAAATGATTCAAAATTAGTCAGTATTTCTAATTAATGGCACTTTCCTTGTGTGAACGAGATTGGCCGATTTCGATCCACTGCTGGGTATGATAATTTGTTAGGTTTTTTTCTCTTTCTGCCGTACTCCTCTGATAAGTATCATACAAAGAGCTCAGAGCCTTTTTTAAGAAATTGTTAGTGGGGGGCTAATTACAAAAAAGGATAAAGGGGATTTCGGTCTCGTCATGATTTGCTGAAGGTACGCAAGCAATAAAGCTAAAAAAGCTGGGTGTCTGGGGGGTACTGTAAGAACCCTAGCGGGTCCAGGGCAGGGCCCTAGTAGGGGTCGAGGGGGCAACGCCCCTGGAAGCTCTTGACATTTTGTCATTTTTGAGGTCTCAAAATGGCTTAGAATCCTTAAGTTTCTCTTGTTGCATATGTTAATAGCCCCCAGAAACGCCAGCGTATAAGTTGATACAAGTGTCTGATGAACAAAACCTATCGACCACACCTTTATGATTGCAAAGAAATAAGGTCAAAATAGAATTTTTGAAACTAATCAGTACGAAAAAGGGATAATATTATGGGGTCTAAAACACCATGACTGGAGGGGCAAAGTTCAAGAATGGGAGGGCATTTGCCCCCCAGTATTAGTGTTAAAAAAGGCCTTGGAAGAGCTTCAATAGCTATAATATTCTGATTTCCTCCTCATCTTCAAGTTCTATACTGATCAAAGGCTGTTTTTAGAATATGATTTCAAAGATCAAGATTGCAAACAGTAATCTACATTACATAAAATACAAAAATAAATATATAAAAATTGAAGACTTAATACATCTTTCGACCAATTCTTCTGATGACTTTCATTCGCTCTTCAGTCATTGCTTCTTTGGTTGGACTACCAGTCTGCTTGCGTAGTCTTGCAAGGTGTAAAGATATGTTGTGACTTTCTGTATTTTCAGGAGATTTCTCTAAAAAATATATTGTAGATCTTGAAAATGGCAAGAAAAATTAGAAAAATTGGAAACATCACCAAACATAATAACTACTGGCTACAATACCTAACTACTTTTTATATATAATAACTATAGGAGAGCAACTTTCAGCCAGTCTATACACAAAAATAATTAAAAAAGTAAAATCTTAAAATTGAAATTCCTACTTGGAGCTGTAATAGGCTTCAGAGACCTCTCTGCAAATCTGAAATCAAAAGTTTGAAAAATGTGAAGGATAACATGAAGAATAAATAACACACAGGATTGTTAAACGGAAAATCACCCAATCACTCAAAATGAGCTTCAGTCTACACATCAAGCTCTATGCAAAGTAATTGCAATCCGAATGAATATGAATATTGTAATCCATCCTCAAAACATTGAATTGATGGTAATAATGTCACCTCTATAACTTAAAAGGCTTACCCTGATTTGCCATCTTCAATTGACAATGCATCTTGTTTTGAATTGAATATTGTTTTATAGTTTTCCATGAAAATCTTATGATTTTCTTCTTTTGACATCCTAAAAGATAAGTAAGATGCTAATAATTTTGAGATTGAGACCATCCATAAGAGCATTTAAGAAGAGCAACAGAATTGGTTTTTCGAATGGGCACGAAACTTCTGGAGAGTGTGCAACAAAAGCTGGTTACAGTAACCTAGATTTTAGATCATTTCTACCAGTGATGTTTGAAGAACATTAACTGCCAATTTCAAGTTTTATTTCTTGAGAGTCAAGAAAAAAAGCTTGGGAAACACAGATTCTAACATAAAACATGCCTCAAAACTGGCAAGGGGCAAGGCTCAGACACGTATATACATTTAGCCTATGCCATAACAATAACAGCCAATGTCAACTTTTTTATCTTGAGATTTCAGTGGTGTAACTAACCCTTGCTCCATACTTGCTGACAGAAGCTTCAGGTTTTCATAGTTGATATCTGAATCACTCTTGATGGGTGGCACTGAAAAAAAGATAAGGTAATTAGATTAAGGAACCTGAAATGGGTGCCAGAATCATTTTTAATGGTTACTAGATCCAATAAATGCCCTGTTTTTTAAACATTCCCTACTCACCCATTTTATATATAACTTATTGTAAAAAAAGTTATTTTGGTCTTCAGTGCCGTTGAACCTTATTCGTTGATGAAAATTTGACAGATTTTAAGTTTTTGTGATTTTTGTCAAGTGATTTGTTTAAATTGTGGCAGGGGTGACTGAGTGGTTAGATCTCTTGACTCTTGTTCAAAGGCTCCCGAGATTGAAACCACCTTAAGACCCGTCACAAAGTGTGAGGAGAGAATTCACCAGCTCTCTGTTATTACAGGCAAAAAGGCAAAAGGAATCACGAGGTGTGATCACATCGAGAGGAAGGACCAGGGTTGCACTGCTCGATTAGTTTACCTATTCAGTGGGCCCTTTTGTGCTTTGCGCATAAAACAATACATACCTTAGGAAGATAGTAAGTGTATTTGCCTATCAACCTATTAAGCTCAACCTAACAAATTTGGTTTTTGTAATACGTCCCATTTCGTTTTTGGTGAATCATTCATCTCCATGGTATGCTAAGTAAGGCAATCCTTACTCAAATCAAATCAACCAGCAAAGTTGGGCGAACCGTCCAGCAAGGTTGGGCGAACCGTCCAACGAGGTTGGGCGAACTGTCCAGCGAGGTTGGGCAAACCGTCCAACGAGGTTGGGCAAAAGGAGGTTGGGCGAACTGGAGGTTGGGCGAAACGTCTAGAAACCCTCTTTGCAGTCTGCAAAGTGGTCTGATCACCCTAACGACCTTAAGGGTACTAGTTTTTTTTATATTCATTTGATGACCTGGTGTGGAAAGTTCTTTTTTGAATGAAAATTGTTAAAACAACAAAGCATTGGAACATTACAAAGGGTGGGGGAAAAGTGGGTCGTAAGTTAACAAGAAGCTTTATAGGCCTAGAGTCTATTTAGAGAGAGAGAGAGCGAGAAACATAAAGGATATCACTTCACTTCATAGAAAATCTTCTTACATTTTTTGAGACTGTATCCAATTTTTCTTCCATCACTGCTGAGCTCCGTCATAAATGTGTTTGATTCGGCCATGCTGACAAATTTTGAACCTGAGTGAAACATTAAAAGTTAATTCTCTTCCTCGTCTATGCTTGTTAATGAATCGTGTTTCCAAGATAAACACGAACAGCAACAACAACCAGATTACAACAGCAACAACAAAAATAAACAAATTCCCGATAGTCAATATGGCGGACAATTTGAGTGAAAGTGCTGCGCTGCAGCAGGCTGAAGTGAGTAAAAATTCTTATCTTTCTCGTTCGCAAATCAATTGAAATTTATTATGGTAGGATTTGATACTTACAGACTGGTTACAGTACTGCTAATATGATTCAAAAAGGCAGTCAGCATAGTGGCTACACTCCCGTTATCATTTTAGGCCAAAATCCAAAGGGAGCAATTTATTCATTCATTTTTCAATTTCATTTATTTAGGGGTGTAGCCCGTCAGCAATTACAGTTCTTCCATGGGGCCCTGTGATGAAACGATAATTACAATAAAGAGTATAAATGAATAGGTATAAGCTTAATATTTTAGGGCTAAAGTGTTCAAAAAACATATTGGAAATTTCTAAAATCTTCTACACCTGCACCAATTTATACTCTTTATGAGTTTATGTAAATAAACTAATTAACCTTTATAAACCTTAACAATTTCAATTACTCACAATATTCTGCTTCTTTTCCAACACAGGATGCAGTGAATTCACTGTACCACTTCCGAGATAATTTCTTTGAGACAAATGGAGTTGATAAAGCCAAGGAGAAATCAGCTGATGTTGATAAACAACTACGCGAGACTCTCAAAGTTCTTGATAAACTGCAATGTGAGTAGACGTTTAAGGTGATTTACAGTGACAAAGTAAAACTCCAAACCTATCTTTGATTCTGATCCCTGAAAGGAATCACTCTTATGTCACAATCAGGGTTATAACAATTAAAGTGATATAAACATTCAGCAATCAATACATGTCTGGTCTATGATGAACCCAACTAATAACCGGACTATCACCATTGTAATATGCCTGACCATTTCTCGATTAGGGGATTAGTTATAGCGCTAGTCTATAATGGGAAAGATCCTGAGGCCCAGATCTGTTCAAGGCATATAACCAACCATGATATGAATACGTCCTAAGTTAAACAATGCCTTAAGAATTAGATTATCTAGTAACAGTATCCTAATTGGCAGCAAAGAAACATGAAACAACTTATTCATCTCAACCAGCCTCTTTGTGATTGCTCACTTGTCAGGAGTTGTACTAATCTTAGTTTATTAGTACATCTCTTGACAAGTGAGCACTCACGAAACAGACTTGTAGAGATGAATGAGTAGTTTCTTTTTTCTTTTCTGACAATTAGTATATTAACGCTATACTATTACGTATTGAGCACTATCTTCTGAAATAAAAACACAGACTTTATAATAACAGTTATCCTTTATTCCAGTTTGCATAGATAACAAGGCACTGTACTTTGGATTGCGAGGGAAGGCATTAAACATTGCATCCGATTATGATGCTAAAGCTGTAGACTTCTTATCAAAGGCTGTCAAATTAGATCCATCTCTAACTGAAGCTTGGAACAACCTTGGAGAGTGCTACTGGAAAAATAAAGATGTTGAGGCAGCTAAAAACTGTTTCACTTGCGCTCTAAGTAAGGTAAAGCCTGTTTGACTACAATAATTGTAAAACTTGTCAGAACCGCTATTGATAATTGTCCAGGTAGCAGCCACAAATCATCATTGCAAATAGAAGCAATTTTTGACGATCTACAACAGTTTGCCATGATTTTGAAAACCTTTCCACTGATTTTGGAATGCTTTGCTACAAAGTCGTTACAAATTTGCAATAATTTTAAGCGAATTTTAAGCCCTTTACAATGACTTGAAAATCTCCCTTGGATATTCAAAGATAAAAAATTTCTCTCCTATGTCCTTAAAACAATGTTTTTGTAAATCAAACAACTCGTAAAAGAGAGATTGTCAAAATGTCCTGAACTCTTTTGGCCACGCATGAATTGGTTATAGAGAGAGGAAGGAAGAAGGTGCACAAAATTGTAACATTGTCAGAATGTGTCTCAATCCTTTGATGAGGATTGTTGTTTTCTTCAGTTGATATATTTTACAGCATGTCCAATTTCATAGCAAAAAACTCACTTATTCATTACAGGCTTATTTGACCAATTTCATAATTTTTTAAAAATAATTATTCTTCACAGAAAAGAGACAAGACTACGTTGAGGAATCTATCAATGGTCTTAAGGCAACTTGGCAAAGGTAATTAAACTTTTGACATCAAAGCTACGGAGGGCTCATCTCATATCAACATTCTTTGAATGGTCCAGCCTTGACATCACATCTCAGATTGATAGTTTATCTTGAGGAGAAGCAGAATTTGGAAAATACTTTTTCACTTGGTCATTTTCATTCTTACAAATTATCTCGATTGATATTTTATTTTTTAGACTCAAATGAGGTGCTTGCTAATATCAAAGAAAGTGTACAGATTGCAAAGGAGGCTGTAAGTCAGGATTTAAATGATGGAAGATCATGGTGTAAGTTATCGTTCACGTTAATGTCATTATTTTGGTTATTGCTTGGTTGTGTCATAGTTTATGTATCATTATAACTCTGAGTAGTTTGAGGATGTTTCAGTTATATGGAGGATCCTTCGCACCACGCAACTGATGATACTCCTCTACACAACTCAGCTCTACTGGATATCCCTTGCACTACTCAAAGATAATTCCCTACCTTATTCATGACATCCCCACACTACTGAATAACCCTAAGCTTCACCCTTCACACATCATTTAAGCTGCATCTCGAAATTAGTAACCCAACAGATTTCTTGATACATAACTTCTTGTTGTAACAATTTTTTCTGGTCCATTAAATATAGAAGCAGATTCACTTTCCTTCATTTAAAAAAAGTAAAGAATCAAGAAATTTAAATATATCATTTTGAAGTAGAATGTTAAGTTGTTTATCTTCTATTTCTAGTCATTCTGGGCAATGCATATCTCTCACTATTCTTTCTTGGAGGCCAGAGTCCAAATGCTCTGAAACAGTCAATGGCAGCCTATACCAAAGCAGTAAGTATTGTATTACATTCTCCGAACGGGATAGTGGTTGATAGTTCTGACAGAGAATTTGAATATTAACTCTACTAAGCTAAACTCTGAAAACAGCTCTGAAAATAGTTCTCAAAAATTATACCAAAATGTTTAAGATGTCTAGAATTTCCATCTGTTTTTAATGTTTGATTTATCCTAGGAACGAGATCCAGTGGCAAAGAGTAACCCTGATTTGCATTACAACAAAGCAATGGTTAGTTCGTTAGTTAGATTATCTTTCCAACTCACTCAAGTCATAATCCTAGTCCGAAATCTTTTTTGTTTCTAGTTATTTTCCTAGTTACACTTTCAGTAGACCATTCCCTAAAAGATGGTGCAAGCACCTATTTTCATGCAATGCATGGTAGAAATATACCCCTTAGCAACAAATACGGGACACACAACTACCAAAACTTAGGACTGCAACTTGACTGTAGCTATGAAAAAAAATTAGATCATTGCAATTCAGCACCTATGTCCCTAGTGGCTAAAACATGAATTGAGTAGAAATGGGTAGGAAACAAATAGGAAATGGGTAGACATGAGAAGGAGCAAGGCAGTGGTTCAAGGGAAAGAATTCCCTAATTCCCTCCTTAATGAGTGGATTTTTACCTAATTCCAACATTCTCGTTTCCTTTTCATTTCTACTCGTTTGCTACTCGTTTCAATTTGTTTCATATTTTAGTAAATGTGCTGCTTTGTGTTGGTTAGAGGCATATTAACTATTGTTTCCGTCAAACAATGAAAATCAAGTCGCCAAGTTGTTTAATACAATGGATTAACTTGGCACTTTATCATTGTTAACTCCCTTTAAATCATTAAAATCACATTTCCAACAAGCGATGGGTGCAGCCATCAATTTGGAAAGCCCCTCGAAATCCAAAATAATGAAACAAACTTCTCCTTAGGCCTATAAGTACCAAGAAGACTATCAACAAGCTTTGGACGGATTCTCAAAAGCAGCTCAGCTCGAGCCAGACTGGAATGAACCAGAAAAGGAGCTGGGGATATTGGCCGAGTTCCTGCGAAATACCAAAGAATACATAGAGAAAAAAGTGGGTTTTGAATTACTTGTGAATTTCTTATTTGCATGTCCTTTCAGTGTGATATTTCATGAATAATGCTGCAACTCAAGACTGCTGAAGAACAAACACTAGGAATAGTGTGAAAGCATTCAGTTATTATATACAGGCAATTAAAATGTCAGTAGATCCAAGTATCGAAGGTCCTTTTGAAAGGTCCAAATAATATATTTCCATGCCTGGGAACTTCTGCCAACTGTGATATTCTGCTCTTATGTGCCTAAGGAAACTTACAAAGGATTTTGCTACTTTCATAATGTGCGGTATTTTAAAGTATTTTGGCATTTCACTTTAGATGAACATCTGTAGAGTCTAAATCTGATACGATTGCAACACAAGTTTGGGTTCCTTTATGATAAGATTTGGAAATTTTTTTTACAAAGCTTGTAACTTTAAATACTTAAATGAATGTAACTTATCTTCTAGGGCAAACTAAAGCCGAAGAAGTTGCAGAATCTATATCAATCCCTGAAACCGTCAGATGCAGGTCCGTATGGTGGGAAGGAATACACAAGCCCCAGTGGGAAAACTGTCAGTATTGAAACTGTCAGGTTGAAACATCTGAAAGCTGAGTTGAATAATGGAAAAATAGTTGTTGGCAAGATAGTTGCTATTATTCCCTTTGATGGTCCTGTCCCATTGTAAGTATATATCATGTCAATGGAGTTTTTATCATGCTTGCAAACCTTGTTCCTACTGTGAAGTGATTGCTTACGATTGGGTGGCACATCTTTCATGAGCTGGATATGCTCATCAGACGGTGCTGAATTATCTTGCATGCAAGGGTATATTAGCTTCAGTATAGTGGATGTGGTGCACACTAACAAGGGGGCAATATCTCAGTGGTGGGCCATCATCAAAAACTGTTTTTCCAGTGTTTTCTTTCCAGTACTCCATACGAGATTTTGATGCGGTAAAATTAAATGCAATCAATCCACCTTTACAACTTCAGTTTTCATGAAAATTTCGTTAGCTTGAAAATGATGAAAATTATTTTCTTTTAGTTCATTCTTGATGGTTGATGCTGAAGGAGATTGTATAGCAGTAACAATTTACAACATGGCTGCGGGCAAAGGTTTCAATCCTGGCGACTCGGTTGCTATTCCAGAACCTTACGTTCAGGAAACTAAAGTCAAGCTCAAGGAAGATGAGGTAAATTTTGATGATCAATTCTATTATTCTGTGGGATCTGGAAGGTTATATTTTAGATTTTTTATGATGTGACAAAAGCTTGAAGAAATGCCCTAGAAATTCTAAATATCTAAGTTCTTCAAAACACTTAAAAGTATTTTTCTAGATAGTCATTGATCAGTACAGAAATTGAGGATGGTGGGAAAATTCGGACACATAACGAAACATAACGAAACTTAATAACTATTAAAGCTTTGCGTCTGACGCACATTAGAGCAGTACTTACAAAGAGTCTTTGATAGTTACAGAACTTGAGAATTGTAAGGAGAATTGGAAATTTATCCAAACATAATAACAACTAAAGCTCTGCGTCTGAGACTCATCGGAATACAGCATGTCAGAACAGTCCTTGATCAGTACAGAAGTTGAGAAAGGCGAGGAAAATTGGAACACAGCAAAACATAATGACTACCGAAGCTTTGCATTTGACTCTTAACATCAGAAACCTAATGAATAAGAAACCTATTTTTCTCTACATTTTTCACGACTGTAGCAATTAACATACGAAATCTCAACCCATTCTAGGTAGTTGAATTTCGCAGCATTCGGGTTCACAATCCAGTGGCATTGGTCGTGAACAAGCGGAAAGTTGGTGCAGACAAACTGGCCTTTAATGTGCTGACCGTAATGAACAAGTCAGAGTGATGTTCATTCGAAGACAGGCGATTTCTGAAAATTACTGCTCGTTGATGCAATGATGAAGTTGATGTTGCAGCACGAAAACAGATGCCTTTGGCTATGTTCCTGTTGATGTTGCATTATGGGAATTGTTTATGTCCCGGGACTCACTCCGCACTTTATGAAGAACTTTAACTATCAAAAGATTATGACATTTATTTGGACAACCTTATGCACTGACAGAAATTTATTTAAGAGTAGACCCCTTTCATCATACAATTCTCTATTGAGCATGAAATCTTCATTATATCATTATGTTGCCAATGCAAATTCAAACCATTTCCTACGTTGCTGACCCCGATGTACGCTTTTGAGATCAACCTATGATTTTTGAATATTGTATTGTGATAAAACCCAGCCAAATTTTAGTATAGGACTCAGACAGCAAGTTCAATTACAGCCTATGATCTGGGTTTTGAGTCCTCATAGACTCCTAGCTTTCTTGCTTATTTATCTCCCTTAACAGATACTAAAAGTGTTCTTAAATCTGGGACCTGAGGTTTCCTGTTTGACTTCCTTTACAAAAGTCTGGTGAGATAAGTACATTTCAGACTCAACCAGGTGAGTCAAAACGCGCTGAGACGTTTGCAAAATTTGTTTTGGTGATAAAGTTGAACAAATTGATAACCGTTGTATCGTCACATAGGACCAAACCTGACTTATCTGTAAAATTCATCTAAATGAAAGTAAAGACGTACTCATTCTTAAAAGAGCGTAAATACAACATATGCTACACAATAGCGGATTCTGAATGCTACAAGGCTAATTTTTGGAGCTCGAGGATTTTATGGTACTAATCGATTTTGGGACATATCCGTTGTATTTCAAGTGATTTGATTGGCTAAAAAGAAAACATCAACAAGTACCTGCCACTTATAGAGGGAATACAGTACTGCTAATCAATTGTTGTACAGATCAGAAAGAATGAGAGGAACGTCATTAACATTTATTTTCCAAACATAAACTTTATACCTAAAATTTAGATCATTCACAAACTCACGCAATGTATATTAGTTTGTTAATTTAAAAAGAATACCTAACTAGCTGACACATTACTTTGCACATATTACTTTATTCATTTTGGCCCTTTTTCAGTTCAGGTCGGTGAAATGTAATCTTCGAATTTGGAACCTGCTCTTGTTTTTTATCCTAAATCTTCACCCTTGCTTATTATAAGTGATTCAAGAACGAAAAAGCATCAATTCATGATTGTCTTTTAAGAAAGTTATCCAAAAGCAATGGTTTCAAATAAGAAGAAATCATTCAAAATAATGCTTCTTCGTTCTTAAATCACTTAGAATAAGCAATAGTGTAAAATTCGAACCAGTACAGGAATAATACAGTAAAAACTTGCAACTAGGAACCTACTTTTTATACTTTCATGAGTTAGTCTAAACAGGTTCTTAAATCAATCATTGTCAACAGTAGAAACAAGGGTGGTTATTGGTTATCTAAAGGCTTTAAGCACTTCTTAACCACCATTACTAATACAATGATTGGTAAAAATTAACAACCTTTTAACCTAAAATTTGTAATTTATAACCTTGAAATACAGCGGATATTTCAAAATCTAATGCTTACAGGCTCGTAATCTTTAGGTTTCTTAGTTGCGGGTTTATACTGCACTAAAACAACACTGATAACTGACCTTTAAGCATCCAATGACCTTTCACCTTCGCTGACCTTTCTCACTAACCTTTGACCTAGTATCATCAGTTCTTACGTGACGTCTTGAATAACTTCTCAGCTTGTGCAACTTTCGGATTATATTCATAAGTCTTCTGACTTTGTTCCTTCATTTCCAATTGGTATTTTCTAATTTTCTCTTTTTCTTGGTATTTTATCAGAGCTTGAGCTTGTGCATTCTTGTATCCTAAGACATAAGCAAATTGTTCAATAACCAGCAATCATATCAACATAGTACCACACTCTCTACTTAGCATCAATGTAGGAATTTTCCCTGCAAGTGGTGACATCATACAAGCAAAACCGGTTAAACCTGTTTAACAACGAAAAATATTGAGAAATTGGAGATTGATAGCAGAAGAATATTATTAGATATAAGAATCAAAGAGTATAACGTATTGTTTATAGAGTTATTGGTATATATCTTTGTATTTGCAGCTGTATGAAAATGAATTCAGGCGGGCAAGGAACTTTATAAGAAAAATAATAACGTTATTTTTCTTATTTGCAGTTGTATTTTCAAATCAATTCAAATAATCAAAAACACCAAGACTTTGATATCCTTCAAAAAGAACAGCAATTTTGAATTTCCTGCTGGATGAAACAACTTGTCTTCTTACAGTTTTTCAAATATCTACTAGAATCAGAGTAGTACTTCTGTATCTTTAACTCCAATCTCAACAGAATAAGAACCCAATAGCGTTTAAATTATATCTGAATATTCTAGCTTTGGTTCAAACTGGGCCTAACCAATCTGAAGATGGGTCAAGTGTACCCACTTACTTTGGATTAAGCACAATTCTATCAAGGTGTACATCAGGCTTTACCCTTGCATACACTTGATTCCTGAAAATCGCTGGAAATAATTTTGTTCTTATACACTTTAAAAGGAAGTGGAACACCGCTCAAACTGTCCATTTCATTCAGAGACCAGAGGTTATCTCTTAACAAATGGTTGGAAACTCAAAACAGTTGACACTTACCAGCTTTGAAATTCTGCCAGAAGCTTCCCGTTTTGACATCCTCATCTGGTTTTGTGGGTTCGGTATCAGGCAGGTTGAGATAATTCTTCACAGCCGGGAGTTTCATCACTCCGATTTGACCAATTGAATATATATTTGAAGTTAACCAATAAACGAACACGGCCTAAAAGAAAGCGATATCAAAACACATTCAAACACTTCATGACTAATTGCTATCAAGTACTTGGCAAACATATACTGGGCATACCGTAATAACCAATTTATTGAGATAATTTGTGGAATGAAAATGACCCAAGTTCTCCTCAAATAACCAATTTGCAAAATCGCATGAAATCTTTGCAGCCCAACTGCAGAACTTTGAAATCTAGGCGGTACATTGTAAAAGAAGTCACAAGACTTCACAAATTTTTCCTCTCTACTTTCTCCAAATTGCTTGCCTTTTTATCCTACTTTCCACATCTTGTTAAAGGGAATTTTTTAGTGAACGACTTCAAGGCATTGGAAAAATAATCTTATCTTTTAATTACACTTGCTTCTCAATAATCCTGCCTTGTTAAACTAGGTTGAAACACTAATCCTGCAGAGGGAATGATAAGGTAAGTATGGTAGCAGTCTGAACTTACACAAAAGTGCTCTATGAGCGGAAGCACGGAGCAGTAATGGAGTAGAAGCGAGACAGGAGAGGTTTTCTGTTACTCGGAGTTTCATGCTCTTGCAATCATCAGATTATAATATATAGTTTTTAGTCGGTATATCTGATGATTGCATGAAACTCAAAAGTAACACAAAACTTGCCTCCTTCCAAACTCGTCTATAAATATGGTAGATGTACTTTTAATCAAAATTGATTAAAATCAGAAAGCCACTAAAGCAAACATCATACTTACTGCAGGAAACTTGGCGGTCAATGGAATCAAGGCAAATGACATGAATCTCATCAGATTTTTTGTTTTCTTCAGCTGTTCATTACTAACACCCATTTCTGTTCCAAGCTGCAAAGCCAAAATGAAGATTCAATCAGAAATATTGGCATTCAGATAATTTGTATATTTTAGCTTATTTGAAGGCTTGTTTGTATTAGCTTATTTGTACTTTAGCTTATTTGTATATCAAACAGTACTGTTTCTATGTATATTGTCACAATTGTTACAACCTTAAACAAAGTTTTGAACCTGGGACCTTTTCCAGGATAGCCCAGTCAGTTAGCCACTGTCCTACTCAAGACGATAAACTAGTGCATTGGTTTTCAGATTTATACAGCTCCAGGCCTATCCAAAGTAGATGTATTGATTTGTGTTGCAGATTGAATACTTCTTCAGAGTCATATAATTACATAAATGTACAGGGCATGGTCTAATAATAGGAAATGTTTTCTCACAAGTGAACTACAACGGTTGTAATATGCCTTGACCACGTTTCAAACACAGGATCTTGCCAACCAATGGTGAACCCTCACAACTGCGAAAATCAGGACATTAACTTATCGCAGAAGTCATTAGGTGTATCAAGCTATAGGCCTAGCCAACGTAGAGCCATTAATTCATATATCAGAAGAAATCCTTCTTCAGAAATTGATAGAGCTGGAGCATTATTAATGTCTCAACTCTGGATAGGCCAAGAGCTGCAACATCTTGCTCAATGAGGGTAGAGAATACAAAATAGATAAGAAATTATACTATAAAATTAGAATTTATACCAGTAATAAAAATGAAACCTAGCTTAAGAGGCTCAAGACAAAAACTAGTGGTAATGACACGCACCTCAATAGTAGCCAACATTGTAAGAGAAACAGCAACCGGCAAAACATAGTACGGATCATGGAATGTCAAATCTGTGAACCACAGCATTCCTCCTGTCTGCATTGATTCGACTGGAAGAGTTGCCATCTTTCGCAAGCCGATGAAGAAGGAAATGAATAACGGCATTTGAACTAGTGGTACAATCAATCCCTAGAACAACAAAAGTTAGATATTCATTCTGAAATAACTGGAAAAAGGGATGCATGTGTATTTTAATTTTTTTAGTGAGTGAGGTGAATGAAAAAACGTTTGCTGTTTATTTTAGGTGATAAATATCAAAAATATCGTTGAATGAAATATCATTTCAAAGTATAAAAGCTGAATAGTTTAGAAATATCTATTCAAATCCATTGTTCTGTTTTGTGGAAACAAAGTATTTTGTGGAAGAAATGCTTTTCTAATTAATAATTGTCTAAAATAAACATGGGGAAGAAATGATCTTGAATTATCTGGTACTCCTTGAAATGCTTTTACTTTTGTTTTCTTCATTTACTGCCACATGAAAGTTTACCAATTAAAATAACTAGCTACTTAAATTTAACCTAAAGTAAATTCAATGTAAATTTAAGGCGTTTTTCAGCACTTTTTGAAATACATAGAAGCAATCTGATAAAGCATCACCAGAGCTTGCAAACAAAATTACCAGAGCATTTACCAACCTAGTAAAACTTTCTTCATTAAAAGGCCTGTACATATTTTGATTTTTTCTTGACTGTATAACTTGACTCTATGACTTGCTCTATAAGCTTTAACATTTGAAATAATATGTGATAATTCAGTAGAAATGACAGAATATTCAAAAGAAAAACAACAATATTCAAAGGGCAAAACATCTTTTGAACAATCGATTTTCATCTTCAGTGGTACGAAACATGTTTTGGTACTTGAAAATTGATTGAAGTTTTTCTCTTCAAATTTCTGTCATCTGAAAGATTACCTTTATTGGATGGCAATTGTTATCTTTAAACAGCTTCTGCATTTGCATGGCAACCATTGACTTCTCCATTGTATTCTGAGAATTAGTGAGCTCTCTCATCTTCTCTTGAATCTTATCTAGCTCAGGCTTTATCTTATTCAGTCTTGCAGTATTTATCTGTCCTTTGATCATCAATGGAAGTAACAGAGTCCTTAACACCACAGTACATGCAGCGATTGCCCCCCACCACGGAAGCCCCATGCCCACATGAAATGTCTCTAAAAACTTCTGAATGAGTCCCACTGGTGTTGCGTTGCAGAGACCCAGACTGCTTAGAGTTGGTTCCACTGCAGAGAGGATTTCTTGCGATGAGGCGACCCATTCTGTAGGTAGCATCTCAGAAGCTGCTTGCATTGCGTCAGGACTTGATGGGATTCGGTCTTGAGCCTGTATCATGCCTGTTGGTAATACCTCTTCTAATGTCGCTGAAGACAGTAGGGGATCCAAGGCGCCTTCACTTGAATCCGAACCAGAGAGATCTGCAAAAAAGAAATAGTTTGAATTGAGCACTATCGGTTCAAACAAAGACTACTATGTGGGTGTAGAAAGCTTAATTGCAGGCCTTTTCTTCAGACCAGAGCGTTCATTCTAGCTCTCGCCAGCACACAGGTAAAGTAACCAGTAGAGCTTGTAAACCAAATGACCAGAGCGATTAGCCACTCTGGTGAAATTTTCTTCCTGAAAAGATCTGGTATTGATTAGGGGCCTTCTGGATCAGCCTTCTAGGGCGGATGTAATCACAATTTTCCCATTGCGAAAAAATCATGTGTCATGAAGCCTTATCTGTCTGAACATGCATCAAAAGCCGAAAATTACTATTTTTCAAAGTTAGAGGATTACCCCTACACTGAGGATTTTGGCGATGATCAACAGCTTACTTTGACCTTTCAGAAAACAAACCAAATCTGATCATAATAATTTGTTATGTTTCATTTTCTTTCGCTACCTGACTTACTTCTCTCATGAATGTCCAAGTCTTACCTGTGCCAGAGCCAGATCCACTAGAAACTGAAGACGAGTTCAGACGGGCCCCGCCAAGCTCCAGCTTAGCAAATAGAAGGGAACAGGCCACTGAGCTGTATGGAGGAAAGACTGTGGTTCTTGCATTTTCAAACTGTGACTTCTGCGAGTTGAACATGTTAGAAAAGACTTTTGGCTTGCTTGATCCAGCATGGAACTGCAAAAATCAATGTTAACATTAATCAAAAGCTTGGTTTGAATTTATTAGTGATCCTTCAGGTTACTGTATGTCCAAAAAATGGACTTTATCTTTGATTGGCTCTATGAAATTTGGTATCAAATGAGAAATAAAAGGATTTAAGTTTATTTTAACAACAAAATAGCTGAATAATCTAATCTAATAATCTTATATACAATATATACGACTTTGAAAAATAGCTTGACAAATAGTTGGCCTTGTTTCCAGCAATGGACGCTGGTATACACTACATGACTAGATCAAGTCGCCCTGTATGGAAAGTAGGGCACTTTTAGATGAAATTTCATCTGAACAAGAGCCATTTTGTTTGATCTTATTATTCTATTATTAATCCTGTGATTGCAGGTGCCATACTTTCCATACATGGTAGTAAGAGGTCCTTAAGTGTTTACAACCAGAATCTTCAAGTTCCTAAAGATCTTGAATCCAAGCAATCTTAGACACCCCCTTGTAGAGCTTTAGATTTCCCTTTTTAGTCAAAACAAGTTTCATGATTTGTTTTACAATGCACCAAAACCTAATTATTTGAACATGAATTTTCCTCAGAAATACAACTTTTCTTCACCTTGTCCTGTCCTTAGCATATTTATTCGTTTTGAGAGATCAAAAAGGTTTTTCAAAGGACAGAGATCAGATTTAGGGGTTGATAATAGTAAGGAGAGGGTTTCGGGGTCGATCAATTCAGTGATAGGTTTTGGTGCATAGTATAGATAACTGACCTTGGAGCATACCTAACATAAGCTTAGATTAGGCCGTTCTAGTTTAAGCCCTCGCGGTTGTTATCCTGTGTCCTAATGCTAGGGTAGAATTCCACTAAATACATCATTATTCAATCCCTTCTTACATTTCTTTTTCCTCCTGATCTTGCACCATTGAAATTAAATTTTCCTTGGCATCCTCGAAATCTCGAGAAGTTTGCACGGCAGCCGCCAAACGCACGTGAAAATGAACCCACCATTTTTTCAGCAAGTGAATTTTATAACTTTCTTAAAACATATCCCGGACAATAACCAACCCAAACACAATTTAGATCCTAGGATAAAATCTTATTAATTATAGTATTATTAATCAGTCCTAATTAAATAACTAAATCTAACTAGTAAAATTGCAGGAAAAATTGGGCGTGCGATGCATTGGCCCGGTTTTGCCTGCGACTACACTACAGCTTGTTACGGTCGGCGATTGAATCCGAAATAGCCAAATTTCCGGCCAATGCACCTGTCCGACAGAAAGACTGCCAGAAAGAAGAAAATACTGAACAAATCATAAACTCAAACAACCAATAGAAAGAGGGACAGGGTGGGGGGGAGAAAATATTTTAACCTACGAGCAACGCTTGCAAAACTTGAATGACTAGAATCCTAGACATTAACCCTAGTTATACGCAAACCGTTATCCTAGACAACAACAGCGATGTCACATATGTAAATACAGTCATGCGAATTACCCAACAAGCAATTAGCCTAAGACCATGCAAATAGCTGCAATCGATCACGATCAACAGAATAGCAAACAGAATATCCAATTTCCAATAATGCCAATGTGCTAAAACCATACAGATTGCGACTATCAATCACCCAAAGAAATCAAGGATACAAATAACGCCGACGCCCGGGCTAGTTTTAACCCCACTAAAATACTTGATTTTACTGGCATTTAAAACATATCCCGGACAATAACCAACCCAAACACAATTTAGATCCTAGGATAAAATCTTATTAATTATAGTATTATTAATCAGTCCTAATTAAATAACTAAATCTAACTAGTAAAATTGCAGGAAAAATTGGGCGTGCGATGCATTGGCCCGGTTTTGCCTGCGACTACACTACAGCTTGTTACGGTCGGCGATTGAATCCGAAATAGCCAAATTTCCGCCACAGAAACACGAATGTTGAATCGTCCCGAAAGAAAAACATGAGTGTTGACCCCACAATCGCCAACCGAACAAGTAGAAGAAATATTTGGAAGAATAAAAGTGATTCTACGAAAAACCTATTTACCTAAATTCTCTCCCGACCCCAAAAAATCTAAATTAGAAAGACAAATTAAAAGCCATATGCAGAGCAGGAAACAATGAGCTAAGGCATTCAGCCTACAAACACTCATAAATGCCAAAATAAAACGAACAAAGGCGGAGGAGCGTCAACCCCAAAAAGGTAACTAAAAAGCCAAATGTTAGTGGTTAGTGATTTTTTCTACTGACATAAAACTTTTTGTTCTAAGCCAGTTGCTGCCACTGCCACATTACTCAGCTCTGAGTAAGCACTTGGTCGCTCGACCAAGAATCATGTGCCCTATCTCGGACACACGATTTGCTGCCACTAGCTACTGTACATATTACTCAGCCCTGAGTAAGCCACTATTGGTCGCTCGACCAATGAACGATGAACCCAAACTTGATGCCATGATGAGCTGCTGCTGCTGTCACGTTTTCATCTGGAGCCAGTTGCTGCTACTACACATATTACTCAGCCCTGAGTAAGCCACTACTGGTCGCTCGACCAAGAACATTGAACCCAAACTGGGAGCCATGATTAGCTGTTGCTGCTGTCACGTTTTAACCTTGAGCCAGTTGCTGCTACTACACATATTACTCAGCCCTGAGTAAGCCACTAATGGTCGCTCGACCACAGAACAATGAACCCAAACTGGGAGCCATGATTAGCTGTTGCTGCTGCCACGTTTTCACCTTGAGCCAGTTGCTGCTACTGTGCATATGACTCAGCCCTGAGTAAGCACCATTGGTCACCCAAACAGAGAACCATTTGTCCTACGTTGACTAGCTGCTGCAACAAATAAAAAAAAAAAAAAAAAAAAAAAAAAAAAAAAAAAAGAACATTGGACTTCTAGCCTTTAGCTAGTTGCTGCTAATGCTAATATTCCTAAAATACAGCTATGAGTTAAGCACAACTGATCCTAGTTGCATTATCCCTATCTCATACACACTATTCACTACACTGCCTAAGCCGTTAATTGCTGCACAAGTAAGCATAACATTGAATTGAAAACAATGCATTCTTAACTTGACGGCTGATTTAGAACTGATTGTCCTTGAATAGTTGCTGTCAATATAAATAGTGCACGTTGGACTGGACGCACAACCAGATTGGACCTATCTTGAAAACAATTTGTTCCTAATACCTTTTAGCAATGGGCTACTACACACAAATAAACATAATTTGGTACTTCTACCAAAGCAGCCTTAACAAGAGGTTGACATAAAAAAAAAAAAAAAAAAAAATCCTTCTTTATATGTGCTATTTGCTGCTATTATACAAATTACACAGCTATCAGTCTGGATTGGACATATAAACCAAAATTTGCCCTATCTTGAACAAAATTTGCTTCTACTGCCTTTAAACAATTGACCACTGCCCATAAGTATAGCCGTAGATTACGAACCAGGCAAATTGAAAACTGGAAAGCTGATTGAAAGCCAACTGTTCTGAGCTAGTTGTTGTTACTGCACCTATTACCCTGAACTCCGAGTAAGCCCTGTAAACTGCCCTTCCCGATAATTATGTCATATATCTTAGAAAGATGATTTCCTGCTTTTGAATAAATTTTCTGTTGCCCTCAAATCAGTATAACCTTGAACTTCTACGCTGATAGACACTGCACAGTGTTAACTGCTGACTCCTCAGCCGAAATATTATGAAGGAGACTTATAAAAATCATGTCATATCACAAGGCACCCTATAATTAGAATTCAGCCAAAACCAACTCTCTAATGCCACACAAAAATAAGTCACAGGGAAATAACGCACACTTAGCAAATTACTTGTATTCTCAATAAAATGCGCCTATGTAAACCTATATCAAAGCTAAATGTGATAGGGTAAACATATGGCTGCGTGCGGACCAAAGTGAATATGCAACAGGAAGTTTAAAAAAAAGAATGTTTGCATTTTAAGACACGTTTTGGTTGTTCCATTAAATACTAAGGAAAGGCTGCTGAAGTTGCAGCACTAACCCAAAACGATACTAGAAAAGTATCAAGCTAAACCACTTGATTTTGCAAAGTTTCAGAATAGTTCTAGATTCTAAACGATGGAAAAACCATTCTCTAGTAAAAATACTGATAATTGATATAGGCACATGTTAGGACACACTCCGTTGGAAAAATAATGCTTCCTACTCACAGAAAGCATCTAACCCTGCAAACGTACCTCTTTATAAAATTTTGAATTTCAAAATTTTTGACAATAAGTAACCTAGATTGAGCGAGCGCCTAGCAATTGAATACACCGAAACACCAACTAGGGTTAGTTACTGTAAGAGCAAAGCATTGAGAGAGGTAAATCATACAGCAAAGTAACTCAAATACTATAAAAACACAGTTCATGACCAGCCTTCGAATAAAAGGGGGGTTTATCCATTGAGCTCCCATGTAAGCTTATACCTATGGCCGCTAATTTACATTTGTAAGTTCCTGCGAAGCAAGAACTGTTGTCAATTGAAACTTGCTTCCCTCGCCACCTCTAAGCCTTATTGTAGCCCTCAAGCCCACCGAGAAGGGGCACTGATTTACTTATAAAAAGAGCGGGGTCTGATCCATTTACTACTGCATGCAAAAGCTTCGCTAATATAACGCAAACAACAGATCGACAACTGTTTCCGGTAATTCCCTGCCGCCGGCCACAGACCGACCCATCGCAGAAGATCAACACTATTCACAGCCATTTATTTGACAAAGTTGATAGAGAACCCACACCCCCCCCCCCCTGCAAAATTGTAATCTAACTTGTCTCAATACGCAAAAGGCCTTTGTCTCAACACAGGAAGTATAAAAATTACACCAGCGGTAATCTCTTGGCAAGTGCTGTCGAATGAATGATCTCACCCACGAGGTAGCGCCAACCCCCTCCAGAACTAGTTCCAGTCCCCGCATATCACAGAGGGTACAAATAAGCGAGGAAAGATATTTGACCCTTCCTTCTAGAAACCAAGCCTGCGTTTGCAAAACTCGAAGTGAACAATACTGAACAATAAACCTAGCTTTTAATAATGAACGTTGCAATATGTGACCCCTTGCACGACCCTGTCCATAAAAAACCTGAAAATCGAGGCAAGGTTCTTCGAGGTGACAAAAATGTCTGTTATATTTATATTATTTGTATAAACCCAGCACCAGCAGAAATCTTAAAAGGTTAAGCACGAGATGCACATGCGTACAAGTTATTTACTGAACCTGAGGGATGCGAGCGACCGAAGAAAATGTTTAAATTACGATAGGTTATGCTTGCACAGGAGGAAGGTCAAAATGATGATCCATAAGTATGCAGCAACGTTTGGAATGTATGAACATAAACAACAGCCACGCATGCCGTACCACCAGGTTTGTCCATAGTGGAACCCATATCGTTAAGTTTAAAAGAAATAACACCACTAATTCCTTGCATGCAAGTTACACGGGAACTCACCTGAAACACCAAAGCCAAGCTCCTTGCTGTACAGGACTGATAACTTGACATATAAATTGAAGCTAAACCTCTGTCCTTAGCTTAAGACCTTCACTTCAAATTTGAAGAAGGCTTCCCTTCAAACGAAATCAATAAGAATAACGCTGATGTTCCTGATGTTGAGCCAAAATTTAGCAATAGCTTAGCTACCAGTTGACTCAACATAAACAAAATCTTGAATTTTAGCAATGGAGAAAAACCGTATACATAAGAATCAACCTCTGATCATGATAGATGGAATGAAGCAAGCTTATATTGCTTACTTGCTGATAAGTAGTAATTTTTAATTTATCCCCTAACATTAAATTAACAGAGTCTGGAGAGAAAATGGCAATTGTCAGAATAACAGAGTTGTGATACTTAATAATTTCAAAGTGTAACTGCAAAAACGGCAACGTTGGCTAAGAACTGTAACGTGTTTAGGGCCAACCCAGTAAACAGTTAAATAATAAGACTAATGACTGCTCAAAGTAGGAGTAAAATGAACATACCTTGTTGAGGAAAGACGAAAAGTCATAGGTAAACAGAGTTTACAACTGTCGGCACGTAAAAAATTAAGAAAGACCTCACCATCATCCAATGTTGATTGAGCGAATTGGTGGACGAAACCACGTGAAAGACATAGTAGGCCTGCAGCAATCTTTCGGAATTCCCGCGACAGCCCCAGTGTTTAGCAACGTTCACAGCGAAACAAATTATCTTGATTAACAGCACTTAATTCTGCGTTTCAAGCGAAAGTAACCACAGAAGTTCGAAATAGACTTAAGTAGAAATCTATTACTGATTAACGAAAAACTACCAACCAATCTTAGAACTCTGATCCTAGAAAATATTTTAACCTACGAGCAACGCTTGCAAAACTTGAATGACTAGAATCCTAGACATTAACCCTAGTTATACGCAAACCGTTATCCTAGACAACAACAGCGATGTCACATATGTAAATACAGTCATGCGAATTACCCAACAAGCAATTAGCCTAAGACCATGCAAATAGCTGCAATCGATCACGATCAACAGAATAGCAAACAGAATATCCAATTTCCAATAATGCCAATGTGCTAAAACCATACAGATTGCGACTATCAATCACCCAAAGAAATCAAGGATACAAATAACGCCGACGCCCGGGCTAGTTTTAACCCCACTAAAATACTTGATTTTACTGGCATTAAGTTCTCTATTAGGGTCGGGTTCTTCAAGTAAAGAGTACCCAATATAACATGGCTTCCCTTCAATTTTCAAGGATTTCCATTTCCCTTCCATTTTTCCTGTGATTTGTTCTATTTTTAACTGTTACACAATGTTTTTTAATTTCATATTGATTTAGTAATAACTGAAATGTAATACTTCAGATGGAATGCTTATTTCAAAGAGGCCCCTACCAAAATATCAAAAATGCGCATGAATTAGAAAAGCTAAAAAAATTGGAATCCTAAAATAAAATATTGCCATTCGTACTCTTAGTAAAAACTGTATCAGATGATATATCTAATGTCAGTGGCGTAGATAGAAAACTGGTTAAGCAGGGCAAGGATGACATTTGTCCAACAAACGTTTTCCCCTTAGATCTCTAATGAACAGACCTCTGACACAGAGGTGAACATTCAAAAACTGCTTATAATTTTTAGGTATTCGTAAGTCTGACAATTTCAAATCGATTTGAGCAACACTCATAATTTGTGTGTGATTTGACCTGAATGCAAAGTTCAAGCACAATTTGAAATATTATTATCATACACACACACCTTCTAAACTTTTGCCGATACGATTAGAAATTTTCCGACAAACTAGCTATTTAGATCTGCAGGGGGGGTTTCTGTCCCTCCTGAGCCCCCCTTATCTATTCATCACGAAACCCTACCTTTTTATATAATCTTGATAACTGGTAAAATACTGTACAAAAAACCCAAGCAACGAATCCAACCCCTAAATTGTATCTTTGAGTATATTTTCGGAAGGTGACAATACGAAATAGCCAAAATGATACATGCCGAAAGTTTATAAAACATGTAAAGATAACTCAAAAATAAACATTTTTTTAAAGTTTACTAATGAAGAATTGATCGAAACGTATAAAGATAGGGTTTATTTTTGATTTTTTTCGTTGGGAAGTTGCTAATTCGGACGTTTCTGTTAGACTATCATTCCATGAGATGCGCCACGGGATGAAAAGGTTTTTGCCAAGTGGCTATTACTTTCAAAGGGCACTCTCTGGTGGCTCTCAGATCAGCTTTGATTTTTAGAGTTTTGTAGTGCACAAGGCAAAATCTGAGAATTTCTTCTAAGTAAGTCACTCAGGCCACCATGTATGACCCACGCAGAACATTTTTAGCGGGAGCAAAACCCCTTTTGAAAGACTATGCAGGAAAGCATATGTATACTTTTGGAATTGTTTGGGGGGGCAGCAGACACCCTTGCCCCCCCCCCCCGCTGTGTACGGCCATGTGTATGACCCATCTACATCTACAACTAACTTATTAATCAGTAAAGCCCATACTGGGCATCACACTGATGACGTTCAGATCACTAAACTTGCAAACAAGTTTAAACGTAATACTGAAACTGAAAAATGAAACAGGAAATGTTAATAAGATTTACTCTGATCTATAGAGTGGTAAATGAAAGACCTGAAAATTGTTTGCAGGTTGACCCGAGCTTAATTCGAACCTAGGACCATTGACACGGCACGTCATTGCTCTGCCAACTGGACACATCCCTAATAGGGGACTTCGGAGACTTTGAAACTCTCCAAATCCTTTTTTCCCGTTTTGGGACATTTTTACAGATTCAGAAGACGAATATGTACCAAAAATGCACCCTAAATCAAATGTCCGAGGTTGGTTCCAAAAAATTGATTATGGGGCCCAGGCTCTTACATTATGGACGAACGAGTACAATAGATTACCTCGTTTGTGTTTGACGTCAGAATTGGCAGTTATCATAACCAGGGAGTCGAACGAGGTTTCATGCACGACTAAATATTCGAAAACAATCGTTTGGTTACGTTGCTCTCTGATTGGCTGGACTTTGTGGATTTCTTGTGGAAATAATCCATCCAGAGAAGTAGTTGCACGTAGCTTTCGTCTTGGGGGTAGTCAAGTTTGGGTCTTTTTGCAGTGAGGTGTTTCCAGCAAGGTTTGTCTGGAGAGAAGATTTGGAAACGTTGCTGGACTACGTAAATTCACCTCAGCCAAGATTTTCCCTGGAGAACTAACAGGTGAATAAACTATAAATATTTTAACACATTAAAAGCTGTTTAGATGATAAAAGCCACTTTATCGCTAGCTTGTTTTTTAAATGTTGCTTAGTTTTGTTTTTCTTGTTTATCAAAAGATTTCTTGTTTACTTATAGAGTATAATGATTGGGTAAATATCTGGGGCCTATGCTAGAATCTTCTTTAATTCTGTTGGACAGATACAGGTATACAGCGAGAGAAGTTAGTTACTCGAAAACTTGGAGTAATCGCAACATTCATGGGCACCGCCTCTTTTACTAGAAATAATATATCTCATTAACTTGAATATTGCTTGCTATAAAGCCTAAAAACCCCCCTCAGCCAACTTTCTATAAGTAAACAATTAACGTTATATCAACTTCAATCAAAAACTATTGGGAAGGTAGGAAAACGTTGCACATTGTAGTTAAACGGAAGAAGGATCGTATTCTTCAGAAGGATCTTATATTTGAGGAGACAATTTGGGTAGACGGAAGAGAGATTTTAGCAAAATAAACATCTTGATGTTTTGATGAGAAATTATTTATAACTATTATTTACATAGTTTAGTTTCTCGAAGAGAGGTCAAAATCAAGATCTGCGAGACTATACTGTCATCTAGTTAGCTTCGGAAACTTCGGACAGTTTCACACACACGTTCCACTGTTTAGTTTGGCTTTTCAAAGTTTCTTGAAACCTTTGGGGACACATTGTACTTCAGTGGGCACACCTTTTTCTTACAACTTTGAAATTTAATTGAATTTCAGTCTAAATATACAAATTGTAAAGCGTTTCTTTGAAGGGCTGCAAGCTCGATAAATTCTTTGCACAATAGTTTTAAAGTTATGGGTTTAGCAATGTTTTGAGCATTGAATGAAGACAATGAGCACATAACTGCACGGAAAGTTGAGGATTGGGATCATAAGTCCAGATTGATTCGATGTATTTGAAACAACAAACAAATAGTCAACCGCCATTCAATTTCATTTCATTTTCTAAAGAGATTTCGGTGATCTTTCGGTTTCGTGACTTCGTGGTTTACAAATAGCCGAGAGAAAATTTTCAAACATTAGATATAATATATCAATTGGTAGAAGAGAAACAAGAAACAACTCATTCATCTCGGCAGGCATGTTTCGTGATTGCTACGGTTTGCCAGTATATATTGAGCACTTTTTTGAAATCGTAATACAGGCTTTGGATATGATATAGATTTTCTGATCTGCAGTGATGTAATTGCAATTTCAGTTGTTATCACTGCAGTTTGAAGCAAGTGGTAAATCTCTCGCTCTTGATCCAGCTTTGTATATTTAGCATTGCTATTACTGTATACGTATCAAATTAAAAGCAGTAGCATGCAATCGGCAGCCACTGGACAATATCTACTATGTGACACTGGAAAAAACTGACTGTGATCAGACAAAACAATAAAAAGGAATGCATACTCAAATGCTCAGAAATAAGCCGTCCGAGTAGATCGCCAACATTCACTTATTGACAAATGGCAATCATACATTCTGCAATGATTAAAATTGTTCTAGTTATGCAAATCTTATTTTTATTTTATCAGGATTGGCCTCTACTGGTCTAAATAAGCAATTGATAGTTGACAAAACAATTCTCCATTCCAGGTTGGTTTGTTTCACTACAGTTATGCTCCATTGGTTGCCATTTGGGACTTGAATCTTTTGATGCAAACGTGTTTTTTCTTTGATTTATTTGGTTGCATCAAAATGCAATACTAATTACAAAGAGTCATTGCTCCAAACTTGACTCAAGAGATTGGTAACATGTTCTAAACTGTAGTGAAAACAGACCAACCTGCAACAGAGAATAGAATTTCTTGCAAAGCTATTTGCGTTAGTATATACGTATATAGGCTAAGTCTATTCTGCTAATAAGACTAGGCAATTTTTGTGAAATAATGGCAATTTTACTGTTAACCTCAGTTCTTGATATAGAATAATTCCCCATCAACCAGGCTGAAATCAGAGCCAAGTGACTTTATAAAAAAATCCTGTATTGATGGAACTACTATGAAGGATATGTTGTATGTGGAATTATTATCAATAATTCTACATCTGTGTAATGATCAATTATTAATATGTGGAATCGTAGCTAATTGGGAAAGAAGACGGAGCATTGATGCGATCTAAATTCCAAACCACCTCTTCATGCACGTTTTCCAGAACATGGGAGGGTGGGTGGCCTGAAGTCGGTTGACCTTTCTCTAGCTGCAGTGGTTGACCAAGTAAAGATAGACGTGAAAAGTATCATGAATCAAGAATACATTGCTTATTTGTTATGGGTTCCTTAAAGCCCTTGCCCCCCAATGGTAACTACCCTGGTTATCCCACCCTCTCAACGATCTTGAATTATGATAGCCCCTCGCTTTTTCTTAAAATGTTACTCAAAATATCAGACTAGCTACTGGCCCTATCCTACAATCCCTTTATTTACGTGTCCTAGGCAGGAGGGAACTAGTATAGCACTAGCATGAATCATAGCCTTCGTCGAACTCTTTATTGCAGAAAAACTCCCACAATCCAGGGCTTGATGCATACAAACTATTGCTTATCGAAAAAGGTGTATTGCGTGACCTATGCACCCTGACATTGCTACTCTTGATTTAGGCGGTGTCGAAGGCCAAAGTCATAACCCCAATACGACAGGTCAATTATCTCCTCACTCACTTCACTCTCAGCTTCTTATCATAAATAAACTTATTTTCTATAAGCTGAAATAATAATACGAGAGCCTAATTAACTAAGTTTATAAAATTCTAATAGATAAATTCAAAAATAAACCATGCTTGTCTTAAACGTTTTTCCTGTGAAAAACGTTTAAGACAAGCATGGTTTATTTTTGAATTTATCTATTTCTATAAGCTGGATGTAAAAAAAATAATTTCACCAATGGTAGACTAACCAAATAGAGCAATATGAATGAACTAAGGCCTATTTCAATTTCTGAAAATGTAGTGAAATTTTGTGAACGTGTAGTCTAGTTTCTCCCACGAATCCCACGTTGTCGTAACAAGCGGAAATGACAACACCCACTTTCTGTTATGGGACATTTTCAGACTCTCCCCAGACCCTAACGTTGCGCAATTCCTTTGAAAGACCGAGTCACGTGACCCTTGCTCGATCTTCCATCTTTGCCGTCTGTGCATGCTTAGGTAGTGGTGATGGTATCCCACGACGACTTACATTTCATCGAATGCCAACTCATCAATGTTTTTTAGATAACAATACATTTTTTTGAAAAAACAAAATCATCATGTCGCTGTGTCTCAAAGTGTGTAGGTGAGTACCGGTCGTGTATTTTTCTGCTTGTTGAATTTTCATTTTTAGGCCTTCCTTCGTTTCGTAATTCGCTTGGTGACCTTTTGCTTAGGCCATAATTATTGTAAATCTGTTTGGTTTTCCTTCTACTTGGTCTGACGATTGAAGGTTATGAAGTTTGGTTTCGATAAAAGAGATATTGTTTATGGTTCGTGCTGATCAAACAAAACCAACAATCGAGCAGTAACTCTCTCTCTCGGGCATCAGGAAAGGATCAAGAAGGTATAGCTTGGGCAAGGCAGGGGGCGGCCACTACACAAGAGTAATCCGTCTTTGTTTCAAAATATGTCACGACAGCACACGTCACGTACGGACGTATCCTGGCCAAACTTTTTTTCTAGCGTAGGCTCTTTTAACGTATATATACTGCCTTATACTTTGATAATAACTAGCCATCAAAAACAAGTTGATAAAACTATCTAGCTATTACATTTATTCTTTTTTAGGGAGCTGCTTTAGAATTGCCTTTTTGTAAAAGATAAAAATCTTACAGCAACATCTTATAGACTTGAGTCCATTTCAAAATAATGTCATACCCCTAATTGCTATTCATTTAAATTTACTCATGACATAAATTCCTAAAACATTGAATGACAAATATAATCAATATCAGACTTGATTAGAGAGTAGCTCTGATTTATATACCTGTGCCCATACATGTTAGTTTTTATAAGTTTATGATCAAGAGATCCAACAACGTGCCCTCCTGGTTCACCATAATGGCTGTGTAGCAACTTTTAAATTTGGGCATACAATGTAGGGTTCATGTACGGTACATGTCAGTTTTTATACATAAATCTGGTATACTTAAAACTCCGAATGGGGAGAAAAATTGTAAACACAAGGAAACAAATATAAACGGAAGCTTTGCCTTCCTTCAGTAATTATTATTTGATGCTATTTTTCTGATCTTCATTTCATGTTTAATTTATGTAATGATAGACTGACCTTAAATTCTCTGTTAAGCCACTCCCTAAATTTCAATCAAGCAAAACTATATCATGACGGGGAGGGTTGATCTTGATCAGGTTGAGATCAGAAAATATAAACTCAAATATTAATGCTAATAACTTTTTGTATAATTCATACAATTCATTTTCTTAATTCGTACCACCACTTCCCTTATAAGCCCCCCTTAAAAGTATTGGATTTCAATAAGCCTCCCAGGGGGCTTGACAGAGAATTATAATTAAACTGCATCTAATGTTGGGTTAAGGTTACCATCCTGATGCACCAGAATTAATCAAGTTTCCAGGAGGGTGTAGATTTGTGTCTTACTAATAGATAAAATTGTCTACTTTACTTTCAGATCCTCATTCAAGAACTTTCTAAGTTCGAACATCTACAGGAGGAATATGGCTTCTCTACCAAGCGGGATCACAATGATAAAAGGGGACTTCAAAGCCCTGTCACCCCGCGCACAAGAATTCGTGGCTGAGAAAGCTGCTCTCTGCAAGCCTGATAGCATTCACATTTGTGATGGCTCAGATGAAGAAAAACGTAAACTTATATCAAATATGGAGCTCGCTGGAATGCTCACTAAACTACCAAAGTACGAAAACTGGTAAGAAGTCGTTTGGATTACTTTTCCTTTGTAAAGTTGGCTTTTCTTTTCACTTTTTGGTTTTCCTGTCTGAAGACTTATGATTAATTGATGTGTGACATGGATGACAGTACAGCTGACCCAAGATTACATCATATTTCCATCATGTTGATCACAACAGATATTAAAATGGAAGCATGAGGATAGCATGACCCAATACAACTTTTTTTTATGAGAATGCTTGGAATTTTACTGAGCATTGACTGGGTTGTTTCTTCTTAAAGTTCATTTTTGATCTTCAGTGATTTACAGCCCCAATATTCTTCGAAAATTAAAAATTTAAGAAAAAAGGTGTATTTCAATTATAATGGTTATTTCAATTATAATAATGTGTAAACATTCAAGTTCAAAGCAAACCAGAGCATAAGACATACAACAGGTTTCATAAGCATGTGACTGTGATACAGTTGGCATTAGCAAAGAAAATGAAAAGTGAGATGTATAGAAAGCATTTGAAGACTTGAACTTTTCAATTTGATCTTTTCCCAACACATCAGAAAGAATTAACAAACTCTTAGCTTGATGATGGAAGACAAATCGCTTTCAAATCTCTTGTTGTATTAAATATTACCTATAACTCCTTTGACTATAACTTTGCCTAATATGCTTTTGTGATTCAACCCAGCAAAATAGGAGTACAAAAGATTTTAAAACTCTTTCAATGTCAATGCTCATGTATTACTTTTCTTTCAACACATGAAAAAATAATCTGTTTATCAAATTAGGAGATACTTATTGAGAATTTGAGAGAAGAGTTAAAGTTATATTTGAAAAGGGGGCTGTTAGTGCCTAGAGGGGGCCAAGTATTATATATACACCCTAAAAATGTGTCCTTAACCACTTAGTTTTATTGGTAATCATCTTAATTCCAAGTATTGACCCTTTACAATAGGTAAGAGTTAGAAGGTTCTTAAAACATAACCAAGGGGTTTCGGGTTTAAGTTCTTACACCTGAATCAATGTTAAAGTATAGAAAGTTTTCACACAATTGAAATCTAATTTAGCAGATCAGGGTCTCTTTTAAGGGTATTTGGTGTTGAAACCCAAGTATAGACTAAACCTTGCATCATTCTGATAATTTGTTGATTTCTTTAGCTACCTTGCCAGAACTAACCCGGCCGATGTCGCTCGTGTAGAATCAAAGACGGTGATCTGCACCGAAACCAAGAGGGAAAGCATTCCCATTGCCAAGGATGGTGTTGTAGGAACACTTGGCCACTGGATGGACATTGATGAAATGGACACCAAACTCAAAGTTCTGTTTGATGGCTGCATGAGAGGCAAGCGTAAATTTTGTTTTGATTCAATTGGTAGACTGAGGGCCAAATAACAATAATATTTTGTAACCTTTGATGAAAAATCTCTAAAAAATCTTTAGAAATCCCTAAGAATCTTTAAGAAATCCCCAAAGATTCCCCCAAAAATTCTTGAGAAATCTAATAAATTCCTGTACAGTTTTTTCTAAACAAAGTTTTAGAGCAAAACTTAAATATGTTCTCATGATACCGTCAAACCAGGTGGCTTTGTAGAGTGAGGTAAATGATACCCAGATATAGCATAAACAACTTTCTAAATATCAAATTAAAGGAAAGACTTACCACTTTTGCCAACACTTCGTGAGTTTCTCTTAAAATAATCCTCCGCAATTACATCACCTTGTTACTTAGTCCTGTGAAAATAATGTCAACACTCAAATCCTTTCATTTCATTATCTTTCTGACTTACTACTCTGAGGAGTGTCAAATGCATAGCTTCTGTAGTTATAATGTTTCACTTGTTTCCGATTTTTATCACCATCCTCTAGCTCTGCACCAACAATCCATAAGTTTTAAGGTCTGATATACTAATCAATTTAATTTTAGGAAGGACAATGTATCTGATTCCATTCAGCATGGGTCCTGTCGGTTCTCCTCTCTCCAAAATTGGAATTGAGCTCACAGATTCACCTTACGTCGTGTGCAGCATGTCGGTCATGACCCGAATGGGACAGAGTGTGCTGGACTGTTTGGGGAACGATCCATTTGTTCGATGCACCCATTCAGTTGGAAAACCTTTGCCGTCAGAACCTGACCCATACAATTGGCCCTGCAACCCTGAGAAGACCATCATCACACATTTTCCAAAGAGGAAGGAGATTATTTCGTTTGGTAGTGGTTATGGTGGAAATTCATTGCTTGGAAAGAAATGCTTTGCTCTGCGTATTGCCTCAACTTTGGCTAGAGATGAAGGCTGGTTATCAGAACATATGTTGGTAAGATCATTGCTTGCGTAATTGATAAATGTTAGATATTTGTCTGATATTTGTTACATTTGTCAAGTTTTGTTTCTCGTGAAAATCTGAATTTAGATACAATTATTGGGGTGAGTGGCTAAAATAGTTCCTTGTGCAGCTGAAGTTAAGCATGGTCATATGAGATAAACTTAAAGACTAATCAAAACTCTCTCCTAATCTGCCTCATATTCCTTTCATAGATTCTCGGAATTACAAATCCCAAAGGTGAAAAGAAGTACATATCGGCAGCCTTCCCAAGCGCATGTGGCAAGACTAACCTGGCAATGATGACCCCGACCATCCCTGGATGGAAGGTTGAGTGCATTGGTGATGACATCGCTTGGATGAAGTTTGATGATGAAGGAAACCTGAGGGCCATCAACCCTGAAGCTGGCTTTTTCGGAGTTGCCCCTGGAACCTCGAATGATACTAACCCCATTGCCATGGAATCACTGAAGAAGGATACTATCTTTACTAATGTTGGAGCGACTGATGATGGAGGCTTTTTCTGGGAAGGTGTGTTGCTCTTTTATCATACCTGAATGTTACTTGCATTACTGTAAAATTAAACAGGTAGAACCGATGGGAAGCCAGTTGAAATGGGTAGGAAACAAGTATGATGACATAAAGTGAAGATTCATGCATTAGGAAGAGAACAGATCACTTCCTTCTAGTGTGATATCTGTAACCAGGACTGCCTGTTTCCTACTCATTTCTACTTGCTTCATGATTTAGAAACTAGGGTACTTGATAATTTGTAGGCCTAGAATTGCATAGAATTTCTCATTGATTATTCTCTTATATTATTCTCCTTCTTTTGCTAACATTTAACATAGTCATATCATTTAAGACACCTGCATTGAAGACCTGCATTAACAAATTTTTCTGTTATGCTAGTTTCTTTTGATTGTGTTCATAGGTTTTTAGATAAAGCTCTGTACCTAATGCCTTCAAAAGCTACTAAATCTGGAAGCATGTATTCTTCTCAAGATTAGAAATCTTTTCAAAGCATTGCTAAAAGCACTCTTTAGTTTGAAAGGGTTCCAGCCTCCAAGCATATCTTAGAAAGACTGTATCTGAATTTATAATTACTGAAAAGTATTTGTTTTCATTTCAAGGTCTTGAGAAAGATGTTGACCTGAGCAAAGTCGAAGTTACATCATGGTTGAAAGAAAGGAACTGGAGACCAGGTGGCTCAACCAAGGCAGCCCACCCAAACTCCAGATTCTGTGCACCAGCCAAGAACTGTCCCATCATGGATGACGATTGGGAGAGCCCTAAGGGTGTGCCAATCTCTGCCATTATCTTTGGTGGAAGGCGTCCAGAAGGTGTCCCACTTGTATATGAGGCTTTAGACTGGAATCACGGGGTGTTTGTTGCATCTTCCATGTGTTCTGAGGCCACTGCCGCAGCCGAGCACAAAAGTCGGACTGTGATGCGTGACCCATTTGCAATGAGACCTTTCTTCGGCTATAATGCTGGTCATTATATCCAGCATTGGCTGAACATTGGCAAAAGGCCTGGTGCCAAGCTGCCAAAGATTTATCACGTCAACTGGTTTAGGAAGAATGATAAGGGAAAATTCATGTGGCCTGGTAAGTACTATTGATTTTCAACCAGAATTAAAGAAATGATTAGTTGGAATGAAAAATTTACTTGAGCAGGATTCCAAACAATTACCACTCAATTCGAGCATTGCTCTACTATTGCTCTACTAACTGTGCTATTTAGGGCGTTGACTTAATCTTCCAGCCCGTGTCACATCAATCTCACAGATTGCACCACTACTGACCAAAGATACAAATGACCCAATCGGGGTTCTTTAACGATCAGACCTGCCAATCAATACAAATAAACCTATCCTGGCTCTATAACAATCGGGCCTGCTGAAGGGCAAAAATTCTTCTGCAACAGGAGGATCATCACAGCCCCACTGGGGTCTAAAAGTAAACTTGCAAAGAAGCAGAATTCGGAAAATCAATCGGGATGATTTGTGAAAATGAAAAATTGACCTGATTAGAATTAGAAAATTTGAAGAGAGAATATTAGGAGTGATTCAAACGACAATTCCTCAAATCAATACAAAATCTTCTTTGCCTGCAAAAAGTTTTTCGGAGCAGATTCTTTTTAGCTTAAAAGTTCTGATTGGCCAATGTCGATCCACATCTGGGAATCATTAGTTGTCAGGTTCTGTTTTCTTTCTTTCTCCGACGCTCTACTGTGAGGACCAAATGACTGAAAGTTTTAATAGTTATCATGTTTTGCTATGTTTCCGAATTTCCTCGCCATCCTTTTCTCAACTACCGTAACTTTGATTTTTAGGATTTGGAGAGAACTCGCGCGTACTGGAATGGATCTTCGACAGAACCGGAGGAGCTGACAACGCAATGCCTTCACCTGTAGGCCACGTCCCAAAACCCAACACAATAAACACTGACGGTCTGGGTAAACTAGACATGGACGGACTTATGTCCATCCCTAAAAAATACTGGCTGGAAGAACTCGAATCTCTGAAGAAATACTTCCAGAACCAATTCAACGACGACCTCCCAGCTGAGATGTGGAATCAGTACAACGCTCTAAAAGAACGCATTTCGAACATCGAAGAATAGGCGGAGACGTTTTAGATACTGACATTCTGCTGTGCTTGTATAGAGACTGTCTACTCATTCAACTAGGTTTGTTTACGTTGAATATAATTATGAATTTTGATACCCACTGCATTTTAATTGGGCAATGCTAGATGAATAACAACAAATTACGCAATTGGAACATTTGGTTGTGTTGCTTGGGTTTGTTTTCTGTCAGACGCTATTCGCGGAGCTGAATTTTGGTGCGATGAAGTATTGTTCGTAAGAAATCGTTCCGAATAGTCTGAATATTTCTAGAATTGTTTTGAATCGTTACCTAATCCTAGGCCATCGTTATTGAATCGTAACCAAATAATAAATGATCATGTCTCTCCTCTGGAGATCCCAAAGAGGATCATCCAATCATCCAGAGTACATGCTTGAATTAATTTCAGTTCTTAAAGATCATTTCTAGATGATTCTTGGCTCTGAAAAGTTTCCTCACACAATGTTCCCTATCTGTGCCATAAATCCTCGAAATAAAACTATAGACTTTGTACCTCCCTTTAGGGATGTAAATTTTTGTTTAGAAGTTTTGAGTGTTTGTTCGTATAGAGTGCTTGTACAAAAATTAGAATCCGGAAAATATTTCAACTATCCCAAGGACGATATACACAGTTTTCTGAGAATTAACAGGTATTAAAGAAATCATTTTTTACGAAATTAGAAAAGTGATTCTACCATCTTGGATCAAAAATCTGTCGCCTGAACACCCCTTTATACATTGCGTTTTCTTATTATTGGCAAAGGATTGTGGGATGATATTTCCCAGATTCCATTGCGCTGGGGAAAATTTGAAGTCATCTGAGTTGGTAGAATTAAATTGGAAGTGGTCAGTAGAAAATTTGCTCATCAATGTACCCCTTTCCTAAATCCAATACAGTAATAACCTGCAACTAAGGACCTAAAAATTTGAGAACCACTTAGCCTAAAATGTTTAGATTTTGACCGTTCTTTAAGGGAAACAATTAAAAAATTAAGATTTTATGGTTGTTAAATTGTACAACAATAATAATGTTAGTTATTTAAGGTGTGTCCAAAGACCTATAAACAACCATTAATCATCAGCATTACTGCTGTTAACTACAATTTATTTAAAAACCTGTTAGGCTAACTCCTCAAAAAGTAGGTTCTTAGTTGCGGGTTTTTACTATACGCATCCCAGGCCATATTTTCCGGATTCTTCATAGAAATCTTGCTCTGATAAGATTGTAACTTATTTACAATGATATTACTTGAAACGCATTTCATGTGAAATTCACTTTGAATTTGATGATGTGGAAATGATATAATTGATTTTAGTTACAATATAAACCATTTAAATGAAATTAAACGCAGTAGTTTCTTATTTATTGGAAATTCTATGGAAGTGACCTCTACGAGTATCGTTTTTGTGTTGTTTTTCTGTCGTTGTTTGATAATACACGGTTCTAGGCGTATTCACGTAGACTTGATCCAAGTGTGGTTTGTGTTAGCCGTAAGAAAACAACGAAAGAAGTATTCTGATGGCCTGTTTATAAGGGTAAAACTACTTCACCTGCCCAACTTTGGTAGGCACATCACTTTAGGAGCAGGGATACTTTCTACATAAGAGAGCACTTAGACTACGTAGGTTGGCAGGTGTACATTGTAATTTAGGTTGAAAAAGGGGGCAAATTATGCATGAAAGAGTGGTTTTCCCATTAGAAATATTCAGATCTGAATATTAATCAAAAGTAAAAATGATATTAGACAACATAGGTGAAATTGGAGCAATTTTTTCGATATCTTGGGGGAAAAGGCTCCCAGTTCCTCATTTCTATGCTAGCTTTCTATTGATAAGATACACTTTTTAACTTGTATGTAAAATCCCCTTTATTAGCAAGAACCAGTTTCTTGAACTTTTTACAGAAAAAATATTTGGTGGCTAAAATTGAATTAGACCAAAAAATGTTCCTTGAAGGTGAACCACCAACCAACCACCGAATATTTGACGTGGAAACAGGTTTCAATTTATCTTCCTCTATCGGTTTTGAAAGAAGATATTACTTCTATGAATTACAACACTTCAACTGACAATATATCAAACCAGTTTGAATATTAACTTCCAGAAAGCGGACAAGTTTTTTGCCTCAACAAGTCTTAGCTCAATGACGTAAACGGAGTAAAGTTACAAGATGGAACTGATATGTTTGCAGAAGGTTGGAATTCCAGCTTTGGTCCCTGCTCATATATCGGATATTTCAGGCATATCTCTTTCTTGTGACGCATGGAAAGTAAGCTGAAAAGTAGTTATCAATCTTCGAAATAAAAGGGAGACCAAGGAAAAGGGAACAGGAAAAGGAGAAGTAGAGAGAAAAAATTAAAGCTACTTTTTCTCTATATATCTGTTGGCCTACAAGATGCATAGTGAGAAGAATTCTAGGACCAATTTGCAAAAATGAACCAGAAAACGAGACATTTTGAATGCAAAGGCAAACATCATATTATTAAGCAGTTTCGTTGGAATTTTTCCGTAGCAGTTTTTTCCGCACTTGACAGAAAATTTGATGTAATGTTAAAAACACAAAGGAGGCACAGCCCATGTAAGTGTTGCCTAGCCTCGTAAGAGAGTGAGGCCTCGTTAGATAGAGAGTGAGTAAAAATACAATTAATCTCTTCAAAAAAGACCGAGTTTCATAATTCCCTTATTTCGTGATACACGTATATATTCGATTCCCCGATGCTTCGTTCCACTTTTTAGTAAACTTCAAATATAAAGTGAAGATTACCCCCACCCCACCAACTACGTAAGCCTTTTTTCTATTCCTTTCAAAACGCCCTTCTCGTCACAAAGCATTCGGCTGGCAATAGCCATTTGATAACCAGTCCAACTGCATCGGGATTTAAGTTTTTCCAATGCAACGAAAAATAGAGCTGTATTGGAACACTAGATGTGTATAGCTGCACTTGGAAAGAAACGTTGCCACTCTGTACTCAGTTAAGAGAGAAGCTTTCAACAGTAAATTTTCGTGAGTATAACTTATTCGAATTTCAATGTTCTAATGAGAAATAACATCTCAGCTTTTCTTATCACCTATAATCAATCCATTATTACCATCATTTTACGACACACGTATTTCTTATATAAAAGTAAAAATATTGTTCATTGCTTTTAAGTTTTTTAAATCTTTAGATTGTAAGTTCTGAAAGTTTCTCATTTCATTGATGAAACTCTAACAATATCGAAGCTCTGAAGTTTTTAAATATAGAAGTCAAATTTTACACATCTCTGTATACAGCTATTCTCAAGGTTTCATTTTCGTTCTTTATCCTGACGTAGCAGATGTCGAGTGTCAAACGAAACACTTTAACAGTAATCAAAATGTTTTGTTATCATTATTTTCCTGATTTCATTCGCTATCCCAATAAACATTAGAGGTTCTTGGCAAATATGTTTCCATTGCTTGAGTTTCTTAAATGCTTAGCAATTTTAGATTCAGGGATTCTTACAACTGGTTTCTTACAAAAGAAATGCGCGAAGTTGAAGAAAAATACTCAATTAGGAGAATACTAAATCAAGATTTGGACATTGATCACATGATGTCTTTTGAAGATCAGTTGGCTTTAATTTCATTCTGCCTGTTTCTTATTTATGAAGTGACTTTTAATTAACCCTATCCTTCTCAATAGTGTGCTCTAGGCAAGGACTTTACGTTGGCGAGCTTATGTTTGTCAAATAGTTTTTGGGATAAAAAAAGTATTGTGACCAACACTTAACCTGGTGTTTCTTAAGAAGGTTGTTTGTTCTCGAAAACATTTAGGCTACAAATAAATATTCGTCTATCAGATTTACTGAAATATGATGTTATATACTTTTTCTGGCGTACCCGATATATGCAAAGATAAGTAAATCAATAATTCCTTTTTTAGAAGATGCGACAGTTAGTGCCCTATCAACTGGTCGCACTTCTCTTGATTTGCATCGGCCTGCATGGAAACAAGACTGCACCAGCTGCTAGATCCGGCTATCCCTCGATGGATCTGGTCGTCAGTGGTAAATAGATGATTGCTGGGTATTTACGAAAGCTGCATAGCGAGCATCAACAACGATAACTGTAAGATATGCACAGATTCGTGTGTACCAAACAATTCTAATCAAGAAGGAACCATCTGGTGATCTTCCGAATGAGAGCTTGCTAGAGTATTAACTAAGGCCTCGTCCACACTGCTCCATATTTTATTTGAAGACGAAAAACAGTGCTTGTTCAAACTGCTCCGTTTTCAAGCAAAACGCTGCGAATACAATAAAGTGTCCACACTGCTCCAGGCAAATACGGTGCTCATAATGCCATTTCCAGATAAATATTTCCATTTAAAGAATGCCGCCGTATTTGAAGCGTATTAGTGTGAACGCAAGGCCGAAACGAAAAGGTTTTGCTCCGTCTCCATTCAAATACGGAGCAGTGTGAACGGGGCCTAATATTATCAATGGACCCATGGAACATTTTTGAATAATTACACGTATTTCTTATAAGTAAGTGCTTTATAAGCAAAGAGTACACGACAAGGCAAAAAGTTAAGCTTTTAAAGTATGGTTCGAAGAATGCAAGGAATTTCTCTAAGCCTTCTGGCACATTACAATGATTACGCCATGATTCGATTTCTTACGCCATCATTCTACCAATCACGCCATTATTCCATTGCTCACGCCATCATTCGTTTGCTGACGTCAGATTTGATAGCCATGGGAAAGAACACCTAGTTTCCCACACTTTCAAGTATTCCTTGGGTAATCGATAATATATAATCATTTTCTGAATAATAGATTTAGATACAAAATCTTTAGTTTTCAATTACCTTGACGCTCAACATGTTGATTATAATGAAATTCGTCTTCCAGTCTTGAGATGTTTGAAGTAATCTGAACAATGAAATAATGAAATCTAAAACATTATTCATAGAAATAGTAGAATAAGTCAAAATACTAGAATATTCATAAAAATTGTACAAAAGAAAAATTTGACAATTGAATGATGAAACAATTCAAAGAATGGAATGATGGTCAAAATTACGAACAAAAGTAAAAATGGATTTATAGAACTAGATAGGCTAGAGAGCTTGAGAGACAATTGCCTCCCTCGTTAGCATTCTAAAAAGGCCCTGCATTGGTCAAGATGCTACATCTATTTCTCGGATACCAGAATCACTTGAATATACACCTCAAACTTTTCTATCTACACCCTATCTCCCAGACAGTACCATCAGTACTGTCTAGGAGTATTCAGAAATAGAATGAAAATAAAGCCTGACGAATGATTATACTCAAATGTTGAACAAACTTGGCAATTCAAAAAGGAGGTGAATGAAACTTAGTAGCACTTCAAAAAATGTATTTTGTTATCCACTTATTCCTTGATTCTGTTCCCTGATTCCTCCTTCAACCTTTTAGCAATGGCCACTTACATGCCCAGGTAGACATTCCAGTCTGTCTCCCATTAAGGCAAATATTGAGTTACTAATATCTCCTGGAACAGCTTCGTGCGTCACACTGATAATGTGATGTGACCACTGTGGTTATTCGATAACCAGTCAGATTTTGCCAATCAAGTATAAAAGTTCTTCAGCCAACTGTAATACATATGCCAAGAGCTTCGTCTGAGCCAACCAAATTCACGTTGGGACAGAAGCTTCGTGAAGCAATTTTTGGTAAGTAGTATTCAACTGAGATTTCTTCATCCTACACACGTATCTGTTTTTAAGTAAGTTCAGCTCAGGCCAGTAATGAAATTGCAAAGCTCGAAGGGAAATTCGAGTACTCAAGATAGTAATTGATCAAATTTTTGATAGTTTATCTTTTGAAAAAGACTTGAAAAAAGGGTGGAGGAGACTCGATGGATGTGTCCGAAGGCTCAATAGCATTTGATAAGTATGGAAAATCAACTAGTATTGAAGGGAGATAATGTTTATGCCAGTAAATAAGATGGCGTAAGGTCACATTTCCAGTAATGTATTGAAAACAGCCCTGTTATTTGCAATATTTTTCTTGATTCTGGTGTTATGTTTTACACCTTTTTACAAGTTTTCCCTTGTTATAGGTCTGTTCTTCCTTGTTACAGTATGTAAGACGATTCTCTAGAATAGAGTCGAAAAAAGAGAGTTTTGGGCGGAATCAATGTTTAACCTAGTTACGGAGTAGCTTTTTCTAGATATTGCTCTCATTTTGAAAAATTTTGATAGGGTCATGGTTCAATCTTTTGGATTGTCACAAGACACATGTAAACCAGGTTGTCTACACGGAGTTACCCCCTCGCTTACCGTACTTCTAGTAAAAGAAAGATCGGCTTTATTCGTCTCTCAGTCAAAGTCATAAGGGAAAGTGTTTTTCTTATCATAAATTATGAGTGGTTTTTTTTCTCTTCTTCAGAAAATGGCGATCGTTAAAATCAGACAAATGTTGGTATCCATTGCCCTGGTTTCACTTCTCCTAACAACCATCTGCCTGCATGAAAACGAGGCTGCACTGGCTCCTCGAGTCAACGACAACAGATGCAGAGATGTTTGCTGGGGTAGATACAGCCAATGCCTGATTGAGGCCAGAACTCGAATGTCCCACTCTGAATGTGTGCAGAGTCGCTATATTTGCGTGCAAAGATGCTAGGCCAAGAAAGTTTCATCTGGTGAGCCTGGGGATGAGAACTGATTGTAATATGCTGGTAGCTTCGTAAAAGTGATTTTGAAATAAGAGACAAGTTGAAGAACTATAAGGAAATGTAACAATAGAACAGTATGGAACAATATATTGTATATGATGATAAAATAATAGTAATCATGGTAGATTGAGCAATATACCTTTCTCCTGTTAAGGTAGCCATCTTGAATATTGGAAAATTTACCCCCTGGCTATCCCATCTTTATTTGCAAACTCTAAATAAACGGAATGCATTTAGGGAATTACAGGGGGTAGATTTGCATTAATTCAAAATGGTAGACTTGACAGGTAGTTGGTTTATTGGAATACTGTATTGGAAAAATAAAACTAATAGAAGAGTTGAAATAATTCATCACAAGTGATTAAAAGCGTCTTTCAAGTAAATCTAGTTTTAATGGTTTATCAGTCAGCACATTTTTAACAATGAAATGACGGTAACGGCTACTTTGTGCAGGATCGTTGGATTTGGTTTGAGCCTCAGTGTTTATTTTCAAGCTGAATTTTCAAATAATTAGCCAATCCAACAGAGGATTTATGTATGTCTCCTTTGATTTTACAAGTGAAATAATCCTATTTGATCTTTTTGATATCATTTATATGTATCAAATCTCAGAAAAAAGGGGACCAGATCCCTGGTTGGGGAGAATTACAAACATGGTAGCCCACTTCTAAGAGTATCAAAAGATTGGGTGAAAAGAGACAGCAGGTCTGAGCATAGAAAGCATTTGAAGTGCAGAAAATGTTTCAACTTTTATCAAACGATTTATTTACGATTCGAAGGGAATGTTTGCGAAATGAAATGAATTTCATTTGTGACTCTTTTTACATTCTCTTATACCTTTCATTAACAATCTTACCCTTGGTATCAGAGCCAGGAAGGCCTCGAGGGGTCAAGAGGGATGAAATAAAGTTGAAGTAAGAGTTGAAAAAGCCTCCACTCTGATTTCTTCTTCTATCTTCCACAAGGCTCTGCTACCCAGGGTACGATAATCTTTTCCCGATTCCTCGTTCCACCTTTTATCAGCAAGCCACTTTAATGTTGAGTGAGAACAGCCTCCCACCCTTGACTTATGTGGTTTTATGTGATGACACACACAGCTTTTCCTGGAGTAAATTAAGATGTGGATCTCAAATTTCTATTCCCTGGAAAAGCTTTGTGAGTAATATAGGATATTATGCCAATGGCAGGAGGGTAATTAAGTTGATAACCAGTACTAATTTTGTGTGAATAGGGGAACGAGGGATAGGGGAAGGAAGGAACGGAGGGTTGAGAGATCTTGGTTCCTCACTCATCAGGGGTGCACTAAATGATGAGTGGGTAACTTCGAAACAGGTATGACGAGATGCAGAGTTAAGTCTTTTGAGTCTTTTTTTCACAAAGGTACGTATTTGTGTAGGTATTTTTTCAAAGCATGAAAATCACTTAAGAACTATTCACAGTGTTAAGAAATGTATAGCAAAAAACCTTCCAAAATATATCATACACATTTTTATCTTAAAAACAAAAAGTAAATGAATATGTGTAAGGATAAATGAATAGAGACAGAAAAATAAAAAGGCAACTCCCCTTATTACGGTGGTAGGTATAGCGTTAGAAAGGTCCAAATAACCTCATTTCCATAATGGTTTCCTTAGAGGTAACTCGAAGAAATGGTAGAGGTAAAGATAGAGGAGAAAGGTCAAGGTAGAGGATAAAGTTAAAGGTAAAGGACAAAGGTAAATTTAAAGGAGAAAGGTCAAGGTAGAAGAGAAAGGTCAAGGTAGAGGAGAAAGTTAAAGGTAGAAGAGAAAGGCCAACGTAGAGAAGAAAGGTCAAGGTAGAAGAGAAAGGTAAATGTAGAGGAGGAAGGTCAAGGTAGAGGAGAAAGGTCAAGGTAGAGGAGAAAGGTAAATGTAGAGGAGAAAGGTCAAGGTAGAGGAGGAAGGTCAAGGTGGAGGAGAAAGGTAAAGGTAGAAGAGAAGGGTAAATGTAGAGGAGAAAGTTAAAGGTAGAGGAGAAAAGTAAAGGTAGAGGGGTAGAGGATAAAGGTAAAGGTAGAAGAAAAGGTTAAAGGTAGAGGAGTAATGTAAATGTAGAAGAGAAAAGTAGATGTAGAAGAAAAAGGTAAATGTAGAGGAGAAAGGTAAAGGTAGAAGAGAAAGGTAAATGTAGAGGAGAAAGGTAAAGGTAGAGGGGTAGAGGATAAAGTTAAAGGTAGAGGATAAAGTTAGAGGTAGAGGATAAAGTTAAAGGTAGAGGATAAAGTTAGAGGTAGAGATGAAACTTAAACGTAGAAGAAAAAGTTCAAGGTAGATGATAAAGTTAAAAGGTAAAGGAGAAATGTAAATGTAGAGAATAAAGGTAAAGGTGAAGAGAGAGTTTAAGGTAGAGGAAAAATGTAAATGTAGATGAGAAAGGTGAAGGTAGAGGGTAAAGCTATCAATATGTTGCCATCAATGTCAGAGTCTATTAAAGCACTTTAAACCATGACGGCTATTAATCGACACTTTTCTCCGGTTCCTCATTCCACATTTTAGTAACATCCAATCACATGCGAAGACAAATAGTAGCTTATCATCGAACACCTATACAAATCTAACGTTTCTATGCCCTGAAAAATGTGTCACCTGGGCAATGGTAAACTGATGACCAGTGAAACACCACAAGTAAAGTATAAAAGTGCTTCCTCGTTCAGATTATGTTTACTCAACTCTTGCAGTGAATTGCTAAACGTGAACCGAAGCGTTGTCATTACTCACATTGTAAGAAGGAAGCTTCAACAGAATTGTATGGTAAGTAAATTGATTTGAATTCTAATTTTCTCGTGACGATAGGGACTGGGGGCAAATCACTCCTTGTTATTGAGGGGCATTTCACTCCTTTTTAAAGCGTACATGATTTTTTACAAAAGGATCTTCAGTGATTTTCAAGATATTTTTATAAGAAGAGTAGGACTTTCAGAAAAATTATACGAGATTTTTAGGGAGTGATTTGCCCCTCGCTTATTATCTTGTATACTTCAAAATTTAAAGGTTCTAATGAAAATCTCTTGAAAATCACTAAAAACTCTTTTATTTACGAAGAAATCTCGTACGCTTCGGGAGTGACTTACCACTTGGTAGAGATGTAGGAACTGAATGGGGCTCATGGGACAAGCTTTCTTGATTCTGCCGATCTGAGAGTTGAGTTGCTACTGTACATTATCTCAGAAGCAATAATTTCATGATGATGATGTAATTTAAGATGGGGGCCTCTCTAAGGAACTTTTCAGTTGGGGCCCTAGTAGTGCACCCGAATGGAAATAACCGTTGATGGCTAAGCAACTTGTGATTTTTATTTTTACAAAGTTCCCTCTAAACGCATAGTAAAAGTGCCTGATTTATCAGATACAGAAATATACTATTCATACACGAAATAAAGTACCCAAAGGTATACTAGACCCCTTTCCCCAGCCCAAAATAATGTCTGAACCGTGCCAATAACTATAGGGACTCCCCCTGGGTTGAAAATACTCACTAACGAAATTTTCATTATTACAAGAAGAACTACGTCATCAACAATTAGATCAAATCAAGGAGAATCAATTATATTCTGTGATTAGGTGTTTCTTCACGTCTACGAAAAGACAAACCAAGACACCTGCACTCTCAATGGGCAATCTCATCCTACAGTCAATCTGGTAGACGGTGAACTCTTTCCTGATCGGGCTTGGAAAGGGTCAGATCTAGGATTTTAGTAGGGGGTGAATACGGGGGGCGAATACAAACTTTGTGAGCGCTAATGAAGGGTAGCTCTTTCGGGGTGGGGGAAGTTTAATAGGTAGATGCACTCAAATACGATTTCCAGGCATAATTGCTTGATACAATTACTCATTATTGAAAAAGGAAGATTTTCATGGAGGGTTGGCCGAAAAAGGGGAATCCGAGGCCCTCTCAGGCCCCCTCTAAATATGTGCCTGGTACACAAGACTAGGCAAGGAATACTTTTAAAACCTTGACGATGATGAGTAAATAATTGAGGCTTTCTCCTTTTCAGAAAATGGCTAACATGAATATTACACAGCTGTTGGTGCCTTTTGCCTTGGTTGCACTTCTCTTGATTTCTACCAACCTGCACGGAACCGAGGCTGCGCCGGCACCTCGAGCTGGCGAGAAGGCGTGCATGGATCACTGCTCGGGTAAATTCGTAGCTTGCATGAAAAAGGAGCACTCTCCAAACAAGGTACTGTGTTTCAACAGTCGGTATCTTTGCATGGAAATGTGTTACCCAAGAAGATTTAACCGGTCAGCTTAAAACTGGAAACCGGCTACCTTACAGCGTGAACTGAGCATATTATCAGAGTTGGACTTTAAAGGAACATTATTGCTAGCTATTACAGTAAGTGTCCCCGCATATAAGAAATTCTAATTTTCAAATCCGTCTGTTCAGTAAGGATTTATGTATCATAACCTAAGAAAATACCATAAGACTATCAACAGGTAGAGGGGCTACTCTTATCGACAATAAATAAATCCTTGAATAAATGAAAAATAATTGTAAACGAGGAAATACCGTTGAAGGCGAGGGGCTTATAACCCGAAAAAAATCTCGTACAATGTTTTGTAAAAATCACAGAAAAATCACAAAAATCACAAAAATCACAGATAAATCACAATAATCACAGAAAAATAGAAGAAAAATCACACAAAAATCACATAAGAATCACCAAATTCACTAAAAATCACTATGATTTTTGAAATCACAAAAATTTCGTACACTTTTTATGAGTAATATCCCCCTCGGTTGAAGGTGGCAGGCTGCAATTGCTTATATGTTCATTTCTTATATGCGGGGACTCATTTTGTTTTCCAAGCTTCAAAATTACCTTTGGCAAGTGAATTTTCGGGGTTTCTGGGGTTTAGTAACGTTGAGGGCTCATAGCATTTATCATGGCTTAAAAATGGTAAAGCAGGGTTCAGAGGGGGCTGGGTCATGTGTGTTTTCGAATATCTTTTGCATTCTGAAGAACGAAAAAAGGCTTGAATTGTGTTCTTTAGCCCGAAAGAACGATCTGATCCACTCTCGCTAAAACCACTCCCTTACTGAAGGGTTGAGAAGGGTTTAGTTCAATTCAACTCTATCCCATGAAAGTAACACAGGTGATTTTGAAGCTTGGAAACAGTAGCTAACTGAACGTAAAGGATAGATTATTTCAGAAGTCAAACATTTCTTTCATGGATAAATATAATCTGACATTTCATTATGTGAGATATAATATGATATAATCAAATATTCTTACCTTGACAATTTGAGCCTTTTGTCCATGTCATGATTATCACAATCAAACGTCCACTGCACTCTCATTGGTCTGTTTTCACTTGGGCCCATATCCAAAAGCCAATCTTGAGTAACATAATTTGACCCTGTGAAAACAACAATTTCAACTAATTTACAACCTTGCTGAGACCCTCAAATAAGTTTCAAGCAGGAAATTTAAGCATGTAACAAATACGATTCTATTTTCTCATTCAGAGTTTATTTTAACATAAAAACTAATGAGTGAATTTTTAAAGGATTTGTCACTGCTAGGGAATTGAAAAGGGGCACTTTTATGTATCAAAAACATAACCAAAAACATAACAGACAGTAGAGCAAAATAACCACATTGTAAGTATAACAATTCACTGAAAGTAATAGTAGTATCCCCACCAGGCTCTTGAAATTCCCCTACAGTAAGCCGAAGGTTCCCCACAGGTAAAGCGTCCTTTCTTGGATCAGAATTGTACTAAGGGTTGAATCAATACTGTAACATATTATTACGATCACAAGAGAAAATAGGAATAAAAACTATATACGGCTACAATTATTGGACATATATGCGTAACTCTGTTTCTACCAACAATCTAGAATTGAAAAATCCTCTGTTACCCTAATACCAAGGACTTACTAACTCAATAAAGTGAGTTTGCTAGTATGTTGTTCGGGTTATACCTTCTTATGGAAAAACAGTCAATAACAAACAGAAATGCGAACAACGATAAAAAAGCTTTAAGTAGCCTAATATATCAGGCATAAATTGCGGTAGAGTTTCGATTTACTTATAACAAGTTTATCTCAGAAATTAAAAGGTTACCCTATTTGATAAATGCCTTACACGTGAAAATCCATTAACAGATCCCCTGGCTCGATTCCTCATTCCACCTTTTACCCCCTGGGTCGAAGACACTTCTTAACTATTTTTTCACTATTACAAGAAGAAGTACAACAGCCAAAGCAATTTTCGTAACTCATTCTTTTCATGAATCAGATCAAATCGAGGAGAGTCAATTTAATTTTGTGATGAGGTGTTTCTTCACTCGTCTACGAAAAGACAAACCGAAACACCTGCACTCTTAATGGGCACTCTCATCCTACAGTCAATCTGGTAGATGCTGAACTCTACCCTAATCAGCCTTGGAAAGAGGCAGATCCAGGATTCTGGTAGGGGCGAAGAGGGGGGGGGGGGGTACCATCTTTGTGAGTGCTTTCAAATCAGTCAAGTAAGGTTTTATTTTATGATGATATGTGTGTGTCATTACCAAAGGGAACAGAATGGAACACCATATAACTATCAACAAATAAAGGGGCTACTATTAGAAATTATCAATAATGGCGAAATATCAGTGATGGAGGAAATACCTGTCTAAGGTGGCAGGCTGCAGTTTCTTACAGCTGCAGTTTCTTACATATTCATTTCTTACATGCAGGACTTGTGCTTTCCAAGCTTCAACATTACCTTTGGCAAGTGAATTTTAGGGGTTTCTGGGGTTCAGTAGGGCTCATAGCATTTATCAAGGCTTAGAATTGGTTAAGCAGGGTTCAGAGGGGGTAGGGTCATTTGTGTTTCCAAATATCTATTGCATTCTGAAGAACGAAAAAAGGTGTGAATTGTGTTCTTTAGCCCAAAAGAACGATCCGATCCCCTCTCGCTAAAACCGCTCCCTTACGGGAGGGTCGAGAAGAGTCTAGTTCAATTCACTTCAATTCCATGAAAGTAACACAGTTGATTTTGAGGCTGGAAACAATAGCTAACTGAGCGTAGACGATAGATCACTTCAAAAATCAGAAATTAATTTCATGAATAAACATAATCTGACATTTCATCAAGTCATATATAAAATGATATAATCAAACATTATTACCTCAACCATTTGAGCTTCTTTGTCCATGTCATGATTATCACAATCAAATTTCCACTGCACTTTCATTACTATTTTTTCACTTGGGCCCATATCCCAAAGCCAATCTTGAGTAACATAATTTGACCCTGTGAAAATAACAATTTCAACTCATTTACAACCTTGCTGCCACCCTCAAAAAAGTTTTAAACAGGGCATCTAAATATGTATTATCAAACAAGATTCTATTCCCCGATTCAGAGGATCTTTTAACACACAAACTAATAAGACATTTTTAAGGTTTTGTCACTGGCAGAGCATTTGAAAAAGGGGCGCTTTCATATATCAAAAACATACTAATAGACCTCCTATATAGTTTGCCACTGACAGTAGAGCAAAACGAATTCATTTTAATTTACTAGTTCTTAATATTTGCCAGCTAAATTTACCATATTTTCTAAAAAAACGTTGTCATACACTTAATTGATGTCTGCTGACGGTTTGAAATTGAATTAGGAATCCAAAGCATCGAAACTGCAACTCTTTTATTCACACATATACAAAGTATGTAAAAACTCAAACTTAACTAATGGAAACTAAGGGCACCAAAGTGATGGAAAGAGTTCCACTTGTTAGGCAATTTGAGAGGCCAGCGGGGAATTTCCCCAATTGCCATGTAAAAAAGTAATCTAGTGGTATTAGAGGTATAACTGCAAGACCACTTCAGAACAAATGTTTCTGAGCACATTTGCATCCAAAATTATGTAAAATTCAAGGCTTTTATCGTCATTCCCGAATTCCGACTAGGCCGTTAAGATTCCCCACCCATTGGCCAAAGTTTCCCCGCAGGTAAAGTGCCCTTTGCTTGCTCAGAATTTTACAAAGGGTTTAATTAATGTTTTCAAATATTGTTTCAAAGTTAAGAGCAAACTAGATAATAAGAAAACAATATATTCCTTGCTGCATTTATTTAAACTTTTGCCCAACTCCGCATCAAAAATTTAGCATCGAAATATCCTCTACTAGCCTAATTTCAAGGACTTAGAAACTCAATTTAGCAAAATTGCCAGCATGATAAAGGGGTTATAACGTTATAACTCTTGGAAGAAAAACAGAGTCAATAACAAACAGGAAAGTCTAACAACAATAGAAAGCTAAAATTAGCCTACAGTTATCGTAAATTGGGGTAGAGCGTCAGTCCACTTAAGCCAGGTTTATCTTAGAAATAAAACGTTTGCCTTATTCGATGAGATTCCCACCAGTGAAAATCCATTAAAATATCCTCTGGCCTGATTCCTCGTTCCACCTTTTACCAATAGCCACTCAAAGGCTGAGACAAGCATCTCAGATCTTCAACCTACGATTATTTGGCCTTCAGCGATGAAAGGTTTTCCAGGAGATAGAAACTGAAGGGGTGGAGATAGAAACTTAAGACGTGGATCTTAAGTTTCAATGCCCTGGTTGGATTACTTATGTCATCACCGAACACCAATTACGTAAAGGCGATGGTACACTCATTTTCTTATAAGAAACTATCTCCGTTGCAGGGTGAGTTTCATGAGCTTTCACTCGAACAGTGGTTCTAAAAGTTTCTTTACCTCAAAATCTATTTTTCCCTAATCTTGTTTTCTGTGGAAAGTTGGGGCTTTTACTTTTTAAATCTCAGTTTGTGCGAATTATTCCAGAGAGAATAACAGAGATGAGATTGGAGAAAGTTGGGCCACATAAGTGTGCTGGGCTTTTCTTTATTATCCTATCTTTCAAAGACAACATAGAAAGCTACAAAAAGGGAAGCAGCTTTATCTGCTTGGCTTTTTGGTCTAAAGAACACAATAAACATTTGATATAACAAAATAGAACCAAAAAAACAAAATAGCCTCTGGAGATTTCGTGGATTAACCAGTAGGAGAGAGTTTATCTAAGACCCCGTTTACACGGGGCCGGTTAAATTCTTGAGCGGCCGAATATTCGGCCACTTAGCCTTCCCGTCTACACGGGACCTGCTAATGGCCAAAAACTTGCACGCTTAGGCGTCCGAATATTCGAACGGCTGAGAAAGCGACCTAATTGTAACTTGGCCGGCCATAATTTTGAACGGCCCCGTGTACACGCTTTTGAACGCTCAAATTTATGGTCGGTACGGAAACGAGGGAATTAATTTTGATAACGAGGCAAAACCATAAGATTTATTGCGCCAAATCTACCTCCACAAATCCTTTACAAACGTTCATGAATGTGACTGGTTTTCGTTATAATCAATATATTCAAGTATCATGGATTATTTTTTTCCACCACCTTGTCTCCTTCTTGACTCCTGTTATTTGTGGCACTTTGCAGCTTGTCTTTAGGCATTTTTGCTGAGAAATTTTGATCGTGACTTCAGAGAAACTTTGTTCGTGACTTCTGAGAAAATGATCAATTCATTGTGGCGGGCTTTTGTTTCGATGTTCGACGTCTGAAAGTATACCCAACTAGTGAGCCTATGCGTTTTAAGAAAGCACGAAGGGAGGCATAAGCGACCCCGTGTAGACGGAACCACTAAGTGTGCAAATTTTTGGCCGGCTCTTTTTGCGTACAAATATTCGGCCGCTCAAATATTTGACCGGCCCCGTGTAAACGGAGTCTAAATAAAGGTGCCACATTACTCAAAGTTTCCCAACCTCTCTGATTCGCAAATCTGGTCCATCAGCTGCTCAACAGTTTCTAATAAAAAAGATGAGTGTAAGTCGATAATGAGTGCTAATTGCAACCAGGAAAGTATAAAAGTGCTCCCCGAGGCGAAATAAGCATAGAGCTTTCTCTGAAAATCATAAACCTGATCTTTTTCTGTATTGCTAAACATAAGAAGAGAGTGTTATAAGAAGAGAGTGTTACAGTTTCACATTTGGACAGAAGTCACATAAAGTACTTTTGGTGAGTTGAATTGCTTTAAATTTTGATACTGTTAACTCTCTCTGACAAAGCAGATACCTTCGGAACTTCCAAGTGTCCATCTCGTTAATAAGGTGTCCGTGCAGAATTTCCCTTATGATTTGGCAGGCACTTAAAGCAACAACTGTCCGTCTTAGAGGTGTGTCTGATTTATAGAAGTGTCCACTTTGAGAATTGACTGGATTCTGAGCTGAGAGGTTTGATTTTTCTAGCTAGGGAACGTAACTGACTTAGAACCAAAACCAATACCCGTGCCTCCAGAGCCTTTGAAAGTCCGAGGTTGTGAGCTGTTGAAGTCTTGATCTGTAAATATTTTGTGGAATAATAACATGTTCAGATCCTCACTAAATAGGTAGATTAATCAAGCAGTGCAAGCCTGGTTCTTCCTTTAGATGTGACCACATCTTCTGATTCCATTTGCTTTTTGCCCGAGGTTATGGAGAGCTGGCAAATTCTCTCCTCATACTTCATGCAATAGGTCTGAAGCCAAGTTCAAGCCTACAATCCTTTGAGCAAAGATTAAAGATCAACCTAGCCACTCATTCATCCTTGTCACTTAACCACATCTTTCTCCTTTTCAGAAAATGGCTAACATGAAAAGTACACAGATCTTGGTATCTGGAATCCTGGTTGTACTTCTCTTGATTTCTATCAACCTGCACGGAAATGAGGCTGCACCGGCTCCTCAATATGTTAGCCCCTTATTTCTGCTCCCAAACGAGTGTAACTGCTGGAGTACATACAAAATGTGCATGACAAATGCTCAATCTGAAGTAACATCCTGTTTACTGACTCGATATCTTTGCATTGAAAAGTGCACAGCAAGAAAGTAGGCATTGAATGAACTTTATAATGAGAACCGCATTTGAGTTTTAACTGTTATTTGAAATGGACCTTGCAGCATTATCAATTAGTTGTTTCGTAAAGCAAATATCTATTTCATAGATAAAAGTCTTTGATACAGGATTGCTAGTTGAGATCAGCTTAGCTCCTAATATGTTACCTTTGATGAAAGGTTACTAATTGAAATAATGGACCAACTTTAGGGGCATAGTTTCTGGAGAGGGCAAGGGTTTCCAACCCCCCCCCCCCTACAATTGTTTGATTTGTCAGCAAATTTCTTGTTTTAAACAATTTTGGAAAATTTTGATTTATTGATGCCTTATTTCTAAATTTGTCGGAAATTTTCAGTTTTTGCCAGTCCCTGCACAGGGCATTGCTTAGAAGATTTGGATTTTCATCCCTCAAAGTTGCTTCTCGGTTGCTTGAGTTCTTGAAAGCAAGCCAAGCATAGCCCTACCTAATAGCCTTGCAATATAGTCCTGTATCAGAAACTGCTTTAATTCATGGTACAGGTAAGAAAAATCCGAATAATTGGAAAATTACGTCTATAAATATTTAACTACGAAATCTTGAATAATCAAACAAGCCCTGGCATTGTTTGCAAAATTGCTTAACTACCTGTTGCTTAATTTATCTTATTAATCCCTAAAGTTGCTTATTGTTTTTGACATTCTAATCTAGCCTTTGTTGAAAATATATTGATTTGTTGCTTTTTTGAAAAACATGCTGGTTATGATTATGAGAACTGCTGTTTTTTGTATATATTAAGTTTTTAGAAGGTCAATTGTGTTTGTTATGTTTTTATTGGTGAGATGGAAGTGTTTCTTGCTCAGCTTCTTGACTGGAACCAAAAATATGATTAGCATGATTAATGGAGGCAATAGACCACTTTCCCAATTACGTCATCTCTATAGAAATTCATCTTGAAACAACCTTAGCCTCAACATGATGCGTAGTGAAATCCCAAAGCATGCATTGCTCTCAAGTTCACAAAGCAATTCCATTAGTTGCTAGGAGCAATGCACACTTTGGGAATAAGATATGCATCATGTCGAGGCTAAGGTTGTTTCGAGTTGAATTTCTATAGAGATGACGAAATTGGGAAAAAGGTCTATTCGAATCAATTTGTAAATTCAAGAAAAACACTGATTAAGAAATTGTTTAGTCCTGCGGGGATAATACTTTTTATTACGAGGGGCACACTCCCTCTATCTCCAATTTCTATTTTGATAGTTGTTGTTGTTGATAGTTGTTGATAGGCACATACGCTTACTATCTTCGCAAGGTATGGGTTTATGTTTTAAGCACAAAGGGCCCACTGAATAGGTAGACTAATCGAGCAGTGCGACCCTGGTCCTTCCTCTAGATGTGACCACACCTCATGATTCCTTTTGCCTGGAATTACAGAGAGCAGGCTAATTCTCTCCTCACACTTTATGACAGGTCTGAAGGTGGTTTCGAACCCGGGACCTTTCGAACAAGGGTCAAGTGATCTAACCACTCGGCCATCCCTGCCACAATCCTCTATCCTAATGCGTTAAACCCTTTTATGCAGATGCCCTGCTCTTGAAAGCTCTTCTTGCTCATCTGTATGGTTTGTAGCTGAGCCCCACTCAACCCCACTCAAATAGCCAAATTGGTCTAATTGGCCTAAATGGCTTTTAAGGCCTAATGCAGGTATAATAGGCCTAATTTAAAAATTCCTAAATTTAGAAATGGTAAATTGATTGATATGACTACAAGAATATAATACTATCTAAATATTTACCTTTTTCTTCTTTCAATTTATCTTTGAAACCAAGAAATTATCTTTTGAAGGATTTTGTCTCGAGCTGTGGCTGTGGGCCTAACACTTCGTTTCGCGCCCTCCAGGGAAAGCCAATCAGAATGGTATGCAAAGGTCATGTGACACACCCTGGTAAACGAAATTTTTGTAAATATCTACTAAATTAATATTAATTGTATTTTAAGTTTTATTATTCATTTGTAGTAATACCTACCATACTTGTGTAAGTAGTGCTTATTTGTTTTAAAAGATACTTGGCTTTGATTTCATCTTAACTGTTCGTTATTTTTATAGTGATTTCTCACCAACTTTTCACCCCATACTCATACTCTTCTTGAAAATCTCTTCAAAATGCTTTTCTAAAAAAGGGATCTACGTAGAAATACTTGTATGTCATTTATAAGGGAGTGTTCTGGAGAAGATAATTGAAAGTCTACCTGGTGGCTCCTTTAATGGTTGTTCTTATAAAAACCCCTTCAATCGAGATAATTTGTGAGAATGAAAAAGACCCGAGTATTCGATATAAAGTAGGACTCGAACCCACGGCCTGTAGATTCGTAATCTAGAGCGACTAGGGTCATTTTCATTCTCACAAATTATCTCCATTGATTTATTCTCACAAATTATCTCGATTGATTTTCCAAAGCCTGCTTCTCCTCAAAAACTCTTTCCCTTTTTCGAAAACTTTTTGGGTTTTTTGAAGAACACTCCCTCTACCTTCCCTCAGCCCCTCAACGGCCTCCCTCCCTGATTCAATTGTCTGAAATTTGATTGAGACCCACAAGCTCTTCCTCTTTCCCCTAAAGAATACAAAATGACGTCCGTCTTTATTCCTTTGTTCTCTTTTCAATTGACCACTTGACTTTATTTTCAACAAATTCTATTCCTGATGACGTTACAAATCACACAACTTTGCAAAGATGTTTTGAAATGCAAATATTCTCAAAAACCAAACATGGTGGTTGCAGACTAGGCCTATGTTTCAATCATCCCATGATATTGCTTAGAATATATTTGGTTTCCAGTCGAAATATGAAACTTTACAGCGAAGTTTCATTGCTACTTGTGTTACCTGGTTTTCAAGAAGTTTTCAGAGACGCAAATCGAAAATGTCTTCACAAATCAGCAAATTAGCCTAACATGGATCCCTAAGAATTGCTGTATTAACTGGATATAGCTACCAGGATAATCATTGTTGAACACTGTAGTCTAGTCTTACCAGGTAAGTACAGCCAATTAATTGAGCAAATGTGTATTTTCATAAGGACGATGTCTGTGTCTTAAAAAGCGAAGGTTCACTGTCTATTTCTCTCTATAAATTGGCCAAAAATATAAATGTAATATATGTAGACCGCAAATCCGAGTTCAATTTTGTCTAGGGGACAAAGGTGATTGTCACTGATTTTTTCGAGCTTTTATTTCGCCCTATACTTTTACCCTGCATGAAATGATATCGAATTGATTCATAAGAATTTCAGCGATTTTTGAGATCCTTATGAATTTTTAAGATTTTGAACAGGTTTCAAGGGATTTTCGAAGTTTGATCCGATTTTCAAATATCAAAAAGATTTCTAAATTTTTACAAATGTTTAGTAGACACACGCTAGTGAAACTACTCACCCCTGAGGTAGTGATTCTACACTACTGCAGTGCGTAACTGCTGTTGTAATCATCATAATCACTTATGTGATCACAAAAGTGATTACCAAACACAGCAAAATGTATATGAGTGATTCCGTGAATGAAGATTCCTCCGTTTAACTCGATATACTCTCGATTTGTGATCTTGATAATCAGTTTTTATAGTATGTGAATGCAGGTTTTATCTATGTTTGATAAGATATTTAACATTTATTGTTATGTTCCTTTCTAAGGTAATACAATGGTTTCTCAAGTCAGCTCAGCACGGTGTGAAAATCCTGAGAATCAGCCTTCCATGGTGCATTCTGTGAGTATATCTTCCTTTGTTAAAACTTCCAGTCAAGGATGGCTCGAAAAAACGGAATGAGATTTAAATCCTCTTAAATCATGTTATTGGTTGCAAAGTATCCGTTTCCATACCTTTGTTACCAGGCTCTCTGTTTAGAAAATATGAGATATGCCTAGGAGAGCTTTATAAGTACATCTCCTATGAGTGGGCCTTCGAGATGCAGATTTAAGTATCTGGACTCTTTTCTTCGCAAAATATCTTACCCTCTACTTCGGGTAGATTGGGGTCTTTCGCTGACAGTTAGACATTGTATGGTAATGAAGGAGTGTCTCATACCTTTATTCGAGACTTTTAGTTCAAAATCAACCATACAAGGATATTTCAATAAATAATCCAATAAACAACATCTCAGTTCATTATATATCAATTTTCTAATGAATCTATGAATTTAAGCAAACTTTGTACACCATTAAGATAATTTCAACAACCAGTTTTAAGGAGGTCAAGTGACCTAAATGAACTTGAAGAAGCACTTTTAAACTAAAACATTCAGCAATACAGCCCTAATTCAGGCAAACTTGGTGTCATTTGAAAGCGTAAACAAAGATAGGAAACACTAGGCTTCCTAACCATTCAAATCTAATACACTCTTTTTTTCTTTACAAGAATAAATTTTATAAGAATATTGAGGCTCAAAATCACCAAAGAATAATGTAAATTTAAGAATAAACAATAGAAAAGATGAGGCTCAGGAAAATTTTAAGTATCTTTATAAGAAAAAACGAGTGTAACTAAAAATCAAGTTAAATCCCTTTCCACCTGAATCCCTCCGTTGTACTACATGCCACCCCTTCAGAGTACTGAGGCTATCCCTCCATGTACTCCATAACCTCCGTTGTACTGATACTATCGGTCGGGTGTAGTGAATGATATCCCTCCAAAGTACTGAATTTCCTTTGGGGTACTGCAGAGACGTTCAATGGGGTGATCAACAACTGATCAACGATTTCATGTAGCCCATTAAAGATTACACAATTTTTGGCTCACACGGTATATAACACCGAGCTGATGAATTCTTAATTACGATTAATTTTAATGATCGTTGACCTAATAAGATTAGTCCTCCAGGTGAACTTCAATTGATTTCCCACCGAAATTCAAGCAGTTTTATCTGCCAAAATCTTGCCGCAATTTTAATGGATCTGCCTTCGCTAAAATTGCCTAATTTTGCGGAGAAAATTTAATCAAATTGCTATGAAATTGATGGGATATTTATAAGATTAAAAATTCGTGGTTTTATCGACAGAGACCAAGTTAATAATTCTTCATTAATTGATGTAGATGTTGAAATTTTGAAAATTCGTCGAGGCTTTATCTTCTAAATTAAGATAAACTTTTCCCTTTCGTTGTGTTTGTTGTATGCTATGTTTATTCTAACGTGGCTCACTCTGGAGAACTTGTCATGCGATGACGTACCTAAACTGTACTGAACATTTTCCACCGTACTGGATGGTTTCCCTCCAAACTACTGATACTGTCCCCTTACAATACTTAACATCCTCCACAGTACAATGTATGGATGGCTTCCCTCCACAGTACTGATGGTATACCTCTACAATACTTAACATCCTCCACCGTACTGGATGGTATCCCTCCACAGTACTGATAGTACGGTGGCCCAAAAGTTCACGGCAATTTCAATTTGATCACGGCAATATCAATTTGCCCACGGCACAAATTTCAACTTGCTCACGGCAATATCAATTTGCTCACGGCAATATCAATTTGCACACGGCAATATCAATTTGCACACGGCAATATCAATTCGATCACGGCAATATCAATTTGCTCACGGCAATATCAATTTGCTCACGGCAATTTCAATTTGCTCACGGCAATATCAATTTGCTCACGGCAATATCAATTTGCTCACGGCAATATCAATAAGCTCACGGCAATATCAATTTGCTCACGGCAATATCAATTTGCTCATGGCAATTTCAATTTGCTCACGGCAATTTCAATTTGCTCACGGCAATATCAATTTGCTCATGGCAATTTCAATTTGCTCACGGCAATTTCAATATTAATATAGGTACTTCATGATTATTAATTTCATAGGCTTTAAGATGACCGCCAAAACTGATTTCTTTTTTATTCCCATTGCTGTTTGAAAAGATGGCGGACGACGAAAGAGTCATACTGGAATCGGTATTTTATAAAGGACACGAGAACCAAGAGATTTATGAAATGTAGTAGTATGCTGTAGTTGTCAGGCAACAAAGCTGTCAGGCGAATTTTTTGAACGTGTGAGGTACAGTCATAAAACTTTCCTGCTATAGCCATCAATGCATCCATGTATCGGGAACCCAAATGGCTTTAGCTTATCGTACCCATCAGCATGCCAAACTTCATTTGGCCCAGGGCAGATGTATTTACGCCTACGCAGCTTATGACTCTTGCCTCCACTCCATCAGGATAAAGCTCACGCACAATTTACAACTTTTCTTGGTACTCGTATACCTTGCCGCTGAAGCGCACGCCGAACGCTGCGGTAGCCCCAAGAACTCCCAGGCCCATCAAGGATATCCATGATTGAATTTCTTAAGGACTGACGATTATATTCCAACCTGTTTCTTCGAAGGTTGTATTGTTCAAGCTTTCGTTTCAGCTGACTAAGGCTAAGATTTACGTTATGATCTGTTTTCAGTATTTCACAAATATCTTGGTACTCGTGTCCTTTATAAAATAATCATATAATCATATAATCATATAATCATATAATTATCAAACAGCAATAGGAATAGACCTTTCCCGAATTTGCTACATTTCTATTGAAACTGAAGCAAATCAAGCTTAGCCTCGATTATTTGCAATGAGGAATTCCCACAAGCGTTTAATACCAAAAGTATTGCATTCAGTTTCACTGCAGTTAAACAATGAATGAAGTTTCTTTCATTGAATCCCTCACGCGTAATGGGAATTCAATGATGGCCTCTTTTCCAAACCTAATTCGGGAAATGTCTATTAAAAATAAATCAGTTTTTGCGGTCATCTAAAAGCCCATAAAATTGATAATCATAGAGTAGCTATATTGATATTGAAATTGCCGTGAGCTAATTGAAATTGCCGTGAGCTAATTGATATTGCCGTGAGCAAATTGATATTGCCGTGAGCACATTGATATTGGCGTGAGCAAATTGATATTGCCGTGAGCAAATTGATATTGCCGTGAGCAAATTGATATTGCCGTGAACTTTTGGGCCACCGTAGATAGTACCCTCGACTGTACTGAACATCTTCCTCAGTACTGTGGATGGTTTCCCTCAACAGTACTAATGATATCCCCCAAAATTACTTAACATCCCCTACAGTGCTCAACATCCTCCATAGTGTTTAACATCCTCCACAGACTTATAGCTTTCATCAACAGTACTGATGGTATCCTTCCAAAGTTCAGAAAATCCACCATACTACTGAATACCCTCAAATGTACTGGTGGTATCCTTCTACATAACTATACACTCTCAATGGTAGTGAAACCCTCCAAAGTATTGCACAGACGTTTCCCAGTGTAAGGCTTTTTCAAGGTAGATCTATATAGTCGTTAATTCAATAAAATTATTTTAAAAAAAACACCATTAGTATTGTGGGGGATACAATCAGTTGAGGGATAATATCAGTATTGTGGAGGATGTTTATTACTGTCGATGGATACCATCAGTGCCGTAAAAGGATACCATAAGCACTGTGGAGAGTGTTCGTTATAGTGGGTATATATCAATGATACTGTGGAGGTAATACCCACAGTGCTGATGGTATCCCTCCTCAGTGCTGATGGTAACACCTAACACATTACTGGATCCCCCCAAATTACTGAATATCTTCCGAAGAACAGATGGTATCCCTCCACAATACTGAACATCTTCCATAGTACTGATGATGATATCCCCCAACAGTACCGATGGTATCCCCCAACAGCACTGATGGTATACCAACAGTACTGATGGTTTCTCTCCAAATTACTGAATATCCTTCTAAGAACTGATGGTATCCCTCCACAGTCCTAACAGTATCCCTCCACAGTACTGAATATACTGCTCAGAACTGATGGTATCCCTCCATAGTACTGAATATACAATAATATGGATCTGTGTGACATGTTACGATGCAGTTGTGACCTCGCTTGTTAATCCTCTGGTTTTATCTGCTCAGAATATGAATCATGTGATTAATATTTCATCAGCAAAATTCAAATTTAAAGCTAGTTCATCATGGTTTCCCATGGAAATATCCTAATCACTCCACAACTAGGTGGAAAGCTCACCTTTCTTCACTCGACCTAGCGTGGTTGCAAGACTTCTGCTCTTGTTGTGTTTGTGAGTCTTTTACTCCTTGCAACAACAAAACATTATCGTAATTTGACACATTAAGGAACTTGCAGAAATTGGTTATATGAGCTTGCAGCATTGGCAATGAATGTGGAATATGTTTTGTACGATGATGTTACTTTCATGTTGAGGTATAATGTTTTGATATTTAGTACCTGTATTGGTCCTTGCTTGGGCAACTATATTGCATACCTCGTTTTAAGTGGAAAGAAACATTGTATTTAAAAGTACTGCTTTGATAATAGATTTGTATTACAAGGTATTCTCTAATGAGTTGTTCTGCAAGAAAAGAGCTCGATGTCATAGGCAGAGCAGGATAGAAATCTGCACAAAGACAATAAGTTTTTACTCTAATTTCAAGTTTCTTGCATATGCAGTCATCAACCGTCTGATGATTGATTTAACTTTGATTGATTGATGATTGATGAAACTTAAAGTTAGATTTGTATATTGATATATTAGAGTTAGATTCATATATTGTATTGCCAATTTAACTAAGTTTATGATTTATATAAAAGATAAGACAAGAATAAACCATACGTTAAGATGTTTAGATAATTATATCTTCCTTAGTAACTTTTCTTACAATACTACTGAAGATGATATAATTATTATCGAAACGTCTTATTTTTATTTTTACAAACAAATTTCTTAGTTAATGCTTGTCTTATTCTTATCTTTTATGTAATTTAAAAACTTAAGTAAACTTGCCCTCGTATTAGTATAAATGAGTTATATACATATGCTGGTTTGTAATTGTTTGTAGGGTTTGTATGTTTCTGGTATATGTTTTGTTTGTCTTTAAGGCGTGTATAACATCTTCAGGACGTTCCTAACATCCAAAGGAGTTAAAAACTCCTTATAAAATATATCAAAGTTACTTTTGGATAATACATGTTTTCTTACTAGTTTTATCTAATTACAAGTACCACAAGCATAAAGAATTTTTATAAGTGTTATTGTGCCATGGTAACCAATTTGTGCAGTGAAAAACTATTTCGTACAAAGGTACATAGAAACAGTTTGCAGTGATAATATCATTGGGTTCGAGACAATCTTGAATGCCACTGCTAGATTCGAACATTCCCTCGAACTTGTTTATTCAAAAGTGCTTTTTAAGTGTAAGACAATGGAATTTGAAAATCTACCCATCTTGGACGTGCTGCCTTGTGGGAGAACAACATTGTGGTTTCCACTTAACATAAGTCTTCTATTTTGATATTTGGAAGCTCTGTTAGATATCTTCATCTGTCTGTTGTAAAATATTTTCGTCTGCAAGTGAAAACTGAAAACGAAAATTACCTAAAGACACCACCACAGTATTGCAAAATTTATCAAATTATGAAATGATAAATTTTCCATTAACATCAGTTATACTATATTGTTCTTCATTGATGAATTGAAGTATTTGAAGATTTATCTTTTTTTGCAGAAGGGAAGGCTGTTTACCACCTTCGACATCCACAGATATGGCCTAGCCAGAGCGTATTTACTTAGCACATCCCATGACAACGACGACATGGCTGCAAAAGTTAGTGACAGACTTTGCAGCATGGCTACCGAGGGTTTGGATTCAAAAGTTGAAGAGTACGTGTATTAGCTTTATTTCATTTGCAAACTTTATTTGACATGTAACTTACAATCTATTATAGATGAGGTTCCTCAACCAACAACCATCCATACTCACCTACAATCTAACGGTCATCTTTAACCCCAACAAACATATATGGTGAACCAAACACAAATTTCTACAACTACCTCAATCACATCCAAAATATCTTGAACCATTTACGATAATTAACAATGAGCAGCGATCTAAACCCGCTTACAACCACCTACAAGCCTTTAAAACTGATCTTAAACCACTTCAAACCAACCTTAAACCATGCAATATCACTAAACATCTAAAATAGTCATCAGCTTTCTAAAACCTTCCAAAACTATAAAGTAACAAACTTTCAAGTGTCATATCCTATTAAAGACCACCTCTAAACGACTAAATACCTCTTCAACTATCTAGAACCCTTTTAAAGCAGCTAATAATCTTCTGAGACAGTTTTATTCCTTCGTCATAACCAGCTGCAAAAATATTTATCCAGTCCTATAAGGATCAAGATTTTTATATCTTTTTCCAAAGGCTTTCGGTCCAGATATCCGACATGACAATCGCAAGCAAGAATTATTGGAAACCCTCTTCCTGTACATTGCCGAGACGTAGAGTCTCGCCTGATGACGTCACACGTATGACGACGCCACCTAAACCAAGGACTCCTCCATTGGAACGACCCAAATCAACCCGGAGTCAACCAAATCCGAGCCGAATCGATAAATTGTATCAAAACAAACCAACAGCAGAAATGGATCTGGACGCCAAAGACTGCATCGAGAGTAATCCAGATTTCAAACTAATGTTCGTACCCGGTTACGAAATTGAAGAGCCGGATGCTTATTATGAAGATCCGGTGCCAGAATACATTACATCCGGATTTGAAGTCGATCTGCCGAATGTCCCGGATGATTTGTTTTTGCAGCGGGTGCTTGCAATTGGGAGGCTCGATTTCACGACAAGCTCAATGGAAGAAAAACAACAGAAGCTCGAAGCCCTGTCTAAAATGCCGCGATACCCTATCCCATTGAAAGCTAAGTTCCCTGAGGTGAAATCGTCCCCTGATAGCCCGCGTGTGACGAGAGCACGTGTAGGTAAAAATCTGCGCGAGAAAAACTCTGACGATAACACGAGTATTTCATCGGCAAGGAGCGTTTCAAAACATCGCAAATCGAAGAAGAAACAATTGACTTCTGAAACAGCAAATAAAAGTTCTGCAACTTCTTACATTGCTGACGAAAAACAACTCGCAGAAACCGAAGTTAATCGAGATTTCAATGACATCATTAGTGAGTCTGTCACCATTATACCGAAAAACGGCCTACTTGACGATTTAAACAAGGCTGCACATCAATCAAGTAAAACTACGAAAAAGGGAAAGTACACCGAAGCTTCCTCAATTATTCTGAATAGCAGCCTAGCAGACGATTTAAATACTCTTTCGAGTGCAACAAGTAAACCTTTGAAACATGGAAAGAAGAAAAGACTGAAGAATTCCAATAAAGAGTTGAAACCAACTAAATTCTACGACATAACTGAAATCGCAGCCTCGTATGAAATACCCTGTGAGGAGAAATTGAAGGAGGAGCTGAGAGTTGGAAGGAGAAGTTTAGCTTCCCCCGGGAAGAGTTTTTTCTCTCAAAGAAGAGATTCCCTGACGAGACAGAGGCCCGTGTCTGCTGTTAAAAAGAAGACGAGTGTCAGCAAACTGAAACGACCGAAGACTGCCGTGCCTGGTACTGTTTCAGGTTACAGTGGTTGATAGTTAACTGTGAAAGTCTTTGACCGGTTAAATTGAATATGTTTGACCACAACCAACTATGGCTGGAAGGTTACCATTACCCAGACACTAGAACATCAAGGACTTTTGTTCTCTTTTGGTCTCCCACTGTTTGATTATTAACCGGCTAAATGGAACATGTTTGATTGCAAACAACTTTGGTTCGAAAGTTTACCAATCAAGCTGGGACAGCGTAACATCTAAAAATTTTTGTTCCCTTCTTGTCTTACAGTGTTTCATTACTTACAGAGAAAATATTTAACCGGTTAAATAGAAAATATTCGACAGCAAACAACTACGGTTTTCATTAGTTAATCATTAAAACCAAAACACTTGAATTTCCAAAATATTTGTTCCCTTCTTGTCTTCAAGTGGTTCATTGACAGTGAAAATATTTAACCGGTTAATTGGAATATTCTTGACTGCAAAGTCTGGTTCCAAGGCTAACCAATAAAACTTTTAAGTAGAGTATTAGGAACTGAATAACATATTTCTACTTGAATTTAAGATTTGTATCATTGTACTATTGTAGCTTGTTAGTTAGGACAAGTTGTTTACAGTTTTACAAGTATAAATAAAAAAAAGCTCTTTTAGTTCTTATTTCAACCAATCCTAAATAGAAGATTCTGCAAAAGATAGATCCTTTCATGCATTGCATGATAGGAATCGGTCTCTTAGCAACACATAGCTACAAACATTGAGATGGCCTAAATATTTCGTAGCTGCGGTCAAGCTGCATTCGTTAGTGTTGGTAGCTATGCGCTGCTAAGAGGCAAAATCCTACCATGGATTGCATAAAGTAAAATACGCTCTAATATTAATCTTTACAGTCACCAATGAAAAGCTTTTTATAGCTAATAAGGCAACGTAAATACATTTGAACTTATCAAGGCTGTTTTTGATAAAATTATGAACATTATAGTCACCCTTTATCACGAATGACGAGCCTATATATTTAGTACGACAAAATTTCGAGAGAGTTCTTCCTACCATCATACGGCAATGAGAAACGTGGTTTCTTCATTTTCTCTTCATTGCAAGAAATAGGGAAGAAACAGCATTTCTCATTTTCCAATGATGGGAGACAGATCTCTCAAGAAACGTTGCCCTACAAAATATCAAAGGCTTGTCATGATAAGCGGTAACTGTATTGAAACATATTGTCAGAAATAGCTTTGATAAGACTGAATTTATTTACTAGGAGATCCGCCATCGTTTACAGAGTTCAATATAAGACGGGGTTATCAAAAGAGGTAGTTACAGAATTTAAGTTAAAGATACACAGCATACGATAGTTAAAAATACCTATTTCATGCCTATTCAGCACAAAAGAATTTGGATAAAAATTGTTCATACCATGTTAGTTCTATACGTCAGCTTGAAGCATGTTCTTCGGTACAACGACTTGCTCTCCAGGTTTGAATGGGGGCATTCCAACATAGGGGCAGCCCCCACATCTAAATGCGTCTCCAAGATAGCACTAGAGAAAGAATTTGAGCATGGTGAGTGGTAGTCCAAAATGGCCGGATCCAGCACCCATGAAAAGGGGGGGAGGGGGTGCGTAACACACATATGAAAGGACAATATACAGGAAATAGGCTATTATTAAGTTAATTGCATTGTTTTTCTACCAAAATAGGCCCCTTACGCCCCCCCCCCTTGGATCCGGCCCTGGTCCATACATTTTAATTGCAAAATGAAACAATCAATACTGCGTTAATACTGACATTTAACCCAGCATAATTTACCTTAGGTTCCTTCACGGCCAATCAAGAGAACTCGGATTATCGAATTGACCACTCAGAGTCTTCCATTTAAAAACCTGGTTTAGTTTAAGTTGGTTTAACTGCTAGTGCAAAAGCGATATAAACATTTGATTTTGAATTCATTTGTTGCAATGAAAACTTATTGAGAGTATCTTTAAAAAGCCATTTGAATGTATTAAAAGCAGAGCTGTCCATTCCTAGAAGTTTCTCGAGGATTTAGGCTCACAAACCGGTTAAAAGTAAATAGTTTGTCACCAGGAAAACATATTGAGAGAAACAACTGAAGCGTAGCATCTACTCACATTTCCACAGGCTGATTTCTTCACTGGTTTAGGTGCGCTGTTTTCTTTTGTTGCATCATTTTCCAACTCTGCCATTCCACACGTGCTACAAACATTCAACACAATTACTTGGGGCAATTCAAATCGATAGCCATAAATGACATAAATATTGAAGTTATTATAGGTGATGTGGTTTTAATAGCTTTAACACTAATGGCGTGAAACAGTTTCTAGCAGCGTTAGCTCTATCATTTCAGTCAAAGAATGAAGCAATGGATAATTTTCTTTTAGAACAAGGATATGCCACAGTAGATAAGTAAAATATTAAACAACAATTTATACAATAAATGTAGCTTTCTGTTTTATCTTTCATTAATGAGCCCTGGGGATGATTTTACGGAGAATCTTTTACTAACTTTATTGTTGTTTTTAATCTTTTACTTAATCTTTTACCGATGACATCTATTAAATTGCTTCTCAAGGGGCCTCCTTGGTTGAATAGCAATTCTAAAAAAGATACCTGAAAATATATCACTATGATTGGGTCCCAAGTGTGATTTTTGATTAACAAACAAAATGAAAAACGATTTTTCAGGCAGTTGCTCAAAAATGATAAACAGAATCACTTGATGTACAGGGAGTAGTTTTTCAAAAATTGATAATCAGGCTAATGCTCATTCCTGACCTATACTACATAGTCATAATTAATGGTAAGGTACAGAAAGATATGGTAAGTAAAATAAGATGTACCAGTTTTTGCAAGCCTTCTTCTTTCCAGAGTTCGGTCCACAGGCACCTAGAAATGAATGGCACTGTAAAGATGTACGGATCCCTAGATACAGGACCAAAATCAGAGGATCGAAAAGGAGATCGATAACAATATGGCGGACTAATGTATACTTCTATGGAGAGTTCTCGAGGTTTTCCATGGTTCTTGCAAAATTTTCCTATCGACTGCAGACTGTAAAGATCTTCATGTAACAATAACCAAATCGTTGTATTTTGTTCATTTAATAAGCTAACTGAGGGAAATATTTCACACAAAACTTTAAGCATTTCGACACGTGCTCATACGAGAAGACAGTTTTTATAAGATCCAATCTGAAATGTTGGAAGATGGCCTGGGAAACGCAAAAAGTGCTCAAGAAGTAACAAGAACAGCAAGTGAAATATTTATATGTGCGAAGGAGACCCAATATGCCCTCCAGTTAATCACCAGAATTTCTGTGTAATAACTCGTGAACTTTACTTACGATGTATGGTAAGATTCGATCTATTCTTTTTTAACAACAGCCAATTGTTTAACGAATTATTTTCTCAAAATTTTTGGATCAATTTCTCATATAAATAGACCTCTACTTTAACGAAAGAAATTTGAGTGGGAAACTTACTTTTTAATGTTGCTGGGTCTGGTTTTAAAAGATCCTCTTTTTCCAAAAGTGCATCAGAGTCGATAAAATCCTAAAAATATCACGAAAAATGATTAAGGCCTGGATATTTAAAATCATTCATCATTTATACCAGGAATGTAAAATTATTATAGAAGCAGAAGAATAAAGCAATGCAAAAATAAGAATTTCATCAAGCTCATGGATGATTGATTTAGAAGATATGCAGTTTCATAATACTTTGTGTTACATATTGGGTTTAAACTTTGGAATGAAATTCAAAATTAATATCATGATAGAAGGATAGTATATGACGAATGTAGAACCATAAAGAATGTAGAATGGTGAATATACATAATTAATGTAGAATGATAAAGCAAATTAGCGAAAAAATCATATCAAAAATTAGAATACAATGATAGTCTAATGATAGAATGATGAAGCAAATTACCAAGTCCTCGTCGTTGACATCATTCGCAGAAAGTGTCCATACTTTTGCCACGTTTGGATCAACTGTTTTCTTCTGAGCTGAAAATGATATAAATTTATGGATGATTTACTACTTTCCCTTCGTCTCTGCCTGTACAGTATTGTGGAGGGTGTTGAGTTTTCTTGTGTAGGGAGTCGAGTGGTATTATGTGTGGTTTTGAGTTGTATTGTGCAGGATAGGTATACCTATAAATCAGCTGCTTTAGTTCTAGAGATTCTGTACGGCATGTTTTAAATCACCATGTGTCAAACTTGAAATCAAGTGTTATCTAGTGGGCGATTATTTCCAATTTGAAGACATCTGTAGCACAAATCAGTGGAGTAAATCTAAACTTTGACCTCATATTACTATATGTACATGAAGTCATGTAGTGTATGCTACTAAGACCCTGTTGGAAAACAAGGCCTTAGTCAGACCAACTAGTTAAACAGAAACTCACTCACTCTGTGTTACAGTATACCATAGCTTGTTGTTGTTGTGGTAGATGTTACAGATTCCACAACTATATGACTTACACTCAAGCCTTCTATAAACACATCTCCTGCTTACGATTTTTGAAAAAAATTCACACATGACATCCTAATTTCATACTCTTTGGTTCCTTTTATTGAAATACTAGGGAAATCGTGATTTCATTTTGTTCAATGTGGAACCCAACCGTAGTAACTTACTATCTTCTTAGCATGTTACCCTTGCTGAAACAAGGTTTGTCTAGTAGGAAGTTATTAGAAATCTAAAGATATTGCAAATGAGTACAATATATACACTAAGACCTCTTACTACAATACAGCTGGTAAATTAAACTCAAGTCAAGGCCTTGTTAACCTCCAATTAAACATTTCAACATTGTACAAAGGTGGAATTAATTCTTTTAATGGGCCTAACTTCAATGACGTCTGTACGTTTAATGTGTATCTGGTATTTCATAAACAACAAACTTGATTTTCCTGACTAATGATATGACTTTTTTATCCTTTTTGACCTACGAGCAAAACTCCTTACTCTAAAATCGATTCTTAATGATACAGAATGATAGAACAAAATCGTATTAATCTGGATTTCTTCCTGGAATGTCTGCATTCTACCTGGATCTTCTATTCTCAAGCTCAATCCAATAATAACACAATTTTCTCGGGGGTAATTCTATTATGGCCTAAGAGGATTAGGAACGCCCTAATAAATCTAGTACGTCAATCAACCCTGTTAGGTCCTATGTTTTGGAAAGGATTTTCCATAAGTAGAGTAAAATTTTGTTATAATTATATTTGGCAGAGAGAATATGCAAGAAATATGCCCTTTTGATTGCTTTGCTTGGCGTATTCTCTTTGCGATTCACTAATTCTCTTTGCGATTCACTACATTGTTTTCCACTAAGTTATAATAAGTATTTCAAGGTAATTGTTCATCTCCTTTGATGGTATGTTCGCTTAGGGAATACCATTTGAGTATATAAGAGGGTAGTTCTTAGGATTGGCAGATCAGGTACGGAATCTCTACTAGTCATACATAGTTCTGTTGATAGCCAGAGTGCAAGGAAGACATCGTGCTAATCCTGGATACATCAAAATTCATTAGTGAACTCGTATTTTTCTGTCTGGCACCAACAGGAAGTGAATTAGACTGAGTTGAGCCTTCAAAAAAATAATTAAACCTTTATTACAAATCAAAACTTTCCTTACGACTTTTTAAAGGAAAAAATCTAGATATCATCAACAAACGTTTTTACTTACAACTTTTTATCGATATTTTTGCTCCTGCACCAACTTCGAAACTAGGTTTACTGCAAACGACCTGAAAGGTAAATAAATATAAGATGCAATTATGAAGAACTAAGTTCTGTAAAATCTCCTTCATCTTATAACTACTGTATCCCTTCACGTGAAAGACTGTTCTGCAAGGAGAACAACCATCTTACACCCTTAACACTCAAAACAGGGTTCAAAAAATGGCCCTGATATAGGTCAGCATTTGCTAAAAGACAGAAGCTGCTCAGAAATATTCTTTTTCATCGTTTTCGATTTCCTCTATAATTTCTGGAAAAAAGGTTCACAAGGTGTGTGATCACACCGATGAGAACTGCCATTAGTTTACCTACGCAATGGACCCCATGTGCTTTGCATATCAACCAATAACTTACGAAGATAGTAAGCGTATTTGCCTATCAACTATCGATGCATTGCTTCGACTAGTCCACCTATTCAGTAGAATCTTTGTGCTTTGCATATCAACCAATACCTTACGAAGATAGTAAGCTTATTTGCCAATCAACTATCGATGCACTTGCCCCATTAGTCCACCTATTCGGTGGATTCTTTGTATCTTGTACATAAATCAATACCTTACTAAGATAGTAAGAAGATCAACTATCATCAACGCACTGCTTCAATTAGTCTAGCATTTTGCTTTACACATAAACCAATACCCCATCAATATCTAAAAAAGTGTATCAAGCGTATTTGCTTATGAACCAGACTTCCTTGTGTCTAGTAGAATCACACTAATCAGTTGATAAGTAAGAACTCTCAATTGAGAAATGGAAAATCAAATCACAGTAAATGTTGCGCATGATGTTTGTTTTTCAAAATAAAGGCAAATCTCAAAATATTCATCTTGAATTCTCAACATATATAAAAATAACGAAGAAGTTTATTCACATTTACTAAAGATCAACATGTAAATATAAATCAATATCATCGTAACTTCTTGTATATTGAGAATTTAAGATAACTATCGTAAAGATAACGAGATTGCCTATGCCTTTCATAGTGCTCAACTTGCAGAGCTTTTAGTATCAGAAATAAGAAGAAAGAAAGACTATTTCACAAACTCAGAGTTGTGTGAAATAGTCTTTCTTTCTTCTTAGTTCTGATATGATGAGAATTTAAGATAAATATTTTCGGACTTATTTTGTATTACTTAAAATTGTTAGTTGGAACTGGATTCATGTTTGTGTTTGACCTTAAATCTACAGTTAGGTTTTCTAAAGAAGGTTACTTATAAAAAATAATGTAAATAGCTGTGCTCACAATATGCACCCTCAGTTGAGAAATTCTTAAAGAATATGCCGCTAAATCTACAGCCTACACCGATGGCTAAATTAATCCATCAAACTAGAACAAACAGATAAGAAATAGTTCTAAAACTGCAGAGCAAATCTTCTACAAAAGCGGTCTTTTTTCTCCCTTGTTTGCCAACTCCCCCGACCTGATTCTCAATTAGTACCGCGGGTCACGCGGTATTTACACAGCCTCTTGTCTTCGATGGGAAATCACTACTTTTCGATTTAAATATAATTTATTAATCCGAATGACAAATAACACGGAAAAATGTCATTCCACGAATAAGTGAGTTAGCTAGCGAGTTTGGCTAGCAACTAAAGGAGTTGAATAATATTGAGATTTCACGATTTTGGTCTATGCTTGTTATTCGGTAATAATATCAAATTAAATTAAATTAAAGCTAGAAATGACGTCACAAGTCAGAAACGACGTCACAAGCAAGTCAGGTTCAGTATGTTGGGTAGGATGTTTTTAGCCAAGATTTCACTTTATTCTAGTGTCCAATTCAAAGTTTAGTCTATTTCTAACGGTTTAGAGCTTTCTGGTCAAACAAAAAGGCCAAGGAAACTCTCTCTGGAGTTTTATTCATTACCTTAAAAAGTCAATCAAAAGTTCATATGAGAAAGATGGAATATAACCACCTTGATTTTGATGAAGATGTAGATAGATAGATATACAGAACGAAAGTCGCTCTAGTAAGACGGGATCTAGTTGGTTCTTTCCTTCTAAAGAATATAATCTTAAGTTTTTACCGTAACCTTAAGGTTCTTGCTTATGCAATCATCAACAAACTGTTTTACTTGGTGCAGGAGATAACCGTCTGATGATTGCATAAGCAAGAAAATTAAAGTTACGGTCAAAACTTTTTGCCCTTGTTCGGATTTCTATCATATTCTTTAGAACGAAAGAACCAATCAGATCCCGTCTTACTAAAGCAACTTTCGTTCTGTATCTATCTATCTATCTAAAGTTACGGTAGCTAAAAACTTTTTGTCTTTGTTCGGATTTCTATCCTGCTCTGCCTATGGCATTGAGCACTTTTCTTGCAAGGCGACACACTAGAGAATATTCCATAAAGAATATAATGTACTTTTTTCGTGTTTTTATTTTCTAGGACAGAATAGATGTTTTTAGGAATACAAAATAAAAATTTGGTGAATTATCCTAAAGAAGAGAGCAAAACTAAAGCTGCTACATAAAGCAAAAAGTAACGTGACTAACATAGCTGAAACCCACACTAGACATTACCCAATTGTTCAGAATAGCAATTTTGCTATCTGAGATACCCACCTACCAGACATAACAATCACCTGAGTAACTATAATGAAGAAGCTACCTATAAATAACCTTGCATACTGAGGCTACACTACCTTAGTTCCAAAGGTGATACACCCATAATAAAACTAACAATATCGCCAACTAGAATAGCCTGCGTACAGACTTTATGAGAACCGGGGAGGAGAGAAAGCGAGAAGGATAATTTATCGTTGTCGTTCATTGTCCTTCTCGCTTTCTCTCCTACCCAGTTCCCATAAAGTCTGTACGCAGGCTACAACTAGAAGCAATACATGGACTTTGCCCTCAGAAAATACCCCCTCAGCAGGTCTAACCATAACTGTAGAAACTATGATAAGGAAGATACCCATAAAAAGCGTAATCCTGTATACTGAATTACTAAAGTTACCCCACCCCTTTCCTAAAGAAAATGTCCCGTTGATCAAAGTAATCATCTTGATTCTAGTATCTCAACTCTTCCTAGGTCCTGACAAAAAGTGAAGGTTAAATACTCAATTACATCTCTATTTAATTGAATGTACAAATATTGATTTCTTCCAATGATTTAAATAATTCTTACCTCCACCATTTGTATTGATTCATTAGCAAGCTGAGAGAACTTTGGCTGAAAGGGAAAACATCTCAAAAAGTCATTATGGGATCATTTGATGTTTAACATTTATGTTCCCTTATGATACCAAAAGTGATTAGAGGGACACAAGTTAGTTTATTGAGGAACATACAATTTGAATAAAACCTGAAGCTTATTATCTAAATATTTACTTCCTAGGGCAACCCCTAAACGTAATCATTTCTAGCCTTCACCGATAAGAGATGTTGATAAGGTACAAATTTACCTTTATATTTGCTGTAAATTCTTTGGCAAAAATGTTCGTTTTCACAACCATTTAATTTTTCCACATACATTTGATTTGGAGGATAGATCCTTTCTGTTGCCCAATAATTGTCATATGGTATGAAAAAATATGGGATTGAGCTATCAGTTGGACAAAAAAAGTAAACTAGAGAAGCTTTCTATTTATGACACATTTCAATACAATTTAATTTTTAAATCATATTTAAATTAAGTCTTTTTTTTATTAAATTTTCAATGTGTTTCAATATGAAGCTTTTGTTGTTTATTTTTGTTGTCATATGGCATGATGATTTTGACAGGCCTAGTCTCTGAAAGAATATGCTTTCGTTATATTACCTCTGATGGTTTGACAAACCCGGAAATCTTCAAAGTTGATATCAACTTTCCTGCTGATCTTCCACCTAGAAATTCAATTAGATTTTTGTCATTTAAGATAAATCAAGGCATACTGTACAAAAGCTATTTTGTTCAGCAGTCAACAGACTTGATCCTTAGAAGAGAACAAAATTTGTAAGCTGTTTTTTACGTTAAATAATTGCACATGTGAAGTCCTGCTTTTTTTCGGAAAATTAGCATAGGGACTGCTTTTAGGCAGTGTAGTTTGCAAAATCCTAAACTCTTATCAACGGACTAGCTTTAACTTTACAAGAGGGATGAATCAAAAGAGCTTCCATGTACTCTTATACATGTAAAAATGAAGAAGACTGAACAATCACTGTGCCAAAAATTCTGAAAGAGCAACATGTTCTGATGTGCTCTAAGTGGCAAGATTTTGACAACATGCTCTAAGTGGCAAGATTTTGATATACATATGAAGTTTTGTGTAAATAGCAAGCTTGCTGGCCAGATGAATGGCCTCCTAGTGTCTGCAAATCTGTGACGTTTTTCAAAATTGGCCAATCATTCACCTCCTTTCTGATTCGGTAATTTTAATCCACCTCTGTGTAAAGTAATTTGTTATGTTTCATTTTTTCCTGTTTCTGAAGTACTATTCTAATAAGTGTCAGATGCAAAGCTTAGTAATTATTATGTTTTGCTATGTCTCAAATTTGCCTCAATATCTTTTTCTTTGGGCAAATGCTTTTTTGCTATTACCAATGACAAGTTCTTACCCTCCTCAACTCACACAATGATATTGCAGCTTAAAACAGTAAGATTTACCTGTTGGTTCTCTGACTAGAAATTTTGCATTGGGTTTGAGTACTCTGGCAATTTCAGCCAAGATATCTGTGTTATGAATGTATGTGGATGGGGCAAGTAGCCCTGATATTGCCATGTCAAATGAAGAGGGGCTGTGATGTGCTGAAAGGAAGAGAAGATTATCAAACGTACTGAAATGAATCAGTGGAATCAAGCAAAAGAGTCACTATGTCAAGTGAGGGTTATAAGATCATTCTATTCTTTGTGAAGCTCTAAATGACGTCATAAACAAAAACATGATAATGTGTGATGAGAAGGGTTTATGTGCTTCAAATAGGAAAATTCAGCAGGACGTTATTATTACACTTCCCTTAAGGAATGGCTTCTCAATCAACAATTACAATTTTCTTCTTGATTTATAATGATCCAAATCCAAATCTTGACTGGGAAAAATCCAGTCTGCAGAGCATGGCAGAACTCGACGAGATCTCGCGCGTGCAGCGCAAAATTTCCGGTGTGCATCGCGTTCACATAGGAGTTTTGAGCGAGATTTCCCCCCAGAAATGTCTGACAACTCGTGAAACCCTAGAAAAACCGTTATTTGATGCAAATCTGCGTGTGCAAGGCTTAGATTTTGGTGTGCACTTGAAGGTTCTGACAAATTGACTTGCGCGTGCAGTTGCCATACTCTGCAGACTGGGGAACAATAGAAGCCATTGTTCTTTTCGGTGTATGGCAGAACATCTTCAGCACGGAATGCACCCTGGTTTCTTGCATATTAAAGTTCACCTGATCGGTCTGTACGGAAATTATAGCACTTTTTGACAAGATCTTATATGCAATACAATATCTTATTGTTTCCATTCTGGCTCAGCACAATCTGGCAAAAAGTGCCATATATATACCAAGTTTCCAATTTGGGGTGACATGTATATAGGTGGCCTTGCACCCACAGACCTAAAAGAAGAGTTTGGTGACACAATTTCGACGTTTCAGATCTAATCACTGTATATGTCCAAGATGAGGAACAAAATGACAAAGAAAATGTCTTAAACTATTTTCTTACATTGTTGTAAAATTTCAACATGCTCCACTTGAACTTTTCCTTTTTCACCAGCCTTCTCCCTCAAGCGCATCACAACACTTTCCATGTTAACAGGCGGATGAGCGGACGCCCAGAGCACGAGGACCTTCTGTCCTGCTGCGACCAGATCATCATGTTCGGCCATTTTGGATTTTGATGATGCAACTTAGGCCCTTCTCTTTCCTTTGGTTTTCTGAAACGTCTCGTGTCTGAGATACAAAATAACGATAAAATAACTTTTATGTGAATCAGTGAATGATAATTCAAGGATTGTTATACCAGAGTGAGCTAAAGACACAGGATAAACAAGGCTTTCTAGACTTTTCTGTGCAGCGAACCTCACAAACAATTGCGACGCCAAGCCAGAATTGTTCACGCTGATTATCTATACTATGCACCAAAACCTATATGGCAAGTGAGGTACCAGGACATGTCACATGATCATTACGTAGACTTACCTCTGATTGGCTGCCATTACTTAGGCGGGAAAGCACAAATCTAATGGCGTTAATAAAATTTGTAAAGTTTTAGGCCAACTCACCCCGAACAACTTCGACAAAATCAAACAAACGTTACTTCATCTTTGGAAAATGATTTGGAAATACAAAGTGAGGTAAAGATATTAGTTATATTATTTTTCATAAACCAAAGCGTTCAAGTCACAAAGAATCATCTTTTTTATCAAGGGTCTATTTCGAACTGTAACTTTAGCTCAAGCTGTGAAATTTAGGCCCATTCGTCTTTCCAGTGAGTGCTTTGAATTTGTTAATGGATGAATTTTTAGAAGACAATACGCTTCTCAGCTTGTTTTGGTTGATCTTCAGAAAACAAAGGTTAACTAGATAGAATGAAATAAAACATTTTCTAACGAAATGTAATCTTTTGAGTCGGCAGACACTAGTATATTCTTTGTTCAAAGTTGACCCCCAAAATCTATAACAATTGCTAGATCATGGTGAATTTCAGGAAAAGACGTCATGATGTTGCGCAATTATAGTTTTCCTATCTTCCTTTCCTAACTTAGGGAGGCCTTCCTAAATCAACATAGTGCGTTTTAGACGGTTGAATTATATCGAGACAATTTCTGAGAATGAAAATTACCCGAGTCTCGACCTGAGTAGGACTCGAACCCACGACCTCTCTTGTTTTTGTGTTTATCAAAATCATGTATTTGTCAAAAGCATGCTCAATTTGGAATTAGAGAGGTCTACAGGTTGGATTCAGAAAACCATAATCATGCAATACAGTCTTTTTTCTTTATAAGAACAATTTTATAAGAACACGAGCCTCAGATTTTACCAAATCTTAAGAACAATTGAAGAACAAGACGAGGCTGACAATTTCATGGTCAATATAAGAATTATACGAAATAACCATGAGACTGACAAATAATTATAAAACAAGTAGATTGACAGCACGCAGATGTATCAGATGGTCAAAAGAGTCCACATTTGAACCAATTAACACAACTGATAGCGAAAACAGACTTCCAAATCATTATATAGTAAGAACAATTTAAGAACATTTCAGGCTGAAAATAGAGGAATATTTAAGAACAGCCAGCTTCAAATCAAATTTACTGGTTCAAAAAGAAAAGAGTGTATATGCTTAACCATGATCTAGTAGGGACTATTTAACATCAACAACAACAATCTCAGTCTTTCGATTCCTCTGCGCCATTACTTGTTTTAAATTCACAGACGAAGACTAATTCTTATGGTTTCTGCTTTGTCTTCCAAGAGATTAGCTTCGGCTTGAGCTTCTAAAACGCAGACCATTGAAAATTGACTTAGATTATACGCTTCTTTTCTAGAAATATTTGTCAGCCATTTCAAATGAAAAGCCGATCGTTAACAACAATGCTTGATTTAGCTATTTACACAAGTAAAATGCATTGGTATTTATCTTTGCATCAACTGAAACTTGGATTTTTCTCTAGGGGTTTGTCAATTCCTTGCATAACTTTTATTTACACTTTTCTATGTAAGCCAAACTTAAACTTCTTCTATGAGACACTTTTTTACTCTTTCTTCAGCTTTCGTGATAGAATGTCATATGGCATACCGCTTTCAAAACCTGTTTCTTCCTGCCCCTTTTTCAATTGCTTGGAAATCCTTGATCTTTCCAAGAACAATGCGAGTAATCTACGCCCATATCCAATTCTCATTACACATCTTTTTTATAAGAACCCATCTCTATTCTAAGAAACCCACCCTTAGAAATCAAAGTAATTAGAGAGGCCACAGTTGAAACGTATTTTTCATATCAACTAAGAAATTTGATCTACTGATAGTTTCTTGATTTTTCAGTTTTTAGACTGAAAGTTTCTTAAAAGTTTCTTAAATCTAAGATTAGGTTATCTAAACGAATTTGTTCGTATTCTCGGATTTACAGTAATCTACATGAGCACAGACACTCATGTTATTGATCAGAACGTAAATGGAAGACAGACAACTGAAGCTCATATGTTTTATGCAAAATGAATTAGAAAGTTACTTCTTGAGTTTCTAAGATTTTCTACCATTCGAGAGTCTGGTTCTCTTTATATTTCTTTTATGAGAAAGTTCCTTATAAAAGGAATATAAAAGAGGATAAGAAATTAAGAACTCCTTATAAAGAAATATGTATGACATCAGCTGCTTTCTGGTCAGAGTACTTTTTTAACAAATCGCCTGCTTGAAAATGCCCATAAATCTAAAACATTCATTCCTACGTCAGAGCTTAGTATCTGATAAAAAACATGTGCAATTGCCCTCATAAAAAGAGCTTATTCTGCGTCAGCCCATGGGCACAAGGTGTGTTTAAGATCATTTGGTCTTAGAAGATAACTCTATTGTTTTGCATAGGCTAACCATATTTTAATTAAAACAATGTTTATTGATACTTTGAAGTTACTGTCATATGAGTAAACTATTTGCTATTTTGTAAATCTTCAAGCGAAGACAACAAGATGTGGAGTTTTATTTATCGTCAAACATAGATAGAGAACAAAAGGTTTTGCCAGCTCACTCGGAGCAGTGAAAAAGTTTTTATTTCAGAATTTATGGGATTAGGCTAGAAGCTGCTGGAAGCAGGGAAATAATTGGACTCAACTTAGAAGCAACGAATTTTCATTTCTTCGTCCATGTATGAGATTATATGTTAGCGTAAGTGAACAACTGTTTTCATTGGGAGAAGCGTTGCAGAAACTGGAATCGCAGTGGGTGTAACGAGCTAGTGTCAATAAACTCGTGTTTTTCTCGCTGGTATTTCCCCCTGTGAGTAATTTGGTGTTTTTGCAAAACAGGATAAATCGGGACCATGGCAGCTCGAGAACGGTCACTGAAAAGGAGGACTTTGCGAAATAAACATGCAGACAGTGGGTTTTTCGATTCTAATTCGTCAGTGGATATTCCTGATTCTGATCAGAAAGTTTCGTCCGAGCCCAGGGAGCCGATGGTAAGTCTTACTCCTAGGTCAAATTTGAATTTATCGATTTTGACAACAATTTTTATTGAGAAATTTTCAATAAGCAACTGGGCAAAAGTTCCAGCCCTTAAAGTTGCTTGAATGATTTGAATTTTCAGTCCTTAGAGTTGCTTTAAAGCCTCTCAATTTTTTGAAAGCATAGCCATTGCATTCTGTATCATAAACTGATGTAATTTATGGTCTTAAGGTAAGAAAAACCCAAAAAAAATTTGAATGCATTTCTTACAACTAAGAAATCTTGCATAATCAAATTTGCTCTTAAATTTTTAGCATAGTTTCTTAAACTACTGAGCCCTGGAGTTATATATCGTTTTGGTAATTCCAGCTATTGTTGCTTATTGATTTGCTACCTAATGAAAAAGGGTATTAGAATTTTGAGTACTACACGCTTTTTTATAAGGAACCTTTTACAAGGAACATGTTTGAAACTTTGAGCACTATTTTTAAAGAGTTTGTCATTCATCAACATTATTCCTAAGGGTTTCGAAATCGATGTAACCAATTTTTATAATAACCCTAAATCTTTCATCTTGATACCTGTTCATCCATAGAAAGGTCGAAAGTGATGATGATGATCAGTACATTTACTTCCTCTTTCCCTTCGTTACTTTCCCAATTTCATGTTAGTTATATTTCATCATTTTTTTTCATGTTTTTATTCAGCTTTTTAAACTAGTTCCTGTTATTGTAGGTTTGGTTAAAAAGTATCATTTATATGATATATAAGCAGCGAGTTTAGAAAATCTAAACAATTAACAAATCAAAGTAGTCCTAAATTTTCATTTGCCACAAAGGCAACGTTTTGGGCGAGAAATCGAAATTTAAAAGGTAAAAATCTTTTAGGTGGGGCTTTTAAGACTTTGGCTTTGGGTAAGTCCCTAACAAGTAAAAACATGCACTGTTGAAAGAAAAAGGGTTTATGATAAGGTTTTTCGACAAGGGCCAAATAACTTCTCATAAATCACGTGCAACATACAATGAGTATCCTTTTCGTTTCACTTTCGAGAAATATCCTGCAAAATCCTGTAAAATCTCCAAAAACCCCATTGTTTTTCACAAAAGAATCTTACGCCTCGAGACAAAGCCATACACACCTAGAGACGAAATCACATTCCATCACATTCCATCACATTCCACCGAAAAATGGGGGTAATAGGGGTAAAGCGCTGTGGGTACAGCCCCATCTAGGTTCTTTCTTCATGTAGGGAACCTGGATAAAGAAGTTTTAACCAAGGGATTACCAAATGGCCGTCCAAGCTGATCGCTTACAATCACTCTTTCGCAATGGTCATATGGTAAAAATTCGAGATCGAAATTAGAATAGAGGACCATAAATCAAGGACTGATTTTTATCTAAAAATCACCAGATTAAGCAATGTTTCAAATGACATTAGTTATTTTCAGTGATTAAAACGCAATCGCTTAAAAAGTTAGAGGTCAATTTGGATGACCCTAGGGAAGTTGCAGTACTGGAAACCAAGCCTGTCGAGAGACCTGCCGGGCCTCCAGGAAAAAGGCTAATGCAATAGGTCTAAACTCCACTAGAAGTGAGGTTATAATGAATAAACAGAGATAACTCGGGTTTTACGGGTCTCTCAGTGCCACGCCCCCCCTAGTAACTACCTTGGTTACCCTCTCCTCTCAATGGTACTGCTGGGAACAGTGTATGTAGCTTTGTCAAAATATTTTGGGGATGACTATTGTTTGAGAATGATTTAAGTATAGGTTGGGGCTTGCTATCCTCCTTTGAACGTGCCTCGCTATTGGTGTACACGCATTATATAAGCAAGTTTGAGTTTGAGTTTGCAATTTCAGCTCAGACTCAGAACTGAAATTGCTTAGCAACAGAAGAAATTCGAGTAATTTAAATTGCATAGCTTAACTTAAATTAATAGCTTAACTTTTTTCAGGGTTTTTTGAAAAGGCGAATATAGATGACAGAAATACCCTCCACACAGTACTGATGGTGTCCCTCAACAATACAGAACATCCTCCACAGTACTTATGGTATCCCCCACAGTACTGAACACCCTGCACGTACTGTACATACGTCCTCCATCGTGAGAACAGGACAGGAATGCAATTTTGAAACGATTAGCAAATAAATAAATTCATTTTACATTTATCCTTTAGAATTCAAAGTTTCATCAATATTCAAAGCTGGCAAAAATCAAATTGACAAACTTTTAAATCAATGCTTTCAGGCTTTCATTGAAAGAAAGAGGGGGCGGGACGAACAGTATGACAATGTCAAAAAGATATATTCTATTTGTCTGGTAAATAATTGCATAAGATGTTCTGATGAATTATCAAGGCCAAGGATAAGGTCTTGTACCACACACACAGGCATTTCAATCTGCCTACCGTTCTTTTAAAAAGAATAACCTTATAAAGAAACACCCACTACCCAGTAGATTGGAATTCTCTTCAGAGAATTCATGCTAACTCGAAATACCGAACCTGACAAGTTTGCCAGTGTAAGTTTAAGCCCCTGCCCAAAAACACACTTTAAGACCATTCAAGCAAAGGGTGGGGATGAAACATCGCCCTTGTATCTCATGGGAGTATTAAAAGGGGGCGCATTTCCTAAATCAGACAATGAATAATTAGTGTCCAAAGTGTCTATTGAAGTAGTGTCTAAAAGATGTCAAAGATGCTGTTTATTCATAGCATATTTCGTTTGGAGGCTATCTATCGAGTTTCAAACGGGACAGAAATAGGGCAGTGTCAAGCATGCTGGCCTAGAGTATGATAAGTAATGTTCCAGGCTCGAGGCGTGGTTGAGGCATATAGCTTTGGTGGTAGCCCAATGCAACGAACATATTTCTCCGTTTTAGACCATACCTTGTAGATTTAGATGTTTGATAGAGGTAACTTATAGATTTTGTAGGCCTGCCTTCAAGATTTAGATATTTCAATGAGGCAATTTTATAGGAAAAATCTGAGATATAGGCATAAGTTTTCGTGTAGAAGCATCGTAGAATTCGATAAAACCCTTATTTCCCTTGCAGCAGCACTGGTTTCTTATCTCCATTGTTGAACAAAGGCCTTTCTTGTGAATCTGAGAATATTTTTAAGAATTACAAAAGTTTGTCTTGAAAAACGAATTAAAAAATTCAAGTTTGCAAGAATTAAATTCCAACTGTAAACAAGGGAAATGAATTGAATCTGACAGTTTCAGTGAAGGAAATGTGAAATTTAATAAAAACGGAGAAGTGGCTTACCTCCACTCTTGTTTAGTCTGATTCTGGCATTTCAATTGTGGGAACGAATTGAAACTTTGAAATTCCCAGAGCTGAGGGTTTTTCGTACAATGGGGTTGTTAGGGGAGCTAGAGCATCTTGGTAGTAGAGCTAGACGACCTGGGTATTTGTATCAATGTATCTAAGTGATCTTTGTATCTAAAGAATGTATGACTGCCTTACTGTATGAAATATCTCCCTGGAGAACGTCTATACAGTACTGGGGAGGATTTTTAATACGGTACAAGGACACCTGTACATTAAAGGGTGTTAAGTTAGCTCTATGGGGAATAGATACCATCAGTACTGTGAACTGTGGAGAGATATATCGGGGATACCATCAGAGCTGTGGAGAATATTCAACTCTGAGGATATCATCAGTAATGTGAACGGATACCAACCGTACTGTGGAGGGGTAGCATCAGTACTTTGGAGGATATTAAGTACCCACTTAGGAACATACAATCCAGTACAGTGAAGGGATGTGGAGGGAAACTACAGGGACACTTCAGTACTGTACCGTGGAGGGATGCCATCATTACTATGGAGATGTTCAGTACTGTGGAGGGATACCATCAGTACTGTGGAGGGATACCATCAGTACTGTGGAGAATATCATCAGTACTGTGGAGGGATACCATCAGTACTGTAGAGGATATCATCAGTGCCAAACCACAAAGCACTCTAGGTATAACCAATACTGCCCTGAGGTACTGAACACAAAAACTGAACACCCTCCACAGTACTGCGCAGACGTTCCCTAGGGTGGAGTGGAAATATTCTGGATTCAAGGTCCAGTTGCTTATTGAGAATAAGTGTGATGGATTTTTCAAAGGGTCAAAGAATGCAACTTTGACCTCTTCTAGGCCAGTAACCGACCTTTATATTAAAAGATTGTAAAGACATATTTGTGAAATATGAATAGCTGAGACTGGGTGGATGGCTTCGAGGCTCTTGGGGTATTATTTTGTTTACATGGGTCTCAGACAAGCCGATCCTAACGATTAAAAATGTCTGTTGAGTTGAGGTTGGGCTCGAACAGATAAAGTTGCATAACATTTGAAGATGTTGCGGACAGACAAGAGATTGCCTAAGTGATTCTCTTCCCTTCAATTGCAGAAAAAATGGAGTCAATGCTACTTTAAACTACTACACTCCCGTCTAGGAAGTATTAAAACGGTATCAATATAAGGGCTGCCCAAGCATTGCAAACTACATTTGGCCCTGAATCTCCAAAAACGTTTATGACCTCTTTACATGATACAAAAGTTTCGTTACTTGATAAAATTAAAGCAATTGACTCTAGCATTGTTTAATCGATAACCGTAATTAGATTATCACGTTGAAGTCATTTTAGGCCTAAACTTTCAAAAAGGATTGTTACTATGAAATCGCAAACAGGAAAAGGAGTTCAACAAAACGATTAAACTTAATTAAAACTTTAAAGAACTGACCATTTGAATTAAGATTTGAAGTTCAAAGTTTTTCAAAATCACTTTAAATGATAAAACACCATATAAAACTAGGCCATTTTCAAAGAAAATATTTGCAGAAACATCAGAAATACTTCGCAAATTAAAGATTAGGCCCAAGCATTCACAATTTGTGGAAAATATTTTGCTGTCAATCTTTTCTATCAATTTTAACTTTGACGGAATGCTGTGAGGCGTTTTAGTATGATATTAATTGTAAAGGTACTCCTCTATACAAAAATCTAAGGACCTTAGAAAGTTAACTTGCTCCATGGGTCCTTGTTTCCCTGCGTTTTTTGATATGCTCACTCCTTGCAATTAGATTGAATGGGGTGAGCACAGGGAGACAAGCAATTGTGGAGCAAGTTTAATTGGATAATTTTAACGAGGCTAACATTAACCTTGGTTTGATCAATGAAAACTCATTTCAATACGAGGTTGTTTAAAAACGATAGAGCACAGAGAACAATAAATCATCCAAATGACAATGTATATAACAGTTTAGGCCATACAAATGAACACTCAGACCTAATGCACAGTACAAAGAAATCTCAGCCCATCCCAGCATGCCTTTGCTGGTGATTTGTAAACTATATCAAAACATCATCGGAACCCAGTTATAATCTAAGGGGATGGATTGGAAAAAACAACTCTCCTTCTTTGAATTATAAAACCATTTCACTGATAAACGAGTTGAAAACCAAAATATTTTCCCATGTAGCAAGTTGGAATTTAGATTATTCTTTTTACTTTCTCTATGTTGTGACAACTTTTATTTTTCTTTAACTAAAACAGATTTAATTGTGATACAGAAATAACAATTCTTAACAAACCACAGTACTGTTATGTATTGCTCAATAATAAAATTGGTGTTTGATTCGTCTAAACAAAATGCATTTGAATTTAAGTTGGTTTCCCCACTTGAGCCTAAATTTGATAAAAAAGATTTATTCTTCGTGGTAGGGCTTTAGGGGGAGCAAGTGTCGAAAATGACGGTTAAAATAGGCCCCGTGGTAGGTTGGGACTTAAACTTACTTAAACTATAAACAAGAACTTCATCCAACAAAAAAGTGAAGCCAGGAAGATTTCATGTTGCAGTTGTTTTGGTAGTTAAGGGGAGCTAGGGGCATATTTCTATCATGCATTGCGCCGAACGAGGTCTGCTCTTTTTTGCCCAACCTGCTGAGTAGAAATATGTTCATAAGACCAAGGAGTCTGGTACTGAGGTTATTGCTATGGTTACACGGAAGTAATGAGATTTAAAAGTCATTTCTTGTTTTTAAAGTAATTTTCTGGTAAAACTAATGAAATGATTTCAACTTTTGAAATGCCCGCAGATGTACATAAAAATGGTTTAACTAATAAGAATTCCCAGAAAATATTAAATTAATAAGCATATTTTTGCCTTTTGTGGCTATTTGTGTTTTTGAACTTGATAAAAATCTAACCTTCATGGCTTGTTTCATACATTTAAATCATTATAAAAATGTTGTTTTGGTCTTTTGAGCTAAGTCCAGTAAAGAGTCCAGAATTTACAAATATGATCAATATCTTCTTTTCAAGATTAAAATTCTAACTTTCTGCCTTACTTTTACAGGATTACAAAATTAAAGCCCATAGTTTTGTAATGTGGGGCATACAACAAAGCAATGTGAATTACCCCTTATAGACCATAGGTAAACTGGGGAGTGGGTTACATTGCTGCACAGGCCTTAAACTGCTACAAGAATCTGCTGTATGGAGATGACAACAGGGGCGGATCTAGCTCATGTAGTGTATGTAGCGGAATAAAGAAAAAATACGAGGTTTAGGGGCATAGCCTGTACAATATTACATAACATAGATAGCTGTCTGTTGCAGCTGCGACCATTGCAACCGTCTGGATCCGCCGCTGGAAAGTAGGGAAGCGATTGGCCTAGAATTACGAAAGCAAAAATATTAAACGAGGCTGTGCAAATTTTGGAACATTTTCGCGCGAAAAATAGAGGCTGACGTTACCAAATCGAGAAAAATTAAACTAACGTGCTTTTCCTAAAGATTATAAAGCCTCGTTTTGCTTTATTGCTGTCATAAATTCAGGCTTATCGTTTCCATACTTCCACCTCCTACAATAAATCTCCAAATCATTGACGTAAGACAGAGGAATGTTCCTGGCGTCTTAAAACTCGAGCTGATGCACATCCATTCGTCAAGGCCAGATAAAGATCTCCTTTTCAAAAATTTAGATAGTAGAAGAGGTTAGAAAGAAGGTGGAGGGGAAAGAGTTAGCTACATTCTTTTTTTATAAGAACCAGTAAATTTGATTTAAAGCTGGTTGTTCTTAAATATTCCTCTATTTTCACCCTGAAATGTTCTTAAATTGTTCTTACTTTATAATGATTTGGAAGCCTGTTTTCGCTATCAGTTGTGTTAATTAGTTCAAATGTGGACTCTCTTGACCATCTGATATATCTGTGTGCTGTCTATTTGCTTGTTTTGTAATTATTTGTCAGTCTCGTGGTTATTTCGTATAATTCTCATATTGACCTTGAAATGGTCAGCCTTAGTTTGTTCTTAAATTGTTCTTAAGATTTGGCAAAATCTGAGGCTTGTGTTCTTATAAAATTGTTCTTATAAAAAAAGAATGTAGCCCCTTACAAGAGAATGAACCAAGCAAACGCAGCCAAAAAACCATGCAGCCTCCTGTTACTGCTAAAAGAACAAGCAGCGCATGTTAGAAGAATAAAAATGGAGCTAATATACATAGTCCTTTTTGTGATCTGAAATTCTTTGTTATAGAATGCTGTTTTCTATAACCGGATGCAAGCATGAAAATGATGTTGACATCAAAAGTATGGAAACGATGTAGGCATCGGAACTGTGGAAACGACCTTTTTCATTCTTAAAAGCTAATATCGACCGTTGGTAAAATGAATAGGAAAACTTGTTCAGAATCGGTAAATGTATCGTGGAAACAAAACCCATGAATAGATTTTGTAAGAACATTTAATTTCTCCTTTTCCAAGATACTAAAATCCATTGAAAATATTTGTAAAATGCTGTAAACTTGACATACTCCTTTGATAGTCAAGTGCAATCGAGATTCTGTCAAGTAACGGTCTTAAAAAAGAGACAAATGTTCTTTCTTGTTTATTCTGTCATTCATGTGCAAAGATAGGCTCGGTCCGAAGAATGTAAACAAAAATTCTAACTGTTCGGTCCTCCAACGGATTATGTCGAGGGAAATGATGATATCAATAAGATAAACCGCATTACAGACAACAATTCTCCACCCTTCCATTCAGGCCTAGATTTCCTTTTCCTTCTGTTTTTATTGAAATCGATTGTTGTGAACAGGTAGGAATGAGTCAAAAGATGAAAATATTTCATATTTCGTTGAGAAATACTTCAATTGACAGAAATCAAAACAAATTGGTTCCGATATCCTATATTGGTGTGAGTTTCAAGAGAGGAGGGGGAGGGAAGGAAAAGGTGGGGAATTACACGCTTTTTTTTATAGGAAACCGTTTCATAGTGTTAGTGTGAGCCTAAAGATTTAAGGAAACTTTTAGAGCTACATATACCAAAATCTGTAGAACTTGAAAATATGCTAGAGCTTCGGCTACACGTTTTATTTTACACAATGTTTTATAAGAACAATTCGTAAGAACACGAGCCTCGAATTTTGCCAAAAGTCATGAAGAATCTAAGAGCAAGCTGAAGCTGGCCATTTTTAGATCAAGATGCAGTAAAGAGAAATTACCACGAGACTAACAGATAAACATAAAACATGGAAATTGACACCGTTGTGTGTCAGACAGGACAAGAAAGCTAAAAATATTCAACAATTCAGCACAAATAACAGTAAAATAGGCTTACAAAGCATTATAAAGCGAGACAGGAACAACGCAAAACGACACACACAGAAAAAAATATTTATAAAAATATTTAATCTATCTGCGTTTTTTCTGTGTGTGTCGTTTTGCGTTGTTCCTGTCTCGCTTTATTTTACTTACTTCGCCGCAAGAATCCAAAGGATCCGGCACAAAGCCTAGTATTGTGGACTTTCTTCGTTTAAATTTTACAAAGCATTGTCAAAGAAAGAACAATTCAAGAATATTCCAGCCTGAAAATGGAAGCAAAGACGAGAACAGCTTGCTTGAAATCAAATTCACTGGTTCTAATATATAAAAAAGTATAAGAACACGTGGGACTGATTTTAGCCTGCCTTTTTCTTATTTTTGAGGTGATATTCCACCGATTTACCAAACTCATTCTTCTCCAAAATGTGTTCAAAATCCTTTTCTGGGCAAGAGCTTTCCGTTGGGGAACTTTTCTTGTGTTTACTTGTATTCTTTTTTTAAGCAATTGCTTTATAAGCAAGTCAGTACTCGACAAGACAAAAACTTAAGCAATTCCAGTACTGTATCGAGGAATGCTAAGCAATTTGAAAATTATTATCAAGATCCTATTGGCAATGAAAATCATGCAGCAGCTTTTGATAAATAGGTTTTAGTTGATATTAGTACTCCAGCACACCTTTGTATGCAAGATACCATTTACATTTGTATTACAACAACTTGTGACATAATATTCTAAGAAACAAATTTCTCAATAAAAAAGCTAAGAAATTGCTAAGCAATTTTGAGTACTCAAACTCGCCTTCCAGCTAAGCAATTTTCAGTACTGAGCTCGAGTTGAAATTGCTTATAAAAATGCGTGTATCTCAAATACTTTTTGGGAGTAAAGCTCGGTGTTTCTCATTAAAGATGTTGTTATAAAAACGCGTAGGTTCCTATAAAAAATGTGTGTTTATTTTTGCCAGACACTCACTACTTAACAAAATACTTTCCAGAAAGCAATCTACCAAGTGAAGGTTCATTTCAAAACATCCTTAGATATTTGGGACGATAGTTGTTCGAAATGAAGAACATTATTTGAGATGTCTGAAAAATTCCCCTGTTATTTGCGGAATTCCAGGAAGGGCTGTACACTTTACTATACGTACGTTGTAGGTGTCTTATAAAAAAGTAACTCTCTCGACCTCTTAAAAGTTAATGGCTAAACCATAATGGAATACAAATAATAAAACAAACTGAAATTTAATCTTCATAGTCGTTATTCATAGTTTGTTTACATCGGCGTTATTGTTATTATTATGACGCAAATACCGCATGAAACCCCTAATCACCCGGAATTGACTAATCACCCCCCGCTGTCTGTCGTCAGATCAAAGCCCGACGCATGCGTAGTCGTGATGCAGTCGATTGTTTTTTTTAGTGCTGCCACTCGTAGAGATTTCTACCTACAGTGGGGATTTTCAGCCTTCTGTAGAGTGTAGGGAAAACCCACGGTATAAATCCTGAAATGTATGTACGTATTTTTCCAAAAACCAAATTTTTAGGTAGATTTTCTCAGACAAGATATTTCAGACAATGAATTGACCAGTCAGAGCATTTTGAATACCTTTCATTGATGATTTGTGACAGAGTGGGATTTCGTATGAAGTTTCTTTGTAAAACGCTGGGTAGATTTGAAATATTGGGTATCCAGAAAATATTGGTTTTACATCTTTTTGTGGGAAAAATTTTCATCTGTTCGAGCACCTTTCGTAGGGAAATTCTAGGTTTTTTAAAATCAATTGATAAAGTTTGTGAGAATGAAAATGACTCGAATGGGACTCGAACGCACGATCTCTTGATCTCTAGTGCGCTACCACTGCTACTGCTGCTAACTGGGGCCTCGAGAAACCTAGGTCGTGGTCGTGGGTTCGAGTCCTACTTAGGTCATTCTCATTCTCACAGATCTCGTTTGATTTTCAAAATCCTGCTTCATCTCAAGTATTTTGAAATATTTCTTGGGAGTAAAAATTGGAATTCGTAGGTTTTGCGTAGGGATGAATTTAAAATGCGGTAGGTGAAGTACTATTTTCTGCGTGGCAGCACTGAATCGTTTGATTTCATAAAGATACATTTCGCGATGAAATGATCATGAAAGATGGCGCCGTTCGAGTGTAAGGTGCAATATTTGGATGATACGGACCCATTTAATAGTACAACTTTTCCAGAACCTTCGAGACCTCCAGCCTACACGTTCCAGCCGAATATATCAGTTTGCAACCAGATCTCTGGCCTTCACAAGCTGTTGAAAGCACCACACAATGTACGGATTTGTGTTTTGAGTCTCTAAGCTCCCTCCTCGATTTTTAGTCTAGCCTGTTTTGATTACGATGGTTTGGAGCTGGCTTGAGGATTGCTGCTGTGTCTGTTATTGAATTATTGATGAGTTTGCAGTGATTTACGCTTGTTTGTGAAATCAAGATTTCCACCAAAGATGCTGATCTGTTAAGATTATCGTTCAAAGTAGAATTCGAAAAAAAAGTTTCCAAGAAGTTTCCAGGTTTTGAGATGGGAGAGCGTTGATACTCAAGAGGAAAATAGTTATTATGACAACGGCCTTAAACTGTGTCTAAATATTCTCGTATTATGTCAAAATATTCTGGTCTCAATCACTTTCTTGAGTAAGAGTAGACTTATTTATGTCTATGATTTACTAAATTAAGAACCCTTGAAAATAGATCTATGAAAGTTTGTTATTAAAAAGTTAGACTTGCGGTAAGAAATTAAAAAGCAAAAAATTATTTCGTAATTTAGAAATACCACAGTTGATTCTGAAAGCTTATGATATTTCTATTAGTTTCATAATTTATTCATTCATTGTTATTTATCTCTATTTTAGATCGAAGATGTAGCCCTTCAGTTATCGCATAATTTAGCCTATTTGGATCTAGAGAGTACACTCGAAGAACAAACTGACGAACTCGAGGGATTCCGAGATAGGTCGGTAGCATTTTTTCATTTAATTACTACTATCAATATCATATTTATCATAACTAGGAATTATTTTCATCTTTTTATATAAAATTACTGTAAACTTTTATTTGCATTTATCTAGCTAGGCGAAACCAACCAAATGTTTCGAATCAGACATAGGCCCACCCAATATTTACTTCTCCTTTCCGAAAGCTTTACTTTGTAAAAAGCCATATTCTATAAAATTCACGTTTATTAGCTAATTACATTTTTATCACTTTACTTTTTTGTGATATTAGACCATGTGTAGAAAATGTACAGACATTGCCACTTCCAAAACTGTACAGGAAGATCTCGCAGTCTTGTGTTGTGGTTACTTTTATATCATCATTTCAATTTAAGGGCGATCTGTAACAAAATCAAAACCCAACAAATCGACAACTTTTTGTCTGGGCTCATATCAGAAAGATCTAAATGTGTACACTCTTTTTTATAAGAACTAGTAAATATATTTCAAAGGTGGGTGTACTTCAATATTCCTCTATTTTAAGGTGAAATATTCTTGAATTGTTCTTACTTTTAGAATGCTTTGGAAAGCCTGTCTTTACCATAAGTTGTGTTCATTTTGAATTTTGACTCCCCTGATAAAATCCTCATAAAATTGTGCAAAATTTGAGGCTTGTGTTCTGATAAAATATTCTTATAAAAAATGATTGCAGCCGAAAAGCTGGACAATTTTGGTTATCATTGGTTTGGAATTTTATTAATTTGCATATTAGTTCTTGTTCTTTTGGTTGAGTATCAGTGGTAATTAATTCAATCACAAAATTATTTTTCGTTTAGCCGCAAAAACACAGTAATCCTTCGCACTCAGTTGTCTGTCAGAGTCCACAATATTATCGGTAAGATTTGGTTTCATTTATTTGCAATACTTCTAATTAAGTTGTTTCTATCTTGAATTTCAAGATGAATTGCTCAAGTGAATACATTCTTTTACAAGAAACTCAATTTAAACTGAGCAATGGAATTTCTCTCAAAGAACAATAGACTCTTTTCTACTATTGTTCTCTTTTAACAAATGAAAAAAACAGAAAATTTAAGAAACTTTTATTTATGGGCCAATTTTGGAATTTCCTACTAAAAAAATACAATCAAAATGATTTATGGGAAAGATAATGATGTGGATAGGATTTGAACCCACAACCTCCGAGTCTGCGCCTCAACCATTCTACCACTAAGCTACCGAATTTGATTGCACCTATTTGAATGTGAAAATGGCTGTCTGTATCTAACATAGAATCCCTCATATAATGCACTCCGAATTCATGTAATACAGTGAAGCTTGAAAGATATCCCAAAGATTAATCTTGTCTGACGTAAGAGGGCTTCAAGTTTCTGGAAAGCTGATCATTTGCTTAAGAATCAAATTTTTGCCTTAAAATTTTATCCAACCCTGCTCATTTTATAAGAAGAAAATGATCCTAGTTTAAATAAGATATCGCTTTACAATTAAATAAAAGACCTGGGTAGTCTGATTTTCAAAGATAGGCTCGACAGACACAATTTGGCAATGTTGCTCCCAGAATTTTACCATGATGAAGGGCCACCAAAACGAGACACAGTTGGGCAAAATTTAAAAGCCTTTTTGAGTCCCCCTTTTAAAACAACACTCTTTGATATAAGAATACCTACCTGATTTGAAAATATGTCCATATGATTTCTAACAGTATCTTAGGTCAGTGTACACTGCTAAATACTGAATCATATTGGTACTAGAAAGTCAACAAGATATAGGATAAAATGAATGTTAAAAGTTTCAAAATGTAAGTGTTTTCATTTATACCATCAAAAAGGATGACAATCTCCCTGAAAATGAGGCAAAGACAAGGTCAAATTTTAATTATTGCCTTCAAGTAAAGCCAGCATCTTGCAAGGCCTACCCATAAGTTTTCCCTTGTTTTGTTATTTTTCCCTATTTTTCCCTTAACTTGAATTACACACTTTGCAAACCATATCAAAAGGATAAATTCCTTCTAATTTCAAATAATTTACCAGACCACTTTGGGGTCCTTAGATTTTTTGTTAATCTTTTGTTTGGTGTTTTGCGGACAGCTTAGTTAAATGCCACCTACCATGTTTATATTGTTTACTGCATCTTTACTTTCAATGAGCAGTTTATCCTCAATTGAAAGAGATAAATCCATTGTCTGATATTTTATTATCCCATGATTGTTTATTCAGTGTCCAGACTACTTAGATTTTCTTAAAGGAACTTTGTTTTGTGAAAAATAATAATAATAAAGATGCATGGAGTATGAGATTTTATGTAGTGCCTTTTACGGACTGCTAGAAATGTGTTGTCCAATAGGTGAAAAACGACAGAGTATTCAGAAATGTTGGCTTTTCCATGATATTGAGTAGTTTACTGGTATGCATATTAAAATCAGCTGCCATGTTGCGGGAGATTCTACATGGCTTGAGTTATAAATCTGCATACCTTCTTGGGTTGTAAAATAACATACCTAGCACTTGAAATCTAGGACAGCCTAATGGGTAATAATTTTCAATTTGATGTCTTCATTCACAAAAGAGGTGCAAAAAACAAAGTACGAATTTTATTTCCCCTTTGCCCAATGTTGGCTCTTAATTCTATGTTTTCTAAAAAACAGGGTGAATACCTACCCACTGTTTACTTTATCATTTCATATGAAATTTCATGTTTTTAAATATGGCCAGACTTTTAAGCTTGGGAATGTTTTGAAATCTCAAAATACAGGAGTTGAAACTGGTTTTCCTATTACTTCTCATTTCCAACAGGCTAGGCCCAAAGGTTTAAACTTATGGCTAGATCGCTGAGTTGCTTCTGCGCATACGATCTACCAATTTGTTTATATCTGCCTGTATTTTTACTAATTCAGAAACTTAAACTAGTCCCCTTACTTTTTATTTCTAAAAAACCTAAAGGTTTAGCTGTATTTTATGTTGTAAAGAATTTTGTAAAGAATGTATTTGAAAATAAAGTAAAGAACTTCTTGCATGAAACATCTGGTTTACAGATGCAGCCATTCTCTTAGCCTAATCAAGTGCTGAAATATTCCAGAATTAGTAATGGTTTAGGAGATAATTATCCATGAAGATTATTTTCTATCATCCCTTTTTAATGAGAGGAGGTGCAGTAATCAATGCAGCAATGAACTGCTCATGCCCTGCTAAGAATGTCAAACATGTTTCTTGTCATGCAACTTTCATTATTACACTGATAATCTTATTATTTTTCTCTTTCATAAATGACTGCATGGATATTCAATCATTTCTAAATGTCAATTTGTATACTAACCGTTTTTGAAACCTCACAAAATAGATAATCTTACCCTAATTAGATATCAAGCAATTGATCTGTCAATCTTAGAATTTATACAGATGGAAAATGTGTAAGAGGACGCAATGATACCACGAGTGGGCGTGCTATAATGTTTTTGCTAAGAATAAGGACGAAGGTACTGAAGAAGTCATACAATCGTCTTGTGATACACTGTTTTTTTATAAGAACAATTTTATAAGAACACGTGCCTCAAATTTTGCCAAAACTTAAGAACAAGCTAAGAACAAACCGAGGCTGGCCATTCTTGGCTCAATATAAGAATTTTATCAAATAACTATGAAACTGATAAATAATTACAAAACAAGCAGAACAAGAGCACATACATGACATGGGTCAGATAGTCATAAGAGTTAAAATTTGCAACAATTAACACAACTCATATGAAAAGCAGGCTTCCAAATCAATATAAAGTAAGAACATTTTAAGAACTTTTCTGGCTTCTAATAGGAAAATAGAGGAATAGTTAAGAACAGGCAGCTTCAAATAAATTTTACTGGTTCTTATAAAAAAAGAGTGTAATATGCATCTACCACTGCCCCTCAAGCTTGTAGTGTTGCCTGTTGGTACTACGGAAGTTTTCAAATTGAAAACGATTTCCCACTAGAAAAACCCACATTTTAAGCACGAGTTTCTTATAAAAAAGATACTTGAACTGCAGCTGCAAAGATATAATAACGCATCAGAAGTAAGAAAACCTATTTTGACGTCATCACTCATAACATCAGTCTTCAAGTTTCCTCAACTTTAAACAACATGCAACCACAATCTCGAATTTCCACTTAAAAGCGAAGTGCCAGAAATCAAAAGAGCTGATAAAAGCAACAGCTTTACGATAAGTGCGAGGGAGAGAGGTTTTGGATTTTTTCGTTTATGCGGTCAGCCACAGTTTTTGATTTGTGGAGATCCATTGAATGTGGAGGTCTGCTTATCAGAAATTTGCACATTTGTGAACCAAAATAACTTGGTAATTCCTTAGAAATTCCTGATTTGTTCTGTTTTTGAATTATGCAATAATAAAGTGTTTACAGTGTAGAATAGTTGAGTATCGTAGTCAATGGAAGGAGGCGTGGATATGTCTAAAAAGGGGAACCGTATTTAGGGCAGCTAATGAGGCATGAAGCAATACACGTATTCTTATGAGGTGAAACACATAATTTTATTTATGAAAGAGTAAAAACCATCCATATGTTTCTAGATTTTTTCGATTTTGAGAACAAATTACGAAAAATATCGTAGATATTCTTTCTTTTAAAATATTTTTCAAGAAACGGGATTAGGAGCATAGTATTTGCCCGGAGCATTGTAAACATTTCATCGTATTCATAGCGCATTTGCTTGAAAACGGAGCAGTGTGAACAGGCACTGTTTTTCGTCTTCAAATACGGAGCAGTGTGAACGAGGCCTCAGCCCTAGAAGCTTATTGCATTTCTGTATAGTGAAATATTGATATGAATTTGGGTAGCATGGATGCAAAAGAAAACAATACCCATCCTGCTTAGGCCATTCCTTACGCTGACTTATCCTCCCGAATGAATCGACTGAAAATTTGTGGTTGCTGCTCAAGCATGCCTGAGCTTCTCATTCCATCCTGAAAACCAATAATCCCGTATTTTGTCTGACAAACTTAAAAATAAAAAACAAATTGAATCTCAAAACCTCAGCATCAATTTAACTTAACTCCTGAACTTAGCTCTTTTCAAATTTAAACTTTTTTGTGTCCCAAGATGAAATCAGGAGTTGTTTTGTTTAATTTTATCAGCAGTGGTCGTGGTTGCTTTTTGAAATTTCAAATAATTTTAAGAAATTGGATTTGTGCATTGTAAGCTGATTGTGGATATGCTAAAGTTGATTAGATTTGTAGTAAAGGGGGCTGTCGTGTTTTTCAAATTCATTCATAACGTTTTACGAGAACCCAGCCCTTGCATAGATTCCTATTGCCGGAATGCCCGCGAGGAGGGAATGGGAGGGCCTAGGGATACATCTGCTGACAAGGTCAATATTGATTTGGTTCGTTATATCATTCTTAGGCCCATGGTAAGCAAAGCTGTTTCCATGTACCGAACCAAATCATAACCTGTGTTGAGATGAGTCCACGTGATATTTCTAACCAGTCCCAATGCTCTCAAGTGATCATGGTCCATGCTAAGAAATTTTTGATACTACACATTTGTAATCATTCTTTAAAGAGATTTCCATATACAAACAGTGTGAAGCCTTGCACATCAAAACAGTATACTGAATAGTAACCAATAAAAGCTAATGAAGGTAAATGTGTTGAAAAATGTGTTCATGACCCAAAAATAAATCAAAAATTCAATACTGCACATTTCTGATACCATCACTACATGTTGATAGTTGTATCATAATATTGTTCTTGTATTATATCAATGTCATTCTGTTTCATACTATTGTTTTTCATACTATTAACCATGTTTTGAAAATCTATTTTGTTGTTTTTGTAGCTAAATTGATTAGTGCAACTGGAAGAGATCTACGAAGAGCTTTATTCTCATTAAAACAAATTTTCCAGGTAAGATTTAATTCTCTTCTTCCATTTTTATGAAATTCACTTTAGTCCATGAATTTTCGTCACAAAACTCTATCGGAGGAGTAGCTTTAGTGAGAGGGGATCTGATAAGGACTTTCGTTCTAAGGAATACAATAAACAAGTTCTTTGGTTCTTTAGAAATCAGTTGTATTATAAAGCAAAATGGTTCAGGGAATACCACATAAACAAATAGCATAAGGATATTTAGTAGATTATTTAATAGGAGAGCCAAAGATGCTACATGCCCCATATTTTTTAGGACTTTGAAGCATCATTTCAAAACTTGTTTCCCGGCTCAATAATGAGCAATAACGCCCTGTCCTCACTCATATGTATTTTTCGTAAGCTACGACTTTCACTGAAAATAGGACAGCTTATCTTCTATGTTTTATTAATTTTCTTTGAAGTTGGTACACGCCATGGCTGTTTGATTTATTAGCTCGTTTAAACCAACTAAAACTACAATAAAAGCCATAGTAACAAGAGCATAGGTAACATAAAGATAAGAATAATTGAAAATTAAAGATAATGGCTATATAGTACAAGAGTAACATTTATCTAGCTAAAGGGTTTTTTTAAGTTGCCTGATTTCAAACATTTGTTGTTGTTGCTGAAAACCAAATCTGTGGTTGCTCTCGTCCAAATATTTCCTCCTTTGAGAACGTTTTGCAATCTCTTCCTATCCATTCGATATTGTCTTTAGCAATGTTATGGGTTTGTCCGTAACCCTTGCGAAAAAAGTACTTTTGCAGTAATTTGGAACAATTTCGGAACGATTTTCAGCAATCTTAGAACGATTTGCAGCTACTAGAATCGCTGATCCACTCCAATTTGCTCGATTGCCGAGGTCATAGCAATCCATGTACCGTTTACACTATAATCTAAATACCAGTTTCATATTGGTAAATTTCAATAAGTTCAATTTGATGAAATTGATTTGCAAGATCATTCAATAGGCCGTCCTTAAACAAATCATTAAGTTAATTGAAAGTGGGTTACGAAATTGAATAAAAAAAGTCATTAAAGACCCCAAATCTAAAGTTCCTCAAATCGCAAGGTCATCTTCGGAAAATGTTCAAGTAAAACTAACTAAACTTTTTAAATTGTTTATTAATCAAAACCTAGAGGATTTAGGCTACTTATTTTGCAATTGACGAGCTCGAAGGCTAAGGTTCTAGAGGCCTATTGCAGGGCGTTTGGTAACCCCCTCAGAACTTGATTAAAAGCCATGCATTTTTCTCCTCTTTCGAATCGATCAGTGCAAATAAAGAACCTCAGGTCGTCTTAAACGTGAAGTATTTTTTGTTGAGGCCTGAAAACTGACTGACCCCTAAGAGGTTAAACAAGCAAGAAACGTTGCATGTAAAAAAGTATAGTTTTGATGATCGAATTGTATTAACACCGACTCTTCAAGCCCTAGGGAATTATACTGCTCATAGGGAATTATAAACGGATCATACTTTATGAGTTGTAAAATAGTTGAATAGATCACAGTATAAGTTTTTTGACGTCAAAAGCTTTTCCTACGCAATGTATATCCTCTCTATAAAAGACATGTCCATAAATAGAGGTATTGGGGGAGTTAGAACAATTGCTTTAATGATTCCGGCGTTTTAAGCGTCTTAACATTACATATGCGATCGTTGCTTTTCCTTAGAACTGTGTGAGCGAACAGGGGAGGAGCAATGTCGAGTTGAAAACAAGGAAATTAGTCACTTTGGCTTTTCGATTATATTTCAACATTCTTTAACGAGCTTCCTACGCTCACTTTTTCCAATAAGCAACAAAACAATAAGCGACAAGTCTTTGCTAGCTTCCTCTGCTCTTGCCAGGAACATGCAAATAAACGGATTTTTGGGGAAGGTTTCTTCAATTCTGGACAAAATTACTGGGACACTTTTTTAAAATACTGTTATCCATGATAAATAGTCACCCCCCCCCCATAAATTTCTATCAAAAAAAACTAGTCATGATAATCACTGTGATTTAACTGATTTGTCCCAGGTATGTTTTTCGCAGATTGCAGTCTGTTATCCTTACCAAAATGTCAAGTAAAAGTGAGGGTCTGGAATCATAGTCTAGTTGCTTTTTCAAAAAGTCTATATCACCTCTTTAGAAGACAAGTACAAAAATAGAGATATAACCGCTGCGTGACAGAATGGGGGAGGAATAATGTTAAGTTGAAAACACGGAAATTAGTCACTTTGCCTTTTCGATTTTATATTTCAAAATTCTTTACTGAGCTTCCCACGTTTGTATTCAAGATTTGTAACAACTTTACTGACGTTGGTTTGGTTTAGTTTTTAATTTTCTGAAGTTAATCCCTGTATATAATAGACTTACTATTAATGCTTTTGAATTTATAAATAGCAAGGAAGTATTCAAGAATAATTTCGAACAGGTCACTACTAAACCCACATTCTGTAGAATTCCTAGTCGAATCACTATTATTGTTAGATTTGTTCTATTATTTTTGGGAGTGCCTCTTAGCAAAGTCGTTTATGCACTGGAATTATTCTTTCGATTAAGATTTCAAGGGCGTGTTTTTCAAAACCTAAAAAACCTACTAAATTGTGAAAAAAGAATGCTACCAAAAACTAAGTCATCTTTTTAGAGAAACACGCATTCTGAAAATCTGAGACTTGAACTTTTGTACCATAATTTTTGTTTGGCTGATCACCAGTTCTATTGATGATATGTATCCTAGCAACAGACAAAATGGCAGCCATGCTCAATCGAGGAACTGTCAATATTCTGAAAACTTCTGCTTTTGACATGAGAAGGTTTAAGAGAGTTCAAGAACCTGCTATTTTCAGAAGAATGGCTTTGAAAAACAAACATTCTGAAAAAAGAAGGTTACCTAAAAAGAATTTTAGAAGAACACGCCCTATGATATTTTCATATGAGTAGCTGTTCCTTTACCGAGTTGAATTGTGGAAAATCTTGTTTTGATAATCCTCGAGTTTTTCCTGTCATGAATAAGTGTTGAAATGACACAGTTGGTATTTTGTTAACAGTTTTTAGCTGTTTTTAAAGCCATCGAAGAGGGATTTGCTTGAAAAGAAATCTATCCTTTTGGCCGTGATTTCTCCCTTGTTGAACAGTGAAGCAATCGAACACAGGATAACAGAGTTTTGCTTTTGTCTTTAGTTGAGATTTCCAGTCACTTAGCGGTGGGGAGCAGCTTAGCTGGTAAAAGTCACGTGATGCCATTGTATTTTTTGTGATTCCAGTCATTGCATTAAGTTGAACTGGTGTAATCAACCATGTAAAAACCTTATGATGTCTTGATCTCATTTTGTGTAATCTCCCTTGCTTTGTGAATGTTTTTAAACTGTGGCAAGATACTGCGCGGGGAGTTTCTGTTTAACGTGCTAGCCGGACTAAGGCAAGGCCTTGTTTCAAGTGTGGGCATGGTGCTATAAACCCTTCATCACTACCTATAGTAAAAACAGGTCCCTACCGTAAGGGAGTGTTCATTACATGTGAAGGACATCTTTGAATACATTAAGGAACGTACAGTAAAGCAAGAAGGTATTTTGAGTACTGGAAAGGATAAACAGTACTTAGGGAGGCATCTTTGACATCTGTGAGTACTGTGCTTGATATGCCTGTGGGTTTTATGGGAAATTGAAGATAACAATCTGATTCCCTTTTTTCAGGATGACAAAGATCTTGTCCATGAATTTGTCACAGCCGATGGGCTCAACTGCCTCATCACAGTTGGCACAGACGCAGACCAAAATTACCAGAATTACATTCTTAGAGGTATTCTTCTTTTTATTTGTATTAATTCATAGGGCATGGTCTGACACGGATTAAATTTTGCCTGAGCAGGTTATCGCAATGGGCATATGCCATCACTGGGTCTCAATCACCAAAGGGGAGCAATGCCTTATGAATTAATGTTGTTTTAAACATGGCTCTTAAGAAGGATTTCATCTGAAACATAAATTAATACGTCACTGTAGATAAGGCCTGGAGTTATAGACACCTCAAAGTAACTCTGCTAATTAAGGACTGTGATAAGCGCGCTACCCTTAAGATTAAATCTGGGTTTGAGACCCGCTGATGGCATTTGATAATACAGTAGCCTGCTCTGGTAAAATTTAATTTACTTTCTATTTGTGTAAATCACAAGGAGTTTTCTTACTGGCTTGGATATATTCAATGTCTTAAAGATAGGCCAATCAAAAGCACACTACCCTACAAAGGAACAAAACCTGAAGACCCATGGCTCTAAGCAAAATAAAATTTCACACAATAGCAACACACAGTACCTTTCTTATCCATGTAAACAGCCCTTGAAGTCATAGGTTAAATAATATCTTACACAAGCTAAATAACCTGTTTGTTTCTTACCAGCAATCGGTCAAATAATGCTGTACGTGGATGGAATGAATGGCGTGATACAACATAATGAAACAATACAATGGCTGTATCAGTTACTATCATCAAGGGTAAGAATTTTGGCATTTCTTAAATCCCTCCATGTTTTTACTAGCTTACCTTAATAGAATTGATTTCTTAATATGCTAGAAAAAGCATATCTTTCAATCTTTAGGATTGGCTTGAAATATGTTTGCTTCATTTGAGAACAATCCAAAGTGTACTGGAGATGTTGGAATAAATCTTTTTTGAAAGAGTTAGGCTTTCTTGTGAAACAAAATGAAAAGATTTCATGAAGTTAATTTGCATCCATGATTTGCATATAGTTACCATACCTATGATTTTCTTTGCAACATTTTGATATGGAATAATCCATTGTATTTTAGTATCGACTGGTGCAAAAAACATCACTAAAGCTTTTGCTTGTATTTGTGGAATATACAGAAAGCAATTCAAGACTTGTCTGGGAGGCGATTCAGTCAGTCGATGGAGGCAGAGGTAAGACTTACCATGGATTGTTTTTTTGCTGTACAGGAAAGGCATGAAGTAGATAAGTTTCAAATACAACATAATACAAGTTAACTACCACTTTAGGCTCTAAACTACTGTGTTGAAGTGAAATACGATTATTTAGTAATAGTTCATGATATTTTTCATTTTCATTCCAAAAAATCTGCCCCCCCCCCACTCTATTAGACCCTAGAACCTACAAATTAGATAAGCAAACCCATAGACCTTTTACTGTATTCATCGTTTTTATCAATTAAACCTATTTTTTTTACTCTTCAGATTCTGATGTTGGAAAAGGAATACTGGATATTCTAAATGAGACGGACGGAGCAACCGATGATGAACTTCTAGAGTATGCCATGACTTTAATCAACAAGGTTAGTAATTGTTCATGAGGCTTTTAGACTATATAACTGAAATAAATAGCTTTCTATATGATATAGTAACAACAATAAAACGTCATACTTCAAATATTCTTCATCTCAGGAAATGAAAGCAAATATTGAGCAAACTCACCTGATGTATCGGTATATAAATTTCTGTCTGCCCGTGTAGTATTTGAAGGGTGCATACTCAGTATTTTGGGGTAGATCTTTAGTACCTAAAAGGGTGTCCAGTACTGTGGAAGGTGTTCAGTAATATGGGGGATATTATCATCAGTAGTGTGGAGGGACAGTACTGATGATATCCCCTCGTACTACTGTAGTATCCCACACAGTACTGACAATATCCCACACAGACCTGAACATTTTCCACAGCACTGGATACCTGGTACTGTACAGACGTTTCCCATGATATTTATATTATTAGGAATGCCAATTACAAACTTCATTAAAGTATGTCGAGGCACACCTTCCTATCAGTAACTAGTTTGCTCATAATCTTACACCATCTCTATATGATGACATTAGGAATGTAATCTAAAAGAAGTAGAATAGTAACATCTATTCAATGATTTACTATCATGAAAACATACACAATATTTAAATTAATTTGTTTTCTGTTCTTACACAAACAGTTCTTCAACAAATGTAAACCAATTCAAGATTCTTAAACCCCCACACTTCATGAGGATTACTGCCCACGGATATTTCTTTTTAAGGAACCTTAATATATCTTCCCAATCCCCTTCTCCCACTTTTTGAGTTCTAGGAATTTATCTGTCATTCCGATTGCTCATTTAGGACTTTGCTAGAAATAGTGTGTTTTAACACAATCTCTTTTCTATGGCCAGATGTATAATTGCCTAACTGTTTTGCTTATTTTTCAAGGTTCTATACGCCACGCCAGATCAAAAGACGTTTTACGACATCACTGATGCATTCGAGGGCGAGGGAATGGAAGCAATTGTGCAGGTAGCTTTATATGGTCTTAAATTTCTTTTAAGTTTGGGGATTAATTGTTGATTTGCTTTTAGGGGTAATCCATAAAGTATGAGGGTAGCTAGGGTTGAGTCTGTCAGACGAAATGTGTAGACGTTTGTACACAGGCAAGGAGGTTTTTATGCCTGTCTTTACCTATCCTGAACATGAGGTAGGTGGCAGGCCTTGGTTTCGATACTATTTATGCATTTATACATTATCAATTTATATCTCTTTCACCTAATTAATGTTGTTTCGATTTCAAAATGTGCTTGCAACATACTCATATCACTTGACAGCCGCCTATCAATATTTCTATGGGGAAATGAGCTGAAATTTTCTCTGATAAATTGTTTAGCCCTATGATTAGAATAATGCCTCAAGTGATGAAACCACAAGAGTATCTGGAGATCTTATGGCAGGGATTGGTGCAATTTTCTGGAGGATCTAGTTTCTGATATCGTCTCGATTCTTTCCATGTAGTGAGAAGTCTTTACTGAAATAGAATGGTGATTTTTCTAGGTTAATATTGGCATAAAAGTAAATATGTCTATAATTTACCTCTTCCAATGACTTTCCCAATGACTTTTACAGTGAAAGAGGAGAAAATCAGAGGATAGCTTGGTATAATTCAGTGCTCCATTGCTAACGTACACCAAAAGGGGTCAAAGCGTATAGCTCTTTAAAGGTGGAAGAAGTAGTCAAAGAGGGTAGTTATTGCGTGGGTGAATGCGCTTCCTTAACCAGGATGTCGAAGCCACTATTAAATTCATTTGAATGAGAGAACTGAATGTGATTGCTCTATACGTTACTTTTTTGAATTTGTCTTAAAGGTTTTTCAAATTCTTTTTCCTAGAAATTCAAGAACAGAGTACCGAAAAACAAAAACTTGATAGAGCAATGTGACATCTATGAGGTAAGACTTCTTTGAAATTTGAAATTCATTGTTTATTGTATTGATTTCATTTTAAAATGGACAAGGACAAAACTTACAGAAAGTCTCATGTAGGACTTTCAAAAACTTCAACATGCCTGCGCAAGAAATCTTCAACTGTCATCTACCCTACAACCCGTTTTCCAAAGATATTTGCACTATAAGGCCTTTGGTGTTGTTTCAAATTATGAAGTGGAAGAGTATAGTGGATCTTATTTGAGTGGAGCTTCTGGGAGCATAATCGTTATTGTTAAATTATCTGGAGACTAGTCAAATCTTCCAACATTTTGTACTGTAAATCATTCTAATTTTAATTTTGACTTATAAGTGTGCATTCTCGTTCTGCTCTACTAGCTAATCAAGTCACATGGCTTCATGTCATCTCTTATTTTTTTGTTTTTTGCACTTTCGTTCTGATCATCAATTTCTCATGCAGATGAAATGGTGTATAAAATGGTTATTGATTTACATTATAGATCACCATTTTTTACCAAGATTACCTTTTCTTGACTGTGCCGGGGGTCAGCCTCGAAAATGACTTGAGCATTATTATCTATTCATACATGAAAACAAAACATTGAAACAGTATCAGATTTATTGACAACCCCCTGTTCTCGAATCACGAGAATTCTTTTATCACTGAAAGCTGTTATACATCAGTCGCAATCAGTTTTCTGCTGTACGCTTGTCCAGGGGGTCAGTTGTATTCTCTCGCTTAGAATATTCTGTAACTGTGCTTGTAAAATCTGACTGTGAACAAACATACTTTCTGGCTTTCTGACGCAACTAAAGTTAAAGATTTCTTGCAAGATTTATAGCTTTATACGGACTTCAAGAGGACTGCGATTTAAAGTTGTTTTGGCCATCCTTTGGATATCAGAAATATTTGTTCAGCTCTTTTAACTTTGCCAAGAAAGAATATTTTGTAAACGACAATGGAAATCTCTATAAGAGCCTATGACTATTGGTTCAGCCTATATTGGTCGGGTTATAGCAGATTTTAGCAAATTTCCTTAGAAATTCTTGTTTGGAACTTAATGCTCATGTCTTGTAATGTCAGCCATATCATCATTAGTCAGCCATTAGTCAGCTAATATCCATTCTGAAAATATATCAAATTGAACCAAAACAATGGCTTTATGAGGGATTTTCCTAAAATACTTGGGTAGATGCTCTTACTAAAGTGATTCATTAACATACTATATTTACTCCGATGAAACTTTTTTATTCTTAAAAACACGAATGATGAGGGATCCAAAGAACGATTCACGAATGATAAAACGACTGAATGAGGAATCACGAAGATATATGTGTCTCACGACGTTTTATCATTAACACTATCAGACAGGTATCAAGATTTGTGAGGAAAGGAAGCTCCAGTGTGTAACGTTGCAAGGATATATCATACCAGCCTTCGTTAACGTAAAAATTAGTCATGCCTAGGTAAAACTTGCTGAACTCAAGTTGAATAAAGAAAGAATGGCTGTGATGATTGTCTCCGGATTTTGAAATCGAGATCAATACACCAGGCCAATTTTTCGATGCTTTTAATGAAGATTCACTGTTTGAAGGTATATCAGTATGTCGGTGCAATAACGAATCATGCAATTAGTCTATTCCTAGATCGCAAGGATACAATGCGAAAAGATTGTGCAATGAATGCTTGTTATGAATATCTCTTCAAAACACAAACACTATCTACCACCCAGTCACTCATCACTCAAATTATAGGCCATGTTCTTTTAACAATGAATGCTTAACATCACTGTTAATCAGTATGTAATCCCAGCCTGCCTGCTAGTAGGACAAACTGTGTCTGAAACAATCTCGATATTTATCAATATTCTCTGTTTAAATTGCGTGTTTATCTTCGTAAATGATGGTAAAATCTGAAATTCAGAAGTATTTTTCATGCCAATCTTTTTCCAACAAGGCTTCGCTGAAATCTGAAGATGGCGACGAAACTGTCAGTGAGCTCACCATGGGATCTTCTAATATTAGGTTTGTCTTGAATATGCTATTTCAAAGGTTTACGTTTTGTTTATAATTTGTAGAGATGATACACTTTCTGAGACGCCATGGCGTTTTCTAAAATTATGTGCAGCACCTTGTGAAAACCCTACCAGGTAAATTTTGTAGGATAACTTCATTGAATAACCAAACCAGAAAATATAAAACTTTTTCTCCCCTCAGATCTATTTTGAATCTTGAGTTAACTTTGGATCTGCTATCGAGTTGTTCAATCGCAATCAACAAATGAACATTGTTTTCAAGTGGAATGGAAATCGTTGCATCGGGAGGATAAAGCAAAAGGGGGCATTCATGAAGTATGCGTACGCAGCCAGGGGGAAGGGAGATTTGGCTGAGTCATATTTCTGTGAATGTTCTGATTTCTAATGTTACCCTTTTTCAATCGAATTAACTTTTGGGAATGAAAAATGACTCGAGAAGAATTCGAACTCATGACTACTGATTATCCGAGCTTTCTAAATTCGTTTCTTTATAGACTTTTATCTGTCTTTCTCCTACACTCTATCAAGGCATCTAGGTCATGTACGTTACGCACATTTCGTAGCATTGATTGTAAACTGCTAACATTCTTTGCAAATCTTTTGCTTAAGTTTTTGCAACTTGTAATAGGTAGGGTGGTAAATTTTAGAAGTTAATGGCTTACGTATGGATGGAGGAGGCAGCTAGGGAAAAGTGTATAGCTGCGCACAAGGGGGGTCAAAATCTGGTTATTTATTGCGTACATACTTTCTGGGTATCCCCCAAGGTGTTGCAACAATTTCAAAAAAAATCGTATGCTTTTTTGTATCTCATAGATTGGTTATTTATTAAACAGAGTAATCAATACTAATAAGCCTTCAAGTATAGTTGCCGGTGTTTTCACTATGTGATTATAGCTTTTACATCTGGAGCAAATATAACAGTCCCTCTAACATTATCCTGTTTTCAACTAAACGAAAATAATTCGCTTGTTTATGCGGCATAAATTGACAGAATTTCCGCTATTTAGATAATAAACAGGACTCATAAAAGAAATTATAGATTAACGTTCTCGGAAAGTTTTATGATTATGGAAATTATTATTTGCTTAATTCACAGATGAAGACATATTTAAAAACGTGAACAGCACATTCCACACATATAATCCTCGTATTAGAATATCATAACCCGATTTAGTACCTTAATCTATTGTTTCTCATTATCCTAATCAAGGGAGTTAATTTCATTGCTTAAATCCTTTCTGACGTCATTAGTGACGTACTGTTTTGATGTTGGAAAGCTCTGGTATTAGACGTATTACATGAGACATAAAAAACGTTTCACCCTGCCTAGTTTGCTGATACTAGGGCTCAAATATCTTTAGTAAAAAGGAAAACCCCTGTAAAATATCTTTTTACCTCATTTTCATATTTTTGTAGATCTAAATTGCCGAACAGGAATATTGGAGAAATCTTTTGATTTTTATTAACAGCTGATTTTTTATCATAGCTTGTATACCTAATTTTACGAACAAGCCATTAAACAAGTTGCACTGCTTTTGAAGAATAGGAATGGCACGATAATGCCATAGTCTGTATAAGTCCATGATAAACCCTTGATATTACGACAAATGCTTTAAAGATTAAGTCGAATCCTTAAGACTAACCGTGTACATTTTAGCTAGATTTTCAGTACTTCATGTTTCGGAACACGTGATAGGTTCATCATCGAAATACTCTCCACAAATGTCTATGTTGTGGAAATGCTTAGTTGTCCTTGCTGATTACTGAGCTTCTGATGTCATTCGTGCCATTGCGTTTCGTCAAACGCTATTCCACAGAATATCTAAAACGTAGTTTGTAGATAGTATCTTATCAATTGATTTTCTATTGTTTCATAAGCTTGTTGTGCTTATATTCTTGAACAACTTTCATTTTTAAATCTCGTGTTCTTGTCTTTTTTAGATCAAGGAGAAGTAAGGGAAATGGACACCACGATTTAGGTAAATTTCTTATTTATTACCCCTACTACATATGTAATTCAGGAGGCAAAGACAACTCTGTGGGCCAGAATTCCATTCGTATTTCGGAATCGAGAATAAGCAACCTTTGTCATATAGAAAGATAGCTTTACTTTCCCGATATAATTTTTAAAAGTTGTTTCAAATGAGATTTCAAAGTTATGCAAGGAAACAAATCTTACAAATTCGAGAAATTCATTGATGCCAAGAGAGTTAGCATTTGTCCATGCTTCCGCTAATGATTATGCTTACCCTCATCCTTAAGCTTATCCTTACGCTTATGTTGAACAATTTTTATGACATTGTTTCTATTTCTTTAGATGGATACCGACGTAAAAGTCGACGTCATTCCGGCCAAGCACGCAGCGAGCAAAGCTCGGCCCCAGACCTCAGAACCCTCAGCAATGGACTCTCAACAGTAGCTGATAAGTTAGCTGAGGAGGAGCAACAACAACTCTCGAAACAAATGTCTACTTCTTCTCCTGAACTCGATATGAAGGCGAGGCGAAGGCAGCAGAGAAGGTAGGACAATGTTTACTACCTTCAATTTGGCTTTTTTCACTTCTTCAATAGTTTACTTGGATCTAAAACTGAATAATCAATAGAAAATGTTCTTACAATGATGATTTTTTCATCTCTCTTTATTGTTTCGCAGGGAACGAAAATTCAACAAAATGTCACAGATCAACTCTGGCGAGAGTCTAGATACTGCAGAGGACCTTCCTTCGACCGACCGTCAACGGAAATCATCTGAACCACGACTTTCACTCTCCGAAAGGCGAAGTCGGAAATCTAGTAAGATATTGAATACTGACACTGAATGTCTCATTGCTTTTAATTCGGAGCATGGGGGGATAGTGTTATCCCCATTTAATATGTGACTGCATAAATTATACAATTGCATAATTAACATACAATGGGATTTTCCCGCCATGTATACTTAGGAATTCATTCGTGTTTATGGATTGTGAAAATAAGAACACGTTTTCCTCTCTCTCTCTCTTCTATAAATATTCTGATATAAGCGCAATTGCATAGAAAACAGTTATCCCGTGTCTCTTTTTTAATGGACCCAGTATTTTTAAGAGCGCCCTGTAAAGTAGATTTTTTATCTTTGGGTTAGCTCTTCAATTTTCCTTGGTGTTCAAGATTATCATTTTTGTGTTAAAGCAGAATGAACACATTAAAAACAGACATGTCCTTCTGTTACTCTGAGTTTCGTGCTTACGTACTCGTAAGACAGACTATACCAATTTGTTAAAATACCAATATCATTTTTGTCTTAAGTATGTGATCCAAAGGCCCTCCTTGCTGCCACCACACTGGCTGTTTAGCAACATATTGGACTTCAGGAAACCACAAAATGTTAAAAAACAGAAATAAACTAAGAACTATTTTATTTGCCTTCAGGTGTGGAGAATGGTGTTGCGAATGGTGTAATACCGACCTCTGGGAAGGAGCTGACGGCCCCGAAAATTTCTGTCGAAGGACCACTTAGTCCGAAACTGAACATGCGACAACGATTCGACGTAGACGAGCAGCCTGAACGAAAACCCCTGCGAGAAAGACTCGCCAGTCGCAATGGAAGCACGGACAGCAAGGAATCCGACGATACGCCGGTAATTCGCCGAAACAATCGCAACAAAGAGGAGACTTTGAACGCTCCATCGCAGACGCAGCTACAACGAAAGCAAAGCTTATCGGAAACGGGCGACTCTAAACGAAAAATGTTACGAATGTTTTACGGACGGTCGGTCGATAAATCGGACGTGGAATTAGCTACCGAAGCGAACAGTCAAAAAACCCCTGATATTTCGGAGACGATACAAGAGCGAAAAACGAACTTAGAAAAAACGACGAAAACCGAAGAGCCAGAGAAAAAAGCGACGATTGAAATTAATGACGATTTGAAAGGAGGTGTGCAGGCGAAGCAACAAAAACTAACGACGAAAACATCCAACGAGTTACAACAGAAGGAGTCGGTAAAACCAGCCGGGGATAAAACTGGGTTGATATCGAGAGTAAAGTCGGCCATTACGAAGCCGTTTGAAGCAGCCACGCCATCGTCTGCGCAGGCACGTTCTGCGGACGGCCGGACGTCCGAAGATTTAGAACTTGAGTTGCGGATTCTGAGAATGAGGCCTCTGATTCTAAACGAGTTTGATTTCACAGATTTAAAATATGAGGACGATGAAGACGCTTTCGAACAAAAGAAACCCATGAATCACACTGGTGGACCCCCTATGCCCCCACCACCCCCTGGATTTTCAGGCGGGCCCCCTCCTCCTCCACCACCCCCTGGATTTTCAGGTGGGCCCCCTCCTCCTCCGCCACCACCTGGTTTCGGAGGAGGACCGCCCCCTCCACCTCCCCCTATGGGCGGCCCACCCTCGGCCGTGGATGGGTTTACGTCACGACGTGATCCGAAGAGGAAGCTGGTCAGATTGTTTTGGCAAGAGGTGAAGAATCTACCCGCTGGGAACAAGTTGAATAAGACAATCTGGTCGTCTATTGAACCTGTTGATGTGGACACGAAGAAATTAGAACATTTGTTCGAAAACCGATCGAAAGCTGGCACTCTCAAGGTGAGGAATACATTTTTTGTCACTTTCTTATTCACGATATATTACTACTATCAGCTAGATCAGTGCCTTCTCTTGGCTCTCGAATTATTCGAAAAGGATGATGCATGCTTCGCTTTACAAGTCATTTTTGACGTTATAGTTGCTGTCTCTGATTTCTAATTACCTATTGATCTAATGATTGATTGGAAAGACAGGCAAAGAAACACAATTTTAAAACAGCAAACTTAGGCCCCTGGGACTTATGTTCTTCTCAGAGTTTAACTTATGATTTGAATCTTTTTTCTTGCAATTTTTAACAATCTTATCTACATAATTAATCTAATTGTTGTTCTATGAAAAAGTTGCTAATGATACTTTGAATCACTACCATCTTAAAGAGGGTACATCTTGCAACTTTTTCACATCCTCGTTTGGTAAGTTGTTAACAAATGGATGGGAGTGCACTTTTCATAAAAATAATTTTCATAAGTTAATGCTCTAGGTTTATGGCAGCTTTGGAAAACAAAACTCTTCGTTTTGGTTCTACAGGCTCCACGAAAAGAACAATAAAATATACATTAGTGCAAATCTACTCATGATATGGATTGTCCCAAGAAATGTGAAAGAAAATTTCACAGCCTTTGCAGCTGGATGTTGCTTTGGCTTTGTTTCTAGTTTCTACAGAAGCAATGAAAACAGGCTTAGAACTTTGATTCTTTCAAATTTCACTAATTGTAATTTTCACTAGAAGAAAAAAAATATTTAATGTTTATCAAGATAATTGGTTCAATCAGCAGTTATCCCATTGAACTCGTGTAGTGATTCCTAGACAATTAGTTTTCTACTTGGAGGCCTCACATGATATAAAGTGGGAATGAAATGATTGCATTGCTGCATTTTAGTGTACACATCTGTAACAACAGACCTCTGAACAACAGACTCATCAATGGATTTTCCTCCCTTAAGCCTTTTCACGTCAATGGACTCATATAGGATTTTATAAAGCCTAAAAAACGGTATACTTTTTTATGTTTTCTATGTAATTTCTTTTATATTTTCTCTTACTTCTTTTATATTCTCTCTAGAGAGCTGATTCCGAAGAAAAACTGGGTAAAAAGGAAATCAGTGTACTTCCACTAAAACGAGCACAAGCCATCAACATCGTTCTGACTAAGCTTCCTCCGATTCGAACAATCAAACAGGCGATTCTGGATATGGATAATGCTGTTATTGACCGAGAAGGAATCGAGGTGGGGCTATTCAAGGATCTGTACTTGGTCCTTTGCTTTTTTGGCATGATATGATTTGCTTTTTTGATGTGATATAGTAGACAGGCTACTCAAGGATCAGTATTGGGTCCTTTCCTTTTTTTCGATATGCAGTAGACAGTAGAATGCCTATTGCAATTCAATAGTATTATTTTTAGAATACGAAATATGAAGCACAAAATATGTAGAAATAAGTGCTACACATGATCCAAGGGAAACATTGCTTATCATCTTTTTTATTTAGAAAATAATAATCATGCTGCCGACAGAAGAAGAGAAGACGAAAATCCAAGAAGCGCAAATGAGGTTACCTGACCTCCCTTTGGCTCACGCTGAACAATTCCTATTAACTTTATCATCTATAAACGAACTGAGTCCGAGGCTGAACTTGTGGTCCTTTAAACTGGACTACGATAATAGTGAAAGAGAGGCCGCCGAGGCCTTGTCAGATTTGAAGAAAACTGTCGATCAAATGAAACTGAGTACGACTTTCAGGAGAATTCTGGCGACTTTGTTGTCAATCGGAAACTTCCTCAATGGAGTCAAGGTAAGGAATTTACTTGTATGAATTCATATCAAGGTATCCTCGCTGCTTGCAGGTGCAGTGCAAATATTTCCAACCTAACCTGCACATTAGAAGATTAGTAGGTGGACAGTAGATTTTCCTCATCATTTCTGTCAGGTGGGCTCTTTTTGGTCAGATGTGGCTTTTTTACAGACCTATAAATATTTTTGTGAATAAATTTTTACGGCACGTTCAGACCAACCCTAATCCTATGAAAAGCTTATCTTAAAGCAGACCGAAAACCTAGCCCTGACCTAAAAACTTAACCTAAACCAAGCGATTTAGTTTGATACGTGGTCAGAAATTTGTTGCTCATAATGGCCAGGGGATATCATCATTGAATTAGAGGGTGTCCATTAGTGTTTAGGGGTACATCATCAGTAGTGTGAGGGGATACCATTAGTACTGTGAGGGTTTTTGAGTACTATGAAGGATACCATTAGTACCATGGATATTACCTTCACACTACTTGATGGTATCCCCTACCGCACTGAACCCCCTCGATCACTACATTAAATTGTGATACCTCATGCTTAAATGTTCCCTCACAGATAAAAGCGTTTCAGTTGGATTACCTATCAAAAGTTCCTGAAGTGAAAGACACGGTGCACAAACAGTCTCTTCTGTATCATTTATGTAACACCGTCATGGAGAAGTACCCCGAATCTTCCGACTTATACAGCGAGTTCGGGGCAGTGCATCGTTGTTGTCGGGTGGATTTCGACTCTATTGCAACTGTACTGCATAAACTGGACGAGCAGTGTAAGAGATCTTGGGAGCATTTGCGGTTGATTGCGAAACACGACAGTTCGTCACCTTTAAAAACTCGGTAAGTAGGCTTATGTTTTCATGAGTGGAAAGCTTTGATCTTTCTGTTTAAATCATCTTACATATCTATAACTAAGCCTAAACCAGAATGTCTCTGAAAAATTCCCTTTGAAGTGGTGATTTTTCTCTGTCGTTGAAACGCGTTTGGGAAGTCTTGTTCTTTACTCGTTTTGCTGTCATTATTTAGTAATTGTATGTTGCTTTGGTAAAGATCCAATCATGACTCGCCAATATATTGCGATTGATCAATCATGTTTTTCAGAACAATTTAATGAATTTCTCAATGTTACTCAGCTCAGTCTAATAGTATTTCCCTGTACTGAGTGACCCTGAAAGAAGTAACGTTGTTTGCAGAACTATATTGGGTGCAGTGCAGGGGGGTGCAAGCGTTTTGGGAGCCCTTAGGAGAGTTCGGTTCTGGGGGCCCTTGAGCACCGTTTACGCCGACAGGTTATATATGCGTTCATTATTGTGAATATTTAAAGCTTCAAATAAAGCTTGCCAACAACAGTAAATCTTTGTGGTTCACCCCTCCGGTATGTTGTTACTAGCTGATGATATTTTACGGTATGATATTCTGATGTATTTGATACGAAATTCTGCTACTTTTTCAGGTTAACAGAATTTCTCGCAGATGCCGGAGAGAGGATAGCTATTTTAAAAGTCGTTTATCGAAGAGTCATGAATAGGTATGTTTTATGACATTTTAGTGTTAACATTTTGAAAAAGATGTTTCAAGCTGATTTTAGGATTTCAATCTCATACACGCTTTTATTTTGTAAGGAACCTAAAGTACCTTCATCCCTAAGGCCAAATGTTCCTTAAATTTCATATTGTTTTTTATTGCAAAAAGAAACAATAGAACAAAATAATGTATTGTATTTCACGCAAAATCCTCATTGAGGTTCCTTATAAACTGTTTCTTTATACCAAAATGCATCTCACCTGGCCATGAGACTTAATGCGGGGACTTACTATTATCATTAAGTAAAAGCCTACCCTATTTTATGTACTTTTCTTATTTTGATATTATATAATCAAGTTTTCTTTTGTTTTTCAGGTTTAGAAAATTACTCTTGTTTCTGGCCATGAATCAAAAAGCAGCGAAGGATGCCAAGGTATTTTTCAATTCAATTCTTTTATCAAATATTTGTGTTATTCTTTCTTTATTCATCACATATCTTTGGGACAGTTTCTTCGGGCAAAGAATAGATAGGCCTCGTGTCCCGCAGATTCCTTTTCATCTATATGATATTACTATTATAATAAAGTAGATTTCTGCTACGCTACAGTACTAGCATAACGAATACCGCATCCACACTAACATTGTTTGCCCAGATTTATTTACTGTAGGTTCCTAGGGTTAGTGTAAGGGATAAAGTAAATTGTTCCAATCGATTTTGCAAATCCTGCCTCTTCTCAGGCTTTTACCTTATTAAGAAGTGAAGTTGAACAGTGTTTAAAAGTGTGAAGGTCATGATATTAAACGATCTTTTTTTGTAGCCTCATGAATTTTGTAAAGTTATCAGTGAGTTCTCGCTGGAATATCGGACAGTGCGTCAAAGAGTCTTGGATCAGAAGAAAAAGAAGGAGGACCACAGAAAACGAACGAAAACGAGGGGAAAATTAATCACAGAGTTCGGAGCTTACGGAAAAGTTGAGGTTTGATACTTTTTTATTTGTTTCTTTTCTACTTTTCTTGAGCCTTTAAATTGTTTGTCAAGCCTGTGAAATGAATTTAAAGCCCATCTGTATGAATTTCATGTGTCCTTTATTCTTTTATATAACGGCCTAGGTGTAAACAAGCCTTTTCCTGACCGAGGTACAGTACTAAGCCGCCAGTAAGAAACCGAATGTTGCAAAACCAGACGAAACTTGGAGTCACAAAAGGACATGTCTATTTCTTAATGTTTTCATCCTTTTTTTGTCTTCAAGGATTTGTTAACTGATTTCCCTTATTTTCTCACAGCAAACTTCACCCCAATCAACAGACACCACGGCCGTTCCAGTGCACGACAACGGGCCTTCAGAAAACCTGGATATGAAGGCGTTCCACAACGCCATCGTCGGCGATAGCCCTCATGACTCGTTGAAAACCTCCAAAAACCGACAGAGGGTGTCCTGTCGCCCATCGCCGGTTGTCCTTAAGGAGAAAGAGAATCGGCGCCATACAACACAGGGAAACCACTCGACTAATAATAATAATAATAATTACGACACGGATGATCAGACGGATCAAATGATGGACATGTTGGTCAAGTCTGCGACGTCGACGGAAAAGAGGACGAGAATCAGGACGAATAGGGCGAAAGAAGGAAAGACGAATCGAAAATCAGGTGATTATCGCTTTATTACTCGAGTTGGATGGTTTATTGAAAAGTGCTTGGTGCTGTTGTTCAGAATGCCATAGGTTCTAAGGGACTGTTCATTATGTATGCTTGATTTGCACTGAAGAGAAATGAAACGTTGATGATTTTTTGCACAAAGCAAAAAGGTAATTAAGCCAAGCAAAACAACAGCCGAAAATTCTGGTCTATACCATTAGGTATTTGTTTCTAATTTTTCGTGATTTTGGCGCAATATTGGTCAAATCATCTTATCTTAAATATTTTAAGCCATATCCTTTCCAAGGAAATAAATCCTTTTTGATTCAACCTCTAAAGAAGCCAGAAAATACGTTACCCAACCAATTTCTCTGCGGTGTCAGCCTGCAGCAAAAAATGTCCGAAACAGTCCCCAGGCAACCTTGCATCGAACTGCAAATCGAGAAGTTGTATGGTCTGCAGTTGTAGCACAAATGGGTGCAATCTACAATCCCTGCAAAAAGTCTTGGAACACTTGCATGATTTTTACAGTTTCTTATAACAAAAACTAGCCCAAAAACATTCAACTAGTGTTTGGTGTAGAGCCGTAAAGTTCCTTTTGTAAACAACATTGTTTTGAGGGGGGAGAGGGTTTGGATATGAAATAAAAGGCTAGAAAAGCTAAATAGTAGTTATTTGTTAACAAAATCAAGGGTGTTCCAACCACTTTTGGTGGGTACTCTACTTTTTGCTATTATAAGAAGTTGTGTAGTACAAGCTATTGTCCCTGCTTGCTGAAGTTGCAGTTGCTTTAGCGTGCACGTATCCACCAGCTGCTTAGAGATTCTCGATGGCGTGGGTTCGAAACCAGCATACTTCGAACTTAGAATCGAGAGGTTGCTTCAGTGGCTAGCCTTTTGAAAATTCTAGTCTACGTTTTTATCCGTAAAATCATATAAATATCTACAAATATTTGGCCCATCTGTTTTTGGTTCTCAATAAGTTTTCATGACAGCACGTCTTAGAGTTAAGTGATTTGAGAAGAAGCAGGATTTTGACAATCAATAGAGCTTGATTTGGACGGCCTCTAATATGCTTTTTTCTTTTCAGTGCGGAGAACTCGAACTCTGAAAAATGGACTGTCCCCAGAAGAACTAGAAGCGCTGAAAGTTCAAGCGGACAGAAAAATGAAACAAATCAACATCTGAGTAAGAATGAGAAGGAAACATATTGATTTCTTGCCTGTTCCTAATTCCCTTTCCGAATATTTGACAAAGCGTTTATAGCAAGACAGTCAGTGTCGAAACTCAAATAGCTTTTTCTCGTTTGTGTAATTTCGACATGAATTTTCAGATGCAACACCTCGTTCAATATTCAGATGTGTTAGTATTTTAGGGTGAATGCAAGACTATAGCTTTATGTACATCTGATTTATATTTTAATAAAGCCTTTTAATAGATGAATCCTCAGGTTATTTAATTGGGCATTTTACATTATTTTAAGTTTTATTGAGCGATACTCAGCGTAATTATTAACTTTTATTGACCGATACTTGGGGCGTGTTGTTAAACATCGAATCCAGGGGTGGAAAACAAACCAGACCACGGCACCATTAGTCTCAGAAAAAGTCTCCAGAAAGAAAAAAAGTGAGAAGAGCAAAAAAATAGTGGAAAAGTGAGAAGAAGAATGAACACGAAAAAATGTGAAAACTAGAAAGAAAAAAGTTTCCATATTAAAGACCTTGGTCGTATGTTTTTGAATATTCATTCCTTTATTTCGATATCCCTGCAGATACAATTTTCGAAATTTCCTACTGTCCCAGAAAGTAACATATTTTTCCACTCCTGTTAAAACCTACCGAATTTTCCATGATTAAATCATCGAAAAATTCATGTTTAAAAAGAAACAGGATTTCTCAGAATCCAAGAATTGTCTTGTTGGCTCGTCCACACTTCCATTAATTGAATTGGCCTGCAACCCAGCAATTTCAGCATGCAACGAACTGTAGATGTGAATATGCCTTAAAAATAAAACATGTGATGCAAAAATTATTGATGAGCCAATGCAAAAGGGCTTTGGGCCCCAAAAAACAGACATGATAAAGTAGTTTATTGTTTTCTTAAGCACTGGGTGTCTTCAAACCAGGCTTCTTGTTTCAGGTACCACCAACTTTATTTGAATTAGCAAGCCTAAAATTCTATGAAGAGCGTTAAATAATTTCCAACAAACTTCATTTGATAAAGAATATTAGCGATGAGTATTTTGAGCGATTTTAAAAGTAGTTTGACGTTAAAGTTAATTTTGACACACATCTAGCTTTGTAACAAATATTTTTGTATCATTCTCGCATAAAGTGGCACAAGAAGCAAGTCAATACTTGTTACTAAATCCAGTTTTTTGTCCACCATTCCTGCTTATACACGTATTTTTGTTTTAAGGAACCTACCTTTGGTCCTATTGCTCCGAGTTTGTTAATTTTTCAATAGAGGACTAAGTGGACTAAATCAAGGGCTTTAGTTATTCGGGCCAGAGTTCGATTCCTCGTAAGGTAATACTTTTTTATTTCTAAGATTTATAATGTTTGGTTAAAAATGATACTGAAATAATACCTCTCCCCACTAAGAAAGGTCGGGTGGCCGAGTGGACTAAGCCAAGGGCTCCAGATACTCGTACCCTCGTTCAATTTATGGTATGCTAAGACATTGTTTTTTAAGATATATGATAATTGGTAGAAATGATACAGAAGTAATACATTGCTCATCCAGAGACCTTGGATGGCCGAGTGGATTAAGCTAAGGGATTTTTATAATTTTGTCGTAGTTCAAATCCTCGTGATGTAGGATTTTTGATTTCTAAGATTTATGATTTTTAATGTTTGGTAAAATGATACAAAAGTAATACCTCTATCTTCAAGAAAGCCAAGGTCACTAAATATTTTGTCCGTAGTTCGATTCCTCGTGAATGAAGTTCATTTCTAAGATTGGAAATATTTAGCAAAAATTATACAAAAGTAATACCTGTGTCATTAAAAAAGTTTCGATGGCAAATTGGACTAAGTCAAGGGCTTTAGATGCTCGAACCGTAGTTTGACTCCTTGTAAAGTAAAACATTTGATTTCTAAGATATATCATAATTGGTAAAAACGAAACAGAAGTAAAACCTCTCTCTTCAAGAAAGATTGGATGGCCAGGTGGACTTAGCCACGGGCTTAAGATGTTCAGACTAGAGTTCGAGTCCTCGTCAGGTAAGATTTTGATTTCTAAACTTTGAGTAAAGATGATATCAACTTCAAACTTCTCCCGTCGGCGGCATGGATGGCAGAGTGGATAGGTCACTCAACTCTGGATCAAAGGGTGTCGGGTTCCAAACCACCTGGTTAAAATGGCAGCGAGGAGACTTCACGTAAGGTAAGATTTTGATTTCTAAACTCTGAATAAAGATGATATCAAATTCAAACCTCTCCTGTCGGGGGCATGGTTGGCAGAGTGGATAGGTCACTCAACTCTGGATCAAAGGGTGTCGGGTTCCAAACCACCTGGTTAAAATGGCAGCGAGGAGACTTCACGTAAGGTAAGATTTTGATTTCTAAACTCTGAATAAAGATGATATCAAATTCAAACCTCTCCTGTCGGCGGCATGGTTGGCAGAGTGGATAGGTCACTCAACTCTGGATCGAAGGGTCTCCGGTTCCAAACCACCTGGTTAGAATGGCAACGATGAGACTTCTCGTAAGGTAAGATTTTGATTTCTAAACTGTGAATAAAAATGATATCATCTTCAAACCTCTTCCGTCGGCGGCATGGATGGCAGAGTGGATAGGTCACTCAACTCTGGATCGAAGGTTCTCGGGTTCCAAACCACCTGGTTAGAATGGCCACGATGACACTTCTCGTAAGGTAAGATTTTGATTTCTAAATTGTGAATAAAAATGATATCAACTTCAAACCTCTTCCGTCGGCGGCATGGATGGCAGAGTGGATAGGTTACTCAACTCTGGATCAAATGGTTGTGGGTTCCAAACCACCTGGTTAGAATGGCAACGATGAGACTTCTCGTAAGGTAAGACTTTGATTTCGAAACTCTGAATAAAGATGATATCAACTTCAAACATCTCATGTCGGCGGCATGGATGGCAGAGTGGATAGGTCACTCAACTCTGGATCAAAGGGTGTCGGGTTCCAAACCACCTGGTTAAAATGGCAGCGAGGAGACTTCACGTAAGGTAAGATTTTGATTTCTAAACTCTGAATAAAGATGATATCAAATTCAAACCTCTCCTGTCGGCGGCATGGTTGGCAGAGTGGATAGGTCACTCAACTCTGGATCGAAGGGTCTCCGGTTCCAAACCACCTGGTTAGAATGGCAACGATGAGACTTCTCGTAAGGTAAGATTTTGATTTCTAAACTGTGAATAAAAATGATATCAACTTCAAACCTCTTCCGTCGGCGGCATGGATGGCAGAGTGGATAGGTCACTCAACTCTGGATCGAAGGGTCTCCGGTTCCAAACCACCTGGTTAGAATGGCAACGATGACACTTCACGTAAGGTAAGATTTTGATTTCTAAACTGTGAATAAAAATGATATCAACTTCAAACCTCTCCTGTCGGGGGCATGGTTGGCAGAGTGGATAGGTCACTCAACTCTGGATCAAAGGGTCATGGGTTCCAAACCACCTTCAGACCAAGCTTAAAGCTTGCAAAGGGGGATGATGCGGAGCAGCCACAGGAGACGGAGGAGCAGGAGATGGAGGAGGAGCCGGAGCAGTAGGAGTAGGTGACAAGGAGACGGAGGAGGAGAAATTGTACGGTAAGTAACTATCACAATAAGGTTAGTAACGGTAAAAATATACTAGTTGTCAAAAATAAGATAAAGACCAAAAAAGTAGGGGGATGCTGACTGCCGACAGAAAAAAACAAGGGGGTCTTGCACAAATTTTTGAGCATTGAATAAGAGCTCTATAGTTTCTCAAAAAAATTTTGCAAGACCCCCTGGTTTTTTTCTGTCGGATGTCAACATCACCCCACCTTTTTCATCTTTATTTTTGACAGTGTATTTTGACAGCTACTTACCTTATTTTGAACGGTACTTACTGTATAATTTCTCCTCCTCCGTCGCCAGCTGTTGCTCCTCCTCCAACTGTTGCCAAACCTCCTCCATCTGCTGCTCCACCTTTGCAAGCTTTCAGCTTGGTCTGAAGGTGGTTTGGAACCCACGACCCTTTGATCCAGAGTTGAGTGACCTATCCACTCTGCCATCCATGCCGCCGACATTAGAGGTTTGAAGTTGATATCATCTTTATTCGGAGTTTAGAAATCAAAATTCTTACCTTACGAAGGCTCCTCGTTGCCATTTTAACCAGGTGGTTTGGAACCCATGACCCTTTGTATCAGAGTTGAGTGACCTATCCACTCTGCCATCCATGCCGCCGACAGGAGAGGTTTGAAGTTGATATCATTTTTATTCAGAGTTTAGAAATCAAAATCTTACCTCACGAGAAGTATCCTCGTTGCCATTTTAACCAGGTGGTTTAGAACCCACGACCCTTTGATCCAGAGTTGAGTGACCTATCCACTCTGCCATCCATGCCGCCGACATTAGAGGTTTGAAGTTGATATCCTCTTTATTCAGAGTTTAGAAATCAAAAGCTTACCTCACGAGAAGTATCCTCGTTGCCATTTTAACCAGGTGGTTTAGAACCCACGACCCTTTGATCCAGAGTTGAGTGACCTATCCACTCTGCCATCCATGCCGCCGACATTAGAGGTTTGAAGTTGATATCATCTTTATTCGGAGTTTAGAAATCAAAAGCTTACCTTACGTGAAGTATCCTCGTTGCCATTTTAACCAGGTGGTTTAGAACCCACGACCCTTTGATCCGGAGTTGAGTGACCTATCCACTCTGCCATCCATGCCGCCGACAGGAGAGGTTTGAAGTTGATATCATCTTTATTCGGAGTTTAGAATCAAAAGCTTACCTTACGTGAAGTATCCTCGTTGCCATTTTAACCAGGTGGTTTAGAACCCACGACCCTTTGATCCGGAGTTGAGTGACCTATCCACTCTGCCATCCATGCCGCCGACAGGAGAGGTTTGAAGTTGATATCATTTTTATTCAGAGTTTAGAAATCAAAAGTCTTACCTTACGAGGAGTCGAACTCTGGTCCGAACATCTACAGCCCATGGCTTAGCCCACTCGGCCATCCAAGCTTTCCTGATAAGCAAGGTTTTACTTCTATGTCGTTTTTACCAATTATTATAAATCTTAGAAATCAAAAGTCAGCCTTACGAGGAGTCGAACTGCGGTCAAAATATCTTAAAGTGTTAATAAACCCAAAACGTTTTTTTTTGAAATTCGATAGAAATTGCCGATTTAAGAGGTTTGTCGAAAAGTTTTTTGCTCTATCGTGTTTATTTGCAATTCTATGAGGGTTCAAAGTAGCCAAAATCAGCTGTTTTCTGAAACAAAACCGCGGACTTTAAAGGTCTGGGGAGAGGAGCTGGATGCCGCAATGTACGTCATCAAGCATGGTCGAGTTGAGTTGAGCGCCGTAAAGGAAAAGAAATGCCGGGAAGAGTCACGCCATTCTTTAGAATGAAAGATTACTACTGAAATTTGCTAGAATAGGCAGGAAATTTATCTATAAAGAGATTGAGGTTGGAATTTCAGTTTTTCCAACTGGTGAACTGGATTGTGGTGCTTTGTGGAGGTTGGAAAGCCAAGCCAGCTCACAAAGTAGCAGCGAGTATGCAAGACCTAGGCCCGAAGAAGACAACTCGTACAGCGAGAGAGCATCTTCTAGTAAGCATTTAATTTTTCTCCTTTTTTCTTAGTGACTGACTTACAGTTTCTTATCAGTTTCTTATAAAATGAAAAGCATATCATCAGAAATGTTGATATTTTTCTTGTTTCTAAGGGGTCCGCTTCAGATATGGCCACCAGTGGAAGTTAGGCCTAAGAAAGCCTTCAAAATCCGGGGGATAGGGTGTAATCGAGACTTTTCCAACTAACTCAATGTCCAAATCACCCTTGAACAAGTTTCTTGTTAAAATTAGTGATACTCAAGAATCAGCTTTGTGAAGAGATGCCATTACTCCTCGTCAATACTGTCTGATAGGCTATTCTATTAGTGATGAAATTTTCTTATATTGCTTGTAAGAGACTTGTCCTGTGACACTTTTCATAAAGAGAATTTGAGAGATGATTTCAACCTCATGTCAAAAACATTAATCCACCTTCTGGTGTAGAAGCTGAAGACTGAAGAAGGGCAAATGAAATTGATAACTTGTGTCGCATAAAAGGAACCTTTATATGCACAAACATTTCTTTCACTAATGTTTTTGCTGTTGAAAAAAATAATAACATAAGGCCATCTTGCTGTCTGATGTGTGATTCAATACATGAAGTTTGGCCTGGAGTTGATACTCATTGAAGAAATTTTCAAAATGTGTTTCACAACACATGAAATTCCTAAAGTTCACCAACAGTGATCACTTAACTGATTTTGATGAAACCCCCTCCCCCATTACCAGCCCAATGGCAATAACTGATCACAAGTGGATTCTATTTTTTAGATCAGCATTTTCAAACATAAAAACAATTTAAATTTTCTATTTGCTAATTGTAGAATTATACAAAAATTTATTCTATTTTTAAAGCTTTTACAAAATTTCTTTCTTATCTGTTATATTCATGTTTATATTTTTGCAGAAGAAAGCAATGCACCACAATCACTGGATAAACATCCAAGAAAAGAACAGCATCAGCAATCCCCAAAAAGGGGCAAAATATTTTTGCTCAAAAAATCAAAAATTTAAAGTGAAGACAAATTAAGAGTTGAATATAATGAAAATTGTAAATAACTGAAGATTTTAATAAATCTCATCTACAATGCTTTGTTTAATTGTCTTCTTCATAAAATCCTGCCAATTTATCTGCGATGTATCTGATGTAAATTTTCTTCTAATTGCATTGTATGCATATGCTGGAAGAGGAATTTATTCTCTCACTGGATAGCCATGGACCAACCTTGTTAACTCTCTGTAAGCAACAGCTCATAGATAGAAATCTGTAGAAAAAATAAGAAATCACAGCCTCAAATGATTTTTGGGATATTGTCATAGACAAGCGTGATTAATTGAGGAGTGGGGTGCAACCTATGCAAGACTATAATAGACAAATCTCCAAATTTTATTTCCGAAACTTCCAGGTTAAGTACATATTTCTCCAAAATTTTGAAATAGATCCAACCGTGAAAATTTAAGATAATGAGTATACCACCCGCATATAATTCATCTTTTCTACAGAACCCACAATTACACCTGGAAGATATAATATATATCAGTTCTTATTTCATAACTAGTAACTATTCTTAAAAAAGTTCGTAAACTAGGAAGAATTCAACCTGTGTTGAGCCACTAACAAAAATCGAGGAAGTAAGCTGGCCTAAACTTTATAAAGGGGCCTAAATATAAACAGTGATTTTAGCCAAAAGAAAACTCTCAAAATTATTAAAAAAGAGTAGACCTAAACTTCTTAAAAAGGCAACACAATATTAGGAATATATGAAGCAAGATTTATCTTTATTGATTGATGCCTGGGTGGGTTGCTGAAATCAATTTTGATTTTTACTTACTAGGTCTCTTTTGGCTCATTCCCGGCGAGTCGACGTTCCATTCTTTCGTTTACTTCTCTAACTCGTTGCCTTCTTGCTCTATACACTGATATTCACTCAGCATCAGCCAAGAGTTCGTCCTGCTAAGGCTAGTTTTCATCATCCCAAAACAGAATCAGTAATTTGCCCTACGTTTCCGTTTTCAGCAGTGGCACGGCCTACTGCACTTTCAATGTCAACGTCGTCGTCCTCGTACACGGCTTCGTAATCTGAGTGATCCGCGCCTCTGCAACTGCTTGTAGAAAAATCATCCCCAGAGCATGTTTCGGATGATATCGAGATGTCAGATCCAAACAGTATTTTAAGCAAAGGACGCTGAACAGAATGAGATGAAACTCCGTGCTGAAGGTAAAACTTTTCGATGCGAAAAATCTAGTTAAAAACACGTGAAATTCAGTACTGAAGCCAAGGGCGCGAGCCGGCAAATGCCGGAATCTACGTCATCATGAAACTCGACCCAGCCTTCTTTTTCAGCGGTTTTTCACAAAAAGTGCGTTTTTTAACCGTCGATTTAGGGTACTTGTAAACAAAATTTAACATTTTTTTTTAATTCTTATGTGTGTATACATGATAAAGCTTCGAAAAATCAAAAAAAAGATGTAGGGTTGCCCGTGGCTTAATACACTCGGTCATCCCAACTTTCTTAAAATAGAGGTATTCCTTCTGTATCGTTTTTACCAATTATTATATATCTTAGAAATGAAAAGTCTTACTTTACGAGGAATCGAACTACGGTATGATTTTTGCTAAACATTTTAAATCCTAGAAAATAAAAGTTTTACATTACGAGGAATCGAACTGCAGTCCGAACATTTACTTAATGCCCTTGGCTTAGTGCACTCGGTCATCCAAGGCTTTTTGAAGAAAGAGGTATTACTTTTGTTTTATTTTTATCAAACTTTATAGATCTTAGAGATCAAAAGTCTTACTTTACGAGGACTCGAGCTACGGTCCTTTCACTACTCCACTCAGTTTTAAAGAGTAATAACAGTGCCTTCACTTTTCTTTTTCTTCTCTCAAAAATAAAAGCCCTGTCAGTTCTCTTTAAAATTTCTCTAAGTGTAGTAATATTACTTTAATATCATTCCTACCAAACATTATAAATCTTAGAGATCAAAAGTCTTACTTTATCAGGTATCCAACTACGGTTCGAGCATCTAATAACCTTAGCTTATTCCACTCGCACATCCGAGCTTCCTTGACGAGAGAGGTATTACTTTTCTATCATTTTTACCAAAAAATAAATCTTAGAAATCAAAAGTCTTACCTTACCAGGTATCGAACTACGGTCCAAGCATCCAAAGTTATTGACTTAGTCCACTCAGCCATCAAAACTTTCTTTATGAGAGAGGTTATTATTGTTGTATCATTTTTACCAAACATTATAAATCATAGAAATCGAAAATCATACCTAACGTGGAATCTCCTTACATTAACAGCAAAATTCTTCCAATTTCTTTATCCTATCCCCAAAATTGCTTTAGAAGTGCTTTCCCCTCAAATTTTCTTTCAATGTTTCAAGAAAAAACAGTGCTTTGACTTAGAAGGACATTTCCTAGCGAATTTTGACCTAGAACCGTTGGCTTATAAGGCTTTTTTCAAATTCTATGCCGATTTGGAAGGAAAGTTTTTTGGGGATTTTATGCGTTTTCTATGACTATTGTTACCTAATGTTGCTCCCTGAACAGTCTTGAGTTGATAAAAAGCCTATTTGAAACCATCTATTTTGGGTAATTTATTACAAAATAATATGGGCTAACCATCAAGCTTTTTTCCAATTTTTTGACTGATTTTGAAAGAATATTTTTTGGTGATTTTATGCGTTTTATAAGGCTATTGTTGCCTAATATTTCTCCCTGGACAGTCCTGAGTTGATTAAAAGCCTATTTGAAACCATTTACTTTTGGTCAATTTTTACCAAAAACCATGGGCTAACCATCAGGCTTTTTTCCAATTTTTGACTGATTTTGAAGGAATATTTTTTGGTGATTTTATGCGTTTTATAAGGCTATTGTTGCCTAATATTGCTCCCTGGACAGTCCTTAGTTGATTAAAAGCCTATTTGAAACCATTTACTTTTGGTCAATTTCTACCAAAAACCATGGGCTAACCATCAGGCTTTTTTCCAATTTTTGACTGATTTTGAAGGAACATTTTTTGGTGATTTTATGCGTTTTATAAGGCTATTGTTGCCTAATATTGCTCCCTGGACAGTCCTGAGTTGATTAAAAGCCTATTTGAAACCATTTACTTTTAGTCAATTTTTTTCAAAAACCATGGGCTAACCATCAGGCTTTTTTCCATTTTTTGACTGATTTTGAAGGAATATTTTTTGGTGATTTTATGCGTTTTATAAGGCTATTGTTGCCTAATATTGCTCCCTGGACAGTCCTGAGTTGATTAAAAGCCTTTTTGAAACCATTTACTTTTGGTCAATTTCTACGAAAAATCATGGGCTAACCATCAGGCTTTTTTCCAATTTTTGGCTGATTTTGAAGGAATATTTTTTGGTGATTTTATGCGTTTTATAAGGCTATTGTTGCCTAATATTGCTCCCTGGACAGTCCTGAGTTGATTAAAAGCCTATTTGAAACCATTTACTTTTGGTCAATTTCTACCAAAAACCATGGGCTAACCATCAGGCTTTTTTCCAATTTTTGACTGATTTTGAAGGAACATTTTTTGGTGATTTTATGCGTTTTATAAGGCTATTGTTGCCTAATATTGCTCCCTGGACAGTCCTTAGTTGATTAAAAGCCTATTGAAACCATTTACTTTTGGTCAATTTTTACCAAAAACCATGGGCTAACCATCAGGCTTTTTTCCAATTTTTGACTGATTTTGAAGGAACATTTTTTGGTGATTTTATGCTTTTTATAAGGCTATTGTTGCCTAATATTGCTCCCTGGACAGTCCTTAGTTGATTAAAAGCCTATTTGAAACCATTTACTTTTGGTCAATTTCTACCAAAAACCATGGGCTAACCATCAGGCTTTTTTCCAATTTTTGACTGATTTTGAAGGAATATTTTTTGGTGATTTTATGGGTTTTATAAGGCTATTGTTGCCTAATATTGCTCCCTGGACAGTCCTGAGTTGATTAAAAGCCTATTTGAAACCATTTACTTTTGGTCAATTTCTACCAAAAACCATGGGCTAACCATCAGGCTTTTTTCCAATTTTTGACTGATTTTGAAGGTATATTTTTTGGTGATTTTATGCGTTTTATAAGGCTATTGTTGCCTAATATTGCTCCCTGGACAGTCCTTAGTTGATTAAAAGCCTATTTGAAACCATTTACTTTTGGTCAATTTTTACCAAAAACCATGGGCTAACCATCAGGCTTTTTTCCAATTTTTGACTGATTTTGAAGGAACATTTTTTGGTGATTTTATGGGTTTTATAAGGCTATTGTTGCCTAATATTGCTCCCTGGACAGTCCTGAGTTGATTAAAAGCCTATTTGAAACCATTTACTTTTAGTCAATTTTTTTCAAAAACCATGGGCTAACCATCAGGCTTTTTTCCAATTTTTGACTGATTTTGAAGGAATATTTTTTGGTGATTTTATGCGTTTTATAAGGCTATTGTTGCCTAATATTGCTCCCTGGACAGTCCTGAGTTGATTAAAAGCCTATTTGAAACCATTTACTTTTGGTCAATTTTTACCAAAAACCATGGGCTAACCATCAGGCTTTTTTCCAATTTTTGACTGATTTTGAAGGAATATTTTTTGGTGATTTTATGGGTTTTATAAGGCTATTGTTGCCTAATATTGCTCCCTGGACAGTCCTGAGTTGATTAAAAGCCTATTTGAAACCATTTACTTTTAGTCAATTTTTTTCAAAAACCATGGGCTAACCATCAGGCTTTTTTCCATTTTTTGACTGATTTTGAAGGAATATTTTTTGGTGATTTTATGCGTTTTATAAGGCTATTGTTGCCTAATATTGCTCCCTGGACAGTCCTGAGTTGATTAAAAGCCTTTTTGAAACCATTTACTTTTGGTCAATTTCTACCAAAAATCATGGGCTAACCATCAGGCTTTTTTCCAATTTTTGGCTGATTTTGAAGGAATATTTTTTGGTGATTTTATGCGTTTTATAAGGCTATTGTTGCCTAATATTGCTCCCTGGACAGTCCTGAGTTGATTAAAAGCCTATTTGAAACCATTTACTTTTGGTCAATTTTTACCAAAAACCATGGGCTAACCATCAGGCTTTTTTCCAATTTTTGACTGATTTTGAAGGTATATTTTTTGGTGATTTTATGCGTTTTATAAGGCTATTGTTGCCTAATATTGCTCCCTGGACAGCCCTGAGTTGATTAAAAGCCTATTTGAAACCATTTACTTTTGGTCCATTTTTACCAAAAACCATGGGCTATAACCATCAGGCTTTTTTCCAATTTTTGACTGATTTTGAAGGGAACATGTTTTGGTGATTTTATGCGTTTTATAAGGCTACTGTTGCCTAATATTGCTCCCTGGACAGTCCTTAGTTGATTAAAAGCCTATTTGAAACCATTTACTTTTGGTCAATTTCTACCAAAAACCATGGGCTAACCATCAGGCTTTTTTCCAATTTTTGACTGATTTTGAAGGAACATTTTTTGGTGATTTTATGCGTTTTATAAGGCTATTGTTGCCTAATATTTCTCCCTGGACAGTCCTGAGTTGATTAAAAGCCTATTTGAAACCATTTACTTTTGGTCAATTTCTACCAAAAACCATGGGCTAACCATCAGGCTTTTTTCCAATTTTTGACTGATTTTGAAGGTATATTTTTTGGTGATTTTATGCGTTTTATAAGGCTATTGTTGCCTAATATTGCTCCCTGGACAGTCCTTAGTTGATTAAAAGCCTATTTGAAACCATTTACTTTTGGTCCATTTTTACCAAAAACCATGGGCTATAACCATCAGGCTTTTTTCCAATTTTTGACTGATTTTGAAGAAAACTTGTTTGATGATTTTATGCGTTTTCTAAGGTTATCACAGTTTAATATTGCTCCCTGAACAGTCCTGCGTGGATTAAAAGCTTATTTATAACGATTTATTTTCGGCTATTGTTTATCGAAAACCATAAGGCTTTTTCAAATTTTCGGCTGATTTTGAAGGAAAACTTTTTGATGATTTTATGCGCTTTGTTAGGCTATTGTAGCCTGTTATTACTCCCTAAAAAGACTTGAGTTGATTAAAAGCCCATGTATAACGATTTATTCTCGGCCAATTTCCACTGAAAACCATGGCCTGAAAATCAAGGTCTTGTTAAATTTTAAATATAAAAACATAATCGAAAGAGTAGATTTTTCTAGTAAAGACACTATCATGAACTTTGTGCGTTTTCAGGTCCTATAAAAGCCTTAAAGTTTAGAAACCACATTTCTTACCTTACGAGGAATAGAATTACGGTCGAGAAAACTAAAGCCCTTGGCGTAGTCCATTCGAGTATCCAAGCTTTCTTGACGAGACAGGTATCACTTTTGTATAGTGTTGGTGTTGGAAGGGTTGTCCAGGATTCTAACAAAAAAGATGACCAATTGCTGAACATGATACCACATCGTTCATCGTATTCCAAGAATGATGCGAAGAATGAACGTACATGAAAGAGCTTATGTGTTATGGGCTTTCATACTTTATCATAGCCAGATAATACATTAAATTCCACACTTGTCCTTCTAGAAGAGGAATGCTTAGCCAAGAACAGTTATCAACCAGAAAATATAGAAAAGAAAATAATAAAAATAGCGGATGAAGGAAATTTAAGATTTATCTATTTGTAATTACGTTTAACTATCTATCCTGCAATCAAAAGCTTGAAAATATGATAATTGAATTGAACTGAACTTCTTGCTAACACAGTCCTTAGGCCCGGAACGAAAAATAAACAAACAGGCCTACCTTCAATGTTCTCCTTCTGAGAATTCGTTCAAAACACGCCCATTTTACAGAAAAAAGCCAGTCATTTATGGTACATGAATAGTCGTCTTTTCCTAAGATCTCCTAACTATTCATTTTCAGTTATCTAATATAACTTTTGCACGGATGATTAGCGACTTAACTGCCAAAAGATAACAGTGGCATACGACGGCTTATTTCAGTTCAGAGTTGCCTGCTGAATTTTCTATAAATCTCAGGAGACCATGAAAATCCCCAGATGCATTGATTGTTTCTTTTAAAATAAAAAGAATTACATCTCAAACAGCCTTGATAATTCCCTACATCTTGGAAGAAATCCCAAGTCGGACAAAACTGCATTTAAATTTAATATTATATATGATACACAATACTTAATTTATCTGCGTTTTTCTGCTAGTGTCTCCTTGCGTTGTTTCTGCCTCATTCATTTTACTTACTTTGTCACAAGCATTCGAAAAGAGTCAGGCACAGAGCGTAGTATTTAAGTCTCTTCGTTTATAACACTATATTTGCCATAGTTTGACCAGATCGATATGAATGATGGATATCAACGAACGAAAAATATTTTCTTCAAAATCTCAGGGTATACACTCAATATCTTGCACTCCCTGAAGCTATGATTCTACTAATATTGCTCCCTGAACAGTCGTGAGTGGATTAATAGCCTATTTGAAACTATTTATTTTGGGCCATTTGTTTCAAAAATCTAGCCATCAGGCTTTTTTCCATTTTCCGATTATTTTGAAGGAACTTTTTTCTTGTGATTTTATGCGTTTTCTAAAGTTATTGTGAACAATTATTGCCCCCTGAACAGTCCTAATGGGATTGAAAGCCTATTTAGAATCATCTATTTGGGCCAACTTTTACCAAAAACCATGGGCTAACCATCAGGCTTTTTTCCAACTTTTGCTGATTTTGAAGAAAAATGTTTTGCTGATTTTATGCATTTTGTAAGGCTCTTGTAGCCAAATATTTCTCCCATAACATTCCTGAGTGGATTAAAAGCATATTGGGGCAAGTTTTAACAAAAAACAATGGGGTAACCATCAGGCTTTTTTCTAATATTTTGCTGATTTTGCAGGAAAACATTCTAGTGATTTTATGCGTTTTCTAAGGCTATCATAGTCTAATATTGCTCCATTAACAGTCTTTAGTGGATAAGTTGTCTTGTGGTAGTATTTTATGTGTTTTATGGTGCTTTTACACCCCACTAAAGAGTCCGAAAACGCATAAACTCAGCAAAATATTTTCCCCCAAAATCGGCCAAAAATTCGAGAAAAGCATAATGGTCTGTCCATGAAAGTTGTCATAATATAGATTGTGCAAAAAGCATTACTTCTCATTATATCCATTGGCACACAGAACTTAAATGAAAAGTAAACATATCAATCGATAATGCTAAATCATTTCTTACATGAAGAATCTTACACGAAGTTAATATTAGTACAACCCTGAACTTTGGTTACAAATTTACAGAATATTATCAAAAAACTTTCAGCAAAACATTTGCCAATATCTCTGCTTTCCATATACAGAGCAGATAGTCTTTTAAAACGTCAAAACTTCTTTATTCAAGATTTATTTACACTTCTTTAACATAGCAAGGATCCAAGGTATAAGGGTATATGAAGTTTAAGTGCTAACACCCTTCAAATAAAAGGTCCAAGCGAGGTTGCTGCTTGTGCCAGCACTGCGAACACATGTGACAACAAGTCGGCCCATACGTACCACTTTCGATTCCCCCTGGTTCCCCTCGAAGCCCACACTAATGTTGTGGGTTTTCTTCCCTCGAATCGTCTCCGTCGACTTGACAGTAAAGCAGGGGTTGTCTACGTGGAATACGAACGACGTCGTCTGTGGGAAGACGTTCTTGAACGGAATAGCAGTAGATGCCCCCGCCTTTATCGTGTAAGGCCCTAGTGGTTTCGGTGGCAGGCAGTGCCCGAACAGGGGGAACAGGTATTCACCCCCAGCGGCTGATGACACAGACAGTGTAGCCTTTGAGTCTCCGATTTTGGTTGGCTCAAATGTAGCCTCAACTCCGACTTCACTGCCTCCACTTGAAGCTGAGGCAGCTGTAACAGAGCGCTCGACAAGGAACTCCGGATTGTCAACCTAGGAAATACAACGATGAATTAGCTAGATAGATATTGATTATAGCGTTCAAGGGGCACGAAAAGAGCACGGTAAATGTATAATCTTTAAGAATTTATAAATGAAAGAGAAATATCTAAACCAAAATAAATGACTGGAAAAGGAACATTTCCCGTTGGTAGGCCAATTTGTTGAAAAACGTCAAAATGGTGAGAATATACGATAATTTTCAAGAACAAGATTCTCGTATACAACCCTCACTTCTTTCTCTTTGTTCTCATCAATGCTGATAAGCAAATATGTAAGATTTGATTCGTTATTTGTTTTTATGATTTTTGAGATGTCTGCTATTAGATATATCCTCACCTTGCAGGCATACTCGACTTTACTTCTGGCGTAGTTGATGAACCGACATGTTTGAGTCTGGTTCATTCCCAGAGTGGTGATGAAATGCACTGGACGCTCAGGATTAGCAGGAGATGCAATCATATTCAGGTCGTACAGGTACAGTCCGAGTTCGGAACTCTGCAGGGAAAGTCGAGCGGTCGTTTCCCCATATTTCATTGGAAGATATTCGAAAGTAAGCGGACCCTGTATGGTAGGAAAAATATTTCAGAATAAGTGAAGGCGAAATGCTTTGAATAGTCCATAAGAACAGGGGTAATTTTTTAAATCTAAAAGGGTAGAATTGGAGGACTAGACTTTTAGTTAGCAGAAAAAACCCAACACTAGTCCTGACAGTAATCTAAACCTCAACCCTAACCATGACCATAACCTTAACAGCAACTCTAATCCTAATCCTAAACGTTACCCCAATCCTAATAATACCAGTAACCCTAGTCCTTACCCTAACCCAAACCATCACAGTAACCCTAGCACTAATTCTAGCCTTTACCATAACCCTAACCATTACAGTTATCCTAAGACTGATCCTAATCATTACACAAAACCAACTCCAACCATAACCGTTACCCTAACATCAACCATAAACCATAACAGTGACCATAAAAGTAAATGTAGTCCTAACCCTAACCGTTACCCTAACCCCAACAGTATTCACCCTCTCCTACGAAGACAACATAGACGTTTCTTGCCTTCTTGCCAAAGTTTCCTTCCTATTGGACATTTGGCCCTTTGGTTTCATACAGACTGTTTATCATAAAAAACGAGTGAACTTACGTTGGAAGAAGGTGGAACTATAAACTGAGGTGGAAGATTGACGTCTTGAACATTGCAATTGGTTTGGAAGTTGACAGGCGTCAGTAACGGGTTGTGAACTGAAATGGTCCTCGACGTGCTCTGTCTCACGGGCGTGCTGAGCTCTATCGTTGAAATTACCCCCGGCGCTGTGGCCTTAAACTGGACGTAGTAGTACTGGTATTCCCCCGTCTGCTCGTTCTTAAACGTCACCTGGTGGATAGAGATATCAGGGTTAAATAAAAGAACCTTGCAGCTGACTCACGGCAGTGCGTAAGAACATAATTTAGCTTTTGAGAAGAAATTGTAAGATTTTGATTACGTGTTATTGATCTTTTCCGCCACCGTTAGTAGCCAAAAATTATTTGTTGCGTGTGGTACTGTAATAAGACATATGAAATAAGATATCGTTCTAACTACACTTTCTAATCCTTATTTCCCTTCTACCCAACCGTTTTCCTATCACTTTGATAACGGGCTTACGCCTGAATCGTTAGAGCTAATTTTGATTATATCACATGGTACTTCTTACACGTTAATGTTCCTTTTACCGTTAGTAGCCATCCAGGTAGATAGCTGGGTATGTAATTCTCAGGTATGGTAACTCATTAAACATTTTTATTTCGTATAAGGTGCGTAACATCTACTTAACAATCGTTCTCAAAGTGTGTTGCAAAATATATCATGATATGCAGTGATAATCTCCCTTAAAATATGGTATGTTGAAATGGCCTAACTTGATTACAATCAGTTATTTAGCGATCGACCTACCTTTGCACTGAAAGTTCCCTCTTTGTGAGCATAGAAATTTAGTTTGTATTCCTTCTTGGATAGGCCGGGGACGTCAGAGTATTCCAATCCTTTTAAAGTTGTGGCAGGATCTGGTTTTTCTGGTTTCAGCATTTCAATCGAAACTCGGAATCTAGAGAAGAAGAGAAAATGATCAAAATAGTAAAATGAGCCTTGCTTTGGATTAGGCTGTTTTCTTCAAAAAGTTGGTAGGACCATATGTAGTCTCTGCAAAGTGGCAGACATTGGTTTTGAACGTCATTATGGCTTGAGGTGCTCAAAGTCAGAATTTAAAGCAGTTAAGAGATGGCAAGGTAGATCAAAGCGAAACTAAAACTGTGCGTCTGAAACTCATCAGAGAAGCATGTCAGAAAAAGGACAGAAACAAAACCTAACAAATCATGTAACCCAGATTGGTTTATTCTCACTGTACCAATCATTCGCCTGCTTCCAGATAGGCCAATTTCGACCCACATCTGGGTACGAGTATTTGTTGGGTTTTGTTTTTGTTCAATTTCTAAAACGTACTACTCTGATGAGTGTCAGGCACAAAGCTTTAGTAGTTATTATGTTTTGCTACTTTTCCTATTTTCCTCGCCAACCCATCAAGTTCTGTTTTCATCAAAGACTGTACTGACGTACTACTCTGATGAGTGTCTATGAGTATCTATAATGTTTTGCTATACTTCAGGGATCTCTCGCTAACCAGAAATTATAGTATAACTAACTACCTTTGTGGTTTTCTGAGCCAGTTGGAGACCTGCAATACCTCAGTGTAGGGTACTTTGCAAGGCACGTCTCTCTGGATGTTACCAACAGGTTTTGGTGCATCGGATGAGCCAGTCAGGTTGTACAGCAGACCACTTCCGTCAGGCAAAGCGAAGAATATCGTACCCTGAAATGATAAACACTTTATTACAATATGAAAAACTTAAGGGACTGCCCACATGCTATTTTGAACGAAAAAATCTCTTATCAAGATATTTTTCCAAAAGATGCTAAGGATATTAGGAAACCGCGGGATAAGTCTGCTCCAAACATAATTCCCTGAATTTTCAGCACCTTGAATTAGATGAATTGATAAATACATCGATAAAAGATAATATAATGTAGCTGCAGATAAATTCATTGAAGTACGAATCTTTTCTCCGCAATATACATAAAGCTTCACATTATTATCGAGCACTGCACTGTTTTAGTAAATCCGAGAAACAGTCTTCGAAGTTTTGTATTTTCTATGCAACCTTAAAAGGTACCATTTACAAAAACCTATAAACAATGGAAATACCATTAGAAGCAAGATATACATGTCTTCCCAATGGCCTTAAGAAACAATTACAGATAACAATACTAATGCTAAAGGCCATAACAAGCTTGCTGCAGAGATCACACGTCTAGTTATTTGTGTGTACTGTAGGATTGCAAATAGTATGCAGAGAATTTGAATCATACATGAAACTGAAAACTGAAACTGTCATGAATTAACTGCTAACAAACACGATGGATGCAATGAAAATAAAGCCAAAGAGATAATTACCGTATGCTTCTTGTTTTCAATCGTCATGGTGAGAGGTCTGTAGGTGATTTCATAATTCTTCCCTTGCTGTGCTTCGACGCTGATGGTGTCTGCGCCTGTCCAGAACTCCCCATCAATGTTTGGTTTTAACAACCATACTTGATTGGTCTTGTTGTGCAGTGTCAGGTTCTTCACGTCTCTGTTTCGCACGTGCGCTGAGAAGTGGATTACCTGTGAATTACAGAACACATGTTAACGTATGATAAATTATGATAAAATCATGATAAACTTAATCATGATAAACTTATGATAAACTTATGATAGCTTATGATAAACATATGCTAAACTCATAATAAACTTATGATAGACTCTTGATAAACTTATAATAAACCTATGATAGAAACTTCCTCGGATAAAGAACAAAGTAAAAGTATAAACTTGGGGAAGGTAATTTTCATCCACGCAAATTATTTCGATTAATTTTACTAATCCTGCTTTTTCTCAAGTTTAATCATGAACCCTATCCAGTGGTGGGATTGCGATGGTCCACACTGCTTACTTACAAATGTACACAATTTGTACACTTACTACCTACCTAAATCTACGAAGAATACACTTCTATACTAATCCATGATAAAAAGACCCGCAGTATGCTTACATACATTTTTTCACAGTATGTAAATTACCACTGCTTCCATCTAATATGATTAACATTGGTAAATAAGGCATAGTCTAAAACGAGAAATAATATTTTACTTTTAGAGCAGGTTATTGTAATGCTAATGTGTCACCCATGGGTCTCAAGTCCGTGTTTTTAATCAACAAAGCCAGGGGGCTAACCAGAAAAATAAGTTAGCACAGGTACCCTCAGGTGTATTCAACTCCAGGCTTATTCACAAAGAGGCTTAAATTCGTGATAAGGACTAGCCCTTTAAGTTCAAGTTTCTAAGAAGATTCCCACTAGGAATGCGCAGAACGATATCAAGAATTCTCTTCAAATAACCCCGCATAATTTACACACTAAGTTCAAAACTCCGCATAAATTACACAATAAGTTAAAAAAAAAACAGATTGAAATTTGTTTGAGTTACCTCTTTCATTGGCATCTGTGGTATACAACTGCCGGTCAATATCAACCTCAACGGTCTACCCCCTTCTATTGCACATCGAAGTGTCTGAAAAAGAAACACAAGACTGTTGAAAAAAATGGTCTTCGGCACGCCTTGATATATTTGAAAAGTTTTTACGAGAAAGAAAGAGGTCTGTCTGACTGTCGTGAGAACATGAAACATGAACTGACAGAAAACTTGACCCATTTCTTGCTTATAAACTTTTAACACCCAGTATATATGCACATTGAGCATTCTGGTGAGTACTTGTACCTCTGTAAAGAAATCTCAAAATTCAACGATAAGACGTAAATAAAACTTCAACTTTTACAAAACGTCTTAAAAGATATTTCACTTCTAGATATTAACTTGAAAATATAAACTTAATCTGAGTCTAAAATCAACTTGCATTATCTTCCTTCTTATCAAATTCTTCTAATCTTTCTAACATTTGTATCAACAATTTTCATCATCAAATACTCTTCAAACACCTAAATTACCTGATTTTTTGACGCATTTATTTTCACTGTTGAATTATACTTTGTACTAGTTTTAGAATTGTACTGTTTTATTTTTCTTGTAATAGCTTTTAATTTTAATTTACGGCCCAAGCTAGATATGCTTTGCTTTTCTTGGGTCGTGCAGATTACATAATTTTAGTATTCTGTATTAAGATGTAATTTGCAAATAATATTGAATTGAAAGAAGACTTACGTCATATCGGATATCTTGACTGACAGTGGCTGGCGTGAACGTGATATCAAAAGACACTTCCATTCCTGCAGAGATGTATCCTTTAATAGGAGATATCTGAAAGTCAGGCTTGAACTTCTCAGCGTTCCAGCAAAACGCAGCACCAATGTCTCCACTATTGAACATTATCAGCTTGCGGGAGCTGCTGCTCCCCAGCGTCACGCTGCCGAACGGGATAGCCTCGCTATCAAGCTTGATCTCCATTCCATGGCAAGAGCCGGTGAGGACAAAGAGAGGCTGGGATATTCCAGCACATTCTAATATAACCTTTAAAGAGAGATTCAAAGAAAATTGAAACATTTGCGAAGAAAATGGTAGTTTGATTGTAAGAGAGGGAGACTACTTGAGAGGGTGCATATTCAAAACTGACAACAGGTAGCAACCAAACATGTTTTTAAACGCTTAAAAGGGATAAAACTGCTCTATCATCTTCGGTTATCCTTCTTTACTCACTACCAGAGTTCTCTACCACACTACAGCTCACTACACTCACTACCACACTACAATCACTACACTCACTACACTTTCTATCACACTTTACTATTATAGCTGAACTATATCCTCAATTTCTTCGTCCTGTCCTTCCAAACGGTTATACGAAAAGATAGACTTATTAATCGAACTGTTTCGCTTAATATTCCAAGATAAAGGCTCTATCCTATTTATCTTAATAACAATCATCTAGATCTCGAAAAATTTCAAACCAATATATTTATAACATAAAGTCTTACCTCCTCTGAGAACTGTGCAATTCTTGTTCTAGGCGAAAACCGCACATTAATGTCAGTAGTGGCTTTTGGCTTTAATGATATAAGAGACAGTGGTGAAATCGATAGGATGTTTGTCTGCTGCAGTTCCAAAGTAGATGGTGTAATAGCAACACTAAAGTCGATGGATGCCATACTATTATTGACGATTTTCACAGATCGATTCGCAATTTTTCCAATGCGCTGTGCACCGAGGTTGATTTTTCTATCTGCAGGGTTTACCACTTCAACCTTGAGTGAAGAAAGATAATTGAGCATCATACACAGTTTACTGAGTTCTGCATGGTACTAATTTAAGTAAGCCAATAGTAGCAATAGTGCATAATTTTTATAACTAGTGTAATGTAGTACAATCTATGTAGTGTGTGCATCAGTGTCAATCATCTGTTCTGCGTATACATTAAGTTCACGTTGAAATTTAGGTTGTTTAGTCCGAGTTAATCTATAAGAAACATGTCAAAACACGCAGACTCCAGACTTTTCAGTCTTAAGTCTTTCTATTATCCTATAAAAGATGAAAGCTAGGCTAATGTGCCTTCTATACTCTTATTGAGAGCTCTATGCCTCAGAGTTATTCGAATGAGGGCCTTTAATGATCTTCCAGATCTACATTATCATCTTCAGTTTCGTCCCCGTTAAACAGCTAACTTCCTCTATTGCTACAAATTTGTCATGAATATTCACATAAACAGGGTGGGCCATAAAACGCTAAACGTTTGCTGATATTTTGTACGGTGAAACAATTTTCGAATATTGAAATGGTTCGCAACGAACTCGGAACCGTTTTAAGTGATCATCTTCAAAATGGATGAACAAGGTTTCTCATAAATGAATAAATAAACTTACATATGAATTCAAATTAAAAATAACAAGTAAGAATATCTGAGCTTAGTATACCTTCATTTCAGTTCCTTGTCCGGCTATCTCCACATAATAAGTCGACAGGCCGTTTATTTCGAAAGGAACCTTCTCGCAATATTTCTTCAGCTCTCGCGGGTAAAACAAGAAATCCACTTCACATTGGCTTCCCTTTGTCAGGATTCCAGGTTTGGATAGAATTTCCAAATGAGGCGTGTCTTTGTACTGGCATTCAAAGCTACAATTAGAAGATGTGAGAGTAATTAGAAACAAAAATTCATTAAATCAGTTAGAATCAAAATGGAAATTACAAAAATTACAGACAATAAAACTAAATCGAATTAGATTAAAAAAGCATTTTTTCATTCATTCAGAAAGAAGATTCTTCATCAAAAAGCAATATTCAAACTATCCTTTGGATGATTGTTGTGTTCAAGTGGTGTTAAAATATGAAAACTCCTGCGAAAACTCCATCTTGTTGGTGTTTTCACCTCTTTGTACCGTGTCGAAGATTCCCACTATCTAGCCGAAAACGTAAATGACCAACCTGATATCCTTGGAGTCTTTGTTTTCTATCACAAGAGTCATTTTTGGCACAGGCAGGCCAGGTCTATGGATGAAGCATGGTCCGAAGTCATGGGAAGTGAACGAGAAGTCGAGAGATGGAGATTGTCCTGTTCCAATAATTGCCAGTTGATACTGCAGACCATTGACGATCTAGAAGAAATTTTTTAGAAGATTAAGTAATGGATATTCAGAGATGGAAATAGCCCGAAGTTAACCCAGTTTTGGATAGGGACGCAAAAAATCGTTTTGCACTTGCATTTTTAACATAATAAAGTGGAACTTCCATCAACAGACACCTAGATAAAACGGACACCTCCATACAACGGCCAGATGCTTGAGTCCCTTGATTGAAATTGTCATTAAAACCAACTTCTTTACAACGGACACACCTCTAAAACGGACAATAAAATATGTCCCAATGATTCCCGTAATATGGAGGTTTCACTGTTTTATATTGTTTAAGATTTCTTGCACAATGGGGAATCATATCTCTTGCCTCGATTTAAAAAAAATTTTGGGGTCTATTGGTTTGGATAAAAAGGGGTTTATTGGTATCATCCTACTACGTAAAAAGCTGTCCATATTGAGATTAAATCTAAATACATAGAGACTTGTTGACATAGAATAGATCCAAACCTTAAGAGTCAGTTCACATCCTTTTAAGGTCATCTTGCAAGGAGGGCAGAATGAAAGCTGGCATCTCCTTCTGGTGTTACACTGTACTGTCCCACAATCTGGGACGATTGAGACAGGAGGATCTTCTTTCGTCCAAGAATCTCTTTGTTCTTTCTTTTTCCTGGCTTGTTTTATTTCCCACGAGAAATCAAGATTGAATTTACCGAGGTTTTCGATGTACAACTGACGCACGACTTTCTCGTTCACTTCAACCTGTGAAAAATGAAACTTGTAAATGAAAAATGCCTTTTCTCGAGTTAAACTGTTCCTGTAGTTGATAAATTCATTAAGCCCTTTTTGGTTTGCACATAAACCAATACCTTACAAAGATGGTAAGATTATTTGTCAATTAAGTATGATCAATGCACTTCTTTGATTAGGCTAGCTATTCAGAGGGCCCTTTGTTCCTCGGGCATAAACTAATACCATACGAAGATAGTTAGCGTAGCTTTTCAATCAAAATGTATTTGACAGGATTATATTGCACTAATAATAATATCCAACTTCAAAAAGTAAACAGATATTTCGATAACAAATAAGACATATAATGATAATCACAAGGTATGTTGGGACACTTACATCGCCAAGGTTAATCACATTGACTCCATTCTCTGATAAGTTGATTTTATTTCCTTGCGAATCCTCGCAGACAAGTTTGGAAAGGATGCTGAAACCCTCGGCCTTCACATTGACAGTAAGAGGCGTGGTTTTCTTCTTCACTCTACAGACTAAGTTGAAGTTCACTTCTTGTTCCGTCTCGGGGCAGAAATGAACTGATACAGGCAGCCTGCAAGCAAGTACAAAAAAGTAAGTGAGTTTATGTTTAACGTACTAGCCTATGAATGAAAGGTCAAAAGGAGTCTTATTTACAGCAGGGGCCCGGTAGTATGGAAAACATAATTACATATACAGAAGTAGTAAATGAGGTTCTAATATGTTTATGAGTGAGTTTATGTTTAACTTGCTAGCCTTCGAAAGATCCCAGAAGGTCTTATCCAGAAAGAGCACGGGACCCCTAGTTTGACGTCCCTTCTGAAGGATGGCGGAGTGAGTTGTTCAGTCAACACCTCGAAGCTCAACCATCAAGATGTGAACCTCGCAAGACCAAGCTTGACAATAGCTGCACATAGCGAGTTTCTTAAGCCGTTTAGCTACTCACCCCATGCAAATAAATGGAATGAATTAGAAAAGAAAGAAGTCTGGATGAAAGAGTTTGATTCAGCTTGATCGTTCTGTGATGGTTTACAAACTCTTGAATTAAGCTTGCCCTAAAAGCACATGGTTATGTTTGAGCAAACATGCAATCTTTCAAAATATCAACCAAGACTAAAGATATTTATATCCCAATCATAACTGTAAAAACGTAAAGAAAGGAACTCTACAATCAAACATTGGAATGGTATTCTTATTGAGACGAGAGCAATGGGTGTAATTGGTTAAGAGGTGGATATGGAAAGACTCACTTTGATTTTGGTTGAACTATTCCCTCCATGGGTTCAACATCAAGAGAGGCAACATGGCCAGGCGCAAAACACGATTCTCTTTCGAAACTGAAGTTGAATGCTCGGTCTTCATCGTTGACGATGTTCAAAGTGCGCACAGCTTTATGTCCTGGTAAAGAAAAAAACACAGAACTTCAATCAAATGCAATTTTTAGTGGCACAAAAGAAAATAGCTTTTAAAACCTTTAGAAGTGCCTTAGGAACAGAAACTTACTTGGAAACGCAGGCTTTTACTGTATAATAAAAGCTACCAATGAAAGATCCAAAGTTTGTGCCACAAATCTAAATTTGAGGTATTAATTCATGTTTCGAATCAAATACTTCTTCAGAGACATCTATAAAGTTGTATGAATTCATGCAGCATGTTCTGACGAGGGAAAATATATCCTCACAAGCGGGCTAAGTCATATGTTCCTCTCCCAGGTTTTGAGCCGGGGCTTTGCCCACAAAAGTGTTTTACTGGTGTAATTATCAATACTTGCCTTACCCCCGGTATTTTCTAAATCACACATCCTTAGCCGGGGGTTACTACAATAAGGTAAATCATATAGATTCAATTTACCAATGAGAAACTCTTTGAAATTCAAATGCGACTTATCCAACGACACTGCCGGATCAGTCGCCATTCCCACCAGCAGGAACAAAATGGAGACATTGTGATCTTGTATGAAGAATCTCCAAAACGACTCTGTGAGGTCCATGGATTCAGGAAGATATTCGAAGACGATTTCTGTCTTCTTTCCTGCTTCGATCGTTCCGTTCGGAGTCAGACACGAAAATTGGCATCCATTAAACTGCTTGGATGGATCGGAGACATCTTCGCTTGACCAAGAGAACTTGAAAGTCGTATTTGTGGGGTTCGTAATATAGAATCTCCTATGAAATAAAGAAAGACAATATTAAGACACCAGTCTTTAGAAGAGAACAAATAAGCAGAATATGAGTGTTATGGATGCAAGGTATTCTTTAAAAATTTGTGTTGATCTGCTTGAGCCTACGAAGCTGACTTTTATACCAGTACTATATCCTTGTATTTATCCTCATTGTAATATCTAGCTTCAATGAAAATTATTGGAGCCCATTTTTTCAAAACATTTGCAGTTTCAAGCTGTATTTCCCAAGAAAATCGAACAATTTATAAAATTATCTGCAGGCTGTGACAATGGGTACATACATTGTGACAATACAAAGAGCAGATATTAAACACATTTTAACGTCCCTTGGATGTTTTTCTTGCCGTAAAGCACAACCTTGTAATACTTGGAGGGTGGGAAGAGAGCGGAAAATACTACATCAATTATTAGAGTTTTTTACACTTAGGTAATTTGGCTCTCGTAACATTATTGTCATCTGAACATATTTACCTTGTTGTCTTTGTTTTGACACCACAAGATATGAACTCCATGACTTTAGTGCTTGGGTCAAGCGTACTACCAGGGGGTGAGCCCCCAGGTCCCTTCAATTCAGGGTTACGTCTTGATGCGATGTAATCAGATTCTTCCAAGTCGAAATGACACCAGGGTAGAAGGCTGCGACCATGAAGCAGAAGAACCGGCTTCTCGATGTTCTTTTCGAGGTTGGTGATGCTAAAATGATATCCGATTTCTATTTAGAGTCTAAAAACACCAACAAATTACTAGCGTACAACTACTTTAGGCGCTTTTTTTAAATAGGGCGTGGGCACTCTATTGTGATTTAACGGCCATGTGAGAATTTTTTAGAAACTTTGATGACCGATTAAGGGAGAAAATGAATACCCAGTTAAGGAATATTTCGAGAGTTACTACATGATTTCTATATTTTTCTAAGTGAATAGAATGCAAAAAAGCATGCTATTTATCAACTATGCTTTAGTTATTCAATTTCAAACATACAACTAATACAATTTGTATTCTGCTTGTTTTAATACAAAGCATTGAAAATTATATGCGGTCAGGGAATCTCTACTGATTTCTATACCCGGGTTGGGAATTTTTCTCTGATAATGAAACCAGGAAAATTCTTACGTCCCTCAAAAGCTTACATGGAAGTGTTGCAGGATTACCAAACAAAAACTCACTCGGCTATTAAAGTAGCACCATACTGCATGATATCGAGCGGAGAAAACCTCACTGTGAACGTCGCATCCGACTGAGGCTGGATTGTTCCATACTGAGGCTCAATTGAAAACGGCATGAAGTCACTACCAGTGGCCTCACTGAACATACTGCCTGCATCATAAGCCAGTGCCATGGCTGTTGCCGGGCGACCGTCTGATGACGATGCCATTCTACTGCTAGACCGCAACTCACTTTGCTGGTGGCCACGAGTTTGATTGGGTGGAGGACTGGATGAAGATTTTGCGGCGGCTCGAGACTCGACAACATGCTTAGCTGCTGGCATACGGGGTGATCTGGATCCATCACGAGTGCCTTTGGCAGATTTGATTGCTTGTACTACTGCAGCTGGTGTTGTAGGCAGCTTCTCTTCAGGATGATCTGGTAAAACTTCTGTAGGTTCACGGGTCCAGCCAGGCTCGATCGACCATGTATAGTCGAGTTGTACACTTCCCGTATTTTTCAATGTAAAGCTACAAAAATACAAAGTATCTTTGTGAACGTCTTATCATGCAAAATAGTGTTAGATATACAGGAGTAGAGATCGACAAAAGAGTTAGATTTCGAAAGAATATGAATGAAGGATAAGAACCTAAATTTACCCATTTGAAAAGAACGCAATACATGATAGGAAAATGGTCCTCAGTAACACATAGTTACCAAAATTTTGAAGGCCTAAATCTTATTCGAATCTAAATTTTATTTGAATTGAATTTCAAAAAAGTTGAATTTCAAAGAGAAAAAAAGTTGAATTATTTGAGTTGCTGTTAAGGAAAATTTTCCTATCATACTTTTTGCAAAATTAGATCCGCCATCTTTGGAAGAATTATTGTCTATTCAGATACGCATATCTCATTCTCTATCTATTTTTTCAATTCAAACTTCAAAGAAATCAAATAAATTTCTTATAAATTTGGTCTGCTAAACTCCATTCTTGCCAGGATGAAATTCTAGTTTGACAGCAGCAACGATTTTCTTCACTATAAAAAACATTGATATTACCTGTACATTCTAGTTTGGAACATGAGTGTGTCTTTGAAGAAGATCTTATTGACGTTCATCTGGTACTTGGCGTAATCCGCCTTGGCAGTGAACAGCAATTCCAACTCAGACGCAGACCCAGGAACCACCGTGTGAGGTGGCTCGGGTTCCGTCTCAACCACCTTTCGTTTGGTTGGACGCGAAGAAGGTGGCTGCTCAGCAGTGAGTCGCTTGTCATCTTCGTTGCTTCTGGAATCAGGTGCCACATCAATCCATTTGACGACTTTCATGCGGTCGTCCCAGGCACCAGCCTAAACGTACGGAGATATCATTCTTTACTCAATTAATATTGACGAAATGCAAATACGCAGAATCATGATGGCCCGAACTAGAATTAGATATCTTCTGGATCTAATGTTACGATGTTCAAAATTCCTCTTTACAGAATAAATTCCGATTACGATTTTCATGATAATGATTATGAATCATATTTTACAAGCTTACTTGATCTATAAAGAAATACTGTTATAATGTAATAATTTGACCAGGGATGGGGGCGTAATTACCCCAAAATTTGATACAAATAATAAGTGGGGGCTAGGGGAGTGCTTATTCAATGTTTTAATAGGAGCTACTGGTCTACTAATATTCAGTTCTGTCCTTCTTAGTCTGCTATTATATGTAGTGATGAATTGTAAACAACCATGATACTAATGGAAACAAGACCTAGTTGTCGTCCGAATAGCACGTTGAACTCGCTCAAACGAAGCAACGAAACACACTAGTGTCACATAAACTATTATTAGTGATGAAGTGTATGCTACAGTGTCCCTGCAGGAAACAAGGCCCAGCGTTTGTCAACCATGTAAAACGTAAACTCACTAAAGAAAGTAAATTGCTGAGGAATCACATACCCTTCCAAAATTCTGAGCCAATTGAATTTTGGCAAGGCTGCAGGGAACATCAACGGCTTCCAGATCAAATGGCTCATGGCTCAAGAACGAGACAGAGATATCTTTGGCACAGTTGGGTAGCAGATGACCAGTACAGGGTGAGAACGTCAATCGGGGAGGGGGGTTCCAGGTGAACCTGACGATGTCGTTTTCTGAATGATTCGTCAATGTGAACGACTGAAGACTTGGAACTCCAACGGAGCAGTCACCAAATACCACGTGGTTATTTCTTGGGACTGTGTTTTTAATAACAATTATCAAATGCCAGAATGAAAAATTGAAAATATCAAAAGCAACAACATATACAAGACAATTAGCAAGAGTGTTTCAGTGAATTCATCTGCACTTCTACAATCTTCGCCAAAAGTTGTCTGAGCATCTCTGTTTTCCTTCACAATTAACTATTTTCTTTGCTCTTTGTGCGTTTTATTTCCAATCCATCGTCCTTCCCTTAGAAATATTTTATGCAACGTTTTCCAAGACTTTTGTAGGGATTTTTATAACATCATTAAATTCTTAACAACTAAAAGGTGTTTTTTGTTGGCAAATCAAACCCCATAGAGTGGTCAAACTCAAGTTTTTGGATAGAGTTCCATTGTTGGTAAGTATTTTCTATTTTTATCCTATGGTTCTTCAAAGAAATTGAGCCTAAATGTTTCTTATCAAATATGGTCTCCTAAATGCAGGTCCTTAGTATTCATAAAGTTTGAACTAAAAAACAAAGGATTGAATAGCTTACTTTTAGACATTTCATCTTCTTCGCCTTCGCCATCAGCAGCCTGAACACAAGCTTGTCCCCCATGAATGTTTTCAATAGTAACCTCCTCTTCGAAACCCTCACCCAGAAGCTGGATGACCGTATCTTCAAACGGATTATCGACGACAGACAGACGAATCTCGGCTGAAATTCTCTTCTTCTCACTCGGCGTGAACTCAACAAAAAAGTTTACATCCACTCCAATGTTGACATCAAATGACGTCATCACAGGTTTTGATGAAGTGCTTTCAAGGACAACGTCCCAGGTATCTTCGGCTGGAGTGTTTGTTAATTCCATGTTGGCCTACGTGAAGAATATCGAGAATCTTGAGTAGCTTTTACAAGTCTTGGTAAAATCACTCGCAGGTGCCATTGCGTGCACATATAACCTACCTGGTGCTACTTTTAGGCTGGAACATTCTACGGGATATCACCCTTCTCTCGGGTTGCTCAACTTCTGAAACTTCTGTTTATATTTACTTTTGTAGGCAACAGAACAGAAGATATCAATATAACTATGTGATTTAAAATCAACGAACTATTTAGAAGTACTTCAGTAAAAACCCGCGTGTAAGAACCCAGATTTTTCAACTTAGCCTAAACAAATTCTTATTGAAATAGAACTTACTCCTAGAGCTCCAAAATAGATTCACGTTTTTAAGTTGCAAAATCAACGAAAGGCTGTTTGGAAAAAATTAGAAAACACCTAATAATCTAACTCCTCTGATAGGAGCCTAAATTCCAAAATTTGCCTTTATGCATAATGAAGTCTGAAGCCTCACAGGTTCTTAAAATCAAGTTCTTAATACACAGGTTTTTCCTCTATCAATGTCTTAGCACGAAAGCTCAAGGCTAGGATACAATAGAATACAAATACGCCTAAAATCATTTTACTTGGACCTTATTTCTTCTAGAGTTTATGTGGTGATGTAGTACAGTCTACTGTCGTCATACCTAATGCTCGAGTGCAGTGATAGCCAATTTGGGCAGTAATAAAGTAGGTTTCTTCAGAAAGACTGTCATTTCTCAAAACTCCTTTCGTCTTCTACAAATCTCATAAACCTGGAGGCAGAATGATACTACACCCCTTAAAGTCCAGCAATGATATAAGAAAATTCAACTCACATTGGCCACTTCTTTGTTGATAGTAAAACAACAATCCGGGTCGATCAGGGTCATGTTCACACTACTGGTGAGAGTTCCCTCATTCTTCAAAACAAGAGGCAAGACTTGCGATCGGTTCGTCAACAGTCGACTGAACAGCAACAGAGGGTTTCCTTTCTTTGTAAGCAGTGACGGCTTATGAACAGAAACTCGTGGAAGGTTTCCATCTCCATGGATGTCGAAAATGAGGTTCCTTCCTTTGGCAATAGCGTTTGGAAGACCATCGACTGCTGCTTCGAATACTGCAGAGTAACCCTAGAGAAAGATACATAAATTTGCAATGGACTAAAACGGAAAAATATTTTCTACCAAAGCTTTGCAGTAACTTCCAAATTGAGTTTTTTCAGCTCTAGGCACACTTTGCAAAGCTGGCTACTGCAATGCTAATATGCCTCAGATCTACTTTAACAGGTCTCGAACCAAGGACCCTTTGAAAAAGGTCGAGTAGAGTGATCCAACCTGTCGGCGATCCCTGGCACTGATTGGAAACCACAATACTAATATGCTTCAGATCTACTCTAATAGGTCTCGAACCCTATCCTTACCCACCAAAGGCCAGCACGCTTACCCATGTCCTAATCAAGACAGATAGGTTAGTTTGTAGTTTTCTGGAATCTTCAAGTGAAGTTCTATCCACCATTAAAGTAAAGAAACGAGAATAAAGACCCTAGTTAATTTGGGGTTTGGTCACCAAAATACTAATATACTTTAGAGTTACTCTAACAGGTCTCGAACCCAGGCCTTACCCGCCAAAGGTGAGCACGCTTACCCCTGTCCTAATCAAGACAGATAAGTAAGTGCTGCAGATTTCTGGAGTATCCAGAGCTCCATGTCGATCCATCATTAAGGCAAAGAAACGAAAATAATGACCCTAGTTGTTTTGGGGTTTTTAAAAAACTCAAGATAAAAAACAATGTTATATAAACATTTAGACATACATATAATATGAACATAAAAACATATAAACATATAAACAAACCTGCATGGAAGGTGGTTGAAAAGTGATGGTGGCATAGACAAAGCTATGCGGTTGAATAGCAGCTCTTTGGGGCTCCACTTCGTAAACATCAGTCCACCGTGCTGAAGGCTTATGGGAAATCGGTTTCACAGTGAATACCACGTCACAAGCAACCTAAAGTAAAGAGAATGATAATGAAATTATGCTTATAATGATAAAGCTATACTCATAATGATAAGTTATGCTCATAATGATAAGTTATGCTCATAATCATACGTTATGCTCATTATGATAAGTTATGCTCATAATGACAATTTATGCTCATAATGATGAATTATGCTTGCAATTCTAAAAACAAAAGAAACAAGGATCCCAGGTTTCCTAATTAGAAGAACGATCCTCGAAATGGTCTGTCTTATAATAACTGCAAATTTCTTCCTCAGGAAGTGCAGAAATCACCTAAAAATAAAACTGCTTACAATAAAACCTCGTGACTCTGTTTGCCTGCAGTTGCAAGGAGCTTTCAAATGCTCTTCTAGAACTGTAGGGGAAAGTGAGCTCAACAACACCACGCCCTTGCGAACAAGGGCTGAGTGATCTGACGGCTCAGTCATCCTTGTTATAAGTATGTACGGTATGTATGCTTAGCCCATTTACAGCCTCCCAATAACTACTATGCTTATATAGGCCGATTTGTAACCTCTCTATTCGCCTTAATTCACAATTTAGCTATAATTTCCTTCTTAAAAATATTTTTACAAAAAATTGTTGGCTACAAACCTTATTTGGGTTGCTGATCTTTATCCTTGCATGAGCTTTATGCCCCACGATGACATTATAAAAAACAAACTTGTTTTCTTCTTCGCCATAAACCCCGGAACCGGGCTCCAGGTCTTGAGCGTGGTAACGGAACACATTGAGATTGCTTACAATGCGGTGCTCTTCGAATATCGTTGAGATGTTGTTAGGCTGAAGATTGCATATGCTCGGAAGGCACGTTTCTCCCAGAAGTCTGTACTCAATGCCTCCAGGACAGTCAAAAGGTGCTCTTTCTGTTATGTCGATGGCTATTTCCTAAAACAAAAAATAAATCAAAACTTAGTGCTTGTGATCTCTACCCTTAAAATTTATAACCCAAAACAAAATCCATTAAAAGATGCTCTATTTCTCTACCAACTGAACAACGGGGTATCAATCTAATCGATCGACCCGAGCTATAATAAACACAAAAATTGCACCACCAGTCACCAAATGTAGAAACGAACCTTATAGAGTTCTTCAACAATTACATCAGACCTACTAATAAAAGGCAGCATCTTCCCAACACCAGGAGGACCATCGCAAGCAACCATCACTGGATAGAGTTGAGAAGTGAACTTGAAGCAATATTTGGATATTCAATAAAGATAATATGTGTGAATGAGAAATACTAGAGTAGCAAAGAAATCAAAGATAGATATGAGGGAAGACAGACCTCTTCGGAGATGGTAGATGCTTCTGAGAACATATCGACAGTTACTTGTGCAGTGTTTCCAGGTAGTACCACTCCATTGGCAGGGAAGATGGTGAACATTCCCAACTGCAAGCGAACACTGCTCGAGCCTCCGCCGCCTCCGGTGTTTCCACCAGTCATTATACCAGAACCGTCAGGACTATAAAAGAAAAGAATGAATTTTCAATACTATCATAGTTACGGCATTAGTAAGTTGGCATGTTTAATGTGCTAGTCTACGAAGTGCCTAAAGAGTCTTTCCAGCAGGGCCACAAGACCCTTAGTTAAAATTCGTTTCCAAAAATGGTGGGGAGAGTTACTAGTCGGATCATTTTTGGTAAAACGAACAGATTGGTAGCAGAATCCGATGTCAGACTGGCCAAGAGAGTCAAGGTTCGCAACAGTAAGCAGCACTGATTGCAAAAACAGGTTTCTAAAGCGTTACAGAAATAAGAATGATTTAAGAACATTTCAGACTGGAAATAGAAGAATATTCAACAACACCTGGATGCAGTTCAAATAATTTTTACTGGTTCTTACAAAAAAGAGTGTATTCAATTTACCCTCTCATTGAGTCAGTTCTCTTCTGCTTGGCTTGCCCAAGGCCGACTTGCTGAGAGCGGCCAGAAGCAGAGCCGTCCCTCGATCTCTTCGACGTTGGCCCGAGTTTCCCCTTGGCAGGCAAGATGGTATTCTGCATTTTCACAATGGAGTACCGGAAGTCGAATTCCCCTTTGTTTTCAATAGAGATGGTTCTCGTCTTTCTCGTATTGATGAGAATAGCCCCGAAGTTGATGTCTCTCACGGGGAAGATGGAGTATTTGCTGTATACGGATCGCACGCTGAGTTTGACAGGAATGCCTGCGATGGTTTCGCCACTCTCAATGCTTGGCTCAACAAGCTGTAAACAAATTATAAATTTACATCATTGTCTTGAAATATTTATCTAACAAACCCCCCTTCATCAGATCAATGTTGTGAGGGTATAGCACCGGCTTTTTAGTCCCTAGAAAGGTTATCAACATTGATATAGGGGGTTGGGGGTTAAATTTTCAAGATACATTCAGTTAAAAAAGGGCTGAATTAATTTGACTGTCACGACACTTTTGCAGAAGGATTGTAGTTGTAAAAAGGTCGGTCAGTTCTATACGATTCCTTTCCATTCCCAAAATAACATCATATTAAAGGTATCTGAGAATTAGGCCTAAACAAGGTGACAAAGTATTCTTACAAGTGGACTACCAGCATTGTAATAAATCTCCACCATAGGTATCGAATCCGGTGTTTCAAACCCGGGACTTTTCCATCATAGGCTAGCGGGCTAATCACTTTTGTACTGATTAAGCAGTGGTTATCGCACTGGCCTATGATGGGAATGGTCCGAGGTTCGAAACCTGATTGATGTATATTACAACTTTTGTAGACCACCTATGAGAATTTATCTTCCACTTACACCATGCATCTTATTAAAAGAGAAAAAATGATGAATTAACAGAGAAGGAATTATTCATGAATAACTAACTAACCTGGCATTTCAAAATTGGCAAATCTTTGATGGAGATTTCTTCCTTCGACTTAAACATGACTTGTACTTGAGTGGGTCGGTCACTCGGAATCAATGTCCCTTTTTCGGGAACAACAGTAAACAACTCTTCAATATTGGCAGGGGAGTTTTCGGTTGGTTCGAACGTAAAATTATAACTGATTTCATATCTCCCTTTGTTCTTCAAAGAGCACGATTGCTTTGCTTCGTCGAACACTCTCAGTGTTCCGAAATCAAGTCCCCCATCGGCACCTATGAGATATAATTTATTATAAATCAAATCATTGTTGATCTTCTTACAATAAGTAAGTGGAAAGTGGAAGTAGAAGAATACGAAAAGTTTATCAATAAAAATTTAATGAACGAATAGAAAAATAGATAGAATAAGCAAAGGTCTGGTTTAAAACTCTATGATAAAACAGAATGAGTTTTGAAATATTGCACGATGCAACATGGGCAGTCAAACGATTGCAACAATCATCACAACATTCCTCGCATATTTCAGGAAATTTCGCGCGCGTTTGAGCAAGGGTTAAAGTCAAGCGTTTCAGAGTTTTGACTAAACAATTTCACCTTTTTTCAGTGAACAGGAGTAATGAAATCATACCTTTCGGGAAGCTCATATCGAGAGCAACATCATAAGCTTCAGCTTGAACTTGAATGTTCTCAGCATGCGTCAACCCCATTATGTTTGCAGCATCGGATACCTGATAAATACAAGTGAGATAAAATCTCCAAGATTTGGCTAAAAAGCAGAGTGCTACTCTTCTAAAAGCACAATTGTTTTTTGTCGAAACGTATAATTCTAATGTTGTAAGCTTTCGTTCTGGCCCAGTTTAACTACTTCAACGACATTTTGATAGTAAAATTAACATCATTCATAAAAAGTACTAAGTATAACATACAAAGATAGTGCCTCAGACTTTTATTCGCTCCCAATCAAAGACTATTCTATGCCAATCTAAGAAGCAAGCAATTGTACAAATGCCCAGGGCCCAAACAGTTCGGTTTTGGTTAGAGAGTACTGCTCCCTTAGGCATGTGATTACTTCTGAAATTCAACAGTCAACTGAAACTCAGAGAAGGACGGAATTCTATTCAAAGCAAATCTAGTCAAGGAATTCTGTTTAAGTGGGGGAAGATGAGTTGGCTCAAAAAGTCGAGTAACCAGGCTACTTAAGTCACTCGCTTTGCCAGGAAGGGTAACCGGCCTACCTGGCACTCCTGGGTACTCCCAGAGGAAACCAAAAACGTACAATGTAAATGAATTTGCATAAAATACCTAAATACACACGAGATAAAAGGGTACAAGTGCACATGTAAAGTGGAGAATCAGATTTTAACGCATAGGAAAACTGTTCTGAGCAAACAGCCAACTCAGAGGCCAAGGTAAGGAGACTCTTTAATAACCTAATGTTACTATGAAAGATTGATACACTATACCAACCTCAAGACGAACAATCTTCTTGGTATTCATAGCTTTGATGGCCCTGAAATGCATTTGAAGGGCGAATTCGGTTTTCGGTTCAATGATTCCGTTATCGACAGTAACAGAGAAATCGTCACCAAGATTATCCATTCCACTCAACTTCCAGGCAATTGGCAGCAGCGTGCTGTTGCGTAGATATACCACTCGGGTCTCTTTTCTGTAAATATTAGATGGCTTTTATAGAATATGAACTGGTGAAAGTTTTCAAAGGATAAGTCCAGGGTTTAAAAAATTTATGTCAAAAGCCGGTCATATACGACCTTTAGTTAAAAGCATAAGGCATGGTCTAGACCTATTAAGTCTTTGGTGGGTAAAGCCCGGGTTCGAGACCTGGTGATGACATATTAAAATGGTGGTAGACCACTTTGTTACAATTAAGTCTTATAGAATAAGGTCTTAACTGCATAGTCTTAAATAGCGAACAGTAAAAACCCGCAATTTAGAACCTAAAAATTAAGAACCTCTTAGCCTAAGATATTAAAATTTTGACCGTACTTTAAGGGCAAAAAGGACACAGTTTGGGTTCAAAGATGTTAATTTTTACCAACGATAATAATGGTATTTAGGAGTGTCCAAAAACCTACAAACAACCATTAACCATCATTTTTATTGCTGTTGACTACAATTTATTTAAAAACCTGTCTAGGCTAACTCCTTAAAATGTAGGTTGCTTTTAGTTGCGGGTTTTCGCTGTACCTACTCTCAGAATTGATCATATTCAAAAATCAGGAAGTAAACATAAATGCAGACAAACCTGTACAGCAAAACACGATCGAATTGAATGATTCTCTTGTCCAGTTCCAGCTCAGGACGAACTCCATGGCAAGAAACTTTGAATAAAATTGGCTCTGGGTTTTCTTTTATGCAACAAACTATCACGTCTTCAAAGAATCCAGGTGTCTTGGGGTATGCCCAGATATTCAATAGCTGAGAAAGAATATGTCAATAAGTATCTAAACGGTGTGTAGTAAGAGCTGCCCATACAAATTGACAGATATGCGTTTTTATCTGAAAACAGATGAATGTGAACTTGGAGGAAAAACAGCTCCTTTTGCGAAGTAAAACCGAGTAATCGAGTAAGCATTCGTTTTCCACTTCAAAATTAAATTACAGGAATAAGAAAATAAAATTAGATTTATAATTGAATTAGATAATTTACATAAATGCAAAGAATATAGCATTAAAAACACCAGAAGTTTCGAATCATAGACACCTTTAACTACGGTGGAAGTGATAGCATTAAAAAGGTCAATTGGTCCTTATTTCCGTAATGGTCGTCTTAGAGGTGTTAATAAAGAAATTGAATGTAAAAGAGGAAATACAATAAATTAATTTTTTTAGAGTGATCCGTTACTGGATACTAGGGCCAGTATAATATATAGCCAAAAGAGAACGGGCAATATGAACAAGCCCTTCTAAGAAACAAAATAGGCTGCTGCACTGTGGAATAGAGAATAAGGTATTGAGCAAATTGATTTGAAAAAAGGAAAAAAATATAAGTACCTGACTTTCATTAGGTTTCAGATTAAGCGAGCCAGGTTCAATAAGAAAGGTGGATCCATTGGTATCATTTTGGAAGCAAAACGATATCTCTGTTTCAACTTGTGAAGTATTGGACACGCATATCTGCTCCATGTTCTCTGGATATCTCCCCTCTCGATATCTGTCCCGGTTCTTACCTGAAATTGAACGATCTCTGGATCAGAAACTCTAAATACCGTGCTTTATTGTTATAACGGCCCTTATTACACATTGACGAAATTTGACGACTTTGTTCCACACAAAAAGTCACAAAAGGTAGATCTGAACTCTAAAATAATTCAATCAGTGATCAAATCTAACGCCATTACATTTACTTCTTCATCTACAAGCGTGAACTTCAACTTGAATCAGTAATAAACTATTTCGACCAATCCATAGGCTAAACTCAAGTTGGTTTGGGGGGATATTTTCTTAGTCAGCTCACATCTTCTAACAATACTTACCACGAAACAAATTCAAAATTATTAAATTGTTGATGTTATTGGTGTTGGTTTATTGCTTTTGTGAAGTAAAAAATGCCTTCCTGTGTGCTAAGCATGTGTCTCTCTCTTGGTGGAAGCTGTGTAAGGAAAAGTAACTTTGTGGTATGGGAATATATTAGTTGTGTTGTGTGTTTTCACGTACAATAGGTTTTGGTTATAGTGATAATTAATGGGATGAAAACAAGATAATGAAGAAGACAGTAGTTTGACATGATGATGGTAAGAATAATTGTTTTATTTTGGGTTTCACATCAATAAGATATAATAAAACCTCACCAGCTAACAAGGGACCGAACTCATACGTCTCATTACTAAGAATATACTTCTTGTGGACGATTTCTTCCGGCTTGCGGTATTTCTTGCGATGCGGGAATACGATTCTCGGCTCTCGGCTGATAGTTGGGAAGCAGCATATCCCTCTGCAGAATAACTGGTACCTACGGCGAGTGCCAACGATTTCGAAGTTCAGTGTCTGGTCGAACTGGCCGAGCTCTTGCGAGGAGAATCTGATTCGCAGCTTCACCGTTCCATCCGCTGGGATGACCCAACGATGCCGGATGAGTTCTGATGCAGAGACGAGCGAAGAGCCTTCATTCGTGCTGAAGAAAAACATAAAAGTTATGATATCAATAAGTTGAAAAATACATGAATTTGCAATTCTAGTCAAAACTGTTCTGACAGTCAAAGAAATTCAGTTCTTTCCTATTTAAATTAGCCTGAAAACGCACCCCGTCCCCCTTAATCAATGTTGATACACTTTCCTAGGGAGGAAAAAGGCTGCGCTGTAACCTCACAACATTGTTCTGAGGGAAGTTGGGTCACTGTTAATGAACAAGCTAAAACAATGATGTTCATTGGTAATTTGGCATCAGAGTGTTACTCTGATGACGACGGTAGTCTGTATGTTTTAGATTTAGTGAAATTCTTTGCTTCTCCCTTTTTGCATCCACCCTCTTTTGTATCTAGATATGCAATCAAAATGGTAGAATATTGTCCAATATACACAGCGAGAGTGCTCTCGGAGTTACAAGAATAACAGACAGAATGACAAGCAGAACACAATTTTGTGATAAAGAGACCAACTTTTCCATATTATCAATTACCACACCAGCTGTGTAGCAACTAGTAAATCAAAAATTGCAGAAGGAAGGAAAAAGGTATTAACATGCATGGATCACCTTTTCTCATCATCAGCGACAGACGGGCTGGCCATAGGGGGAGAAGACGATCTTTGTCCCCCAGAAGCAAGGGCACTCTGTCTTCCCTTTCTCGTCCCTGATGGCATTCGGTCGAGTCGAGAGGTTCTCACTGCTACTGAGTCCTTGTCCTCTTTATCCCGTCCACGCTTGCCGCGGTGCTCCTGTTGAGAAAATTTCGAAATTGAAAGACATCGGAATCCTCCAAACATTGCCAATGGTTTCAAAAGTATTCAAAATGAACGAATTTTAAGCATTGGAATATTGAGGATGGCAAGGAAAATTGGAAACATGACAAAACATAATGACTACTAAAGCTTTGCGTCTGACATTCGTCAGAGTAGTACGTCAGAAAGAGAACAAAACAACTCCTAACACATTATTTTAGCTAAAGGTGGATCAACACTGGCAAGTCAGAAAGGAGTGATTGTTATAGTGGGAAACAGCCGATAATCACCGCCATATACACAATATTGGTGAAAATAATTCATTATTTCTGAAAATAATATTAGCATCTACCATACCTTTTTATCAGGTGCTTTTTCGACTTCTACTTCAGGTGTTTTGACAACCTTCTCCTCTTTGACTGAGTTCGGATCATCAGATGCTGATGCCACAAACAGGTAATGTTGTCCGAATTCATTCAGAGGTGACTTCCTGCGTACTGGATATGGCACCACTGAAAACGTGGCATATGGGGGGATGGGTGGACCACCAGGGCCAAGGCCAAGACCATCTCTCACCTGCATGGAAAGCGAATTCAATTATTTGGACAGTCTTTGATTTGTAAAGAACTTGGGGATGGCGAGGAAAATTAGAAACATAATAAGCACGTTAAAAATAAACGTGATCAAAAAAACACACTGGAACCTCTTACTACCATGTACAGTGATATTGTGCATGGTTGGTACCATACCCCTGCTTAAAATAAGGCCTCTTATGACTTTTTGTAGGCTAGCATTTACAACATATACTCACTCATAGATATACGAAGACTCCTTACTACTATAAATAGTTATGAGGTTCATGCTATCGTGTCTCTGCTAAAAAGGCCTCCTAATGGATTTTCAACGAATTAACCGTTAGGCATTACTCACTCACTCACTAACATATGCAGAAGGTTGTGGTTATTGGAATTTCTACCCAGAAGAAGGATGACTACTCTTCTTGACTCTACCGTTTCTCAAACAGAGATAATCATATAAGGAAATTTAGGTACCTGATCTTACTAGTCAGCCCAAAAACTTCTTTGTACAAAATACAACAGTGGATATCATCTGGGTCAAATGTGCAAGGAGTTGATGGTCAAACAGAAAAAATGTTATCAATCTGATCGGACAGAACGAGTTTCGTGCAATCAGAATTCAATTCTGCCTAATCAACTGATTGTTCATCGGCATTATAATCAGCCCTCTAAAACCAAATGATCTGGATGTACCTCATTAAATACTGGTAAGATCTGCTCCTTGAAGACGGCTTCATGCATCGACTTCTGTGGTTGCACAGTCTGAAGACAGATGTTGGGGATGCCAATTTGATTCTTCTGCTTTGTTGAATCTTCTTCGTCAGTTGTCTGATCAGCGTGCTCGACAGATAAAGCTGAGATTGGAGAGCCGGGAATCTAGATGCAAGTGATTGAAATATCAATATGGAACAACAAATATGAATTATAATTACTTCCAATAATCGATCGATTGGTAAGATTTAAGCTTTGCATGAAGAAGATAATACCAGCATATCATTCAGCATAGCCATCCCAATACTTCCTGTCAATTTGACTACAATTTGTGACTCTTGTTGTATTTTGACTGGAATCACAGATATCTGGTTATTCTCTCATCAAACTTAATATGGTAGATCTGAGATTGGGCTCGAACCCTCGAACTCTCGAAATGTAGGAACAAGGGTTGAGTGATTTAAGCTGATGTCTTTGTGGATAGTTCAAAATTGTCATTCGATCATTTGTGAGATTTGATATTAAAATAAGCCATTAAAGACCAAAAATAAGGTATTATCCATGAATTACAAACAAAATTGCTGAAAAAAGGAGACATTCCTTCAGACGATCTCTGACCACTCAGCAATCGCCGCAACATCCTCATGAGATCTATTGAGTTGGTTTCGCACCCACGACCTTATTGTCACATATCATCCATTATATTTTGAAATCATGTGAACATTTACACCATACATTTTATAAGGGGCTTTTCAAGAATCCTTAGCCTTATCAAAATACCATAAACTATCATATCATATCTAGTTATGATAATCACCTCTTTTATGCTGACTTTTTCCCTTTCCCTCTCTTTCTCCTTCTCTTTCTCTTTATCAACTTTCCGGTGGCTTGCTTGGCCCTTCTTTATGACCGGTACCGGAACTGATTCCTGGTCCATGTCTGATTTCTCCGACTCGGATATGAAAACAGATCCGGTGGTTCTGTCCCATGCTTCAAAAAGATTCGTTATGTCATTCCGGCTGCTTTCAAAGGCTTGAAATCTGTGAAAAGATATTACTGTTACAATATAGGATAAGTACTGTAGGAATGGTGCTTGTTGTACAAAGAACTACAAAAATGATTATTGAAAATGTCTATTTTTAAATTGGACTTGTATAAGCTGCAGCTACAAAAGTCATGCAAAGCTACCACATAAACAAAAAAATAAACCTCCAGATTCCAGAAGTCAAAAATGAATAAATTCCCGAGAATTAATGACTTAAGACGATGGCTAGATACATTGTTCTGAATGGAAGCAGTATGGATACGAGATATTATATTATTTTTTGTTTGTTTCCCTTAGTCTCAAATCTACAACCCTTATGGTTGTCTTAGGAAATAGTTAAACATTTTGGAATACTTTGGATGTGTGTTCCAAAGTCTGATAACATGTGTAGAGATTTTCAGACATGAGCAAAACGCAAGTAGTCCAAAAAAGTGCTTGATGCATGTGGTACTTTGTAGATAGATTATGATACAAAGAGATAAAACAGTTTAGAATCTAATTCAAAATTTTCACCACGTTTCGAGATTATACCTGTTATCAAGCCACTTTGTGAAACGTTGTGAAAATTTCATCTATGATATTTTCGGTACTAAACTTGTTCTATATAAAACGTGATAGTGTTAATTCAAAGAATGTAATAAAACAAACCTTTGATTGAGTTCCTTCTCTCTGATTTCCTCTGCTGTTGGTTTAGGAACCTCTTCGATTTGCACAAGGCCTGAGAATGAAAGAGTTCTTTCTTTTTCCTTCTTGCCAGATCTGCTGATCGTGATTCGTTTCCTTAAAAAAGAAATGTTACATTCAGAAAAACAATAACAGTATCTTTAAAGTATCTTATGTGACTCTGAGTTTCGTGCTTATGTATTGAATTTAGATAATATAGAATTAAGATTGAGAAGAAAAGTAAATTCTCACCTGTCCGAGTCATCAACACTTTCAGATCTTTCAGTGAGATTTCCAGAGTTGACAGCTCTGGTTGTCAGGTTGTCATTCTGTCTATCTTTAGCAGTGGCTTCACGCGTGACGGTCAACCGATCGTTGCTTTTCTCGTGCTTCTTGTCTTTGCCGTCTTTCTCGTGTCCTTTGCGATTGGCACCTTGAGATGCTGCTGCACGCTTCTTCTTGTTTTGCGGCCTGAAATAGAGGGTTTTAAGAATTTCATGTAAGGTGAAAAGTTTTGCGGAAGAAATACATAATCGTTTATTTAATCAGGAATTTGATTTTCCTATTTATTTTCTCAATTATCCTTTTATCCTTTTGTCTGTGCATTCCCTTTAGATTTTACTTGTTTTAATCAATATATAAACATTCTAACATTTAAATTTATTGACTGAGATGAAGGATTTGTTCTAGATGTATTTCAAATGATACACATGAAATGCTATATGATTTTGAATAGTTTTAGATTTTGTGTACGATTCCAAAGGAGCAATAATAACGATTCAGGTTTTCCACTTTAGATATGATGGGATATGCAATCTATGTGGACTAAAAGTGCATTCATGTATGAAATAACTATAATTCAGGTGAGCAAGCATGTTGGTATGACGTCGGTCGAACAAAAGGATTTATGAAACAAATACATTGGAATCCTGTTATAACGAACTCTGAAGGGAACCAGAAAACTGTTTGTTACATCGCGAGTTCCTCATAACGCAAAATGCAAAATCATCAGGCATAATACAAGGGATCAGATATTTAGTTTTTTTACCGAGAAGTTTGTTATATGCAGGGTTCGTTATATCGTTATTTCCCTGTATTTGTATGAATAAAGTATTCCACAACAAACTCAAGCCCTCAAATAAAATAATTTCTTACTTCTCTTCTTCGAGTCGTTTCTCTTCAAGCAATTTCTCCTCTCTTATTTCCCTCTCCCTCTTTTTCTCCTCAGTTTCCTTTTTCTTCATTCGCTGTTTCTTCGCTTCCAATCTCTTTCTGTCGATTTCTGCTCGCTCTTCTTCAGGCAAAGCCTCGTATTCGTCTTCTGACATCTCTTCCAAGCGAATGCGCTCAGCCTCCTTCTCCTGCTTTTCTTTTTTTGCTTGAATTGAAAGAAACATAATTATCCAAATCATCTCTGGCGTAAATTGAAAAATTTAATTTGGGGCTGTATGAACTTTGAGTAGAGTGAAAGCGTTACTGCCATCAAAGTCCATTTGTAAGTTTGAAATATTTAGTTTTGGAGAACCCATATTTCCAATCTATAATCTAAAACTATGATCTCCAAAAAGGCTAAGCCTATGAAGGATATATACGATACACACTCTGACTCAATTACATTAACTAACAACATAACTACAATAATCATTCCTTTTTGAACTATTTCTCTACATAAGTGCAGCAGGAACGCCCAAACCATACCACCCCAATCGTCCCCACCGCCCCGCAACCATGCTCTGACCAATTAAGCATGTCAGCGATTCATCTTTGACCAACAAAATTGTGTTCAATGAAAAAATTCTAATTCTGTACTTCAGACATATTGCAGGTGTAAAAGCAGTGTTCCAATACTTCTTGAATTACATGACTGGGCGGAAGAAGGACTATTGAGAGAGAAGATAGCCAGGGTAGTTGCGAGAGGGCCTAGGGTTTAAAGGGGCCTTTTTCAAATAGGATATTTATTCTTTTTAGGGAGCTGTCATAAAGTATGAAACAGAGGGGGGCGGAAGGGATTTAAAAACTTTTTCTAAAATTTTGTAGCCCAATACAAGAGTTCAGAAAGCATTTCATGACCCAATTTCAGTTTCTGATAAAATTTGATAGCCCCTGTAAAATGTATGAGTAAGAATTCCTAAACGCAGTAGAATCTGAGCAGAGCAGCAGCGACAGTAGCGACAGTGAAGTTAGATTGACATAATAAGCGACTAAAATGATAAAACATTAATTTATTCTTTTTTTGATAGTTTTAATAATTTTCGTGACCCATGTTTGTTCATCAAAAAAGTTTGTTAGCCCAACATTTTACATCCAAAAACTTTGTTGACCCTGTTGAATCCCTTCCGCCCCGGTCTGTTCTCTACTTTATGACAGCTCCCTTAATACAAAATGTTTCCTCGGAAGAAATGAGGCCACAGTATCTGCGATTCCTCTCTCAACAAAGGCCTTGGGTTTTCAGAAAACAAAATCAACAATTAAATCCTCATACCAGCCTGCTCCTTCTCTTTCTCCTCGATGACTTTCAGTGCTTCTCTGCTGAATTTCAGCGTCACGGCAAATATATACTTTCTATTGTTGATTGCTCTGAGTATGGCATTAGCACATGAGGTCATGTTCGACGCAAACGCGCTTTCCAATCCGTCAAATACCACACCCATCTGACATTCGGATGACTGAAACAAAATTTTTTATCTTATTCATTTCATTCACTTCATTTTGAATTTAAATTCTTTAGGCATGGCAGCCTCGACAGTCAAATGACTGATGTACAGTGCGTTGTGAAAATAAATATCAACTTAATAGTCACATGAAAAAATTTACTTTCTAAGATGTTAAAGCATTTGTAAATTTAAAGTATAATAGATATGTTTTATCTGAGTTAGCCCATTTTCTCATTGAGAATGGCCTAAAATTAAGTAACAATTACCCATTTTGGAAAAAGGACGCTTTAGAATGACCTTTACTTGGCAGTTACATCATTTTTATAAGCTTTTTCTATTGAACAAGTAATAGATCGATACCTTTCTCCAAGCAGACCATGAACTGTTTCTTTACAACTGTTTCTTTGGGTAACTCAACAAATTACAGGAGGCTAGGAGCTATATAGGTCGTAGGTCACCAGAAAATTAAAGCCAAATAGCAAAATCCGTTGTCCCGTGGCAGCATATTTGACTTGATTTCTCAGATTTGCAAAACTTTCACCTTGGCCTTAATGATGATGACTAATACAGTGAATATTAAGGTGTTAACAAAACAAATGCAACTAAAAAACTCTAACCTGCAACTTTTCAGAGACAATTTCAACCAATAAATCATCAGGCAACACACAACTATAAAACTCTTGATCTCCATCCCCCTTCGGTATGCTCAGTCTTCGGGAGGGTGGTGGTCCGAGAGGAGGCGTAGACGGGGGTGAAATATGAACAGGTTTATGCTGCTTCATGGTCGGTTGAGTTGTTTTTCTCGACTCTCTGAAACCAGCATGTAATGCACCAGTGGTGGATGGTGCCCCCGCTAAAGGGCCAGCTGGGTGGGCAATTGAGACGGAGTTGACGGCTTCGTTGCTGGCTCCTTGCTGCATGGCGTTCTGTTCGTCTACAAGTGTGGCGTTCTTAGCAGCTACTGTCGATAGTTCTCTCGCTCTATTAGCTGTTAGAAAAAGTTTGTATTCTAACGTGAAAATATATTCTCTAAGTACCGCATTAAAGAGGGTCGTAAAAGGGGGATACTGATCTCAATTCACAGCACTGAAATAATCAGAAATCCTGATTCCAATGAGGTAAATAGAGAAATTATCGATATAAACATGCTTAACAATCCGTATCTCAATTTACTTTTTCATTCTCAAAGTGGATCCCAGTCCCAAGAAGTACGATCCCATTTTCCCAGTTAATAAAAAGGCAAATCTAAGTTCATGACCTCCATTAAAAAATTAAGCAGTGGAGGCAAAGAATAACTCATTCATGAGTTTATGAGCTAATCAGGCCTTTGTAGAATTCTCATGAATCTGTTATTTTAGAAGAAGCAGGATTGGAACATCTACGTCTTTAAGACGTTAGTTCATAAGGTATGGTCTAACACAGGGAAATTGAGGTTTACAGGTGTAAGCAACTGCACTTGACATATGCCACCATCAGGTCTCGAGCTCGAGTTGTTGCTGTGACCGAAGGCGAGCACGTTAACCACTATCCTGAACTGTGTGAGCCTTAATGTGTCCACAACTCCAGGTGTATCAACAATGAGGCATTAATTCGTGTTTCGAACTTAATCCTTCTTGTATTAATATTAGCAATGTTGTATTAACATTAATTCATAAGTCATGGTCTAACATGGAAAATTGAATTTTTCCAGTTCAAGACCTGGTGGTAAGCAATAATTGTAGTAGTTTTTATCCTCTTTAAGACGGACACTTTTACAAGTTCCGAAGGTGTCCACTTTTAAAAGAGTTGACTATATCACAACAACTGAAAGTGTACAGTACGCATAACTAACCGTTATTTGAATTATCTACTTCAAAACATGAATGCTTATTATAGATTAAATAATCACTCAATCAATGAATAATATATTTCATTATTTTCTAAAAAAGGTTGAAGCTCATTTAAGGGGTTCTTATTAAAACGAGGGCTGGCTAGTCAAGTATTGACGATGAGTCCCCAAAAATGACGGAATGCAACATTTCCAGACGGAATTATTTTGGAAAGAAAATAGAAAGATCATACCTGCCGAAGAAACACCGTTAGCTATAGCTTCTTTAACAACATCATCGATTCTCAGCAATGCCGTTTGGTACTTGTCTGCAATCGCAGCAGCAGTGGCTGTCTTACCAGATAACGGTGCACCGTGTATAATAATAGCAATACCTCTTCTATTGCGAGCTGCCTTCCCCTCGGCTGATAAATCAATGCCGAGATGGCGAGCAATTGCTGCTGATATTGGTGTTATTTCAAGTTCCCCTACACCGAAATCCGGATCACCTGAAAGCAAAAATAAGGACAGTGTTTACTCAACAATCTAGAATATGCTCAAAACTGCTGCAATTACTGTTTTTTGATCATTGGTAGAGTGAGGTTAACATTTCACTTGGGTATTTTGGGGTCTTTCTACATTAACCATGGATTGCATATTTTTATAGAGAAGGAAATGGTTTTTCCACAAGGGCTCCTTTGGTAATTCATTGATCGTCTCACTCAAGCACTGGTAGTGATATGGTGTTTCTGGATCTACCAATCATTCAATTCTTTCCTGTTTGGTTTGCGAATCAAGGTGACTCGATATGACGGGACACTCTTCAGAGTAAACAAAAACATTTTTTATGTGAATGATTTTGTAAGGAACATCTCATGCACCCCAAACAGAAAGTGCTTGTATGTACAACAGTAGTGTAGAGTTGAGAGTGTTCTAAAGAGAGGTCAATGGTAAACCCTACCGCATAAAGAGAGACCCTTAAATCAACCTACCTTCCTTGTCAGACTCAATTTCTTCTTCACTCTTGGCATCAGTCATATCCTTCTCTGCAACAACTTGATCGTTAGCCACCTCCCCTCCTACAGCTATACTATCATTAAACACATTATCTTCAGTTTGAATTTCACCAGAATCTTTCTTCTCTGATTCCTTCTTCTTTCGCATTTCATTGTAAGCTTCAAACAACTCTTTGGGTAAATCCTCTCCAGGCTCTCTCGGGGGAAGAAGGATGGTGTTCTGCTCGTCGTAGCCCCTCATTGCTCGAAGTATCTGAAAAAGCACATTCGTTTGACACTGTCATGAAAAAGCATCTCACCACTTGACCACTAGTTGTAACACTGCTCATTTGCTATTTTTCACAACAATCATTTTAAGATCATCTTTAACCATGTATTAAAGGAATTTTCTGGACTGTTAAGGTAGATTTTTGACAAACTTTTTCTACAAAACTTTGTATTTCAAATAGTTTTTAGCTTTAATTAGCAAAATCAAGAATTTAATTAACTACTATTCCAGCTAACTTTAAAGGAATTAATAATCTTATCATAAGAAGTTTGTTCACTTGATATTCCTGCAGAAATTGCTTATGAAATAGCTTACTAGTTGGTGAAATGGGAGAAATGAATTATACTATGTGTGTATATATTTATTTTTTAGCATGACATTCTTCCTGATGTGCATGACATACATGAATGCATAATACTCTGTCTATGTATAGGAATCGCTATCGTGTATCTTGAGCCACTTTTCCCAATTCAATTCAATTTCATTCTCAAAACACAAGTGTCGCATGTTATATTCTATATTGAGTTTGGAGGAGTGATATATTTCTAGTTTTTTTTCTACAGGGAACTTCATATGGTCATTTTCGGTCGCAAGAAGATAAAATTGTTTCATGTCCTGAAACTTTGATGATTCGATACAAATCTCTCATAGTAGAGTATTAACCTGCCACTAGGAACCCGAATGTTGCAAAACCAGGCTGCCTGGTTTCTTATATGTTGAGAGGAAATAGGTGAAGAATTTGAAATAAATTCAACAGGAAAGCCACTAGATTTGCATGAAATGCTAAATCATTGCAATAAAAATTACTTTTTAAAAAGCAATATGAGTTCTCAACCTGAAAACACTAATCTTCTAGTGTAGATGTACTACTATCTGACAGGCTGAAGTTCCTTTTAAGTCAGTTAAGTTGCGGGTTAGTTCTGTATCTCCCAGTCAATACAGTATAAACTATGAAAGAATCTAACGAACCTTTTCTTCTTCAAGGTATTTTTTGTCGAATTCCAGCGAATAAAACTCAACTGGAAACGCTCTAGAATTCTTGACAACGACTTCGAGCTCGTCACCAGCAGCATGAGGAAGAACTGGACCAAACGTCAGCATCGTGTCACTGAACTCGATCTTCGGTTCGGTACCAGCTCCCTTGCAGGTGAGGTAGTGCTTGTAAGTGCTTTGGGCTATGGTTATCAGGATCTTCTGGCTGTATGCAATCTAACAAGATAAACAAGACATCTTTTCAGTTATCTTAGAATTATAACTTGACTTTATTTATAAATAGTACATAATATGAAAGTTCTGAAAAGCTTTTGTCAAGAAATATAGATTCTCCATCGTTTACCGTATAAAACTGGACTTGTTTGGAGATGAGTGGGTGCAGTTGCGTATACCTGTTAACCAGATTCTTTGGTCCTGGACATTCTATAGAGTATGGGTAGTCTAGTGGGTAGTCGTTTTCAAATGTGAACTTCTGTTGCACTGAGGGAGACATTAAACATACTAGGACCTCATTTATTACATTATGTAGTGATGTAGTGCATGGTACCGTGTCCCTTCTGCAAATAAAGCCTCCCCTGGACTTTCCTAGGGTAGAAAGTCGAACATAAACTCACTCATCCTTAAAGGGAAGCGTAGAAAAAGGTTATAGGACCTCATTTATTACTATAAATAGTTATGTAGTGTATGTTAACGTGTCATTTCAGGAAATAAAGTATATTGGAGCCTTTCGTAAACTAGTATGTTAAACATAAACTCACTCAGTCAGCTCCTAACAGGCTATACCACCTCAGATAAAAATAGGACTTAAACATTTACAACTCACATACCTCTTCAGTAGGCATGAACTTGACTTGAACATTGAGTCTTTGACCAGGTCTGAGCGTACCAGTCGGTGGCATCATTTCGAATGTTCTTGGCTTCGCTTTTTCCGTTCTCAATTTCTTACGCAGATGCATCGGAATTTTCTTCATCGACTGAAATAATCAGAAATAATTTTAACTCAGCAATGAACAACCCTATGTTGAAAATTTTAAGACCTTTATAGAAACCTTTGATAATGCTTTACATAACTCACAGCTGTAATGCTCGTATTTTCAGCTTTTAATTTGTGCTAAGAGTGAACTGCAATCCTCTCAAAAGCAGGTTAAGACAATCTATCTACCAATTAATGCAAACTTCAACAAGCAGAAGTTTATTGCATAAAATAAAGATGAAAAAAAGAGATAAATAAAGGAAATGAGATGATGTACTTCTCTAAGTAGGAAATTGTTGATAGGGAATACAGCAATTCCTTTTCTATTTGGTCGATCCCTTTTAGTGCTTATTCACCAGATTTCAGATCTAAGATACATCACAACTCGATGCGATACTGCAACTATAGATCATTGTTTTGCTTATAGAGTAGCAAAATCTACCCTTCCCCAAGATCAACACTTACCCCCATAAAGAAAATCTTTTATATTGCAATATTAAACACGGATCTTTTGAGGAAATCAAGGATTAAGTTCCAGTCTAATAGGAACCTACTTAAACTAGCAGAGAAATTTAGGTTCTCATACACGGGTCTTTACTTTACTAAAATCGAAAAGTCAGTATAGCAGCTACCTTTTTCTTCTTCTCTTCCATTGTCTCTGCTGTCCATTCGCACCTTGAAGAAAAGATACAAAACCGAATGCATGACTCTTCTCACAGCCAGATTACCATTTCAGAATATATATTCTCCATGCTAGACCATGCCTTATGAGTTTATGTTTTTAAAAAATACATTTGTTGTTTGTTAAACAAGGTGTTATCGCAGAATACTGAAAGTTGCCTGACAGTTTTACATTAAAATTCCAAAGTTTTCATAAATCATCATTGTTTGGCCATATAGCAAGAAGACAAAACCGAAAATTGATTGAAAACATCATAGAAGGATTTATCGATGGTAAAAGGGCACAGGGTAAACCTCAGAGAATGTGAATAGACAATCTAAAGAAGTGGACAAACATCATGGAATACAACCAATTTAAAAGGAAAGCACAGGACATAGTACAGTGAAGATCCATGATAGGCTACTTTCAGATTTACAAGGACTTATTAGATATATCCTGATAAAAAATGAAATACTTACTTGACTTGAGTATTGTTATACATTTGGACAGTAATAACCTTGCATTGTCCGCAAACAACACTTTCGAAATCGATCATTTCCGATGATAATTGAAAATCTGGCATAGTCACGTGAGCTTTGAGTCTCAGACCAATGCTTGGTCCACTGGTTATCTGGAAGGCAACAAAATCAAATTAGTGGACACGTTTTTACCGTAGTCTCGAAAGAAACCAGATCATTAATCAATGCACAGTTGATGTCATCTTAGTTTCTTAGTGTTTGGTCAAGGTAAGCTTTCGGTTTTAGACCACCCTTTAGAAGATTTGTCTACGCCTTTCCTTACTAGCTTTCTGAGAACAAATATTCAAAAAAAACGGTTTCCCAGAAAAAATTTTCTTCAAAATGTTGAAAACTTTGAACTCAAACATTTAATGATAAAGAAAGGAACTCTTAAGAGATCTTACAGAGGAATAACGGAAAATTTTCTATGGAAGCCTGTGGTGCAAACAAAGAATCATAGCAAAGTTTCAATTTGGGATCATACCAAGAAGAGGGTTAAAGTCAATCAACTATGCGTTTTTATTATGAAAATGATTCATGAGATCACCAACCTTAATTGGCACAACTGTTTCAACTGGACCTAAAGACAGATTTGCAGCTTCTGGGTCGAACGAGACATGAAAATCCACAGCCTCTCCTTCAGGAAGGTCTTTCACTCGATCCAAACCGAGACTGAAACCCGTAACTGACAGACCTCGCTTCTCAGCAATGAATGACACAGGAATGCAACTTGGGTTCTTTAGTAGTCCGATTTGTGATCTCACTGTTCCGTAAACGACGTAGCCGAAATCCAGCACATAGTCAGAGAGGTGTGGTCTAAAAACATGAAAAGAAGTAAAATAACTTGAGTATTACATAAAAAGGTTCGGAAGAAGTCAATTGCTAATTGTAAGTATTTCAGTTGTAGCATGTTTGAAAATCGCTATAATGGTAGCGAATTTGTCAATAATCTTTGCAAAGTCGTTTCACAATGGTTTGAAGTGTTGCTATCGCAGCAAAATCGAAAAAATTGCTTCATGTCATGTTTTATAATCGTAATACATCATATTACCGTGGAAAAATCGTCTCACGATATTTGAAAATCGCAGCAATTGTAGTAGTTCGTTCAAGATTATTGCGAAATTGCCTCACGTTCGTTAAAATCTCTACCATCGTGGAAAAATCGTTACAAATTGTTGACTTATTATTTGTTTCCAAGGCGTGAAATGAATCGAAATTGAAAGTGAGTAGGAAGGATAAAAAGCGACCTAAATCGTTCAATATTGGTTCGATTAGCAACAATATTATGTGGAGTGGAAGATACAATTACTGATGACAAATACCTTGGTTTATTCTTTTTGGATACTTTAGTTGATGACGTATTGATAATGGTTCGAATGAGATGTGGATCTTGGTTTTGAAGCTCGTTGGCGAAATCTTTCACCTGCAACCGATCGACTTCTTCCTGCAGTGCCTCTTCAGTTGACACCTGAATTAGTATTGGAAGACTTTAACAGATTTCAAAGAATTATCAGATAAATAAAGTCACAGTAGAAAATAACATTTCTTGTCAAATTGATTGAAAGAGCATTATCATTAAAAAGAAAGACAAATACGAACAAAATCACTCTCAACACCAATCTTACTAATTTCGAAGAAAGAATAAATATAATAATTGTTACCACTTGAAAAACAAGATAGCGACTGGGAAAATTGGTAAAAAGGGCCTTATTTTTGCAAAAATCATCTGTTGGCTGGAAAATCTGCACAAATAAGCAATTGCAGATGTGTGATATTCAAATGGGCAAATTAACCGGGTTCCTTCATCTTTAGAAATAGTAAACAAATTATCTCACCATTTCTTGCATTTGCTTATCTCCTGAAGAGACAATTGAAACTTCCTTCATTTTTGCATTCTGAATGCTCTTTGCTTTTTCAAGGTATTTGCAGTGACGCGGATCTTCGATATCTCTTTCCAGGTTGAAAGCTATCCTCGGAAATATTCCTTCACCTCCAATTGTGATCACTTCAGGATCGAAGTGCCCAACACGAATCTAGAAACACAGGGAAAATATGAATATGAATCCAAAATGGGTCGAGTTCACACTAGACTGGAAAGGGTAGACATGTCCCTTTTCAACCCTGTGGTATATTTTCCATTGAGCTGATAGAGTAGAAATTAATTTACAGTCACATGTGTATTTTATCCCTTGGTGTTAAAAACCTTGCGGTAAATTTCCAAACCTGGGGTTATTTTAAAGCAAGCATAAGCATTTAAACCCAAATGTTGGAATAAAATTGCAAATGCAAGGAAATTCAAAAAGATCATTCAACATGATCAAAATTGAAATATGGGAACATTTTTACTTTAACGAGTTGTCTAACTCACCCTAAATTGCTTTTGAAAAGCGTCAGGAAGTCCAGGGATGTACCGAATCACCAAACTCTGTGATTGTTGCGCCTCTACTGACCCCTGAAAAAGAAAATCAACACATTTCTCAATTTTGATATCATAATAAACTGTTTAAATGGACATATGATTTATAAGATTGCGGTATCTTCTGCCATTGAAGCCTGGTTTTCATTTCTGTGTTTAATTGAAAAATTGGGAAGCTTGCAACTATCTTGCTTCTGTTACCCCCTGTTAAATACTTATAATATCCCAAACACACCCACACACACAAAAATGGAATATACATCACGGCTCGGTTTTCCCTGCTAGTAGGGGTTGAATGGTTCATTAATTTTTAGAAAAATCCATTATATTGGTTATGGAGCAAAGTTTTATGGATACCATTCCTGACGCCAGTCCTCTTAGCCACCTTCTGACCCCTACGAAAGGGGAGACTTATAAGATCATACAGGATTATAATTGGAATCCTCTTCAGATCCTGCATGAGATTTTACAAAGGATCTTATAGCATTATGTATGAGGTATACTATTTATACTATTCAGATGATATAGAAATCTACAGTTTCTCTGTATGATTTTTCAGCAATCTTGTGTACACACTTGTCAGGTAGGTGCGAATATCAGTTCTCCCTTCAATTGGACGGAAATCCATAAAACTGAATAACTTTAAAATCAAAATATTACCTGAGTTGGATTGACAGTGATGCCACCGGAGAGAGGCGTTGTTCCTGGATCGGTATCCATGATAGCAAAGTCGAACGTGACTTTTCCCCGATTGAATAAACAGATTTCTGACACCAGCACGTGGTCATAGATCTGTTAGGATAAAATTGATAAAAAGTTGTATCGTTATCGACAGTCTGTTGAACGTGGTTAATATAGCTGGGTATAGTTACCGTCATCATGAGGCATTCGGCTTTAAAAGCTTCTAAAATGGGAGCTATCAATTCCTCTCTTGACATGAGCAAAAGAAAGGTGCAGTTGTTGTTTATAAGCAAATACCCTTACTATCTTGAGATTTTCGTTTATACACAAATTGCAAAGGGCCTGGCAATGAATAGATAAACTATTCGAGCAGTTCTCTTGTCCTTACTCTCTCGATGTGACCACACCTAGTGACTTCATTTGCCCTTTGTGCTTGGAATTACAAAGAGCTGGCCAATTCTCTACTCCCACTTCTTATGTAAGGTCTTAGAATACTCTTAAACCCACGACCCTAGATAACAAGGGTCGAGTGAACTAACCAATCAGCACCACTGCCACGAGGCAGGTTTTAAAATGACTTTAATTCGACAAACATAACGAATATCTTCTTTGAGAAGAAGCAGATTTGGAATATCAAACGAGATAGAAGCCCTGGTCGCGCAGTGGCAGCGTATTAGACTACGAATCCAGAGGTAATGGGTTCAAGTCCTACTGGAGTCATTTTCATTCTCACAAATTATCTCGATTGAATATAATCCCTAAAAATCCATCAAACAAGCTATACCTGTCTGCCAAGGTCAATTTGAGTGCTGCTGAACCCATACTGAACCAGAGAAGCTTGTCCCTTCAGATAAATGCGGTAATCAGGACCACCAACTACACTGCAAACAGCGATCGCTTCTGCCATCGAGTGTGAATGACCGTAAAACGTGAATTGGAATTGTTGGGTCTCGCCAGGTTCCAGTTCGCCATACAAAGGCAGCACGTCAAACACCTGAAACAGGTGAATTAATAATTAAGGTCGAATACTAATAAACAGGATAGGCGTTTGAAGTTTAGGAGAATAATCCTCCCTCTCGTCACTATGTTTTTAATTAACTTTCTTTCTTTGTGAAAATATTACCATACATCGATGTTATACATTTTCTACTGCTACTGATGAAATTTTTCAATTCAATTTCCATTTGTTAAAAATGTTACCAAAATAAACCTATGGTGAAAATTACAGTGATATACATCTGAAGATCGAACGGAAAGCTGAACAATAACATAGCCTATGGCAAAAATTGTTTTAAGCTGCAACTTGAGTTCGGTGGTCCTAAAGATCTTTCGATATATCACTAAGCGTTGGTATAATTTCCCACCAGTATTTGCTGTTATGACATGATATTATCGGACGTACCTCTTGGATTCCTATATTTCCAGCTGCTCTAGGCAACCAGGGTAGAAGAGGGGATTCTTGACCTGTCGGTGGAGCTGACGAGTCTGGAGCTGTTCTTGGTCTCATCAGGATGGGAAGATGGCTGATGGCAGGTGAGGTTTTGGGTCTTCCTTCGCTATCCGTGCCAAATATTTGTGGAACTGTGCCATTAGATCGGGCCATTCCTTTGCTCTCTAAATCATCCTCACCGTCTGAAATGTCTTTACCTAATCCTTAAATGTTGATAGGGAGCATGGTAAACCATCATTTAATTTTGTCTAATTCATTTTTCTACACTTATTGAAAGAGTCAACAGTACAAATACGCTCAAATGAATCTTCCTTTTCTAAACCAGGCTGTTTCGGCTCTTTACCAAAGAATAACTTTAATGAGGCATCTAAGATAATCTTGGTATATTGTACAAAATTGTGAAAAGTTTTAGCAGAACCAACAAGAGGACAACCTTTTAACATTAACCAAGCATAAAACGAATACTCTCTGGATAAATACCTTCATCGTCCTCTTTGCTTTCAAAATTGATTGTATTTTCCTGAAAGCTCCAAGAGAAGTTGACTTTGAGAGGACTGTGATTCGTTACTGTGACATATCTGATGTGCTCTGTGTCGTTCAGCACACAACCAAAATCAACCTGATAATTAAAAGAAATATTCAGAGAGTTGAAAACAATCATTACAGCACACTCTATGAATAACACTTATCAAGCACTGTCTATTTACAATTTAAGAACTATCTTGCTATCTATTTTCTTGGCCAGTACTCTATATGTTAGTCTCTAACCTGTAGTAGTGTAATTTTTATGATTGATATGGCTTGAGTTGCTTGAGCACCCCATTACGCAGTTGAAGTAAGGTAGAGTACTAATATGGAGGTCATAGGTTTCGGTCTAAATAACGTAATTCAAATATTCCTCCCAAAGTCTCGAATATCTAAATTTAGGTGACTCTACCTCAGGCAGTTAACTAAGACTCACTACTTATCGCTTTAGTTTTTATTAATATTTGTGAGGTACAATTTCCATTGAGCTAACATCTGGCCTAGTTAATAATACACCAAAGTTCTAAGCAGAAAAAGGAAAAAGAGAGAAACTCACCACTTCAGTTTCAAAAGTTAGATTTGGATAGTAAACATCTCCCTTCAGCTCAATTATATCCTGAAATTATAAATTAAAGAATGTTTAATTTTCAATGTACAATTATTAGCTGAAATAAATACAAATAAATTATGTTGTTGATAATCAAATTACAAAGCCTCGCACACCAAATATGTTGCGATAACGTTTATCTGCTGCCACAAGGGAGAAAGTAATTAGTATGTCTGTCCGAATGGTTTTGAAATAGCACCAGCTGCGTTTCATCTTATTATATTTATTTAGAGACTTATTGGACCATCCTAGCACGTTGGATATGAACTAACTCATACATTGAAGAACAGAAACCAAACTCATTTATAAAACCTTACCTTATTCGAGTGATCATGATATGTGATTTCCAAATCAGAACTTGCAGATCGGCAGAAGCTGTCATCTTGATATTCAGGGTCAAACTGAACAATGATCGGTGCACTGTCATTCACCCGTAGGTTTAAGGTCTGAAAAGTAGAAATGAAAATTGAGTTAAATATTCTTCATAGAGAAACAGAGAGTGTTTTATTTCTCATTTTTGAGCTAATTCATCAGTCGAGGTAATTTGTGTGAAAGAAAACGATCCGAGTAGAACTCCAACACACACCCTTTAGAATAGTACTGTTATTTGCTACACTGCAAACCGAGACACTCGAGTAGCCTAAGCTATATCAATAACAAAAACTTCACCACCACTCACCAAATGAAGACACAAACCTATCTTAGTTCTTTAACAACTACACAGGAACTACCCTAACGGTGACGAAGAATCATTTAAAATTCTACAGCACTTTTGCATTTCTGTACTTACTCAGAAAACTATTCTTGAATTCTATTTGAAATGTCCCAATAACCTATACCTGCGAGAGCCTCCGACAATAAATTATAGGACTCGTAAAAAGTAACAAAATTAAACAGTATTGATGAAATACTTTACCATTCGATCAATTTCTCTTGAATCTTCAATTCGAATAAGTTGGAAGGGATAATCGACTTTCAACGTCATTTTCAGAGGTAATTTGGAAACATTGCCAAACAAGAGCTCTTTTATTTCTTTCACAAGTTTCGTATGTGGATGCTGGAAACAAAATTCAAAAATGAGATCGCCTCAAAAAATCTAATGCAATAATAACGGTAATAACAATGAAAAAAATTTTCCTTTGACAGTTTTCAAACAGCTCTTCATGGGACACTGTTAAATCAAGAACCAAGTGCCTCTCTTTTAAGACTGCTAAAACCTAGTTTTCATTCGAAGAAATTTGTTTCCTAACGATCACACCTCTGTATCACAAGTGTTCTGCTTGCTACTGTGTAGCTGCTGGACCCAAGAACCAGCCTCAGTTAGGCAAGCAGGCTAAACAGAAACTCAGTCAGTGTTTCCATCTGAAATCTGTTCTGAACGCATGAGAAATCCTACCTTCATGACAAAGAAGCTAACTTTCTTTTCTGAAAATTGAACAAGAGGCTCAATAAACTCAGCCACAACATCGACTTTCATGATTTTTTCTTTCCCTGTGTTGGTGCCTACTATTGCATGACATATCATCCTCTCTTTCACTTGCTGTGGCCTAAAAAACGAGTTATAATTTCTAAAATTGTACAATTTAAGTTTTCTGACTATCATAGATCAACAAACACCTAATAATTAAGTTCTAAATTTTACAGTGAGCCCAATAGGGCCTTTATATATATCAATTGGAAGGGGGCGATTGCCCCTCTAGCCCTTGAGTGTCAATATAAGATATCTTAATAGCGAGAAAATCTAGAACAAAAAATATCATTGGCCCCGAATAAAGGTTCTAAATAATTTGATTCAATTAGAAATCAAAAGCTTATCTGCATCGGTTCAACATCAGTTCTTTACTGACTTCACTCTGAACCTGTGCCTCAAAATAATTGATGTATAACAGAATGAGATTTAGCAATCAATAAAGTGGACTTACTTGTGAGAATAACCTTCAAGCACAACGTCCTGACTTTGGCCTGGACTCAACGACATTCGATCCGGCCTGAGTTTGAAAATTGGTCTTGGAGGAACAGGCGGAGGAGGCATTCTCTGGAGAAAGGAATGAATTATAATAAAACATCTGTCTTAAAAATGCGGCAGTGACCAGTTTTCTAAACACAACATATTCTAATTTCACTGGTATCAATAACATATACTATGAATAATATGTAGGCAGGCAAGGCTAGACAGCACTACTACAATGGGCTTAAAAATAAGGGCATATGTAGAAGCACTTCCTGTAGAAAGAAAACGAAAAGGAGGGCTTTCATTTTTGTAGCTTTGTAGAAGATAATCGTACCTGATATTTCACATCATCCAAATTGTACTCCTGTTTCTTCTTCGATCGAACCAGCGGAAAACCTTCCGTTGACCAGAAGATTTGTTGTGATCTTCTCCCCTTGTTCGTCAGCCTGTACTTTCTTGTGCATGATCTGCTGCTGAAAGTGGCGCCGATGTGGATCATAGGAGCCATTGGAGGGTCGCTGACTATTGTTGTTCCGATACCTTGTGCTGATAGTTGAATGGTGTGTAACTGACCATCTGTTACTGAGATTTTCAACTTGTCTTGAAATCTGAAAAACATGATATATTAGAATAATAATCAAAATTATGGACTGAACCAAAAATAAATAATCAACACCATGCTAAAAGAATTTGTGCAATTCTATACATGGCCCTGAAAAGAATCCAATATGAAACACGAATTAATGCCTCTATTGTGATACACCAGACACTGCGATACACCACCTTCTTGATATACCACCTCCTGGAGCTGGGTACGCCAGAAGGCTACTGTGCTAACTTATGGTCCTGAATTAGGCCAGTCGTTAAAGTCTCAAGTTCGAGACGTAGAAATATAGAGGCATATCGGAATTCCAATAGTTCACTGGTGAGAATTAATTTCACCGTGGTAAACTCTATGCCTTACGAATCTATATATCTTACGGAACAGTGGGAGAGTGGTGGTACGATTTGTGTGATTCATATGACTTTGGTTCATTAATCAAATAAGAGGTCGTGGGCTCAAGGCACCTAAAACGGTTTAAAGCTATACTCACTTCAGGCAGTCATCCACATTGGCTGTAACACCAATGGTCATAGTGTGCTCTGCAGGAATGATCCCAGAAGATGGCTCGACTGTGAAAAGTGAATTCGGTCGAACCTGCAATGAATAATAACCTTTACAGCCTGTTCAAAAGGTCCAATCGGTCATATGCAGTTACTTGCCACATATAGGTATTTTTGGGGAAGATTTAATATCAAATTCAGGTATGCAAGTACAAGTGAGTGCAGAGTGAATTTACTTAACTTTACACCTACTCACTTTCGTTTCATTATTCGCCTTAAAATTCGCCTTCATGTTAAAATTGTCTGGATAGATAAATATATAATTTGAAAGACCTTATACAATGCTTGCCACCATTACTTGGAAAACCTCAAAAATCCTTTAAAATCATCAGATTCCTCCTTTCTTCCCAATCGTGAACAATGCTTGCCACTGAGATTAAATGATTGGTTTTTGGAATGCAAAAGATAGCAGCGAATAAAAGAAGGCCCCCGAGGAGCCTTCGGGGTAGCCTCCACCTACGGTTGACCAACTTACTTTAGAGCCCTTAATACCAAAGAAAACTGTTATGGTATACGCACCATCTCACAAAAGCATTCGGCTGGTATGAGAGATTCATTTGAAAGCTTGATGTAACTCGTGGCATCCTCCAACACGGGAATCGAACCAAAGTCAATATCAAGATCAGACACATGAACGACAGGGCCTTCACCAATGCACGCCAGTTGAACTTGCTGAAGATAAAATGCATTTATTCAAACGTATTTAAAATCTGAATAAGGAGAAAAATCATAAACATAGCAAAACAAGTCAGTATTAAAAACATTATGTTTCCTTTGATGCACTCAGTTGGAAGCAGACGAATCCACCCATGCATGAGAAAGAATAAAAATTATTAATTATCATAATCATATAAGATTGCGAAATATGATAAAACTCCACTGTATAGGCTAAGAAGTATGCTTGAGCTATAAGAAACACACTTCACAGCACAACCAGGAGAGATTCAATGACCCAAATAGCACCACTATTCACCAATTCAGAGATAAACCAATGCAGTTCTCTGCAAGCCATACTAAATAGGCCAAGGGGGATGATTATCCTAACCAGGAAGGCACCAGAGCTCAGACAATGTAATTTCATAAAATTATCTCGATTAAATTACGAATTTAGCTCATATAATAAGATAAACCTACCAAAGGCAAATTGGTGCAGCCATGAATGACGAAGAAAGCAGTTGTCAACAGTTTTCCCATTCCATGAGCAGATATCAAAAGGGGGATTTCTATCAGTGACTGCGGCTGGATGATACCCTGAAACAGACACATGAAAATCCCTAATAAGATAATTTTCAGAGAATTTAGAAACATTATTGCTATGAAAAATAGGAAACATCATATGTAGCAAACAGTGGCGTATAGACCAAAAAAAGAAATTTAAGCCACAAGAAATATAATATCTTCAGTTACTTTAAACATGGTTTTTATTTGGCAGTACCTACTGTAGCCTTCATAAGCAGATTAGAAATTATTGTTTACCTTGATGTAATTGCTTGAGTATTGTATTCCAGATCTGTCATCTGGGACCTGTAAACAAATAGCACATCAATCTTACCAACAAACGATTCATTGTTCATACCATGAAATTTCCAGAAAAATAACGGTCATTGCCTAATCATCAAATTTGGGTTTTTTGTCATGACAGAAACGAATTGGTAACGATCATCTGTATAAAGAAAGTTAATGCTAACCTGTAAAAGGTCAGATACCTCATTTCCAGTAGGGGTACCGGACCCCTGGTTTAAAACATCCCTTCTGCTGTTCAGTCAACACCTCGAGAATCACCAAGCCAAATGTTAACCTCGCATGACCAAGCTTGGCTCCAGCTGCACATAGCAAAATAATTCAGCCTATCGTCCACTCACACAGCTTGTAGACGATCCCTGCTGTTTGTTTCTCTTCCAACAACTTTTTTTTTAACTTTGTTTTTCCACTTATTAGAAATAATAACTCAATACATTCATGGACATTAGAGATCTTACCTGATCAATCAGTTCGTATTTCGCAGGAAGATCCGTCTCATTTCTCAACACAACCATTCTTTCGTAAGGATATCGAATAAAACATCTGCCATAGTCGAGGATAGGAGTCTCAACACCAATACCTGGAACTACAGAGCTGCAAAAACATAAAAACAGGATGGATTGATATACTGTAATAATCAAACTTGATATTTGAATCAGTGGTTTTTATGAAATCAAAGTTAGGCTACATGTGTATCTTTATCAGTTTTAAATTTCATAGATACTCCTTATCAAGGCTATAATAATTTTAAAGAAACAATGTAACTCTTATATGCAAATATATGCTTCATCAAACTTGCAGTAATACTTTCTAAAATGTGTTGATATTCATAAGAATTGGGTACAAAATTGTTGAAAATCCAGTCATGCAAATTGGTGCTTTTGAAAAATTTCAGATTCATGTCAAAGTAAGCTAACACTTTTAGACCAGGCTCTAACTGAGCAAGGTGCCACCAGAAGAGGTAGAAATTCTCATAAAGTTTTTCTAGACCAGTTTTTTATGATGAATCCGAATTTCTTGGGTAAACAGGCGAATTCCTGAGAAATTCTGAGAACGGGGGTAAAGTATGTCCAGATTTTGTAGAAATCACGTTGGAAGCAGTATAAATGGCATTACTGGATTACTATTCGTTTAAAGCAAGCAGAATCTCCAAGCTGTCATAAAACATGTTTAATTGTAAAGAAATGCATAGAAAATCAGTTACCTATGATTATTGGGTATGCCGTGACGACATAATCCGGGGGTAATACTGAAAAATTTATATAAATCATACCTAATCTTCATCGTCACTTTCATGACTGCCCTCTGAATATTCTTCAAACTCTAGATCAATAAACAGTTCTTTGATATCAGCTGGCATCACTCTTTTTAGCCATTTTGGTTCTAAATCTTCAGTCCATCCATTATCAAAAACCTCACCAAGCTGACTTTCAGGCTCCAAAGATGATCGCCATTGATGTGCAATAAAGTTTGCACGCAGGGAATGCAAATATAGTGCTTGTTTGCACGGTGGCAGTAATGAAATATCGCAAATCTTCTTTTGCTTTTCTAGCTTCGCATTAAAGATTGCATGTCTTGCTCTATTGACATTCTGTCCCTTGATCCCGTAGAGGTGCGAGACGTATTCCTCTGGCTCCATGCTCAAATCTTCTTCCAACGTAGAAGTTCTTCCGAACGTGCAGAAAGTTGCAACGAATTTTGGCTTTTTCTCTGTGAGTTTCCAGCAAACTTGCTTGCCTCTATGAAAAAATGCTGAATTGAAGTCACAACCAGTAAATGCATGAAATCCAATAAGCGACCTTCTTTGCTCTGATATTAAGTCAATATCATATCACTCATCTTGAAAGTCTTTCTTTTTCTGCCTGTATTTGAATCAAGTATCACTCTTTCAGCATCATGGACGAAGTGCGATAACGCAATCACCACGATATCAATGTCTCCAGAACGAGAGCGAATTATGGCCACCCCTTCTTCATTTCCTGTTAATACATGATTCGCATGTAGAACTACTTTTGTGTCGGTCTCCTCCTGTGTACTATTAAGATCTTGAATCTGAAGCACGGTTTCCCTTGTAACCATGATGCAATCTTGAAAGGAAGAGAACACGATACACTCGCTTTCGCTTCCTAGATCTGATAAGATGGCCTCCCTATTTGACACAAGAACATCACGAATAAGCTCTATCATCCTTGTCTTGTTTTCACCATTGGCGAGAAAAACCTTAACATCACGAGGCAACTTCGATTTTGGTGACTGCACTTTGACTTTAGGCGCCATTCCTCGTCTGTTTCTTTCCACGGACTTGATGCTGTGTGGTGTATAACAGTCAGCAACAATATGAACTCTCCTGTTGGCTATAGAGATGCAATCCAATACCTTCAAGGCTAAAGCTTCGAAGGCTTCGGGAACCGATGTAAGTGTTCGTATGAGTGCCATCGAATCCACAAGACGTCTTACCAAATGGCAAAGCAGCACATCAGAGATTTGTCGACCATAGGCTTGAATCGACAAACTTAAAATTCCACGATCCAATCCAACGACAGAAGCTCTTCCTCTTTTCGAATGGTGGCAAGAAAATAGAGATCAAGGCGAACGGCAAATCAAAGGTGGTTGAAGCCAACAGAGATGTATTAGGGAAACTACTAGCCACCTCAACGAAGCATGTAAGAACCATCGATTTTGAAAAGGCCTTGGAGTATCCACTGACATCTGTACCATGAAGTCTTGCTAATGCAGACGGCACAAGGCGAATGACGCAAAAAGTACGTTAATGGACGTGTTTGTCAAAAAGTGCTCGCGAGATGATATGGACTTCAGGACTGTGCTGCCCGCAAAAGAAACAGTTCTAGCTTACATTGTGGATTTGATGGCACTCATACGAACACTTACATCGGTTCCCGAAACCTTTAATGCTTTAGCCTTGAAGGTATTGGATTGCATCTCTATAGCCTACAGGAGAGTTCATATTGTTGCTGACTGTTATACACCACACAGCATCAAGTCCGTGGAAAGAAACAGACGAGGAATGGCGCCTAAAGTCAAAGTGCAGTCACCAAAATCGAAGTTGCCTCGTGATGTTAAGGTTTTTCTCGCCAATGGTGAAAACAAGACAAGGATGATAGAGCTTATTCGTGATGTTCTTGTGTCAAATAGGGAGGCCATCTTATCAGATCTAGGAAGCGAAAGCGAGTGTATCGTGTTCTCTTCCTTTCAAGATTGCATCATGGTTACAAGGGAAACCGTGCTTCAGATTCAAGATCTTAATAGTACACAGGAGGAGACCGACACAAAAGTAGTTCTACATGCGAATCATGTATTAACAGGAAATGAAGAAGGGGTGGCCATAATTCGCTCTCGTTCTGGAGACATTGATATCGTGTTGATTGCGTTATCGCACTTCGTCCATGATGCTGAAAGAGTGATACTTGATTCAAATACAGGCAGAAAAAGAAAGACTTTCAAGATGAGTGATATGATATTGACTTAATATCAGAGCAAAGAAGGTCGCTTATTGGATTTCATGCATTTACTGGTTGTGACTTCAATTCAGCATTTTTTCATAGAGGCAAGCAAGTTTGCTGGAAATTCACAGAGAAAAAGCCAAAATTCGTTGCAACTTTCTGCACGTTCGGAAGAACTTCTACGTTGGAAGAAGATTTGAGCATGGAGCCAGAGGAATACGTCTCGCACCTCTACGGGATCAAGGGACAGAATGTCAATAGAGCAAGACATGCAATCTTTAATGCGAAGCTAGAAAAGCAAAAGAAGATTTGCGATATTTCATTACTGCCACCGTGCAAACAAGCACTATATTTGCATTCCCTGCGTGCAAACTTTATTGCACATCAATGGCGATCATCTTTGGAGCCTGAAAGTCAGCTTGGTGAGGTTTTTGATAATGGATGGACTGAAGATTTAGAACCAAAATGGCTAAAAAGAGTGATGCCAGCTGATATCAGAGAACTGTTTATTGATCTAGAGTTTGAAGAATATTCAGAGGGCAGTCATGAAAGTGACGATGAAGATTAGGTATGATTTATATAAATTTTTCAGTATTACCCCCGGATTATGTCGTCACGGCATACCCAATTAGCATAGGTAACTGATTTTTTATGCATTTCTTTACAATAAAACATGTTTTATGACAGCTTGGAGATTCTGCTTGCTCCAAACGACTTGTAATCCAGTCCTGCCATTTATACTGCTTCCAACGTGATTTCTACAAAATCTGGACATACTTTACCCCCGTTCTCAGAATTTCTCAGGAATTCGCCTGTTTACCCAAGAAATTCGGATTCATCATAAAAAACTGGTCTAGAAAAATTATATGAGAATTTCTACCTCTTCTGGTGGCACCTTGCTCAGTTAGAGCCTGGTCTATTTAGTAGCCCTGGACTTAAACCCCTCCACCTAACGGTGTACCTATCTTATGATTGCCCCATGGCTTATATTAAACAGACATTGCATCAAAAAGCACTTGTGCTGGTTTAAAAGTTAAGCAATTCAAGGGAGCAGTTTACCTTGCTAAAATAGGCAAAGACAGAATCTCTTTACCAACTCCCTCTACATCGACAACCATGTAAGTTTCATATTTCTGCTCATGTAGGGACGTCAAGTGCACCTGAAGATCAAAAGGATTCATGAATTATGGCAAGTATCAAATGCTATAACTCACTCGCTAGAAAACAAACACTAAGACTTCATATAACTATCATAGTGAAGAAGTGAATATGGCCTCTGCTGGAGATACCATCCTTAGATGGGCAAGGATATCAATTACTCCACCACTTAAAGAAGTCGTTGTTTCGATTTCCAGAGAAACAGCAGTGCTCAATACCTTAATAACAAAACGGTGAATACTCTTGATAGCAGAAAAGAGACAATAAATCACTCGTTCATCTCTGCAACCCTGTTTCGTGATTGCAGTATATCTTCTGATGAGTGAGTAATCACAAAACAGGCATGTAGAGACGAACGAGTAATCATTGGTCTATTTTAGTGAGAAGATGTTTATTAATTCTCAAAATGTAAGAAATTATGAAAAAAACACTAATAATTCAAGTACCTGTATTTCGATCTCAGATTGAGGCTCGAGAGTTCCAGCGTCGGGAAAAATCTCAAATTCTTTTGGAGTTTGGTGCGATCTGACGTCATCATCGACAAGGAGGCTACTGTCTTCGAGAAATCTGCTTGTAATCGAGGCTGCACTTGGGCCATTACCGTCAGAAGGCACTCTCAGGAAGAACGTCATTGGAATCAACGATGTGTTGATTAATCTGCATGCTGCCACGTGTGTGAAGCCTGGAAGAAGGTGATTTATCTGATTAGTTCTAGATCCAATGCTAAGAAAAAAGAGTTATCACGGTTTTAGAAAATCAGCTAGCCTTTTCCTCTTAAAATATAAAAAAACTAGCCAGTTAGTTTTGATTTCTGAAAGAATCAACAAGAGGGGGCTTCAAAAGCATCATAAAGAAATTGGATGTAGTTCTTGCGACCACGTCCATTCATTTTTTTTATCAACTACGGTATGAAAGCAGTGTACAAAGAAACAAACAGTGTGGAAAAGCCTAAGGATACTGGATATGATACCGGGGATACGAGGATCAACATATGCCATGCAAAAGACATCAGAAGTGTTACATTTGAATATTCGAAAAATAAATTTTTACCGAAAATTAGAAATAATTTGGAATGAGAACTTTTGTTGCACGAATGGGAGCGTTAAACATACTCGGAACTTATTTACTACAAGATTTATGGATTTAGGGCGAGCTACCGTGTCCCTTCTGGATATAAGGCCACCTGTGGCCTTTCGTAGGCTAGATATTAGCATAGTTATAGTCCTTATAATCTTAACTGATTAATACACTAGGACTTGTTACTACTATATGTAGCAATGTAGTGCAAGCTATTGTGCTCCTTTAAGAAATGATGATTGTGGCCTTTCATAGGCTTGTACATTAGACATAGACCCAACGACTAAGAGATGAGATCGAGGAATATACAAATTTACTTACCATATGATATTGTACTGAACTTCAATTTCGGGGTGTCAAAATGAAAGGTAGGACCAATAACACAGCCCCTGAAAATGATTATATGTTGAAATCAATGTAGCTACTAGGTGTTGAAAATAAGTGGAGCTATTTATACCTAGAAATTTGAATTTGAAGACTGAAATTCTTAAACTCGTTTTAGGCTCTGTTTGTACTCCATCCCGAAAAGGGAACTAAACGAATCAAAGAATAGTTAAGATTTCTTTGTAAATTAGAATTCGAAGCTTATAGATCCTTGTTGGTGCATTATCATCTAGGAATCCCGATAGGGGATTGTTGATAAAGATTAAGCCCTGTAAGGGATTCAAGGGGGGTTTTCAAAAAGGGGATTATAATCATTTAAAGAGCAACTAACCTGATGGTGAATTTGAATTTCTGAGGCGATCCTTCCACAATCCAGGAAAATTCTTCAGCGAATTCTCCAAGGTATGGAGATGTAAAGTGGATCTGAAAAAGAGAGTTGATGCTTTTAAGGTTGGTTTGTAATTTAGTTCATAGCTTACAGTAATCATTGGAGTCAGATTTCGCGTTTTGATAATTTGAAAATGAAAGCGTTTTTGCAAAGGGTTTATATGTTGCTGAATCTTTTTCCAGGAAATTATAAATTATAAACGGGGATGATTAAAACTTTTCGTGTCTCTTGAGAAAAATAGCATAGCTAAAGATAGCATGAAAGATAGCATGAAAAAGATACTGAAATGAATGCGTTTATGGCATACCTGAATAGCTTGGTATCCTCCTGGCATGACAATTCCTTCGGTAGGCGTAAACTCAAACTGTTGTCCGAAGAGAGTTTCACAATCAACGTAACTGAACACTGCATCAATATCTCCCGTGTTTTTCAGAATCACCTGAAACAGATGTAAGGGGCTTACTCTATACCATTTAATCACTATACTGGCCCTATGAGAGGCGGTAGGATATTGTATAAGATAAGGATACCCTTGCTCGTTTTTTCTGAAAGGACAATCATAGGTTTTATACTCATAGGGCAATTATGCTGAACACATGGATGCCTTGTACCAGATGAGAATACCCAGTGAGACAATGAAGATGGAAGGACTCACATATCTTTCCAATGGAGTTGGTCAAACCAGCTATATTAAGTCCAGGCCCCATTTCAGACAATCAGAGGCATTCAAATCATCTTGGAGAAATTGAAATATCCCAATTTAAGCCTTGGTTTGGTTAAATCTGGTATTACCACTATTTTGAATATGGTGTATTGGGATCACACTGGTATGGTTGACCCACTTTTATCTACTACAGCTTCTTTTACAGCCAATCAAGTGCATTCAAAATATCGAATTGACCAACCAGAGTCTTCCATTTAAAAACCTTATTCAGTTTAATCTGGTTTAACTGTATGTGTAAAAGCGGTATTGTATGATAGTAGCTTAGCTGATGTGCTAGGCAAAAGCAAAAGGCAAAGCTGTATTCTCGTGAAAAAGTAAAACGACTTGGAATATAGCATAAATGAGTTACTCATACTGTGCTCTGGGTCTTGCATTCTGGTATCATCAAAAAGGAGGAAAAACTGTAAAGTTTCTTTCAAAATAACCCACCAAATATAACAAGACTCTGAAAGATAACTAATAAAATGAATTCTGAAAGAATAAAAGGCCTACCTCGTAGGAATGCTCTGAGTTTACGAACACATTCTCAATATCAAGCTCATCAAAACTGAAGAGAATGTTTGCTCCGATTCCTTCACCTCTTATCCTGAGAGGCAGTCTGGATTCCCTTCCGGTCACATCACAATAAATCGTTCTTGCGTAGCTTTTCGCTTCATCTGGTTTGAAAACTATGCTGATGTCTGCGTGGGTGTTAGGCCAAATATCACCTTCCTGAACAAGGAAAGAGTTGTGTTATAATTTTGTTAGGAACCCTTCAACAACCAGGTTGACCGTTTACTTCATAACAACTAACAACAATCTTGCAACCATTTTTAAGTTTGTCAAACAATTTGAAACAAATGACAACGGTTCTAAAACAATTCTTAATGATTATGAAACGATTCGAAACAAATTCTAAACAATTCCTAGAAATTGCAGAAAGATTCACACAATTAGCACCAATTTCAAAACCATCTGCAACAATTTCCAAATATTTTTCAATGATTATGAAATGGTTTGCAAATATTTTAAAACGACTTGCAAAAATTATGAACATTTGCAGCAATCTAATAACATTTTGCAACGATTATGAAATGGTTTGCAACTATTCTAAAAACCTTTACAAGATATCGAAAAGAGTTGTAAGATTATGAAACAATTTGTAGCAATTTAAAAAGGATTTTACTCACAATAGGCTCTATTGATATGATCTCATCATTATAAAGCATTTTTTCTCCTTCAGCAACCTGAAATTGAAAATCCATGGATAGTTTGACAGTTATTCGAATGCTTTAAAACAACGATGATACAGCAAAGAGTTACATATAAGAGCATGTGGATTAAGAAAATTCAGCCTGATTTTAGGAAATAAAGTATGATTGTGTGAATGAAAATCGCCCGAAAAACACTCAAACACACGACCTCTAGGTTAGTACTCTAAAGCGCTTCTTCTAGGCAAGTGGGTCACTCAAGCAACCAAAGCCATACCAATACCACAAAGTACACCACTGCTCTCCGAATGTAGACATGAAAGTATCTAGGTTCTTTATTAACTAGATAGGACCTGATGAAGGGGATAATTTCCCATACCATGAGAACCATTGCAGTCCCATCGTCATTGCTGTTTTATCATATCAACTATAAGGATGAATTACCTTGACTCGGTTCTTAAAAGACCTTGTAACCAACGACAGCTTGTCTCTAAGACTTGCATCTGACATACATTCTTCTAGGAAGGCGTCTCTCTGCTCTTCCTCTTTGAAGTTCAGTTCCTGGTAAAATCTGGAACAAAAAGACTTCAGATACTAAGATGCTAGAGCTACTATACATAAAATTAACATTCTTCGAAGTCTGTTTACTTAAAAATATACTATTAATTGTGATTAAAAAATATTTCAATTTCCAGCTATTTAAGAATCGGTGATACAATGCCAGCTATCCTGAATCCCGTTGCACGAATGATGTAGAATACAGCTTGACGATATCCCTGAAAAGCTAGTGTTTACTCATGTAGGTCCTGTCTAATACATTACTGGAGATCAGTATGGTTTTAGAATGAGGCAAACTATTGAATGGATTTAATGTATTCCCCAGTGAATAAAGCTATGACTTCTTCTACCCATAATCAAAGTCGTAAGACACTGATAAGACAATCGATTTTACAGATCCTACTTCTTCTCAAGTTTACCTCAACCCTACTCAGTGATGGTTTGCTGCAACATTCATAAAAGTCCAATAAACCTGGCGTTGATTAGATAAATTATGGTAATTTTGAATAATAGAAAAAGAATGAGGAGTGAAAAATTACATTAGAAAGCTTACACAAACCTTTGTTTTTGTTGCAATTCCTCTGCTAGCGTGGCCAAAGGTTTCCATTCGTAATGCACAATGATATCACTTCTATTACATATAGACACAGTCCTTCAAATATGAAAGTATTGTATGAATATAAGCTCTAAATTGCAAGTTATAGTCTGTCTGATGATTGCGAAAGCATGAAAATTTGAGTAAAAAAAGGCTAGCCTCCTTTCTTGTTTCTTATGTAAGCTCTGAATAATAAACTGGGGTAATCAAAAATAACATACCAGCAAATACTATACATGGAATAAAGATTAAATTCTTAAGTAAAAGTATGTAAAATAGAATGGTAAAAGTATTTAAAAGTATGTACCTCTGTGAAGCACTGGTGATGTACGTGTTATCGAGTTTGATGGTGTTTTTATCAAGCCTCACATTCACATCATTAGCAACACCATATAACGTCACAAATATGTTTTCACCTAGAAAAAGCATTATCAAGTTCATTAACCATTAGCCATTTATTAAGAATATACATAGTCCTAGACTATTCCCAAAGTATGCAGATGGCATCATCCTTTTTCAGAATCTGTAAATAGCTCAGACGAACGTTATTTACGAATTGAGGATAATTTTAGTTTTAATAGGAGTAATCATAAATTTTAGTTTTATCTTTTGTTCGGATGATGATCATGTCAAATAAAATATACAACAATTCCTTAGAAGGATTTATTTACCAGAATCATAGCTGATGATCATGTTTGATTCGTAATCTCCTGTTTGCAATGGCTTGAAGTTGACATCAACTTGGATGATCTCAGCTACCCCCAACGCACAACTATCTGGTGTGGCTGAGAAGGGACTGCAAAACAAAAGAATATCAGTTCAGTAACATGTTCACTGATTGTTTAAAAAGTCCAAAATTCTTCTGTATGCAGCTACGAAAACGCAGACAACCTTTAACGGGCAATTTAAAATGCTTTATTAAGTTGATTAAAATGTGTCGCTAAAGTGCATATTCATAACATGCTTTTTGAGAACTTATATCCACCATCTTTTATCGAATATATAAGAGGTTTGAGACATGGGTACGGCCCCCTTATGAGACAATATTTCCCAGTGTTAAAGATCTAAGGAATCATCTACATATATAAAAGGCTCGGGTCTGAGACCTGGCTTGAACATATTACAGCAGTAGTGACAATATATTTCCTGTGTTAGACTATGCCTTATGAATTATACATATATCAAAAGAATACTTATATTGAAGGCACTCGAGTTGAGCTCATTTTGGACTGTTACAGTTAGAGACGACAACAGCTCATGTGTAGGTAGGTATTTTCCAATGATTTTCTTGAACTTCTGAACATCAACAAATACCCACCTGTCTGTTATAAGCTTGAACTTGGCACTCGTGTTACCAACGTTGCGCACAAGGAGTGTTTTTGTTGAGGCATGCTAGGACAAATAAGAAAAATGTAAACTTTACCAATATCTTTTAAAACTTTGCCAATATCATTAAAGACCAAGGACCTTAAATAATATTTTGAATTAATCGCTTCAAAGAAGGATTAAATCTGAAACAAGAAAATATTCATATGAATAGGCCTGGAGCTGGGTATAAAAGAAACTAGGAGTGCTAAATAATTATCATGATTATGACAATGGTTGGCACACTGGCCTATGAAGGGTAAGATGCCTGGTGCTTGGGGCCAACAATTATTGTGGTTGTCCATTCATGGAAAATCTACAGACAAACCATATAAAGACTATCAATTGTTACTGGCTCTTATGAATAAACATTTTGAATAGGAAACTGCAAAACTTTCTTAATCAATACCATTTGATGCAGTGAAAAAAATAAAGAGTAAATAGTGAGTTGAGTTAAATCAGAACACAAAATCAAATAGCTACCTTAACAGGACATGACTTGAAGTTGATTTCATCAGGAAAATCCAAAACTGCTCTAGCACCGATTGATTTTATTGGAACAAGGAACTTCTCCCTCTCTGTGATGCATATCAGCTCATGGGTGTAGTCCTAGGTTGAGAAATAGAAAAATATTTCAAGAGATAAGAAAATCAACAAAGATTCATTTCATTCAACAATGAATCATAGTTAAATTGCATGATCATAAGTCTTAAAATACAATGATAAGTTTAAAATGGATTTTCTTGTTTTGATATGTGTTCAAGGACACAGAGACAAACACATAGGTTTTTGAGCCCTGAGGTCTGAAGGTGGTTTCGGATTCACAACCCTTTGAGCAAGGGTTGAATGATCCAATCACTGATCCATCCACACATTGGTATAGAAGACAAGTCAAGTCCACAACAAGAAAAAGCCCCTGTCTGAAGTACAGAGTTTTGAATAAGCCTCCTCCTCTAGAACGAAGAGTTTTGAATAAGCCCGATTATTACAGTATTTGTCACTCAGTAAGATTAAGGCACAAGGTATAAGGTATCATCATATTTTCCCTACCTTTTTCTCGTCAGGAAAAAACTTGATCAGAAATACAGTATCCATGCCAGGGGCCACTTTATGCCCCACATCTGGTGGGCTGATGATCTTGAAGTATGGGGAGTCGGCTTGTGTTACTTTCACCAGTCGCGCAACCTTCAATAAAACATTCTGATGAATAGGGAACGGTCATCAAATAGCTGATATGGTAGGTAGGAGAAAATGTGAATGGGCTATCAAATGAATTGCCTTGTATTGGTTGGGCTACTGAAACCTTTCACATCTTAGGTGGGCCATGAAACAAATCTGTAAGTTCTATATTATTGAAAGCAATAAAAACTCAGCCTACACACATGATCTCAACTCACTCACCTTGTCATTGTTGCGCAAGCGAAGAGGTACAGTATAGACTTCAAATGGCTCAAAATTCTGGAAAACAACTTCTGAAGGGAAGGGTTGAAATAGTGGCATCTCAACATCCAAGGTGGTGAACTAAAGATATAAAAAAGTTTTCAAAATTTATTCAATGATAGAAAATTTGTAGGTTTCTGACAATATCATGGAATGCTTCAAAAATCGTCACTCCTAGACTTTTGCCCATTTTTCGCAAATATTCATTTTTCCAGTTGTCCCAATATTAATGTTGATTAGTCAAAAGGGACTAGTTTCGGCTATTCCATGTCAATTTTGTGTCAATTTCAGCCATTAAGATGGTTTTAGGTAGTTGGAACAAGCATTTCAAATCTGTAAGGGTTTTGAATTTGCATTCTTTTTTAAGCTTTTCTACTAAGGGCATTGGGGGTGTATGCAATAATTTCAGGAAAGTCTCCATTGGCTTTTGTACAGAAGTAGTGATTAATGAAGTTTACAATTACCAACATTTTCATGAACATACAATACATGAGCAAGAGGGAAGAGTTTGTGGTACACAAAAACACATTTTGAAAACATAAAAATATTGATTTCTTTTAAAGATACTTTGATGGGGAGTTTCAATAACAAAGAAAGATCATCATTTATCAATCTATCGGCTGCATAGACTCTTACCCTACTTTTACCCTTCTCCAGCTCATTGCCCTCCTGAGCTAGTTGAGGCAGGCAACAAGATTTGCACTCCTCCTTGGTTATATTGGTAGGGAGTCATCCATCTCAATGTGCAGTCAGCACTTAAAGGATAGCTCATCTGTGAGCAGTGAGGAGGGCGATTCACTGCCCATCTACTAAAGTTTCATTGTCAGGTCTGGTCGATGTCGAAGACCCTTTCTGATTGACTTGGCCAGGACTCCTGGGCTCAATTCTGCACTCTATACAATTCGAATTTGACTAGTGTCTGTAACATATTTTTCCTACGATATCATATCAATTGCGAATACATATCAAATTGCATTTCTTGATACAGTTCTTCAGACAAACCAATTTTAACTTGTGTTCTTTTGGGAGGGGGAGAGGGTCCTAAAAAAGCTTATTATTTGTATTCTCATGAAAATGTTCACTAATGAACTTCATAAGCTCAGAGATTTTTGGTTGTTGAGAGCAATCACTTATCCCACCTCTTTAGCACTCATGTGGCTCTCTTTGACTTGATATTCTAATAAACAAAAGATGAATACCTTTTGGTGTGTAGTGTCGGACATATCCAGCAGCTCTATGATTTGTGGAATTCTCATCTCATGAGTTTGACTGAGTCTTTCATCAGTTGTCAGCACCATTTCTGCCATGTAAGCAGATGGGGTTTGCTGAAAATTGAAAATTCAAGTAAATTTTATTCTATTGAATCTATCATATTACAGAAAATTAACAAATAATTTGATAATTGCATCAAAATAACAAAGTACGGTCTTTGAAAAATGTGCATATCATTTCCTATAATTTCCTATTATTTTCTACCACACATACGCTCTCATCCTTGAGAGACAAGTTGAGCCCTAAGTAACAGAAGAAACCTAATTTCTGATATGAGAAACCCTTAGTATATATGAAAAACATGTTATTCATTTCTTATGTGCCTCTTAAGGTCCTTAGCCCCCTGAAAACTTGCTCTGGCTACCTACCAACTTAAATGAAATTTATCACTTTCAGATTGTCATTTAGACCTAGTTACTTAGTAAGAGAAGGACCTCCGTTCTAAGCACAAAACGACAATTCAAGAAATTCTGCCGGTTTCCACGTGAAAGAATTGAACCTGCACCTCTCTATTATAGTTCTACTTGTGTGTGTGCATTCCATGTTTTCAACTAAGCATAGAGCCATACTGCGAAGTTTGTAACTTGCACCCGCAAGTTAAACAGTAGAACGATATAATTAAACAATAGAAACTGGCTCATACAAGCACAAGACCTTGTCCTGCTGGAGGGACATAATTCTCTTTAATTAGAGTAGACCCTTAGTCCTCCATTTCTCTAATCTCCTTTTTAGGGCTTGTTGTTGCTGCTGAGGCTGCAACTAACTGTAGCCTATTCTGATCCTTAATATGGATGTCATCAAGGCAATATCTTTAAGAGATAACACGTAACATTGCAAGTGGTAAAGCTTGGTTAAAGCAGTTAATTTCATTAGTACCTTATCAAACTCGTCATCACTTTCCCTGATGAGTTTTGGGTTTCGAGGGGCAACAACTTTCGACTTGGATTTTCCACTGCCAAGGCTGCTTTTCAAGAGCTTTGTTGATGCCATTGCAAACTGGAAGACTAAGGCAATGTTCAAATTATCTTTTCAATGCGATTTATGCTTAACAGCTTCATTATTACAACGAATATTTCTGTAAACGATGAGGTAAGGACGACATCTTGCAAATTTCATTGAACTGGCGCTATTATTGTTGCCATGACGTTTAGTGCTGCCACGCACAATACAGTACTTCTAGCTACCTCCTTGTAAAATGGCGATTAAATGCAATTTACTCGCGGTTAATGGGCAATGAAGCTCGCTTACTTGCTCCTGGGGGGGTTTGTTGCCAACGTGTTAATATTTAGATAGGTTCTGATTGGTTACAGCAATAAAAGACGCGATGGAGGTATTTTATATACAAAGACATGTTTGGTTGATTGCTTAACAAAGTAATCTTTCTTGCATTTCGAATCAGCTATTGTTTTCATGAGTTTGCATAAAATCTAGGCGTGACTTGGTTGAAGGTCACTCGTTCAAACAAGCAGCCAAGCCGTTCGTGTTTCTTCTTGAAAGTCCCACCCTACCCACCACAGCTTCGGTACTTATTCTTCCACGGTCGACGGTGAAGGGGCGAATCGTAATCTTGAACCGAGTATATAGTTGTTTTCACGGAAGTACCCGATTGGTAATACCTCTACCTCTACAAAAATAGTTTCTAAATGCACCAAACATCTTTCCTTTTAAATCTATTTTGATTCCAGAAAGAGGGTCCCTTCGCCGATGACTGTGTGACAGGTGCAATTGGCTCGGAAAAAATGTGTTTTTCTGTCCAATCACCGACAGTAAATAATGTTTCTGTGCTAGCAATCCGGGCCAGTGTACTGCTGCCCAATTTTTCTAGCAACTATGGTTTTACTTGTCGCATGAAATTCGAAAAATTAGTTTTTTTGGGGGGAAGAAAATCAAGGAATCGGGTGTTTTGGCACAAGTTTTTTCGAATGAACTGACAAACCTCTATGATAGTGGCTGTATGCTGGCCTATTTGCGGGACAGCTACCAGTGTGAACCTTGAGAGGTTTGTCCGTTCCTTAAATAAATTCATTGCAACCATTAATCTATCCCAATGCAAAATCTACGCAGAAATTTTAAGTTTCTACTCTAATATCCCGAAAAATATTTCAAAAAACCTCCTATTTCCCCACAAAGGTTACTTCCTCACACTTAAGTCAAAAAACCAAAAATTTTCTAGAGAACAAGATAAGAACCTAATATTTCCCATCTGCTAAACGATTTCCCACTGTAGGTAGAAATCCCTACGAGTGGCAGCACTACTTAGCCTTGTCTCGTTTCACTGTTGAAGTCTCGATCGAGTTATTTGATCTATTGTTGTTGCTGTTGTTGGTTTGTTTTGATGATCTTTCATCCTCAACACAAAACCCACAAATCTCTTTTCTTCGACTGGCAAAATATGTTTATAATGATCATCTGCTGAAATGCTGAGGCTTCAAACATCCCAAATGAATACCCTATTCCAAACTTCAATGGAAAGATTGCATCTGCGGTGTGGCTACAGATCCTTGAGCTTGAGTACCAAAACAAACCGAAAGAAACTTGTACTTCTCGGGACTGGGTGGGGCTGTTACAGTGTTCTGAAAAGTGTTGACAAAAAGAAGTTTGATGTGATTGTTGTAAGCCCAAGAAACCACTTTCTCTTCACTCCTTTGCTGAACAGCACAACAGTTGGCACTTTAGAGTTCCGAAGCATCATAGAACCCGTAAGGAACACATCGTTTAGGGACGATCATCACTTCCAGCTTGCAAGGGCGGTTCAGCTGGATTCTGAAAATAATAAACTCGTATGTGAAACAGATGTTGGCAAACAGCTATATGATTTGCATTATGATTATTTGGTGATTGGGGTGGGGGCTGTCAGTAATTCGTTCGGCATCAAAGGGGTTTCTGAGAATGCCTTCTTTCTCAAAGAGATTGCTGATGCCCGGGCAATCCGTAACAAGATAATAACCAATTTTGAGCTCAGTTTGTATCCTACCGTAAGCGAAGAAGAACGAAAAAGGCTCCTACACTTTGTGATTGTTGGAGGGGGGCCGACAGGGATAGAGTTTGGGGCAGAGCTCTACGATTTCATCACAGAAGATGTCTCAAGATTTTTCTCACAGGAGAAAAAAGATGTGAAAGTCACACTTATCGAAGCAAATGAGATCCTCCCATCTTTTGATCAAAAGCTTCAGGGATTTGCAATAAAAAAGCTTCAGCAACGAGAGAGTTATAATCTACTGCGTGCTAAAGTTGTAGAAGTAACCAAAGACCATGTCAAGTTGGATGATGGAACAATTGTCCCCTGTGGTATGGTTGTTTGGTCTACAGGCTTGTCATCACGGCCATTTATCGGTAAATCTTGCTTAACATTTGACAATAGATGAGGCATAAGGAATGGGGACAGAACTGAAATTGGGAGAGGGGGGCTTAAAGCTTGTGTTGAGGAGAAGCTGCTGACAAAAAATATTAAAGGGTAATGGCTTTCCTCCAAATAATTGTCAAAAATGGCATCAAAATCTCCCTCAAGCCCCGCTAGTAGCGCCAACCACAAATATGCCCCATACGGCTACTGAGTTTAATCTGTTCATCTGACATCCCTGTGTGCTTCCAATTGGCTTGCTTTATATTTCTTTCTTAGTCTCATTATCTTTTTAATTCTTAGTTTGCTGAAATCATAACCATATTTTCAATTCCTTCCAGATAATCTCAAATTTCCAAAAAGCAGATCAAAGCAAGTGATTGTCAACACCCAACTCCAAATCGAAGAGGTTCCTCAAAGAAACGTCTTTGCCATTGGGGATTGCTCCTACATCCAGCCAAACCCCCTTCCCTGCACTGCCCAGGTGGCGGAGAGAGAGGGTAGGTACCTCTCCAAAGCACTGAGTTTGTATGCTGATGGAAAATATAACGAAATTGAGCCATTTACTTGGAATAACCTTGGAATGCTAGCGTACATTGGGGAATATAATGCATTGGCTGATTTTCCATTCAAAGGGGGGAAATTGACAGGGATCAAAACCTGGTTTCTATGGAGATCAGCTTATTTGACAAGGCTAGGGAGCTGGAGACTAAGAATGCAAGTGCCGTTTGATTGGACAAGAACATTTCTCTTCGGAAGAGATATTTCGAAGTTCTAGGGTTGTTGCATTAACCTAAACCATTGTGAATGTGCAGGGCTAACGAAGGAGGAAGAAGAGGCAAAATAGACCTCCAAGGCCTCTGCCTAAATAGAACCTTGAAAAATTGATAAAAAGGTTATACAGCATATACAACCTTCTCCACCCTTGAGCCAGGCCTTGCCATTGTGCAGTTATTCTTTTACTGGATTTCTATTGGCATCCAGGCACATGTTTATACCACTCATTTCATGCAAGACAGTTTGGGTACCAAATTGCTGTTGAGATGAAAGCAAACTATCAAAACATGTAATAAATGATATATCTTTTTTAATTTGAAAGGGAAATTGAATTTTAATTGAATTTGTAAAATATCGTTTTTTTCGCTTTTTCCTACTCTCCACCTTTACTTTTCAGCAAAAAAATCTTATATTCCCTTTTATATTAAAGAAATACCCTATTTTCTTTTTTGACATGCAACTTTTCTTTAAAATTTAATGATATCTTCCAAAGAGCATTCCAAGTGCATTCATAGAAAAAGTGCCTCTATATGCCCCTTTATGTTTCAGTAATCTTCTATTCCCCTGGTCGCAAAATGAAATTTTTTGTCTGGCTTAGTTTTTTGCTCAAGGCGTGCTAGACTTTATTTGAACCAGAAGTATGGGTTGGGGAGCAATATTGAAGATTGAATGAAAAAAAACAGAGCAAAATATCACACTTAACTTCAAGAAAAGAGCAGTTGATTGCTTACAATACTTCTAAAAAATTACTATAAAAAGCAACATTACTTTCTGGAAATAGCGACAACATCTTTGATATTGGTAGAATGAATAAATGAAGATTATCACTTGACACGATCAGTCACAAAAATACCATTTTCGTTAGCTTGATAAATTACTGTGGTGGTTATATGAATACTGTACTGAAAATGCAGCTTCAAGCACACTCATTTAGTTGCATCAATTATTTATACCAGAAAAAATTATACAAGTGAGAAGTGAAATCATATCATGATATCAACTACAGTGCCCTTTCACGTGCAAAGTTAAACTGTACATAAATGGCATCAATTGCATGTTTTGAGGCGCTTTTAACTCATAGGTTATTGAAAACAAAATAAATTATGTGCAAAGGTGTAAGCTATAGTTTTGCACCCCGTTCGATATTCTGTGACTTCATTTAGTGGTCGATAATCTGGAGTAAAATATGCCCTTTTGGTTTATTTTGGTAATTAGGGATGGATTCCTGACTGAGTTTTAACATTACGGAGAAACTTTCTTCGGTTTTGAACAATGACAGTCGATCATAAATGGCAGATATGGTTATGAATTTCAAGTATTGTTTTGCTTTTAGCATACATTTCATCAGAGTGGTAATTTATAAAACTTTTAACGACAAGTTCTATAGTTCCAAATACAGAGGTTCTAAGATAGAGGTTCTTGTTCTTATATGCATGGTATTACTGTAAGGACTGCTGCTTTTGTTGATTTTGTAAACCTCAAACTCTCAATCTAAAATTTTCCTTCCTACTTACTGTAAAAGAAGAACGAAGAAAAATCAAATGGTAGCTTCACCTTTCACACCATTTAAGTTGGGTCTTCGAGATAAGTGGTCCAACGGACTCCTTGATATATCATTTCTCAATCGTATACCTTTTTCTGGCTAACCCGTTAGTATCAGATGTGATTCAGGCCATTTTTAACTCTAAAGCAATCATCAATATCTTTCGACAACTTATTATGTGCTCAAAACTGCAGACATAACATTTTTCACATCATCATCAAGAAATGGTCAGCATTTGATTCAGAAATCATGGAATCTTTCAATACCAAAACTATGGATCCTATGATGTGTATACAGAATAATTTCGTTTTCTTTTAGAGCTTGTTTGTTTTACTGCTTGCTGAAACTGGTAGTTGCAGCGCCAGACAGTTCAGTACAGCTGAAACTACGGTTCATGTAATGAAACTAATGTCTTGATATAACGAATTTAGACTTTAGGCGTTAGGTCCAACCTATGAAATAATTATCTAGCTATCGTAACTTCCGAGGCTTTGGATCACAGTCATGGCTCGATACAGCAGGATTCTACTTATATTATCTCCAAGGGACTTTTCACAAATAATTTTTGCGAATTCAAGATTTGAAACCATTTTTCAGTGATTTGAAAATATTTTCGGCGAGTTTTTGTAAGACGATTCAGAACAATTTCCAAAGATCTTAACGGTTTTGAAATAATTTGAAACAATTTGCAGCGAATATGAAATTATTTTCAACGACTTTTAACGATATTCCAAAGCATTTAATTTGTTACGGAGTTTGAAGCCGATTCGCAAAGATAATTTCTGAATGACCCTTCAACCAAATAGATCTAATAAGGGTTTCTGATGTATATAATATTCTCATGCAGCTCGGTGATTTACCTCATCCACTAAACATGCATAATCGTCAAGAATCATGGATCATCTCCAGCCGTTCCTGCTTCGATTTCAACTCGGATTGGATATAATAGATTTCCTACTCGGCTAACTCCATCGCGTTTCGGGTCTCGCATCGCGGATAGGTTTTGCATAAACATTCGTAAAAATTCGGTTTCTAAGTAGTCTGCATTTTCTGTATAATCTCGTTAATTACCTCTTCGACGATAACTTCCGTCGAACCTTCCGGTACCGATTTTTCTTCACCCGATTTTTCTTCGTTGGTTTCTGAACTGTCCGGTTCATTCGATAAATTTAAGCTTTGTAACTCCTCGTTAACATTGTCCAATGCAGGGTTACTCGATGTTACCTCATCTTCGTGTGTGTTATCCTTGGTTCGGTTTTCGTCCGTTTCTCCAGCGTTTCCATCGGTCTCTTCGTTGAGTCGGTTCCCGTCGGTACCTTCTATTTGTCGGTTTCCGTCAGTCGTTTCTTTGTGTCGATCGAGCTCGCCTGTCGAATCGCCCGTTCGGTTATCGTCGCTGATCGGCGTTTTTTCTTCGCTTGCTTCGAATTCGCGATGACTCATTTCTTCCTCGTCCTCATCAGACGATTTTCCGCCGGCACTTTCGCTATTTCTTTCGTTGAACACATCGTCGTTGAAGAGATTGACCTCTCGGAAGGTTTTCGCTCCTGCAAAGAATCGGACATCTTGGTCGCTGTCTTGACGAAGTCTTTCCAAATCTTTCATCACGACTTCGTAAAGTTGATCGTCTTCGGTTTTGCTTTGGAAAAATTCTGGAAGAAAAATGAACAAGTCTATTACGATGAGGATCTTATTTGGGACGAGTATAAGGCTTCATGTTGAGGTTTCTCGAGCCTTAGGTTTTTAAAAGTACGAAAAAACTGCTACCCAAGGAAATCCTTAGCCATATCTACAGAAATTAAATGATGGATACAAAACCATTTGTATGTTCCCAAACACTGAACCGAAGGTATCTGGTATCTTTACAGGTGCAAGAAACTGAAAATGTATGCGAAGATCACCACACTTCGTGATTCCTTTAGCATTTTTGCTTGGAATTACTGAGAGTTTGCAATGTTTCTTTAATAGAGATAATTTGTGAGAGTTAGAATGAAAATCAGTAGGACACTAGTAGGATACGATCACAAGACAGCCTCTAGATTATTACTCTATTGCGCGACACCATTCTCAAGAAATATCTCGACTGATTTTCCAAATCCTGCTTCTTCTCCAATTTTCTCTCCTTTTCTACATAACGTTACCTGAACATGGCCAGGACCCTTTGAACAAGGTTTGGTTGAGTGATCTAATCAGCTATCACCATCAGAGTCATTCCATGTCAAGTGGGGCCAAGCTTTGGACCTCAAAGTCTTGGATTTCTTTCAAATTTTGGATTCTGGTACAACTTTGGGTTCCAAGAGCAGAACAAAAAAAACTTGTTGGTTAGAACTGTTGGTTAGAACTGGAGCTAGGTTTCTCATAAAGACGTGTTTGATAGAGAAATGTGTTTTCAAACAGAAATCTTTAGTCTTTTATAAACGTAATTCACATCTTGGATTCTACACGTTTGTTTGTCAAGATTCTGCTCAATCTTTTCATTGGAACTCTAGTAGTGCCACTCTTCATCCTTTGGTATACTATCATAATGTAGGGAAAAATATCCCATATCTCTTATCAAATTGCAGCTATTGATTCAAATAACATAAACTTATTCAATCTTCTTATTTGCAGCTTTTCATACTACCACTAGTCAATTGAAAATATGATATTACATGTATCTAACAGTTACTCGATTGCAAGTTTCAAAATTGTGTTTCTTTTACATTCAACGTATAGGCCTCATTGTATTCCACTGCCACGTAACTCTAGATCCGTCCAAAATCTAATATCTCAACAGGAATTTTCACTACTTAAATGACAACGCTTCCTCTGCTATTGACATACCTACTCACTCTCCATTCTATGTTGGTAACTGGAACAAATGAGTGGAGCTTCTGCGTTCCAGGGATGATCTTTGCCATGTCGAAAATATTACGAATTATCGTTTCTTCCTCACTCCTATCAGCTACTGTTACGAACTAAGCCCTAATGACTGGCAACTAGTCATTTATAAAGTTGAAAAGGAAGAGATATTTTGATATTTTTCAGGTCTTTGTAAACTGGCTTTAGCTGCCTCTCTCTCTACTGTTCCACCACATTCCATCCCATGGCCTCTTTCCTTGCCTTGGCAAAAAATACCATTATGCAGGTTTGGCAAAATCTTTTTGATATAAAAAAATAAAAAAAGGTTTTATGATTCTTGTAATCCCCTGCAAAGCCATCGAAAAGTAAATCATATGGTGCACTGCAGGGAACTTTCCTTTCAGGCGATTAATCTGGTATCGTTCTTGGAAGGAATAAACTGCCACAGTATCACGGGGACTGCAATTTGACAAGGGATATTGGATATGTTCCCCTTCATTATGATAATATACCAAAGGGTGAAGAGTGGCACTACTTGTACTACCGTTCCAATGAAAAGATTGAGCAGAATCTTGACAAACAAACTTTTAGAATCCAAGATGTGAATTACGTTTATAAAAGACTAAAGATTTCTGTTTGAAAACACATTTCTCTATCAAACACGTCTTTATGAGAAACCTAGCTCCAGTTCTAACCAACAACTTTATTGAATTTCATGTTATGCTCAAACCTTAGATAACAAGAGCTGATATTAAAGCTTATCAAGTTAGGACCATGAATGGCACCTTTGCTGTACATTCAGTAATACCTCTTGATTACAAAAGATTTCTAAGGGCCATGATACCTAAGAAACTGGTTTTTATCAGTAAGCTTGCATGTGTGAGCGTGTTCTACATGAGAAACTGTTACATGTTAAAAATGATATTTTCCACTGACTAGTGGTGCAATTTGAAGCTGCAAATAAGGAGATTGAATAAGATTAGGTTATTTGAATCAAGAGAAATCATGATTGAAACAGTTTTCCATATTCAAATATATTCATTTATGAAAAATATTGATTTTGACCGTTAAATATGGCTCAAAATGTTTTTTTACCTATGACTTCCATGATTTAAATGCATTTTTCTACATGATCCCATGGGTGTCCCAAGTTGAAAACTCCACCAATGATAAATGAATAGCTGATTTATATTTTGGTGAAAAAAATTTTGATTTTTGATTTGACAATTGGGCGTGGTCAAGCATCAAACTATTGAAATGCTTTCCTTTCACTTAAGCAAGCTGGATATGTAAATTTCAATAAGAGATTTGGAATCAGTGTTAAAAGAGCATTTAAATGACATATTATACATAGTGGTAGGACAAATACAGCCAAAGTTAGGGCAAACAAAGTATTCGGGCGCAGCCGCAATTAGCAAAATTTTGAATAGGCGTAATTAGCGTAATAATGGATAGAAATGAAAAATTTTTTTGTTCTGCTCTTAGAACCCAAAGTTGCACCAGAATCCAAAATTTGAAAGAAATCCAAGACTTTGAGGTCAGGTCCAAAAATGCATTTTTTTGGTCCCACTTGACATGGAATGACTCATCAATGTAAGACTTATTAAAAACAAGAAACAAAAGTTAGAAATAAAAACTTTCCCTTACCTGACTCAGTGAATTTGCTCAATGTTTTTGCTGCGACTATTCGAACATTCGGCACCATGTCCGTTGAAAGTTTCAGGATTACCGGAAGAAAATCAGTAGCAAATTGACTCGCTTCCTCTGCGTTTTCTTCTAAGAGTACGTGACAGATTTGCGCACACCTAAAACCCACAAAAACGTTTGTTATTCTAAATACCTTTTTCAGTGACCACACCAAGATTAATGATGAAACTATTAATTTTGATGAGTAGAACTTGAACCTGAAATTAGTTATCATCAGTCAATGTTCCAAGATATGGTCTTCTTTTGACCATCCCCACACGGGACACAACGCGGGAACATGATTTAATTGAAGCACCCCTCTGGGCCAAAACTCCCGACAGAAGACCCACTTTTGGGATAAAAAGAAGCTTGAAAAAACTTTTAGATTACCAATGTTTTTACCTTCCATACAGTTTCTCGGACGAGTTTTAAGAAGTAAACTACAGTAGCATTATTACATACTCAAATAAATCCGTGCTCATCCATGAAGTAATAATACTTACGCTTTTCTTTTGACCCATGTCTGTCGAAGAGCACTCATGTTCACAACGTCCGTAACAAATTTGTTTACGTAGCTCTGATTTGCCTCTTCTGAGCTTCGAATCAGCCTAAGAATTGTTGCCAGCTGAAATCGAAAAAACAGAACATTGAAAGAATCGACTGATATGTCATTAAGGACAAGAAAATGGTACTTTGTAACAATATATCATTTGCTTCATTGTCTAATTAAGGGTTGAATAGCACGTATTTTTCATAACAAAAATCGTTAGAAATTAGTGTCCGTTTTACAGAGTACGAAAATACAACATTTCCGTAATGATTTCGCAGGAACTTAAAATAACAAATGTCCGTCTTAAGATGACTGTTTTATAGAAGTGTCTGCTGAATCTCACTGATGAGGGGGCCGATAGGCCGCGAAAATTTTGAGGTATAATTTTACAGCTATATACTGGCATGTTTATAGAGTGTTTTAATAGTTGAAACATGAAAACATGAAATGACCAGATTATATTTTGCTTATAAGAAGAGTTAACTGTATAATAATTTGAAATTTCTCACAAATAACAAAAGAATAAGATCATAAAAAGTACAGCATATATCTTTAGAGAGCTAATCAATTTGAACCTTTTCAATTTTTGTACATCATAAATATTTTTAACAGATAAATCAAATTAAGTAAGAAATAATTACCAGTCGAAACGCCGAAGATCTGACATCTGCCACTTTGTCAGACGATAATGAAATTGCGATTGGGAAAATGTAGTCGATTATCTCTTGAAAGTCGTATAATTGACTCAAATTTATTAATTGTCTGAAAGAAAATAGAAAAAAGTTAATTTCTTTCCCTCCTGCAGCAAACATCTTGGTGTCAAAGGCACTAGGTTGTATGATGAATCATGCTTTTAGAAAAAAACCAAATTGAATGAGAAATTTTGTCTCTGAGAACTAATAATAAGTGACAATTTTTCCAAAGAAAACGCAGAAAGTAATGACTTTTACTTAAGAAATTACCTCAAAAAATGGTCGCATGCCTTGAAAGTTCTCGTTATGTGTAACAAAATATGAAACAAATCATGAGCCGTTCACAATGATCAACATTTTAACGAGCGAACACATCGCACACATTAAACCTTTAAGGGCTTACTCCCCCTCCAAGAAGTGTACGAAATACAATGTTGATTTCTTCTGATAAGAGTTATATCTAATTTATTTTCAAAAGGCGTATACGGATACAAGATTCCCTCCCTTGGGTACGATTTCTTGATCATTTTGGACGGCCCCTTAAAAAACATAACAAGAACGCAACCTACTCGGAAAGCTCCTGTCTGAATCTCCAGTTTCGATTATTGTCAGGACTGAGGAAATGTGCGAAATTCGAAAGATAATCTTTTTGCAGGTCACTCGGGAGGAGTCTGATAAAATCGTAGAGGTGTTTCAGAACGCCAATTCGTACCTGGAAAATGGTTTCGAATCAGATTTTTATGTACCTTCAGCAACAAACATAAAGCAAAAGATATTTGAAGCCTGTTTAAACGCATAAGTTTCTTACAGGCATATATTTAGCTCTATCTTTAGTGTCTTTCGTGAGCTGATACCTTCTCTACATATTTCCTGTCAATTTTTCTTGCATTATGATTTTTTTCAAAACTATTGTCTGCTCTATTGATGTGGCAATAAAAGGTCAATTGCCTCTTTGGAGTGGTGTCCAAAAGATATCTGTCTGTTTTTGTTTGGCTTTATACCCATTCATTAGTTCTCCTCAATGTCTATAGCACCCTTGAGAGTCTTTTCATACACAAAGTTCACTTACAGGTACATAATATTCTAGCAAGTACATAAATTACTGGCAGAAAAGTAAATCTATACAGACATGCCAGAAAAAGCTTTGCCAATAAATTCAAAATTTTACTAAAAATATTGCTGAATCTCAGAAAATCTCGTAAAATTATTTATCAAAACAAATGCAGAGCAATTAATTGAAATAATTTCAATTCGCATCAATAGTTGGTGGACTTCTTCTGATGTAAGTGACCTTTTCTAACATACCTCATCCAGGTCTTTTAAGAAGCCATTGAAAATTGGAATCAAATCTGTGACTGTGATGTCTTCACCCAAAACCAAAGCCAAGTCGTGTATGGAGAAAGCCAAAGTTCGTCTTACTTTCCACTGAAATAAATTTATTGATCTTGGGGTAACATAAAATAAGCAAGTATTTTCCAAGTATTGTAAAATGGAGCAAAGGTACATTAAAGTTTGCACCCAATTTTGTTGAGATACTTGCGTCGAAAATCAATAGAAAAATGAAAATATTTCATTAACGTATTGCAGTATATGAGGTCCTAGTGTGTTAATGAGTAAGTTTATGTTTAACGTGCTACCCTATGAGAGTCCATAAGTAGCCTTATTTCCAGAGGGGTCACAGTAGTACCGTAAACCGGGGCTACTTTGGCTTTTGAGGTGACTTTGGCCACCCATGGTAGACAATAGAAACAACTGTTTATATGCTACTGGTTGATACTCTTGAAAGTTTTCAAAAAAAACTTTAAAGAGTATCAACCAGTAGCCTATAAACCGTTGTTATATGAGTAAATGAGGTACAAATCAGTGAGTGAGTTTATGCTTAACTTGTTAGCCTGCCAAAAGGCAGAGAGGCCTTATTTCTTGCAAGGGTATGGGACCCCTAGTATAAAATCCCATCCAAAGGACGGTCGAGTAAGTTGTTTAGTGAGTATGTTAAGGGTCATCTATCCAAATGTCCATTTGCATGGCCAAGCTTTACTTCAGTTGCATGCAGCCAACCACTTAAGCCTTTCGGCCACTCGCACGAGTGAAAATGTGAAAAAGGGATCTTAGAACCACATTAAATGGCATACAATTTATTGTGAATGCTTTTGAATTAATGCTTTGAATTTTAATGCTTTTGAAGTAATGCTATAAAGCATCCATGTCAAATACTGAGTAAAGTATAGTAAACGATATGAATTCTAACCTGCATATTCGATGCAAGAAGCTCGTAGGTTTCTTTCAGACAATGCCAATTGTCTTTACCAAGCGCCAGCACAGCGCCCGGGAAGGTATATGCGCAGTGTCGAGGGAGTTCTGTATCGATGGTTTGAGCTTTGGTCTGCTCTGTCATTGAAATGTAATGATCCAATAATGGAGGTGGCACCACATTCTGTAAACATAAAAAACAGTTAATGTTACAATGATTTAAAATACAGTGATATAATCACCCTGGGGAACTGATTTACTTAAGTATGATGTATCGGTATCCACAAATATTACTGATGGTAGCCTTCCAAAGACTTGATGGTATTCCTCCACAGTGCTGAACATCCTCCAATTTACTGATGTTATCTCCAACAGTACTGATGCTATCCCTCTGCAGTACTGAACATCGTTTGCTGTATTGAACATCCTCTGCAGTACTGAACATCCTCCACAGTACTAGATGATATCCACCCATATTACTAACAACCTCTAGTGTACTGATGGTATCCCTTACATCACTGATGATGTCACCCAAAAGTACTAAACACACTCCACAGAAGTGTACAGATTTCCATGGTGAAAATTGGTAATGATTTTGTGTGACAAAGCAAAGGATCACATAATTAAATAGTAAGTAGCTAGTATTAAGTAGAGTAAAGTAAATATTAGGTTCATATAAGTTCTTGCCAAAGTTCTTGAAGAACTAAATTGCTGATCATTTATTTTGGCCATCCTACACTAAATGACTATGCAGTCTCATGTCTTCTTGACACTCAGGTTAAGGTAAGTATATTTCATGTAAATCTTATATTTAATCAGTTATTGTTTGGCCTATGCCGTGTGTTTGAAATATCGTGTTTGCATATCGTTGCGTGCATCGTTCTCAATTTTTTGTGAGATGTTGCTTGATAATGTAGATGCACGCAAAATTCGTCAAATTTTCGAATGTTCAAACTAATCTGTAGTAAAGGGACCGCTCAGCGATTACGTCACACTAGGAGATGGGTCATTCTTCTTGTTATTTGAGACGTTTTACTCTTTCTTTTCTATACGAACAATTTATAAGAACACGAGCCTCAAATTTGGCCAAAACAATTTTTAGCTCAATATGAACATTTTATGAAATAACCATAAGAATGAGAAATAATTACAAAACAAGCATATGTACAGCACACAGATAATGTCAGATGGTTAAGAGAGTCAAAATTCTAAACAATGAACACTACTGATAGCAAAAAAGGCTTCCCAATCATTGTAAAAGTAAGAACAATTTAAGAACATTTCCAGCTGAAAATAGAGGAATATTTAAAAACAGCCAGCTTCAAATCAATTATGCTGGTTCTTATAAAAAAAGAGTGTATACAAAACTTTAAACCCCTAAATCGTATCTGAAAGTTTAAATCAGGGAAACATCATTCTCAAGGTATAATATTTCAGCTTTTCTTAGAAATCAGAATTTCTGAAAATCATTTATCTTCAACTCTATAATTTTCTAATGTATTTGGGATTTTCTTACTAGGTTTCTTAAAAACGGTTTCTAACAAAAATAAAAACCATGTTACTGTATACAGAAATAACAGAAGAACGAAAATAGCTGATAAGAACATTTTATTGACCACAAAACTTTATTGACCACAAAGCATAACATCTCAGCATAGCAGTTTCTATAAGAATGAGGAGCGTAGTTGACTGTTTTGAACTTTGTATAATAATAATATGAATAATATTTTGATTTAAAAAAGCCATGTTGTAATGTCTTACATACTTCTCTCTCTCCAAACAATACAGTAAGTATCCTCTTGAGAAAGCAGCGGATTAAAGTGTTTTACATACGTTTCAAACTATAAACTATGTTTGTTAACTGTCTTTTCTTAAATCAAAGAAAACGTAAAACAGGACAGAGTTAAAACAGAAATCTATTCCAAGAGTTTCTTAATTTAACAAATCAATTTGGGTTATCTAAATAATGCTGATCATATATTTGGGATTAGTCTACAAGTTTAAGCAAGAACACAAACATTTCATTAATTAAAACAGAACTAAAATACACTGGACACTCTGAAACTAAATGAAATATAATACAGAAAATAGCAGCTCTTATGGTTAGCCAACAATATACAAGTTTCTTGGCAAATATTTTTCATTACTGGAGTTCCTCAAATTTTTAGACATTCGAGAGCCTGTTTCTCATAACGAGTTTCTAAGAATACTACCTTTTGAAAATCTGAATTTAAGTTGAAATTGATTGAAGTTAGATTGAAATCAGTCATTACCATCATAAATCATAATAATAATACTACTAATAGTAATGATAATAATTATAATAACCAAATATAACAAACATAAACAAAACGTTAAATTTCTACTTTGATGGTTTCCCATTCCTCCGGACCCAGCAAAATAACTTCAGTGAAAGTATAAATCTACAGGGTTTTCACCTTGCTCGAGTTTATAAAATATTCATCACTTAATTGAAAATCTAACGATTGAGGTTCATTAGTGCAAAATACATATTTCCAAAATATAGGGCATAAATAAACAAATTACAACAGAATGAATAATATAGAAGTGAAAAACAAAAGTTTATTAATGATGGAAATTGTTGTTTACCTTGGAAAGCGATTTGAAATACCTAGCATAAGCCAGAAGGCTCGTCAATGCTTGGAAATGTGTAGCCATCCAGGTTAAATACTTGTTTCTATCTGCTCTCTGTAGTAGGCCTTCATTCTTACAAATGATGGTTGCACTCGATGTTATTAGTTTGTGTCATTCACCTACAGTGCACATAATTTCTCCTACCTTTCCCTACACCTACTTTCATCTACTCAGTCCTTCCATCTACTCTTTACTTTCATCACCGATACAACCCTCTCCCCTCCCCCTAGACATAAAAAGGAAGATTTCTTATGACCATGGTGTTATGTGGTGTTATTGGTCAAGGTAATTCCCAGAGCTTGAATTTGTATAAGCTGAATTTTCTATGCGTAATTTCGTGAAGGATAAAAATGTGAATTTGCTTTGCGTTATATCCCGATTCCTGAAAATACTTTTTAGCGTGAATTGGTGAGCGAACAAATGAAATTAGACAGCTGATATAATTCTTAAACTGCCTTGATTTGAAATCCTATTTTAAGTGTGCGAATGTGTAAAAATGAAACAGGTGAGCATGTTAGAGTGATCACTCAGGGGGTTTCTAAGGTTTTACAGTACACGTTTACACGAGATCAATATCGTGCTGGTAAATATGGCGTGAGACCCCAGTCTAGTAATCATCTTTCCTAAAACTGACACAATACCATGCTGGCAGCTCTTGCATGCATTTACCATGACCTATTAGCTAACAGCATTCAAAAAGACAAGTAACGAATTTAGTATTGATAATATTCATTAAATGACATAATTAAATACTAGCTGGTAATTGGAGGACCTCTAACTCCTTCTCCTTCATCATCTTTCGGAGTACATCGTGACCCATCATGTTGTGAATCCTACTTTATTCTTATAGAATGTATACTACCATATTCTTTCTGGATAAAAGGTACCTTTCAGGTTTTCTGATCTTTTCAGCCCTAGACCCTCAATATCCCTCTCAGTTTGTTAGCCTGTTCCTCATGGTGAGTAGGTTCTAGTAAAGGTTGCAATAATACAAGTTACAATACTAAGTTAAATTTGTACTTTTTGTACTTTTTGCTGTATTTTCATTCCGTTTCATTGGTTCGTTACATAGCTGCCTTACCTAACAATATGGGTAGTGCATTCGCTAAATGATGATGATGACAAGTGGCAACATAGACCATAGATTTGTGGCAACACAACTATGCACAAAGCTTAACACTTACAATATCATTGTAATACTTTCAATGAAAAGAGGATTAAGTCAATGAAAAGTGTCATGGCGACTGAAAATGTAATGTTCATAACTTTTGTTTTTAAATGGCTGTGGAGTTGAGTTCAGTCATTTGTGACCTAGTGTAGTATTTCCAATGCGTTTCTTTCGTGGCTAAAATCACAAATATTTCCATTTTCCTCAATCGTACGTAAGCGAATTATACTAGTAAGCTTTGGGCCTAGGCCTTCCCAAAATGGAAAACTGGATGAAACTTATCACTTTATCAATGGCTTTCCTCTTTTTTAAACTTTTAGCTACCTTGCTGGTTATTTTGTCTGAAGTGGTGTATTGAATTGAGATTTATTGTAGTGTTATTTTAGTCAACTTTAGTGTGGGTTTACTGATAAAGATTTTATGGCCACTTTTAATGCAGGGTTTTCTCCTGATTTTCTATAATTACTTTTTTATTTACTATGCAGTCATATAGCATTGCTGATGAAGGTGTTGCACAAGCCTTTAAGTTAAACAAGAAATACCAAAAACCCTACAAACAATGAAAACCATCGAAAGAAAATACGAAATTTCAGACCTACAGCATTAAACACTAAATATCCTGGATACACCAATACAACATCAAGAATCATCAGTCAATCAATACTTCGTATGCTTTAAACTTCTAAAATCGAAATAGAGACATAGCTCCATAGCAGTGATGATCGGACACCACTTTTTTGATGTTTTACTTCAAGAACATCGCATTTCATTGAAAACGCTAGGATGATTTGAAAGTACCATCTACACTAGCAACTTGTTTGCACAACTTAATTTGAAGCATCTTGGTTTTACATTCTTTGAAATGGCTCTTTTGCATTTTTATATTTGTATAGCGTAAGTATAGGGGAACATTTAAGTATATCATCCGCTGAGATAAAAGAGCAGCGAGGAGAAGATATATCAAAGTTAATAGATTTTAAATGAACGACGCTCAAGTTCACGTTCCTTGGAAGAACAACTAAGTGAAAGAAGAAGCAGGTTGCCAAATATCTAGAAAAAGTCTAACAAAGCCAAATTTGAAATTAATAAATTACCTGAAGAAGAGAGAAGAACAGTTTGATGCTGTTCTTGTAGATTTTCCCACATGCAATCTCTGGTAGACTCGACATGCCGAGATTTCAACTTGCTACAAAATGACTGCCAGTCAACAAGCGTAAACCAGATGATATCTCACCAGTTAAAACGATGCCCAATCAATAATTCCAATAGTTAAAACGATGTCCAATTAAGAAAGATATGAGAACATTGGACTTCTAACAAATGTTAACCAAAATGATTAGTTCTCTTTTTGAGATTTGGTTTCAACTTGGTACCACAAATATCTGCCAACCAACAAGATAGAAGGACATACTAGGTGATGTTCAATCAGTTATAACCATTCATACATGAAATAGGTGATAACTTGACTCCAACCAGTTAGACATGAGAATGAGAATCTTGGGTTTTAAGAAGTAGTTTATCAATAACTTTTTTTACTTGTTTTATTCTTGCTTTAGTTATCAGCTACTAAGATGTTAATTGTTTTTCTCTGATTCACTAGGTACCATTCATGTAATGGAATGCATCAGGTAGCGGTACAAGGAGGTTTGGTGCAGGGAAGAGGCGTGGGACGAACAGTTTTCTCTATTGAAGTACCTTTCTTTTCTCTATTGAGGGACCTTTAATCATGGTTTCCAGCTAGTTGTAGTTTATTCTCCAAGAGGTATGATAGTGCATCAACAAATCCCAATTCCGAAATAATGAAGATATGTCACCACATCGAGATTTGGTGCAGAGAGAAGGCGTGAATGAAGCAAACAAGTACAGGTATCCCCCAAAGAGATACGATATTATTGCATCAACAAGCAGTAACAAGCTGTAACATCAAAGATATGCCAGCACAGCAAGCCTTGGTGCCAAGAGGAGAATTTTGACTTCTTCAGTACTTTCCTTAATCATCTGGTAACAAGTAACAAGTTTCTCTCCAAGATATGCGATATTTTTCAACAACAAAACTCTAACAATGAAGATAGGCTAGCAGAGCCATCCTTGCTGCATAGAAAAGAGGTGAAAGAAACAGCTATTTCTTTCCATTACAGACAGCTAGACATCCTGACAGAAACATGCCTTTTGTGAGTTAGTAAACGGATCGATAAATTCTGTAATAAATCCTTTATCTCATGGCTGAATATCTGATCCTACAAAGCTACCGTGAACAGATGTTAATCAAGCAGCAATTCATTCCCTCCACTGGAATATAAAGTAATTTCATTAAGCTACCACAAGCACATGTGAAATCTTCTGTCTGTTGCTGTAAGCAATTGCTGCAACTAGTTTCTTATTGAAACAGCCTTAAATGAACAATTGTACTAGAAACAGATGCTAACATGAAACAATGAAGCAATACAACATATGAGCAAGTGATTCTATTAAGCTATCACGAAGAAATGGCTATTCAAATTCTTCAGCTTCTTCGAATGGTAACTTCAACCAAAGATATTTCACAAGGGTACGAGGTGGATATGAAAAGTATTCAATCGGGCAATGATAAAGGACTATGTTTTGTCTTGACTTTATCCTTGGTGAGATAACGCAGTTTTAGTAATATCAACAAATATCTGTGTAAACCATAAGATGAAAGATTTCATGAGATGAAAGCTATCTTATGAAGTGAAAAGACTCTTTTTATTCACACTTTCTTCTCTCGGAGATTCCCGTTGGTAATTTTACACTTCGATGTGAAATATAAGTAGAAAAATCATCTAAAGTAAATGGGTTTTCGAGAGAACCGTTTGGCATGCCATCGCAAAGCTGTGTACAATATAGGTCGAACAATCGCTGAAAATCATGGCATTTTCCAGCGAAGCGTTTAGCAATGTCACCCCGAATGGCTGCACAATATAATTAAACAATTTGCCTTCAAATTATTGCATTTTCCAGAGATACAGGCAACTTTGCAGTGGTACAAGGATGTTGTGAAAGTTGTATAATCAGGCAATAAGGCAGGACTTTTTCGTGTTCTTGCTGTACCTTCTGGAGCATTGAGTGATGTTACCGTGATTCGATGTAAAAAGACTGTGGTACTATAGATTTTTGAGAACACGGACATACGGAGATCTTCTCACTTTATCAGAGCAAGAAAATATATTCTAGTCAGTACATCTTGCAGGCACAGATCAAAGCATAGCTATTTCTGAAAATGAAAGCTGATTCTCCCATAAGGTTACAAACAGCAAGATTCTAGAACAAGATTTTCGAGTCGCAGACAAACGAACAGTTATTCGAATAGTTTTCCAGATCAGGAAAAGACAATATGTTATTCAGTACATCTTACAGACACGAAATCTCTTCTCTTCTATTTGTTTGTATGCCTCCAGTATATTTCAAGTACATCTCCAATAAGTAAATCATTAAGAGAATGCCATACAGTTAAACCAGCAACTACAGAAAATCAAATTTCCAGGCAAATAAAAACTTCTCTATATTACACCAACAATATTTCAGTTAATACATCTTACAGACACGAAACCTCTTCTCTTCTATTTGTTTGTATGCCTCCAGTACATTTTAGTCCGTACATCTCCGAATAGTACATCTTCAATAAGTACATCATTATAAGAATGCCAGACAGTTACACAAGCAGCTCAACAAACTCTGAATCTCCAGCGTAACAAATCTTCTCTATACTAAACCAACAATTTACATTCTCGCAGATATCACAGAAAGATCTAAAGACTATTAACAGACAAGATAAGCTTTTGATAAAAGGCAGGTAAATCGAGTGAAATTATGTTTACAATAATAGCTGCGATTTCGATTTGATTCAAAAACGCCTGATTACTTAGGCCACCTGCGCGCGTTAGGTTTGAGGTGCGTCCATATTGAATGCAACTATAACTGATCACGACGCTTCTATTGATTGGAAATTCAAACACATTCAATATTTAAGTCTGCTATTCTTGTCTTGTGTAAATAAATTAGAAGGCCCAAGCCGCTTAATTGATAGCGGAAGGGGTGACATACAAGAATTATATATAAAGCCCCTTCCTTGCGTCCGTGCCACTTCCATTGTTAAACTCTACCCGTTTCTGTATGCTCACCTCTTCTCAATACATGCCCAAAAAACCTCAAACGACGTCTCCTTAACCACTATTCTATGCTACTCTACATCCACCCTTATTCAACCTGCGATCTACTAATCCCGTCCCTCGATGTAACTCCACACATCATACTCGGCATCTTCTTCTTTCCTTTCCATAATTCATGGAGGTTTTTCAAGTAAATTCATAAAAGCATAGGTTGTAAACAGTCAATATGATACTTATATTGAAAATAATAATGATAATAATATAATAACATTCTTTTTTCAAGATTAGCTAATCGTAGCAACACTGTTGAGCATAATATTTATTTACGATTCCACAAATATGCAGTTACTATTCCATATTTTTCAAGATATTCGATTTTCATTGATAGTAGGAGACTCAAAAAGTAAGGGTAAACATTCAAATAGTTTGAAAATATCACAAGGCTTGTTCAGGCTACAGAGTTCTACGTGTACCATTCAACATAAGGGACAGCTAATCAAAATCTCAATACTACCGGCTTGGCTAATCTTGAAAACACAGTAAAACAAATTGAAAGCATGACTCGGTAAATTTCTTGTACAAGAGCATTCAACTCAAAAAACAAGTTTGCAGGCAACTATTTCTCACACCCATAAATATTAAGGTGCTTTATCAAATATGTTTGGTGACAGTAACAATTACATCATAGAAAAAAACCATTATAACTCGGCAGAAAAGATGGCAACAATATGAAAAAGTTTAAAGCATTTTGTTTAGACAAAGTAAGTTTTAAAAATGAAGGCGTTAGAAATGAAGAAGTTCTTAATAGATTAGGAACTGAAAGAAAATTGTGAATTTCTTGAGCATGTTATCAGAAAAGGAAATCTCTAGTAGATGATATATACACCTCCATTGGTACACTTCCTCCTGGTACACCCAGTGTGTATCATTTTAAAATCAATCTTACTCGTCGAGATGGCGCCCAACCATATATAATTCAAAAAGCTTTAGATCAATTATGTAAACATATTAATACAACAACATGAATATTTATAAAAATAGGATACGGCACAATATGGCCTCATATATATGCAAGACGACAGTTTAGAATTCGTATAGTTTAAAGAAGAAGTGCTAGAAAAAAGTTATAATTTTTAGGCAGTGATATGTGTGCAATTTGTTTTTCTGTACAAGATAAAATATTTCGTATTTTTTCACTTGAGTAGGAAATGCAAAAGGTTCATCTGAAATCCACCATTTCCTATTAACAAATTTCTTATTTACCACAAAATTATTGTTATCGTAGGTACCTATAACGAATACGTCGAGGCAAAATCTCCAGCAGAAGATAGGAAAACGAACAATACGGCATACGCCATGACATGAAGTAACAAACACACAATTATACTAAGAACGCGGATAAATAGAAATAAAAACAAATGAATGAAAGATACTCGATGGAGAAGATTTGCACAAATATTAAGGCTTCCAATACAAACACCATGTCAGCAAGCCATGGACTGGTATTTTGAACTTTGCATGCACTGCAAGCCGGACATGCTTATCTATTATCATTCTACGCCATGACTATCTATCTATCTACCAATTAATGCAAACTTCTACAAGCTTAAGGTTACTGCATACAAGATTCATTGATAAGAACGATAAAAAGATTATCATAAATAACATAAGCTCACCTGAGATAAGGTTTGGCTCTGATCCTGTGGAGAATTTTCAGCGTAAATCTCTGAGCTGTTCAGGCTGATTTCTTCTTCTATGTCGAAATCTGAAAACGTTTCACTGAGTTGTTTGGCAAGGTAGATGACTTCATCCGGGCGATCGACGTCTGTTATTTTCACTTCCGGTGGAGGTCGATGAATGATCGTTGGCTCTTCTCGTAAACCTAAGATAGGTCAATTTTACTTTACAAAAAAGAAGGAACATTGGAAACATACGACAAAACATGTACCAAACACATCGCAACTTTTGTGACATATAGCTATTGTGATACCACAGCTTTTATCACATCTATGACATCACATCTATGTAACATCATAGCAATTGTGACATCACAGCTATTGTGATACCTCATTTATTGTGAGACTGTGACTTCACAGCTTTTGTCTCATCAAAGCAACATTACATCATCGATATTTTGGCGGTATCGCATGGCCCCATGGCTTCATGCTGGTGTCATACCGTAAAAGGATGCTAGAGCATTGTGTAAATGGGGAAGTACTTCAATATTTTGACATTTTTTAGGGCTTCCTTGCCTAAATTGACTCTTTAAATCCACCAAAAACTCACCTTCAATCGATTCAGAAAGGTCATCTAGTGTTGGCAAAGGGTTCTTCCAAAACTGAAACGAATTAAACTCGGAACTCTCCGTCTTTTCATTTGCACTTGATTTCGCTTGCTCGGGTTTTGAATCTGGAAATTCGCCAACAACATGGTCTTGACTTCGTTCTTGATTTGAGTCGGTTTGAGCTGCTTCATTCGAGCTTTCTGTAGAATCATTCGAGTCTGTCGATGGTATTGGCGTACTGGATTTTCTTGATGGCAGCCTGTGAGAGAGAAAAGACAAAATGCAATGGTAGCGCATTTGTTTGAAATGTATGTGAGTGTCATAAACAAAAGGGTGTACTCTTCTAAATCGATTCTTTTTTGGTAGCTTTCTTTTTCCAGAATGTGTGTTTGTCAAAATCGTTCTTAAGAAACGGCAGGTTTTAGAACTCTCTCCAAAACCTTCTACAATTAAAAGCAAAAGAGGTTTCCAAGACTTTAGAGAGATTCACAGTTTCCAGATTGAGCATGGCCGCCATTTTTTTCTGTTGCCTGGATACATATCAGGAAGGAAACTGTACGTATCTCAGTGCCTTTATAACGCTATATCTCAAAAATACGATTCCAGTAAAAAATATTCTATGGTAAAATCGTTCTCGCCTAGAGCAACATTTAAAACAACTGTCGAAACTTGCAGAACAAAATCAAAACAATAAATTTACCTTTCGTTTTCATAATTACCACTCTCAGCCTCGTCTGTCCCCTCTGCATGCATCTGAGACTCGCTTTCAGTTGAAGATTCAAGTGATTTGGGACAAGGTTCTAGTCCGTCTTCCGTGACTTCGAAACCTGTGAAGCCCGGATCTGCAAATGTAGCAATGAACTGGCCTAGAGCTTGATACGCAGCCATTTGAACCTAGAAAATAGAACAGTTAAATGGTACCATATAACCAATTTTCATCCGAGTTAATAGCCAAATGAATTGCGTAATGGCCTATAGCAAAGCCAAGTTTTTCTAAGTTTTAGAGGCGCGAGATGGTACTTGCAGAATATTTTTGGCGTGTACTTGAGGGGCACGTATTGTTCTGTATGTATTTTATACTTGAATTATCTTACTCAGTCTTAACACCTGGTGCAACAAACATCGTCTGTGAAAGCAATCAACAATTGATAGGCTAAGCAAGCTCCTGGATTTCAGACCTGATGAAAGCATATCAGAGTTGTGGTAGCCCACTTCAGAGAACATATTTCTCCGAGTTAGACTATGCCTTGTGAATTCATGTAATCATATACATGGCTCTGAAGAAGGATTTAATCCAAAACATGTGATAGTATAGACCTGGATAGACCGAGAAACAGGGGCAAAGTCTCAGTGGTTTGCGCATAGACCTATGGTGGGCAAAGTCCCGGATTCAAAACCTGAAGGAGGCATATTAGAATCGTGGTAGACTACTTTAAATAAATATAATACTTATACCCATGATCTACATAAAGCTAACTGCTAGTATTAGGCCCAAATCAGACTTTGACAAGTGTAGAAAATCTATGAACACGTAATCTAAACTCACCCAACGAGAATTATCACTCAGCAGCTGGACAAACAGAGGTGCAAGCATTTCGTATCTGGTATCTTTACAGCAAGACTCTGAGACGGCCATGAATGTTTCTGCGCATGACTGCAAGAAAAGACGTTTTTCAAACCATCAAGTATTACGAGAAACAGAAAAGGATCAAATTTCAGCAAGACGGATTGTATGCCAACTAGCGACAAATGGATTCAGATAAGGAACAAAGAGATTAATATAATTATAATGATTAAATATACAATTTTATATAAAATCTTATTTCATCTTATACCTTTCTAACACCCCAGACTTTATCTCCACAGAGAGCAGCAAACAATGAAAGCTGGAAAAGATTCAATTGCAAGTGTGACAATGATAATAATGGTAATAAATAACATATAAATCTACTCTACCCACTTAGGGAAAGGGTTAACCCTAGCCCTCACGTCATCCACTTGCCTGCGATAGTATATTTTACAAATCTTAGCAGATTTCCTACGAAGTGGGAATAAAAGCTTCAAAAGTAAAACAATGTTGAGTTTTCACTAAATTCCATCCCCTGAGGTAAACTCTTAAAACCTTTAAAAGTTATGTAGTCCTATAGATGATGTACAAAATTTCCCATAGTTCTAGGTATAAATTGTGGACCCGAACTTACTTGAAAAATCCATCATAACGGATAGTGGACACTTAATGGATAGATTCCCACATAAATATAAATTCATTTAAATTCAGAAAATGAGCTCACCAAAGCCTTTTCAGTTACTTCTTGTCCCACAACATTTGCAATGTCACCGAAGTTAGACGCACACTCCTGTAAAAAATATGCTGAATTCAAGTATCAGAGTAGTACATGAGAAAGAGAAAAACGAAACCTGCTATAATTATACCTATGTGTGGATGAAAATTGGCCAATAAAAAAGGAGATGAATGATTGTTATGGTAAGAAACAATCAATCATGACAAGGGGTCCAGTGATATGAGTCACTAAAAGCATCAAAATGCGAAAACGAACTCTCTCTGTCAACCCAATATGGGATCCATGGTTTTGATGTAGACAGACTCTAAAGTTCCTAAGTGAGATGCTGACCTTACTCTGCCGATGATATGAAAACGCTTCTCACCTTAGTTAACAGCAAGCCCCCTTAGTCAGTACGGGAAATCCACTAAGAATCAAAAGGCTGAAAATCTGATCTCTAAACTTTCTAATGGAATTGCTCTTTTTCGAGGGCAATGCATTAAAGCAACAGATTTTTATTTAGGCAACAAAACGTTTCGAATGCAGCATAGTTATATATTTATTTTCTTTTGTTTCTATATTTCTTTATCATCATTATTATTACTATTATTATTATTTCTATATTTGTCAATTTGTTTGAAGCACCTTGTCTTGAATTTTCCTGTAGTCACAATTATGTAATTTGAAAATAGGTTGTTAAGTGCTACTTATAGAGGGGACGTAATAACCTTGTGTCTTTTCCCGTTATAAATAGCCCCTGATCTAGTATTATTGCTGCCAGCTTACGTTTTTTCTTTCTATATAAGAAAAATTATTACAATGGAAGCAAAAAACTAAGTTTCAAACAATTTCCTTTGTCATGAAAATTTCTGCTTACCTTTCGTATATGAAATAAGGGGTCAGAGCAAAGATCGCCGAATCTTTTGAGGAATAACCTCTCTGTGATGTCAGCACCGACTAATGTGGTGATTCTTGTGATCAACTGAAAGAAGAAAACCAAATAAGACATTAATTCAATCAACACTTATCAGGCCAAGCGTAGTAAACATGTCATCGTTCTCATTGAAACGAATTGAAGCGATTTAAAGCGTCTTCTAAACCAATTATGTTATGTAACCTTCTTTTTTCAGAATGGGTGTTCTTCAAAGCTATTCTGCTGAAAATGACAGGCTCCAAACCCTTCAGCTATCAAAAAGCTGGTTTCAGAGACTTTAAAGAGATATACTGTATGAAGATTAAGCAGAGCTAACATTTTGTCAGCTATACAATTCATTGGGAGAGACAGGTCTAAAACAAATAAAGTTTTGGCTCAAAAAAAATCCGATTATCAGGGTTCGAGTTTTCCTAAAATCATGCATTCTGTGGACAGGACTCGGCAAGCTTGTTAGGAGAAGGCAAATTTATTCTTATGGCTGTTTCTTCTAAATCTATTATTTTTCGGTTAACTTCTTTCCGCTGAATGCGTGTTCATCTCAGCTAATCTACTGAAAACGGTAGGTATCAGAACTCCCCATATCCTTCTGCAATTAAAAAGGGCTCAAGAAGGGTAAAATAGGGTTAAGAAGGGTAAAATAGGGTTAAGAAGGTTCCATTTATGGATAAGAAGGATTTATTTAGGGCTAAAAAGGTTAAGAAAGGTCTATTTGGGGTCTAGAAGGTTAGGAAGGGTTCAATAAAGAGTTTAGTAGGTTTTTATATAACAACAAAACCGAACACAGATAATAAAGTAATGTTTCAATGTGACATTCATGATGGCGAAAGATACACGGCTTCTGATCCCTAGCATGAATGACATTAACAATCATACTGTTAATTTCATTAAAATATTAACGAGTTTAAAAAACCCCCGCAATGACAACACATAAAAGTAACGTAAAAAACCTACCAAAGCCGAAGAAAGATGCTACACGGGTTGAATATGGGAATTAAATCGTAAACATTGGAACCGCTTAGTTTAGTTAAATAGCGTTCATTAGACTTAGATATATTGTTTCATCCCAGTCCAGTATGTAGAACAAACAACTGAAAAGCAAAAATGTGCGAGTTCCTATCCTGAACGAGTGAATGAACGAGTTGCTATCCTTCAAATCATATTTGATTCAAAGAATGACGACAAACTCCTAAAGATAAATAAAACCGTTAGGCTAGTCTTACTAATGATAATAACAATCAGGGCCGGATCCAGCACCCACAGAAAGGGGGGGCGTAACACATATATCAAAGGATAATGTAAGAGAAATGGGGTATTATCAAGCTAACTGTATGTACCAAAATAGGATAAGCGTACGCCCCTTACGCCCCCCCCCTTGGATTCGGGCCTGATAATAATATTCTGAAAACGATATCGATCAAGATGTTATCGATGACTAATCTGGTTCACCACGAGGTGTAAAACATGCCACCGTGTCTGACAAACAAAAACAGGAACGATTCACAAAACCATTCGTGCTCTACAAGACCCACACTCAATCAAACAGTGAGATAACAGCGCACAATGAGTATGCAAGAAGGAAATCTTTAACGACGACTATGTCTCTACGTCATGAAGAGGACGTGAAATCAAGTAAATTCTGACTTAACGACCTTGCACTGTCATCCTGCACACAGCGTTTGGCGTTGATTCTAGACCTCCTATCGAACTATCGGAGCACGCTATTCGCCCACTTAGCAAATAGGGCGCCAACATAAGAGAATCAAACACGGAAGCATTGACATCTTATCAAACTAACGACACTCTTTTTTATAAGAACAAATTTATGGCTAGCGGATCAGAAAAGTCAGACTTTGAAAAAATTAGCAAAGCAGAGTAAATACATTTGGTCTTATCAAGGCTGTTTCTGACAAAATATTCGACATGAAACGTTGCCCCACTAAATATCAAAGGCTTGTCATGATAAGTGGTGACTATCAGGTCGAATATTGAATTAGCAAAGCCTTTATCAAAACCAGGCTTTCAAAGCATTATAAAAAACCTGGTCATGAGAGTCTACGTAGGTGGGCATTGAATCGCTCTCGTCGCTGCTCTCAGGTGGGCTATCTATCATCAATTATCAAAAATCAAATTGAGCAATTTCATTCCAATTTGATAGATTACAAGGGCAACTCATTGCCCACCTCATTGCCCACCTCCAGATGGGTGATCGCTCATCTCGTGTGGCCAGGTTTACATTATAAAATCAAGAATAATATAATAACACTTCAGCCTGATAAAAGACATACATTTAAGAACAGCAGAAGAAACTTATTTCCACTACTTAGTGAACTGATATTCAAAAACACACTTAAACAAAAGCAATGTTAAAATAGGCAGAGAGACTATGACTCACCGTGACAGCCTCAGTTCGAAAATCATCTGCACTATCCGGTTCTGTTAACTGGATGAGAACAGGACAAACCTGTTTTTCTACGTCATCTCTTGTGATTAGCCCATGTTCCATCAACTGCAAGAGGGCACTTTGGCTTGATTTTCGAACCTAGTGGAAATCAATAATGAAATTGATGGTCGGTCAAAAGCACTCCTAGATCTTTCAAGTACATGGTTTGTGCACCCTATAATTACTCGTTTAGCTATTCTTCATGTATCTAAGTTTCCCAACATATGCCGAATTTTTTCAAATGACTATATTCTCAAATTGCCTTTTAATGTTATAAACCTTTAAAATTTTCTGCTTTTAATATTTAGGTTTTGAGTTTAGTATGATTTTTAATTTAAAAAACTTTTTGGCTAGACTAATAACAAAACCAAAATGATATAATAAAATCTAAATTAACTTAAAAAAATGAATACCCAGTTTCTAAAGCAGAAGAACACATTGAAAAACAGACACATCCTTCTTTTGCACTGAGTTTCGTTCTTATGCACTCGGTAGAAAGACTATACCAATTTCTATAAATAGGGTATTTCTATAAATACTTGGAGTTCGGGTCCTTTCTCTTATATATATCATTTTGATCTATCTTATTATTCGAGATAATTTATGACAATGAAAATGACCGGAGTAGAACTTGTACTGACGACCTTTAGTTGAGTACTCTAGCGCAATCTACCATTACAAAGTAGACTACTAATCTAGATATCATGGGTTCGATTCCTTCTAGGGTCATTTTTATCTTAAAAATCATCTTGATTATTGAGATTGAGAATTATCTTTACTGACTTTAATCCTGCTTATTGACTTAATCCTGCTTCTTCTCAAGTTATCTGATTATTATATTTTCAATATCCTAGTTTTAGCATTTTAAATACCAACGTGGTTACCGAGTTGACCTCGCTCTTTGCTTTTCTACTAATCAAAACTGCTAATTTGTGTACAAACCTGGTTATGCTGGTCCGTTAGACATCTGACAATGATGGGCAGGATGTACTTGGGGATGGTGTCATTACCAAACGGTAGCTCAGAGAGAACAATACACACTGAAGGAAGCTGCTCAGCTAACTCTGCACGCACAGAGGGTTCTGAAAAGAAAATTGAATTCATTTTATCTTGAGTCGCATTGACAAAAAAAGGACCACTAGGAGTGATGCTTCCAGGCACATAATTCTCTAGCGGTCACATAATTTTCTTGGAGGTAGGTAATATTCCTGCAGACATATAATTTTCTTGTATGCACATTTTTTCATTTCATTTTCTTGGATTATAAGAAGTTTTGTGTGAAAAAATAGTCACTACAATATTTACAGTAATACTTGAAATCAGCCGGGGGCATATTCGATTGAGAGGAGATGCTTGAGAGGAGAGCATATTCTATTAAGGAACTTGAACGGTCTTCTATTCTAATCTATTTCAACATCTTCAGGAAGCAGTCAGACTGTAGCTTGGCTATGAAATCAATTTTGATGTCTTTGTCATGAATATCTTAGGCCGATGTTCACACTATGCCGGCTTCATATCATTCTGGATTCATATCAGATAGCCTTTCTGTCCACATGACACCAAACCAATCCAAAACGTTTCGCATTCTTTTTGCTACTGTCAAATCACTCTGCTCTGAGGTGAAACGTTTCGGTTCCCTTTCATATTGCATTTCTTTTGGGCTCATGTGAACGCTGTGCTCCGGAACCTCTTTTTTGATGACGTGCAAACATTTTTGGCGACACATTATCAACCCTCTCAAGAGCACGTGATGCTTAGCTTTCAAGTGGCATTTGTTTAAACAATAGGCATTGCTGCGGGCCAGTGGGGGGTGCAGAAAGGAGCGTAGTCGTGTGAACAGAAAACCAAAGTGAATCCTGCATCGTGTGAACCAGCCTCAAGGTACACAGCATTCCTGAAAAAGTTAACAATGTGGAGGGACTGGAGGGTGGGTCTTCTTAATCAAATTATCAGCTTGAAATTGAATATCCTCAGAGATTGAGCTCCATTCATGTTGGAGATTCTAGACAGTCTGGGTTCCAAACCACCATAATATGTCAAACTGAAATCTAGGGACGGTTAAGTGGGCAATTTAAGATTAGCCTGTGTGAATGAGGGCAACAAATTGCTAAAAATTGGGTTGTAATGGCATGCATATGTAAACCATCCATGGTGTGGATTCGAAAAACGAAATTTTTCGAACTAAAAATGTGGGGTTATCTAGTGGGCAGTAAGACACATCCTCTGGTATACTTTCCCTGTTGTGCGGATTTCAAATGTCAGTGTACTAGAGCCATTGTCATTTTCTTCTGTTTACCTACTCAGCACAAAATTGGATGTTCTTGGAACACACTTTGTTTTTCCAATAAGAACAAGCCTCAGATTGAGGGTAATATTTTCTGCTAGGCTGTGATTCTCATTGGTTGCTTTGTTAGCTTCCTCTAGGCAAGAACATACAAATAAACTTAAATTTTAGGCCAGGCGTAGGTATTAAATTACTCTTAGCAAAATGCTAAGCAACAGCAGGGGTCTGGAACCAAACTCCTGTTGCTTATTGAAAAAAATACATTCGTGTGTGAAGAATATTTCATAAATCAAGGTTTTTCTTGAATTAGGCTTTCTTAAAGTAAGTGTATTAGAGCCATATTTATCCCCCTTTACCTTTCCATGTCAAAATGGATGTCCTCAAATTTGTGTAATAGAACGAAATACCTATATCATCTGCCAAATGTAGGATAATCTGCAGTACTGTATGACAGTCGTTCTCCTTAGTGACAGTTTGCATGGTCTCAACAACATTTCGAGCCACCATTTGCCTGCAAACAAAGCCATTTATTAAACTCGAGGGGAGATATGATTTTAAAAAACAAAATAAAAACATTTAGGTGACAAATATGTCCGAACAGGATTGTAACTGGTCACCCATAGTGTTCAGGCTTAAATTGACTTGTATGATTCTTAGTTGGGCTTGTTATTTAGAAACGACAAGACAAATAAATCTCTTTAATTGATCCTCAAATTTTGCAAAGACCTGAAAATGAAAACAGAATGGACCATGATGTTTTCTGATGGCAAGAAAAATTCAAAACAGAGCGAAATACAATAACTACTGAAGCATTGCGTCTTACACTCATTGGAGTAGTACACCAGAAATAAAAAATTAAATCCAACGTATTAACGAAAACAGATGGTCTCTTCCTAAAAATCTCGTGCACTTTTCCGTTTTAAAACGTATAGAAATCCGTTTGTTCTCAAATAAATCTTGTACGCATTAGAGATAGAAAATTCCCCCTAGTGACCCCCCTTCAATTATTCTAAGCCCCCTTTTATCAATCAGTACTACCCAATGACATTCAAACATTTTAGTTTACCGACTCCTTGTAGAAAAACATAGTCGTTACAAACGGTACCCCTATTAACTTACATAACATATCTAAAAAAACACGTAAAGTAAACGAGATTGTCTATACCCTTCATAGAACTCAACTTGCGGAGGTCTTAGTATCAGAACGGAGAATAAATAAAGGCTATTTCAAAAACACATTTAAACAAATAAAAAAATGCAAGAAAATAACTTAGCTTTTTAGCTATTTTCGCTTTACTGACTGAACTCTCGAGTTTTCTAACCTTTGCTTTGTGGTAAAAAACTTAAATGACATATCTAAATAATATATATTCAAAAAAGCAAGAAAAACTTAGCTTTTTAGTTAGGTTGATTTTCTGACTGAACTCTCGAGTTTTCTAACCTTTGATTTGCAGTAAAACAAACTTTAGCCTTTGAATTCTGCGCTTGGGTATTCATCGTTGTTACAGAGCAGAAAAAACACTTGCTCAGCAGTACAGTTGCTCAGTAGTAGCCAAAAGCAAATGTGTTAGCGGTTGAAGGAAGAGCTAGAATCAGCAGAAATCTGCAGCAGGTGCCGGATATCGGGAATGAGAGAATGGAGTTTTAGATATATAAAGCTGCTTATGTCATTTTTGAGCCAGCTCTGATTTGTCGTCACCTTCATTTTAGATGTAATTAAAAACGAGGCAGCAAAAATGGCGAATTTATATCAACTAGCGCTACGATGCTACTATCTTCATTTTTGACGAGTTACGCTCTTTCTGTATATAAGGACAATTTTTAAGAACATGGGAATCAAATTTTGCGAAAATTTAAGAACAAGCTGAGACTGGCCATTTTAAGCTCAAAATAAGAGTTCTCCTACGAAATAATCATTAGATTGAGAAATAATTACAAAACCAGCAGTTTGACAGCACACTGACAGGTCAAGAGAGTCAAAAATTGTGATAACTAACACAGCTGATAGTCAAAACAGGTCTCCAAATCACATTCGAGGCTGACAAGGAGCAATATCTAAGACCAGCCAGCTTGAAACCAATTCTACTGGTTCTTATAAAAAAAAGTGTACTTCGTAACAATTTATGTGAACAAGCAAATTAATACAATACTTATCATAGTCTTAAGAGGGAATGTTCTGGAGGCCTTTTTCTTCATTTCCTTGTATTACACTACTGGACAAAAGTTAGGAGACAATTGCAGTATTTATCCACACTAAGAAACACAGCAACCCTCTTCCACCAATACCAATGTTGGTGTGGTTTTTTCGAGTTTGCTGACTTGCCCCAACCACTCGTTACAAAACACCAACATCTATATTGGGGGAAGGGGGGACCAGTTATTTTGGAGGCTTTTTTGCGGGCAATCACTCATGAGTAATTTGTCTCCTAGCCTTTTGTCCAGTAGTGTAGCTCGGGTGTTGGACTGGTCTTCAAGGTGCACAAAGTTTCAAAGAGTATTAGCTGTAGGAAAGGTTCTCCAATGAATTGAAATATCTTTAATATAACAAAACCTGATAACTGCTGAAGCTTAACTACTTTACCACAGGTCAACATTACTAGAACCTAAAATGAGCTAGAAATTACAGTGAGAAATTTTGGAATATGTTCACTTCAATACCATGGATCACATATAATACACTAAGAAGAAAGAGACTCAAAAGATAAAACTCTCCATCTTGACAAGCCTGTTTCGTAGTTACCCACTCATCAAGAGATGTACAGATTCACCTTGTTTCTGATAAGCCAATTTTGATCCCATCTTGGTATCATTATTGCTTAGGCTTTGTGGGCGTTCCCTTTGTGACCTCTGTGATGAGTATCAGGCGCAAAGCCTTAGTAGATTTTCACCATCCTAAAATTCTGTACTGATCAAAAACTGTTCTGACGTACTACTCTGACAAGTGTCATGGAAAGCTTAAATAATTGTTATGTTATACTATCTTTCAAATCTCTTAGCCATTCTCCAAGACTGTTCCCTTATTGCCACACAGGCTGCGTACAAACTTGTAAACTTTGGCATGTCGTATACATTTATACATTTTTGGTGTTCAAAAACCAAAGAGAACTCAAATTGCAACAAGTAAAAAGTAAAATTAGCAAATATGGCTCAAATTACATAAAGAGTATGGGAGGCAAGTAACTAAGGGAAAAAGAGGCCCAATGTGTAGGGCCATGGGTCTCTTGGTCAATCACTTAAGGGCTTGGTAGCTCACGGGCTTACTGATGTTGATGCACAGCCCATGAGGTGATATTGGATCTATTGATCACTTAGATCTTTTTATAAACCAGAGACATAAAGAAGAGGCTCTGTAGATTACTGGTTTAGTAATGTTGTTATAAAAGTGAAATTACCTTGTGAAGATATTGTCACTGACACAATATTTCTTCATTTTGTCCACTGGACTCAGTAGGTCATCTGGATTTACTTGGTCCAAAATTGATGGCTCATAGTAGCCGCTGTACTCTGCAAAAGATATGGCAAATTCTCAATATACAAAAGCCGAGGAACACATGGCATTCACTTTAAGAGGAAACAGAGATCCTCTAAAAACAAATCAAGAAGGGCCAATCAAAGGAGAGGGGCATACAAGGTTTGTTGACGAGTGGCTTATTAAGAACTTTGCTATGTACAGCTGAAGTCAAGCTCGGTTGTGTGAAGGCATAACCAAGGACAACACATTGATGGATAACACAGTGGCAGTTTTAGGGGGCAGCGGGCCCTGGTCCCAGCTCCCCCGCTTCATGTAGGCAAAAAGACCCTACAAAATAAAGAAAATTGGAAAATACCGTAAAGAAAATATCAATTTTGTCAAATTAAGGTGTTTTCCCCCAAAAACCTGCAGTCTTTAAAACCGCCACTTGGGCTACCTTCTTGGTGTTGATTTAAACAATTCAATCCACCATCCTTCAAAAGGAATGTTAGACTAGGAGTCCCATCCCCGCTGGAAATAAGGCCTCTGGCCTTTCGCAGTGTAGCATGTTAAACAGGTACTTTTCTGCCCCCATTTCAGAGAGCACTAATACAATTTGTAATGCCCCCTAATCTAAGGAAGCTGAAGTTGGCCGTGTCAAATATCATATCATTCTGATGTGAAAAGTTTGATTTTAAATTATCCTAGAAACAATGTCAGAGGGCTGATAACATGAAGCAGTTTCGTGAATAGGCCAGCTTGCTAATGATCAGTATACATTTTGATGCATATGATCTGTTTCTACGTGCTTTAATCATTGAACAACTACCTAGAGCTGGGGGGCCATGAGGGACATTTTTGTGCCATTGCTACACATAATGTCTCATGGCCTGCGTCTCTAAAAACCCCCCTGACAGCAAGCTACATATATAAATTTTCACATTGCGCCTGTGGTTGAGGGTCGGAATTCTTCCACCCCCTCCCTCCTTGTCATTAGAGGCGTCTAAAAGGGTTGGCACCAGGAAGGGCACCCTGTAATAAAATTTTGCTCCATATCCAAAATCATGGATTTGTTTGTCAACCCTGGTCGACTGTTCGACCCCTGCCAGCAAGAGAAACGGGCAAAATATAAATTCTGTTTGTGTTTGTAAATTTTTACATTGGTCAGAGGTAGATCTGTAAGTTTGTATTTCAAGTAAGAACATAATTGATTGCGACGGCAGAAATGGAATTAAAAATAGAATTGGCGAGGCATGATCTGATTGGCACAAAGCTCCTGCCCACTATTTCTCATTGAACAGATTTTAATAAATACTGCAATGGCGACAATATGCCTAATTTAACAGAGTCAAATGACTTTAATGAAATGCTATGGTCAGGAGAGTTTTGTAAAGATTTATTATGGTTTTTACATTGATTTTTTAACAATTTTGCAATAAAAAAACACAAAACCTGCTTGAGAACGTCAGGAGCAAGTTTCATTACTAAAATACTTGATTGGGGTAACTGAATAATAAGAGGTTCTTAAAACGCAGGTCTTAGTGAATGGGGACAGCATTTGCTACCATGATACTGTTTTGCTGCATTGCAGCATAGATATTATTGTGGGGCTTATTTAGATCCTCTCCGGCTTACATACCTGAAAAAAACCAACTCAGGATTGAAAGAAATGTGAAAAGGAGTGGGGTTGGAATCATGCACAATAAATGTCAAAGACTGTATCAAGACAAAAGAACCCCTGTTGTGTTTCGGTCCACCCCTCAAATAAGGTAGGGTGTTGAATTGCTCTTCTTGATCCTTTTGATTTGATACATGTTACCTGGGTGTTGATATTCATTAATAAAAAACGTAACTTTTACTGCATGGTAGGTAAGCCGAACATTTTGCCAACATATATTTGAGTCAAAAATAATAAATTATATCCATATAACGCATGGGGTATATTACATAGAATAGGTATGGGTGTGCTGCTCATATAGGTCGGGTTTTTCATTGAAATTCTCTAAACATGGGTACATTTTTTCTGTCAAATCCAAAAGGATGTAGAAGAAATAGCTTTTTCATAAAGCTGGTAGATCTATTCACCAAGATTGTGAAACATCAGTATAATCATGAAATATCTTTGGACTGTTTCTTTCATAACATGGAGCATAATTTTTAAGAATTCTGCAATAAAATTGGGTTTGGCTTACAAAATCTCAGCAGCACAACCCAATCCAACAGTAGGTGATGCAACCCCCTAGGCCATAGGACCAGTTGATTTGGTTAAAATTAACTTTGTATTCTAAAAGAATAATGGACAACTACTTTAAGCCCACCTTTTTACTTATCTATTTTGTTAAATTATTCATCATTTGCGTATTGTATTATTGAATTTTAGCTCCAGGAGGTAGGTACTCTGCCACTGTCTTTATAATTTATAGTTATTTGTTTTATCTTTTTGTCTAATAAAACTTTTCACAAAACAGAAGAATTAGAAGTGAATACTTTCAATTAAAACCGGATTGCATTTATTGCAGATTGTGAGGTTAAGTGTGCAGATAAAAACAAGAACAATCAGGTTGGTGATTGTAGTAGGAATCAAAAGGATGTATTTGTCAAGCTGCTGTGCCATGAACTTCCTAACTTTCTAGCTCACTCCCCTCTTAACCAAGCAACTCTAAAGAATTGTAATATATATGCTAGTGCCCTTAGCCATCGTTTCAGAACGTTGTCTCTTTTGTTTTACTTGAAATTTTGTACAGAAGATCTTCTTCCTGCAGTCCGTTATTTCTCCAGCCAGGACAGGACTTTTAATTCTTCATAAATGAATATTAGAAAAGTGAATCTATAGAAGAATCGTTTGAGTACAGGACTGATGCCAGGGTCAAAGCTGAGGGTGCAGGCACTATTGATACATTTTCTTGCCGAAAAAAGTGATATAATTAACCAACAAAATACTGATTGCCATGCCAGTGAAAAAATCAAATTTGAAAATCAAAGATTATTCTTGCTAATAGAAGAATTGTGAAGCACTGTGCCTACCCCTGTTTTACATTTTGTAGGCACCCTTCTTTTTACACTGGGTATAGTGTTATTTTTGAATAGAATAGCAAAAATAAAGTGCCAATAGTTCTGGAAAACATGAAAAAAGTTCTACCTAGCGGGAACTCAGCTAGTCTCTAAAAACCCTCATTTGGAACCACTCCTCTTTGAGTACCTCATATGACATATTGTTCTTAGGTGTCAAGTTTGTAAATTTTTCATAGTAGTCTCCTCTTCGAGGTTATTAGGTGCCAAAGCCAATTTGTCTTGTGACAAGTTTGTGACATGCGCAATAAACACACCGAAAAACCAAAAAAACACACAAACATTCAAAATTCAAATTCAAACATAAATTCGTTCTCCCTATTTTACATAGCTATAACAACTACAAATAAAAATTTACCAACAAATTAAGATGTAAAAAAGTCATGGTGAGCGATGCGTAAATACCCTGTTTTCGCACTTAATAATTTAAAAACTAATTATCGAAACACTCACCACCGCTCTCGTAATCATTTTGGTCATCGTCTTGTTCTTCGCCTCTGTAAACGGGCAGAATGGAGCTGATATCTGCAAAATACACGGCCTTATTTTACAACATGTCATCAGAAAACCCTCCTTTTCATTAATAACAACCCGATTACCGCTTTATAATTCAGATAGAGTGGAAAATGAGACGTTTCGCAACATCGAAGCAAAGGAACTTACCCGCCATCTTGAAAAGGTCGATCGGTTGGTAATTACAACATTTGAGTCCACGGTGCCAGTGTCCAGCGGTAGGTTGTCGGTTTCGGTAAAATATGCGTTGTGCGTTGAGTTCAACCAGGTTAGGGTAAATCGGGGGGGCTAGGGGGATAGGGGGCTGTAGGTATTTTTTTAGGTAAAGTATTCTTTTAGGGTCAACCATCGGCATTTAGTGATTTTGGGGATGCTTAAATGAACATTTAGTGATTTAGCGATTGTTTCAAGCACTTTTTGAATTGTGGACCAATATTTGTTTTTCTAAAAACTGACCTGTCTCATCCCGTTTGAAAGATAAATATATACAATATTGTTTGTGGAAGGGATCACTTCATCCGCAAGTGAATGCTGTAAGCAGTTAGAACGGCCCCCTTCCCCACTCCGAGCCTTTGCCTAGGTCCCTGGGTTCCCTGGGCTGGCTAGCTCGTCTAAATGTTCAAACAGCCCCCTTAGATTTTCCATGGTAGCTGACGCCAGATTTGAATTTTGAACAATTCGATAGGTAATTGGTAATCTTCTCAAAGCTTTGTTGCTATTTTTCCAGATTTTCCCACGTGAAAATATCACGAGACACAAGAAATTTTTAATTCAACGATCTGATTGAGTTGGACATTTTTAAAGGTATAATGTACTTCAACGACTGCAGTTGATCGGAAGAGGCGATCAACCAAAGGCACTTTTGCAACTTCCTTGCGATGGGACCCACCTAATTTTGTCACCTGTTATCTGCGTCTATCACCTCAGCACACTGTGCTATGAAGGTGCTCCCACGAGTAGGATAAAGAGAATTCCACTTAGGTAGGGGAGAATATGGTCTTGCAAATCTGGTCTTGTTATAATGAGTCCCGGGGGTACTGTATCAAATTGTCGACAGGAACGTGCTGTCCAAAATCCACAGATTACATATATTGTACACCATTTTTCCAAATCTAGACCATATCTGAAACAAAATCTCGAAAATGTACACTCAAAAATACACTAAAATGTATCATTTTTTCCAGTTTTTATGATGAAAATTGTTATGATGTATTTTTAAATGTATATAGCCAAATTCCCTCGCTTTAGTAGCCAGGAGTAAATCTTTTGAGAAATTTATCAGAAGCAATCATTTTTTATAGATGATACCGCGGATGATACATGGACCTGAGGTGGCCCTTCATCATTTAAAATTCAACAGGTGCTATACATGCAATACAGAAGTTAATATGATATACACGTATTTCTATTACACTCATTTTTCTTTATAAGAATAAATTTTATAAGAAAATTAAGGCTCAAAATCGCCAAAGATGAAAATTTAATAATAAACAATCGAAAATTGGAGGCTCAGGAAAATTTCAAGTTTTCTTATAAATAGCGCGTAGCCTATCTAAGCTTGAAGAATATTCTCAAAAATGGAAGTTAAATGTGAATGCTAAAAAGACTAAGATACTAGTTTTTAATAAAGCTGGCAGAAACATTGAAATGTCTATTAAGTTCGGGAACAGCCTAATAACATCTTGTGAGAATTACAAGTATTTGGGCACGATATTTGTGCCAAGTGGTTCCTTCAAACAAGCAAGGTTTGCTCTGCACAAAAAAGCTTGCAGGGCTTTTTTCTCTATTTTGAGTGACATCAATCCGCAAAGTGGAGTAAAACCTTGTGTTATCCAGAAGCTTTTCAGGTCTCTTGTTGAGCCCATTCTATTATATAATAGCGAAGTATGGGGAGCTTTCATGGGGGGCCATAACCGTAATGTGATATTTAAACGATTTAACGAAAACATTTTTGATGATAAATTACAACACGAGATCCTTCAAAACAGGCTATGTAAATCCTTGCTGGGCGTTCATTCTAAATCTTCAAATTTTGCGGTGAGGGGAGAGTTGGGGGCTTACCCATTGAATGTGACTATATATGAACGTGTTGTAAAGTTTTATTCTCACTTATTGCATTTGCGTGCATCAAATGCAATTATTGATAATGCGTTACTTGAATGCTCCATGCTCCACGATAAAGGGGCTCCCTCGTTGCTAAGCGTTGTTCTACATTTACTGAGAATTTCTGGTCATAGCTTAGATTCATTGTCCCGTGAGTCGGCTACTTCACGAAACAGAATTCCGCTATCTGTCTCCAGATCTCTAAAAACCCTGTACGAAAAGATGTTCAGGGATCATATACAAGAATCTGGCAGGCTATCTGAAATTTACCAATTCATTAAAAAAGGTTATGGGGAAGAATCATATGTAAACAACGTGTCCAACTACGAACATAGGGCTGTAATCGCCAAATTTAGAATATCTGCTCATTTCCTACCAATAGAAATAGGCAGGATGCAGCAAATTCCGAGATCACAGCGTACTTGTACAATGTGTACTGGTAGTCAATTGGGTAATGAGGTTCATTTCATACTTAGATGCTCTGAGCCAAGGCTTGTTGAAGCTAGAGATGAGTACTTTGATTATATGGTTGATATCTTTGGTTGTGAACGGGGTAGGGTGGACAAGGAAACACTCTTGAAAATGCTTGGCAACACGCACATTGTTACAAATACTGCAACCATTATGTTTCTAATCAAAGTATTGGGTATTTGTAAAGATCTACAGGCAGATGCTAGTTTCAAATGCCTCTCCCCTCACCATCCGCTTATCGTTATACTAGATATTAGTAAATGTATTGGTTTAGTTAAACTGTATCCTGTAAGCATTTTAGCCTATAGTTCTTGTAACTTTGGTGTTTACAGTGATTGTATTATTATTATCATTATTATTATAAAAAAAAGAGTGTGCAAGTAACTGCTTTATAATTAAGTCAGTACTCGACATGACAAAAACTTAAGCAATTTCAGTACTAGGTGGAGGACTGCTAAGCAATTTAAAAATTTAGTTCTGATCCAATTGGCAGTGAAAATCGTGCAGCAGCTATAGAGAAGTAGGTTAGGTTATAGTGGATATTAGTACTCCGGCAGACTTTTGCATGAAAGATACTATTGATATTTGTTGTACAAAAACTTCTGAGATAGTATTCTTAGAAACAAATCTTCAAGTATAAAAAGCTAAGCAATTGCTAAGCAATTTTGAGTACTCAAATTTGCTCTCTAGCTAAGCAATATGTAGTACTGAGCTCGAGCTGAAATTACATATAAAAAATGCGTGTAATTACGATGTATATACGTCTTTAATATGAAAGAACTGTAGCTAAATGAACTACATATTTATAAGGGAAACGTTCCAAGATTTTTCTCCATATTTTGTAATTTGACTGATTATTTGACATTCAGGGGAAACGTCAAAATAGATAGGGGAGCCACACCGGGAGCACAGCCGTTTCAAAATATATTGAAGCCCCCGGTACGAAGGAGATTATTGTAGGGAAAAGAAGGGGTGAAATAAAATGTAGGTAAAAATGGCAGAAACAGGTACCTAGTGGAAGCACCACTGTGTCACTGTCAAATTTATTATTGATCAATCACTGATCAAATTTCAAAACAATGTAAAGAAACAGGGACAGCAAAGAAGATAAACATCAACATATTGAAATGCACACTTGTTTGAGGAAGATATTATCTGATTGTTCTATTGTACGAGATTTAACATCGTCTACACACGGAAATTGGGCGATCAATAACATCAGACTAGACGAGTGAACTAGACTAGGCCTAATTGAAAACAAAGCCCATTAAAAGCTTATTCATCTTTGCGGTAGGCCAATTTCACTCCTCAAGATGGCGGCAGAATGCAAGGCCCTAGTGCTGGGAGGATGTGGATTTGTTGGCAGAAACTTGGTTGCACATCTTGTCGAAAATAATCTCGTTAGCAAAGTTCGCGTAGCGGACAAGGTGCCGCCTCAGACAGCCTGGCTGAACGAGCACCATAAACAAATTTTCTCGGAGGAGAAGGTTGAATTTCGACAAGTGAACCTGCTCAACCCTTCCCACGTGCATAGAGCTTTCGCTGGGGATGACGGTGTTTTCGATTATGTGATCAACTGTGGTTCTGGAATACGGTATGGACAGACAGATGAAGTCTACGAGGAAAGTGTGTACCAGTTTAGCATGAACTGTGCCAAGAAGGCAGCAGAGTTGGGTGTGAAGAGGTACATTGAGATCTCCACTGGTCAAGTTTATTCCAGTGATAAGAAAGGGAGTGATGAGGGATCCAAGACGGCTCCATGGACCTCCATGGCAAAATACAAGCTTAAAGTTGATGAGCAGTTGAAAAATATTCCTGGGCTGAATTACATTATTCTACGCCCTGGAATTGTGTATGGGATTGGCGATCTGGATGGGTTGATGCCACGGCTCATTATAGGAGCAGTGTACAAGCAACTTGGGGAAAAGATGAAACTCCTTTGGACAAAAGATTTGAAAATGAATACCGTTAATGTTGAAGATGTTGCCCGTGCAGTCTGGTTCTTATGCAAAGAGGGAAAAATTAATGAGATTTATAATCTTGCGGACAAGAATGATTCCACTCAAGGGAAGATTAGTGATCTTGTCTGCCAACATTTCAATATCGAGTACGACTTTTTTGGCTCCATGATTTCAAACATGGCAAGGCTGAACATGAAAGGGATGGTTGAGGATTCGAACGACAAGCACCTCGCACCTTGGTCACTAGCCTGCTCCAAAGACCAGATAGCCAACACCCCGCTCAGCCCCTATCTTGACAAGGAGTTGCTTTACAACAATAACCTTCAGCTTGATGGCTCGAAAATTGAAAAACTTGGATTCACATACAAATATCCAGAACTGAAAGTTGAATACTTGAAGGAAATGATTGACGATTACGTTGCTTTAGGTGTCTTCCCGCCATCTTTGTCTGCATGAATAGGTTTACCATTAGACAAACTTAGATTTTATGTTAATTTAGACTAGTATTGATTCAAATTTCATTTTATATAAATCACTTTTTATAAAAATAAATAGACAAGCACTCAATGAACTGTTTGTTTCTTCAACTTTTCTCATTACACTAATATTTATACATTAAACATCTTATGTTATCAAGTCATAAATTAAGAATTAATAAATCTTAACAAGGATGCAGTTTCACTAGTTAAAACACTAGAGAAGTAGAACCTTCAGGCTCCACTTTGCATATTCTAAGCTTGTTGCTCCTAGACCCCTGACATTTATTGTCCGGTATAAAAGTCTTACAAAATCCTCTGCTAAAGTACCTTACCGCCAAATAGAAACAAATCTTGAAGAAACTAGAATTCAGTAAAAAAAGCCAAGGGTCTAAACATCGGCCCTGGTAAGTCCATGTTAACTGGAAATTTTAGGGACTGGGGACTTGCCGCCTAGATGGGAATTCCTGCCTTTTGCAATTTGATTTAAACATGGATCTCTTGAATTTTAAAAACTGGTAAAAAGCGGGTTTCGGGTTTTCCTTTGAAGATTTTGGTACATAAACAGGTATAAACTTTTTGAGATTTGTACAATACAAATATGGGTATACCTTTTTCTTTTCAGGCAGCAAGTACCCATCCAAATTGAGTCAACTACCACCCCTAGGGCCTAAATGGTGACTTTTTAAAAGCATGCACTGTCATAAATGCAACCTAATCAGAGAAGTGAAAGAGCTGCTCTATTTTTAATAAAAGTCTAATCAAAAACAGAGTTATAAACCATCTATGATAGGAAGCATGAAAAATGTTTGTAGCAAAATAATCATTCTATCTTACATTATAACGTATTTGACAGATGAAGTCAGCTATTGGTGACTTTTAGTCAAATATTGCACTTTTCATAGACCTACCATAAACTGTAAGTAAAAATAAAGGAAATAGGATAGTGAGGAAAATAAAATATATAGCAAAATATGAGAACTACAAAAGCTTTTCCACTGACACTCATCAGAGAAGTGCCTCAGGTCGGTCTTTGATCAGTACAAAACTTAAGGATAGCAAAGAAAATTGGACACATAGCAAAACATTATAACTACCTCTGAAGCTTTGTGTCTGTCACTCATTAGAGTGGTACACCAGAAAGAGAACAAAAATGAAACCTTAAAAGTTGTAATACCTAGAGACAGATCAAAATGGACCGATCAGAATTGAGATGAGCTTTAGTAGATATCACATTCTGTTATATTTCTGATTTTTCTTGCTATCCTTTATGTTATAGGTTGCACTAAAAAGAAATTTCAAAATTTCTAAGTTTAGAACTAAGCTAGGATTACTGGCTAAAATAGGTTACAGTGGGCTAAACAGGTTTTCACAGCTGAAACCCAGCTCTAGCTCTCAGCCATATTCTTCTACCTAATTTATCACTTATCTTATAATTAACAAAACTCAAAAAATCGTACAGAAAAGCCTTTCGGGTAGGGTTCATCCACCTTGAATTTGGCACATAAAATACTAACTTTGGCCAAACCAAAAATAAAGATTTCACATTTCACCTGCTTAATAATTCAGTCGGGTGGAATAGGAGGAGGGGTGCGGAGCTGAAAATTATCGTTCCCATTATTGTTGGTTTGAGATGAAACTTTTCTAGTCTGAACTGCAATTTCTTCTGCGTAGCTCTGTATGATCTTGTTGATTTGTTCTCCTTCTTTAGTTTTGAAAACAAATATTCCTTCACCAGTGTAACAATGTCTATGGAAGATATACAAACATTAAAGTCATTGAACAGCATTGGTAGAAAGTGATATGGCCAGCATTAGGTTCGAATGCAATGACGTGTATCTCAGCTACGCATATCTATAAACCAGTAGTCTATTCTTTGGTAAATCAATGCTGTGAGGGAAAATTTTAATGCAAAGGAAGTTGGTCCACTGAGGGGGTGTGAAGGGAGGCATGGAGGGTCCACAGAGACAGAGAAGAAAACTAATTTTTATATTGATAATTTTTCTACTCAGTAATGTGTTTCCTCTACATGTACCTCTACAAATTAACTTCTACCTAAGCATTAACGTTTTTCCTTACAGCATGGATTAAGTTAAAAAATAGACCTTTGATTAAGTATTTCATGCATATTAACATTGATGTCATATATCAGCATGGAACCGTCATACCCGCTAGTGGGGAAAAATATTAGATAAAATTCTGTTTGTGTGTGTACAGAAGCAATCAGCTAATACACTACGGCAAAAGGGGCAGCAAACATTGATTACAGTTATGAGATGGCCGCATGAACCCTTTCAAAATACATTTACAATTCGCACCAAAACTTGTCCTAATAGCGATAGTGCAGCAGATAAAAGCAGGTTTTCGTATGGATCGTGCAAATTGTGATAAAAGCATGAAATTTGGCATACTTAGACAGTTTGCCACGCTGAAAAAGATGAGAGTTGGACCCATTCTGAAAATTGCCTCTATCCCCTATTTTTAGACGGGGGTTCTCATGCCCAGTCCCCTTAAGAAGATAAAGCGTTTACCTATCGTCTTGAAACACATATTAACACGAAATTTGGTAGATATATAGACAATTTCATGTACTGAACAAGATTAAACTTTGAAAAATTCTCAAACATGCCCTCAGTTCTATTTTTAGACGGGGGTACTAGTGTCCAGTCCCCCTTTACGGCTTTTTTAGCTCTTTCACGGGAAAGATGATAACATGAGACATTGTAGAGAGAGACACCATTTCATCTAGTTAATGAGATTAGAGTCTACTAGTTCTGAAGCACACCCCCAGTGCTACGTTTAAGCAGTAGTACTAGTGCCCAGTCCTCTTTACGTATGCTGCTCTTTTTGATCATACGGGAAAAGATACTAGATAAGAGTAAAAGATACTAGATAAGAGTAAAAGATACCAGCAAGAAATTTAGTAGACACAGACAGTTTAATAAAGTGAACATATTAATTACCTGCCAGCCTCAAAAGTGAATTTGCTATTATCGAAACCAAATCTCCGCATAGAGTTGATAGGCCAGGAAGCGAGGTTCATGTTGGGATCATCTACGTCATAAACCTCAATGTGACCAGGAATTATCTGCAAGCTGCAGTTTCCAGAGACATTCAGTTTTGCCGAAGGTTGCAGAATGACATCAAAGTAATCTGAAAAAACCAGGTTTGTTGATTCATGATAGAAAGAATTGATGAGGAACACAAAACGTTTAAAAACTGAATCGTGTCCCGTGTGTCTCAGGAAAATGAAATACGTTTGACTCCTGACAAGACCTACCCTTGAAATAATTAGGTAATGCACAGAAGATAATGAACCTTCAACACCAAGGTAAGTGATTTAGAGGGTCAGATTTCTTTTTCAAAAATATATCTTTTATACGTTAGATGAAAGACACAACCTGTCACGTAATCATTTATAGTAAAAACCAACAAAGAATGTAATACTAAAACACAAAATGAGAACTAAGAATAAAAATAAGACAATAAATTGCCATCATAACAAAAAGGAAGATGGGAATGAGTGGCGAGGAAACAAAAAAAGCAAGTGGAATGTTAGCAAAATAAGCAATGTTGGATCCTGCACACAAAGTTGTAGTGGCAGATTTCAAAACTATTGGTATAGAAAAGGAGAAGCAATAAGGAACCAAGTAAAAGTGAGGATATCAAAGATTGAACTCAGCAGAGACTAGAAAGTAAATAAAGCATTGTAACGAAGAAAACAACAATACATAAAAAGTGTGTTTATTGGTAGGGCGGTGCTTTGTCTTGTTGTCCCATTCTTACTCATCAGTTGATAGCTTTGTGATTCTGTTGTGTTTTGCTTAGAGATGTGTTTATCTAAATACTAGTAGCCATCAAAGACCTCAATTCTAGAGCTGATTCAATATAATAGAACAGTATTTCTAGTTTCTCACCTCTGCATTTCATTTCTGTGTTATCCATGCAATCCACTTCATCATCTGAATCCTCGTCCTTTCCAATTGCCTGATCTTTCAACACCGCCTCATCCTTTGATACCGCCTCATCTTTCAACATCAACTCATCCTTTGATACCGCCTCATCTTTTAATATCACCTCATCTTTCAATTCTTTCTCTGGAGTCTTAAAAAAACATATCTCCTTCAGAAGCTCCAACCATTCTCTAGTCTCGGTTGGTGAGTCGAATGCCAATAGCTGGGATGTATTGTCTTTCAGTAGTATGTTTAGGCCTAAGAGATTATTAGTGATATCAACCATTTCCAGGTCTCTAACATTTTCTAATTTAATGACACACGGTTCCTTTGGTTTTTTCTTGCCTCTTTCAAGTTTGAGAATAACGAGTTCCTTGTCTGAAGAGTTCTTAGAGTATTTCAAAAGAATATGTTTCTTTTTCCATTTCTGAAATCAAAAGAAAAGGAGTTATCCGTTAATTCTATTGCAGACGAAGTTAATGCGCACATTCTGGGGTAGTAGATCACAAGTATATTCCAGTCTTATTTGATTTACTGTTAGTTAATTAAAAGTTTAAGATTGGTTTGTATAGAGCTGTTCCATCAAGACAAAGGAGATTTAGAGGCATGATCTTCCTGTATAATTACGGTTTTTTCTGAAGAGGTTGGGGGGTTTCAAATAATATTGAGAAGACTTTACCTGTGAAGAAAAGGCTTTGTTAGTCATCCCTTAAATATGTGTTTCCTAAAAATCCCTGAATTAGTTAGCTTTCCATCGAGCTCCAATCCTTTTCACTCGCTTTATGAATATGATGGGAGTGCACGGATAAGGCCTCCATATTCATCAGTGTGATACGTTATTGGTTTATCTGAGTGATATGTAGACCTGCACTTAATATTCATTAGAATGAGGGCCACAGAGAGTCAAATAAAGATCTGCAACATACTGCAAATAACTGAAGCAAAAAACTCATTCTTAATGAATCTGGAATGACTTTGACGAATTACACAAACTGGCACACACGCACACAGAATGACAACATATAGTACAAGAAGAAAGTTAATGGCATCCTACCGAAAACAAGCTGTGGGATTTAACTCTTGCATATCCTTCTTTGGCGATGATTTCGTTATTTGTTTTAGTTTCAGTTTCTTTCATGGCCATCTTGATGTCAGACTTATGGTCTAATTCTTCTTTTTTGCCAACAACCAAAGCTTTCCAGGTTTGCTTTTCGTTGACAAAACTGCTTTAAACTTAAACTCGGTCCTTCGAGATATTCATGAAATCATTCCACCCAAATTCATCTTTTCATCAAAATGTCTTCATTTCGATTCTAGAAACAATTTTCTAAATTCAGGATCAAGATTTCTAGTCTAGACTTTTAGGCCTAAGGCCTATTTGATGGCCTATTTGATGTCAAGAAAACTTTGGTCCGGCTACCAAGGTATTGGCCTACCAATTTTGAATCACTGAGCTTCGTGATGTACTCTGCAACCGTGATGATTTGCTATTCAGCCAGTTTATTTCCTTCAAAACAAATGACTCATCTTCCACAAACGACACAGCACAGCCACAGCCGACATTTTGGTAAAAACTTTTTCTTAGAGGGTTGCCAGATCGTTTAAAGCCTGATAAGCCAAAAAGGTAATGAAATAAAGCCAGATTAAGCCAAAATTCAATACGCGGCTATGTAACAAAAGAAATACTCAAAAGCTGAGAACGAGGCTGTTGCGATCTCGTCATGAATCAAGATATTGTGATCATCAAAATCGAATCAAATGTCATCTGTCATCGAATATTATAATGTGATAATGAGATAATGATTTGATAACAATGATTTGATAACACACTAAAGATGTCAAAAAAAGCATAAAACTTCTGATTTCCAAGGATTAGTTCGCCAGGTTTGCTAGATTAGTTCGAAAATGCATGAAATTTAAATTAAAAGCCAAGCCAAGCACTTTCTAAAAAAGCCAGATTTGTGAAATCTGGCTTAGAAAAAGCCAATATGGCAAACCTGCTGGAATAGCCCAAAAGGTGTGTGATCGCCATATGGTCGTATTAATCCCCTAGACTTGCTCCACGAGTCCTTGTTTCCCTGTGTGCACTCCGGTCAACTAACTTATTCCCGGAGTGACGTCCGCATATCAGAGAACGCAGGGAAACAAGGACTCGTGGAGCAAGTCTATTAATCCCCTTCATGTTCACAGGGAAACAGGGTGCGATCTCAAACCTAATAAAGTTCAAAAGATGCAAGGGACTCCGAACCTTCCACAAAAGTGAAGAGACTTTGATTCTGATTAAATTTTAGAGGGAGGATGAAAAATTTTGATTCCCAGAAATATGATAATCTGACAGGATAAGAACAGATTTTCTTCATAACTCTCTTACACTGCAAATCACCATTGGAAATACGTTTTTCCACCCCAGCAACAAATAAAGCCCCTATACAGAGTTTTTGGAAATATCGAGATAGTGACATTTTCTCATTTCTTAGGTCGACAGCTGCTACATCCCATGGTGCCCCATTATGAGCTGCCCTCTAGAAGCTGCAAGAGACCAAAGCAAAATACATATAAGTTTATCTGTATGTTGGATGTTTAATATTCACAACTTTTTACAAAAATCAAAATGCTTTACATACAACTATTTACAGAATTAGGTATCTATCATTTCAATTACAATCGTTTTCGAAAATTGTCGAAATGTTCTTGTTTATGTATCATTTCTTTTGAAGAAGTAATCCCAAAATAGATGATTCTATCATCTTCTCGAGTCGTCTATTTTTCTTCGAAATCAATGAAAATAATAAAGAGGATCGTGTCTTCGAACTGCTATCTCTTACCCTTCTTTTGGTAGAATATATTCAGGGCTATGTGGGGTAGAGAGTGACCAAAAAGTGCAGCTGCGAACCAGAAAGAAAAGAAGTTGGAAACAGGGTGATTAATTGGCCACCTACATCCGGTAAAAGCACCAAAATTAATACAACTAGCATCTTTATCATCATCACAATTTTATTGATGAGGTGTGGTCAAATCGAGAGGAAGGGACAGGCTCACACTGCCTCGATTAGTCTACCTCTTCACTGGAACCTTTGTGCATTGCACGTTAACTAATACCTTAAGAAGATATTGAGCGTATTAACATATCTACTAACTATGCACTTCTTCGATTAGTCTACCTATTCTACCTATTCAAAAGGACCTTTGGGCTTTGCTGATAAACCAATTGACGAAGATAATAAGCGTACTTCCAAGTCTCTTGAAGAATTGAATAAAACTAGAGCCTAGACGTTCCTTTTTGTTGCGTTGAGAGACATTGAACGAAACCTGAATGCCACATAGCTGTGTGAAATACAACAACATAAGGAGATGTGTTTTTACATGTTCGTGGCTCTTAACGATCAATCAACCTGAGAACCAATTACACGATCTTATTGTGGGGAAGCTATGACGAATCTCTGAACAAGCTACAGAGAAACGGTGGGAAATTCCCTTCAAGCGGTTGTTGATTCCCTTCATATCAAACAGAGGTTTTTGTCACGTTGGGAAACTTCTCACTTCATTTAATAAACTACCATCACTATCCTCTCCATTGTCAGTTATCTTATGTTGGGTTGCGTTCGTAAAATCCTCCTCACCATCCACAGTATCGTCATCAGAGGTATCATCGTCCTTTGCAGCAAACTCTTGTCGCGATTCATCAGGAATTTCAAGTAGGCCCATCAAGTTGGCCGGTGGAGCCGTCACACTTTTTATTCTCGAAGTTCGTCTATTCGGTTTAGGGGATGCTGGTCTAATTCCATTCTAGAAAAAAATGAACAAATGTCATCTTTAGTTCATATTTTCTTTTGCTGGCGAGTATCTTCGTTCTGCTTTACTAGCACATTAGGAACACGGCTTGATGCTTTTCCATTGTTTTCTTTTGTCAGTGTGCACTATCGTTCTGCTTTTCAAGTTTTGATGCAATAGCCATAGCTGATGTAATACTGAAAAAAGTGACTTTGTTTTGGTTTCTAAACTATTCTTCTTTTATGACTATGGTTAAACTAAGGGTAAACAGAGCCCGGGAGGGAGGTATCATTGTAATTGAAGAAGGGCAGCATAAAAGGGGCTAGTAAATTATCTACTGTATGTATTGAATGAATGTAGTGTTCTTGAATAACACTGAGAAAAATAGTTAAGAAGTTCATTATTTTAAAGCAGATGATAATCATGTTGAAGCTTACTTGGACAAAATCTGGAAAGATTTTGAAAAAGGGGAGATTTTATGATCGTTTTTGCTAGAGGCCAATACTTTAAGGCATCCAAGTAATTTTCAATGGCAAAATATAATGCATGAAATTACCTCTTTCTCGATATTGTAGCTCACTATGTTGATTCTGCCTTCTACTTTAGGAGACAGTCTGCATCTTTCTTTTTCAATTATTTGAGGCAATCCAACATCTTCTTGCCTGTTGAATAAGATGTAAATCGATAACTATTTCTTCTAGCAATGTTTAAATAATGTAGTAAACAGATAGTTAATGTGAGTAAATACATTCAGACTTATCAAGGCTGTTTCTGACACAATATTTGACATGATAGTCACCACTTATCACGACAAGCATTTGATATTTAGGAGATAGTTAATGTAATAAGGAATAAAGTCAATGTGAGACTGAATGAAAAACGTGCCCTTTCCGTGCAGCTCTGTATTTACCATGCAATTTTGACGATAGAATCAGAAGGGACAATTGCATTCAAATAATGAAAAGAGGTGAAAACTAAAAAGTACGGAGTAATGTTTCTGTGCATTTTCTAGCGGCCTGAACTATCCAAATTGTAAATTGTTTTCCTCAGGTAGCCTATTTGGCTCCATACTTTCTTACAGCCTTTCCATGCAAAGATTCGGATTGGTTTTTTTATCCTTTACGTATGTGTGCCAGTCTACCCGTAGTAAAACCCGGACCTTAGAAATATATATCAATTGAAAACATTCAACTTACATGACGACACTTTGCTTGTGACCAGAAATACTCTTTCTCAGTCCACAGATCACCTTCAGCGATTCAAAGTGGTTTTGAACGATAGTTGGAAGTATCTGGCCGTTGTCCTCGCTAACCTGAAAAGGTATAGCAAATGTTGAAAACAAATGTATTACATCATACTTACGCAATAGTTACTTTTACATAGCTAGCCAACTTCTTGTACTTCCGCACCCGAAACTCACTCCATTACAAATAGTGTGTACCATTGACTAGGCATGCCTGTTGTAATGCCCATTGCATACGGCACGTGTTTCACCATTACTACAACACCTAATATAAATGGTCAGTGTTAGATCATAGCCTATATATTTGCATTGCTCAAACTGATTTTATAGTCTATCTAATAAAGCGTTCTACTTACTAGTTTTTTGCATGATTTCAGCATGTCATATCCATCTTTGCCGTTCGCTAGGTACAGCTTGACGCAAACAGAATATTCCTATGAAAAATAAATCGTTAATCATTGTACTATAACAAAATATAATAATATGCATTACAAGAAATACAAGATCACGATAAAGGCATAGTTTATATTGCGAGTCATGAAATTCCTTTCAGAAACTTATATATTTTTGAGAAATGGTAAGATTTGGAGAATCAATCGAGATATTTCATAAGAATGAAAATGATCCGAGAAAGGTTGGTTCAATTTCTAATCGGGTCATTTTCACTCTGACAAATCATCCCATATAAGATATGTTTTACGTGTAGCAGGGAAGTCGACCATTATTGTTTGACCGATCGATCGATTATTGTTTGATTCTTGAGATCTCACGACCACGGGAATGTTGTCATGATTATGTTAATGTATAATAATTATGTAATGTTTACAATGTATTTTGGTGTGGTTAGAATATCTATGATCTCCAAATAAAGAGTGGATCGAGCATTCTTTCGTTTCTGGAGCAAAATGCTTGAAGCCAATTGTTTTGGCTTGAACTTGGCCTCCCAATATGGCTGCAAAAGGAATTGGATTGACTTGATTCTCTGTTAACAAAAGCAGCAAGATTATTCAGTCTCGTGCTGATTATTCCTAACATTCCAAAAAATCATCAAAGAAAAAATTACTCCCCAGTGTAATCTCAATGTATTGAATTAGACCTCCCAAAATGGCTGCAAATTGACTTCATTTCAGCACAACAGATGCTCGATCCAGTTTTTCTTTTGAGATCAGTGTTAGAATATCTATGATCAGTCAGTTTCTTAACTCTGAACGAGTGGCACACTTTCTCGCTTTTCTCCTTATTTTACGACTACTTGATGAAGTTACAGTGACCGATGTCCCTTTCACATTACTGCACAAAACTACACACATGTCGAATAGAGTGATACTGTGTTGTAAAAAGTTGAAATTTGGTCTCCATCCAATGTTTCTTTAATATGATTATATGAAGAGGTTAGAGTTCGTAAAACGTGCAGATCCTTACGTATTTCCAATCGAGTGGCTGGCCATTTACTTTCACCGAGTTCTTCAAGATTCTCTGTCCTGGTGGCTGGTCAGGATTGAAGCTGAAATTTATTCCTGAAACCTGAAAATACAAAAATTCAAGGATTAATTGAAAGTTTCTGGAGTTTGACCTTAATATTGTGAAAAAAACTCCACAGTTCCTAATATTTCTTTCACACCATCTTCTGAAAACAATATGAGAGGGTCATGAAGGGGTAAATTGAGAACTGGGATTTGCTTTTTATTAACTGGAAAAATGGGATTGGAATTCTTTGGACTAGGATTTGGAAATTAAAAAGTAAATTTTGATTGGGATTGTTAAACACGTTAATATTGAGAATTTTTCTATTTTCTTCCGGGATTGGGATTTTTGATTATTTCAGAGCTGGGAATGGGGATCAGTACCCCCCTCTTCAAGACCCCCATATGAATAAAATAAATCCTGAAAAAATTTTTCAACATGGTAGACCACTGTAGACCTCGTTTTTTTCAGATATGATATGAAACCTGAACCTGTCGATTTTTTAAAGAAATATAACATTTATTGTGTATTATGCTTTCTCCTTTGGGAAGTCTATCGGTTTCAGAATTTAGAAGGTTTAGAATTATCAATAAAACATACTCTAAATAGGTACCTGGGCGAAACGTCCTTCGTGCTTGGGGTATTGACTGACGCCATTCTCCAGTGCACTTAGTAAAACCTCGCCTGAAAACAAAGTAGAAGTCTTTTAAGACGATGAAGTGATCAGGGAATTGTGTGCAAAACGTTGAAATTTAAGGTAGACTTGGTCTTAAAATTCTAAATCATGACTTCATGCTAAAAGTAAACACTTACTCAAGAACCCAAACAGTAATGTGCTCAACACTACATTAAGGATTCAGATTGATAGGTTGAAAGGCACATACGCTTAATACCTTCACAAGGTATGGGTTTATGTGCTGAGCACAAAGGGCCCAGTGAATAGGTATACTAATCGAGCAGTGCGACCCTTGTCCTTTCTCTCGATGTGACCACACCCCGTGATTCCTTTTGCTTTTTAGCCTGGAATGACAGAGAGCTGGCTAATTCTCTCCTCACACTTTTGTGACAGGTCTGAAGGTGATTTCGAACCCGGGACCCTTTGAACAAGGGTAAAGTGATCCAACCACTCAGCAATCCCCGCAATTTTTTAATGATGAACAGAGCAAGGTCTGTACTTCATTAAGGAGATTTAGGATATCTTAATATCAAAACCACGGATACCATACTGTGTAGACAGAAGGAGTTAATTTTCCCACTAGAAATCTTTAAGTATGTTCGTCTCACAGTACCACCGGTGAGGATTTGTTGTTGCTGCACAATATACTTGAATCTTTGGTTAGCTAATTTCGATCTACCTTTGGGTATAATAATTCGTTAAGTTTCGTTTTCGTCCACCTTCTGATGCAGCTATGACGAATTTCAGATGAAAATCTTTAGTGGTTATTCACTGTGTTTCTGACTTTTTTTGCTATCTGGTAGTTTTGTACCGATAAAAAACTATTTTCGTTTTCGTTATCTTTCTGGTGTAATACTTTGTAATAAGTTTCAGACAGAAAGCTTAAGTTATCAATTATGTTTTGCTATTGTTCTCGTCTCACTATTCTTAAGTTCCAGTCACTATCATTAAGCACCGGTCAAAGATAATACTTTAAATTGTAATATCAGAGTAATATGATAAAGAATATTACCAGGCACTGCGAGAACTACAAGTGTATCCATCATCGGTAATATCGATTGAAGATCCTGAAAAATTCAAACGAAACAATCATGTTTAGAATTCCATTTGACAAGTAATATCCAAATTTTGTACCAATTATCCAAAACGTCAAAAATATCGAAAACATTTTTCTTCAATATTCTAGCAAAGTTAATAATCACCAAGAAAGTATTGTTTTGAATTTTGTTGGGTTTATTGGATAAAAAAGGTGTCTATAGCCATTTGAAATCCAAACAGTTAGACATGCTAATAATCAAAATGTATTGTTGTTCCGGCTGCCAGAGAGGAACTACATGAAATACTCCTTAATTGGATTGCAATTTCCATAAATTAGGCCATTGGGTTTTCTTCCTCTTGGTGGCAATTTTAAAAACTCTCAAATCGACTGGAACTCCAAGTCATAATTGGAGTATGCCCTGTGGATGAACTAGTGCCTTACCCATCTTTAAAAACAGGGACAATCACATACGGAGCATGGTAAACAAAGCCTAAAGACACACCTTTAACGTGAAAGGCCCAGCTGGCTGAATCTTATCAGACCGTAAACTTCCTCCATTGAGGATAGCAGCATCAACATGCATCGCCATTCTCATTATGTCCGATATGAAGTTTCCTACAAAAGAAACAAATAATCCATCTTATGTCAAAAGTAATGCAGCAGTGATCAATAGCTCCTTTCTTGTTCCTATACCAAAAGGTAGAATGAATTCTTAGTTCAAAATCATGCAGAATACCAAAGCTTTACACTTATCCTAACCTAGAACTTACCATTCTAACCCTAGGCAAACCATAACCCTAACTCTTGGCCTTACCATAAACCATAAACCTAACACCTAACATTAGCCCAAACTCCGATCCCATCCCCAGTAAAAAAATTAATCTATTGTAACGAAACCCTTAACTTTAACCCCTAACCTTCGTTTTTCAACCAGACTGTGATGTTTGGAACATTAAGAGGATCCTGGTTCCTTCACGTCTGTCACATCGCTGTATAAATAACCTGCATGTGCAACTTACCAAGATTCGATTCTCTTGTTCTGACAACAGAAAATCTGCCATCCAAATCTACTCTTATATTCCCAAGATTCATGTCCATTTTATCTTGAATCAATGCTAGAGAAGAAAAGAAGATTTCAATTGAGTTTTTCATCATCCGTATATTGATATCAGCACCACCAAACACCGCTATATAGTGTAGTGAGTATTTTGCGCAATGTACATGAAAACACCCCTTAGCAACATATACCAAACAAAATTGCAATTGCCTGAATCTTTGTAGCTTTGGTCAAGCTGCCGTCTTTAGTTTGGTAGCTATATGTGTGTGTTATAAGGGTAGTACTGCAGAGAGGCGGTAGGGTAACCAGGGTATATTGCAGAGGGCCCTAAGACTCTAAGGGGCCTCTCAAATGTAAGCTATTTATGATTATTAATCAAAAGCTCTTATGCAGGGGGAATTTAGGCCCAATGATTTTGACATTACGCTAAGGCCTAGCCAGCCTCTCGACAGCCCTGGGTAAGAGCATATTCCCATCATGCATTGCATAAAATTAGATCCACAATTCTTTGCAGAGACAGGCAGGGGCCTAAAACACTAAAATGAAGGAATGAAGAACCCAAAAAGCGTACTTACCAAGGAACTCCTCCGTAATCTTTTTCATATCCTCGTCTTCTTTTATATCATTGGTGATGTCAATCTTTTGTATCTTCACGGAAGGAATATTCGAATTCCCGTCAAACGTTACCGTAATTGTTGAAAATTGTTGGAAATCAGACCCACTTTTTATCAAAGTCTTCCCATTTTCCTGCAAAGAAATGAAAATGTGAAATAAAACCATCAAACGATTGCAATAAAACATTTTCTAAGTGATGCTTATAGAGATTTTTCAATTTTTGCTCAACGTTATGAAGTTTTCTTTAAATTAAGTAAGTTTATGTTTAATTACATTTAGGCTTTATTGCCAGCTGGGGGGCATGAACCCTGGTTTAACGTCCTTTCCGAAGGTCAATGCAGTGAGTTGTTCAGACAACACCTTGAATGTCACTCATCCAGACGTTAACCTCATATAACCAAACTTAACTACAGCTGCACATAGCAAACCACACGGTCACTTGCCACACTGGGGAGTTTTCTATTCTACTCTTTCACCTTTTTCAAGATTGTTACATCACAAAGCCTTCGATCGATCTAAGAAGACATCTAGATGACATTATCAAGTACAATATCAATGATTATACCAAATAGCATCGCATTAAATGATGTTTTGATCAAGATGTTTTGAAAAACACAGCTTTGATGGATTCAAAAGTGTCTAATCCAGTCTAATCTAGATTAGTCGAGCAGAACAACAAATTTCGATAAGAAGAAAAATTAATTACACAAGCAGCATGAAGCAATCAATTATTAAAACTCCTTGCACTAAATTAATTGCTGTTTATCAACACTGAATTAGATGGCTGCACATTTTCCATACGTTTTTTGCAATTTTTCTTTCATGACGAATTAGAAAATACTTATAAAAGTGCAAGTCATTGAGGAGCAGCCATGCAAGATGTCATTTAATGCAATTCATATAGAAATATGCCCTTAGCAATGACCATTATGTATATGAATGAGTTTTACAATGCTTTCTGGATCTAAGTGCTAATTGATGGCTCTGAAGGAAGATTTAATCCGAAACACGAAATAATGCCTCTTCTGTAGATTTACAACAGTGGCCAGCCAGCTCGCCCTTTGGTGGATAAGGTCCGTGGATCAGATCAAGCCCTGATGGAGGCATATCAAAATTGTTATAGCCCACTTCAGAGAAGATATTTCTCCGAGTTAGACAATACCTTGTGAATTTATGTAATTATATACATTGCTCTGAAGAATAATTTAATCCAAAACGCGAATGAATGCCTTAAATTGGATAGGCCTGGGAATAGTTACACCAAAAGAGCTAGATTGCTAGTTTATTATCCAGGTTGGAACAGTGCTTATTACGCTGGCTATTTCAAACATATTTCCCCATAGCTATGTACAGCTACTGAAATAGTAGACTATGTAGTTACAAATAATCCCACATGCCAGAACATACCTTAATGAAAGTAAAAAAATCACATTGCTCTGAAGAAGGATTTAAATAGGAACACATGGGCAAGGTCCCATGTTTGATATCTGGTTGCTAAAAACTCTTTAAAATCTCAAAAAATATCGTACACTATGCTCCAAAATAATTTCCCCTCGAGAAGAGAACAAATTATGTAAAGTCAGCACTTTGCTGATTTTCTCAAAATCTAGCTCCAGGTCCCTTACTTCAATAATTCAACTACAACCCTATGCCTGAGCCCAACTGACTTTATGGTGAATTCATTGGTGTCTAAGAAAGGTAGTGGCTTTTTAGCAAAGATTAGAAGCAGGGGGCAAACCAGACAACTGGGTTTTTGGTTAGCGGGTTTTCGCTATCATTTGATTTCCACCCAAAATATTCAACAACTCCAAGGGATTTGGTGTGAATGTGGTTGCTATTGAAATGTTTCATTTGGTCATGGCTCAGTGGGAAGCAATTAACACGTTTTTTATAGGAAGACTTTCGACTCTGATTACAACCTAACAGTTCCTACCCTCGGTACCAGAGCCTAAAAGAATAAAAAGAATAGGAGGGAAGAAAGTTGGTATTCCCTCCTTTCTTCCATGTCTCTTCCTTTTCCAAATGTTTAATTTCCTTCTAATTTTGGGGCTCTGGTACCCAGGGTAAGCAGTTCCTTGTTTTTGAGAGGATTTTTCACCAAATTTCCCTACCTACTTTCTCAGAAATATGAAGTTTTGGGCAAGGTTGAGGCAGGTGTTGGTAGGGCTGGGTTTACATTGGTGAGCTTATCTTGTGCTTATGTTGTCAAAAAATTCTGACCAAAATTAAAGCCTGGTATTGCTTATAAAAAAACCCACATCAGCCAAAGAATGATCCTATTCAGAACGATCATTGACGCTATCAGGAGAATTCTCTTTGGAAATTAGCTGCTATTGAGCATTCATAGACAAACTCAAGTTTTCATCCCAGCATCTACCGAGGCATGCTGATTTTACAGTGAGCTATTCAAATTCCAATTCAAACTCAAGTAGTCTGATTACTCCTACTACACTGCTCAAGTAGTCTGATTTAATTATTGATAAGCACCATGCGCAGAAAACAGTTTGAAATTAATCAATAATGTATGGCGTCAGTGTGCAGTTTGGGGTATGGGCTTATAAGAGGAAATAACAACCGAGGTGGAAAAAGCCATCATCATTATTCGGTGCCTGCTTCAATTCAAGATACTCAGTACTGTGGAGGAATACCATCAGTACTGTGGGGAGATATCATCAGTAGCTACTGTGGAGTAATATCATTAGTACTGTGGAGTGATACCATTGGTACTGTGGGTATCATCTCCACAGTACTAATGGTATCCTTTCCTTTCACCGTTCTGAATATCCTCCATTGCACTGATAGTATCCCCCACCAGTACTGAACATCCTCCACAGGACTGACGGTATCATCCACAGCGCAGCTTAGACGTTCCACAAGGTGATTAGGCCTAATAATTCCATAAGAAGAAGAAGGACACAAGATCGAAGCTTACCTCCCTCACTTCATAATGATGATCATGACCTCCGAGAATCAGGTCAATATCAGCTCCACTCTGCAGCAAACGCTCGTCGTTTGGAATTCTCATGTGAGTCAACGCAATTATGAGATCTGCTCCCTAAAAACAAATTAAAATCATCAAACTACTTTAGCATCAGTCTTATTTTCCTACATCAAAAATGTTATGATATTTAGTAATACTGGGTATCTCAGAAAAACGCTGCATGCTTTTTAATCTAGCAGCAAAAATATGGTTGAAATCAATCTAAAATTAGTTTTTAAGACTTTTCCGTGATAATCAACTTGAAGAATCATATCTCTCTTTTCGTTCATCATTATTTCCAAAATGAACAATTCAACCAGAGAAAAGTTTCGCTGTCATCAAAACTAGAGCTTTGAGCAAAGGGCCTAAAAAGTTCAAAGCAATCGCTATGGGGTGAGGACAAATTTGAACTATTGGGTGAATACGTCTTTAAAAAGGGTGAATAATCAGAAAGAATGCATCATTCTTCAAGTTGATTATCACTGAAATGTTTTGATCTAATTTCTGTTATAATTTGAAAAATATTTTCCCGCTAGATTGAACGTATAGCATTTTATTAGATACCCGGTACATTATGCAGCTAAAACGTTATTTGTGAAAGCTACAAAAAATACATAATTACTTTCATTGTTTATGATTATTTCAACTTGCAAGATAACTTGCAATGAAAGGTCTGAAATTCTATTTTTCAAACTTTCACGAATCGTAAATTAAGTTACATTAATCGACGTCTTTTCCGAAAACATTAGTAAGAAACCTTAAATACTAGAATTTCTAATTTATCAATTATTCACATGAGCGAAAATGATTATATTTGAGCACCTGTCAAATAAAAAGATTAGAGAAGTAATCAGCCTCGTTAATTCTGCTTGGACGATACCATATTCACCGTTAAAATCCCCACGTTAAGAGCTTTCCCTTCGTATCAGGGATTTCATGACGTCATATATATACATAAAACATGAAAAGTAGATCATTCCTAATCATTTCAGGCTATATTTGCATAAGATCAAGTAGGCATAGTTTACGTTAAGGATATTTCCTAATATATATTATCAATATCAATTCATTCCCAAGAAACCTGGCCAATAGCTTATGGTAGATAACTCCTAATTCAGGAAAAGTATTCTAGATTGTAAAATAGCTTCAATTCATGGAATTTAATTATGATTTTAGGTGCAATTTTTGTTTTTGGAAATACATTTGAAAATTAGTCTTAAAGATCCAAAATGGTGGTTACTTTGATGGAACACTTTGTGACACGATTTCATCAAGCATTGCAGAAATTATGTCCTAAGACAAATCTAGAGATTTGCTAGAAATAAATTTTTAAAGTAAAAATATCACTAACCAAATCATCTTCCTTAAAGATACATTTTTAAAGAATGCAATGGTTTAGAAAAGTTCAGTTTCAGTCAGTACCTGGCAATAGATATGAAGTATCTACTTGAAAATAAGACCAAGCCATGTGGAATGGTTATAAAACACTTTTAAAGACTACAGCATTCTCTCAACTGCTTTCTTGTTATGACCATCTAGTTTTGTAGAAATTTAGAAATTAATCGTAGAAACTGGTTTAGCCAAGGGTTCAATTTCCACGTAGAAATCAGTCTAGCTAACGGTACTATTTTGTATATGTCAGTGGAAAATCCCTAACCAAAATTAAGCCAAGAAACCCTCACCTCACATGGGACATCAGTGAAAAGAATTTTCAGGCCTTATCGAATAGATGACTTCCCTACCAATGAAAAGGCAATCACCAAAGCCTCATTTTGAATATAATCCTACTTGGACCAGAGGGTAAGGGTCACTCACCTCTTTACGAAGTTCAGCAGCCAAGCGGGTTCCAACTTCTAAATAATCGTAATAAGTAATATCGTTTTCATCAACAGAGGCGAGTGTTTGCAGCCATTCTTTTTCAATCAAACCAATAATTCCAATCTGAAAAAAAGGACATTACAGATATCATCAAATTGAAACTGCTAAAGCTCACAGGTTTGCTTATCAAAAAAACTCAACACTAAATAAGATAAGCTTTGAAAACACGACAAAAGATCTTTCACTAGCCCTACCTAATATATTTGATAGGGGGAAGCCTGTATCTTTTCAGGTGATCAAAACTATGATATCTTACTCTATCTGTGTCTTTCAACTAGATAAGGGCCTGGTCGGTTCCAACTTTCATTCAATATCTGAAAGGTATACTTTTTAACCAAAACTTTTTAAAGTAAACATTTTCATCATTGCATATAGCATCTTAAAAAAATTGCACTATTTGCGTTTCAGAGAGAGGCTGCTATGGTAGACAGGATATGGAAGCGAGACTTCCGTAGTAGATGGGGAAATCGAACAATGGCAATAAGAAAAATAGTAGTTTACATTTCTTCCATGGTCGTCGATAAATCAGATTCTTGGAGAGCAAACTGGTATGAGATAAGAGCATAATAAGCCATAAAAGCTGAACCTGGGAATCGAACTCACAACCCCTTTTTTCAGGGGCATCAAACAAGGCATAAAGGCATTAAATTGCCCAAAATGCTTACTTTTTTTCCTTGCCAATCAAGCAATAGTTTCTCGACACCCTCAGCAAGAAAATCTCCGGTGAGGTTATCAGTGGCATTGCTAAGTAACCATGGAAACTTTGTTGCGTTTTTAAAATCTATCAATTCGTCGACACCGAAATCTGCGAAGGAAAACATCATGAATTATTAACAAGAAAAACAAGAGAGCTTTCAACAGCGAATTTGAAACGATTGTAAAGAAAGATAAACAATTCAATGAAATGTTAACAGTGGGGTGATAAGCTATCTTGACTCACAGTTCTGGTAGCAGATTGAGTAGCAATTTCGAATCGAAACGAACACTAAGTGTTATAACACGCTGGATTAGCCCTGCACGCCCAGGTTAAGTGTCAGATTTTAGCAGTACATGAACTTTAAGATGCTGCACAATACATGACCTTGTTCTTAGCAATGTAAAGCACAATATCTGACCCATATTTGACCCAGAATTGATAAATATTATAAGGAGTTCTCAATCATATGCTCGAAGATTGCAAATTAAGTCCTATGGACCAGGAAAATTAGCCAGAGGGGCGGGGCAGGTGACACCCTTTTGGAGGAAAGTCTACACATATTGTGTTGTGTAGAGATAACTTTTTATGTGTTATTCTCCAAAAGTGCATGCTGAAAGAGGTCTCTCTTTCCAGAGCTTCTTGCCACGTCCCAGCTTGGGAAACACAAATACAAATAACTACCATAAAAACAACAATATCATATACACCTCTGCATACACTTATTAACAGAAAAGAGACAAGAAATCACTCCTTCATCTCGGCGAGCCGGTTTCTGCTAATAAGCAGCTAGGGATACTAAGCTAGAACGGGCAGCTAGGGATACTAAGCTAGAACGGGCTAATTTTTTTGAAATTAGCTCGTTCTGGCTAATTTTAGCCCGTTTTGGCTAATAAAAAATTATTTTCTTGAAAATTTTGAAGCCCAAACGGGCTAAAACGTCGATTTCTTGGATTTCCAGGAACCGGGCCGCTATTTTGACGCGATATTTGGGTTCTACGCATCAAGAAACGGGGATTCATGTAAAAAAATTTGGGGGTTTCTCCGGCGGAAGTTTGAGAAAAATGCGACTTTAACTTTTGTGACGTTTTCTATTGTTCTTTCTGATGCGGTTAAGTCCGCGTAATGACACCCGTGCCGTGCGGGGAAGTTTCAGAAACAAGGCTTTTATGAGTGCAATTCTAATTTAAACATTTTTGTAATTTACGTTGTATTGATAAACATCTTATTAAAAGACCTCATTATAGAAACGTACAAAGCTGGTGTTAAAGTCTGAATAATCTATTTTTTTCATTTCGCCGCACGGTGCGGGCGTCATCACGCGGACTTCATCGCATCAGAGAGAACAATAGAAAACGTCACAAAAGTTAAAGTCGCATTTTTCTCAAACTTCCGCCGGAGAAACCCCCAAATTTTTTTACATGAATTCCCGTTTCTTGATGCGTAGAACCCAAATATCGCGTCAAAATAGCGGCCCGGTTCCTGGAAATCCAAGAAATCGACGTTTTAGCCCGTTTGGGCTTCAAAATTTTCAAGAACATAATTTTTTATAAGCCAAAACGGGCTAAAACTAGCCAGAACGAGCTAATTTCAAAAAAATTAGCCCGTTCTAGCTTAGTATCTCTAGCTGACGGGTTTTTTTTTTAAATTAGCTCGTTCTGGCTAATTTTAGCCCGTTTTGGCTAATAAAAAATTATTTTCTTGAAAATTTTGAAGCCCAAACGGGCTAAAACGGGGATTTCCAGGAACCAGGGCACTATTTTGACGCGATATTTGAGTTCTGCGCATCAAGAAACGGGGATTTATGTACAAAAATTTGGGAGTTTCTCCGGCGGAAGTTTGAGAAAAATGCGACTTTAACTTTTGTGACGTTTTGAATTGTTTTTTCTGATGCGATGAAGTCTGCGCAATGACGCCCGTGCCGTGCGGCGAAATGAAAGTGAAATGATAAGTGTATTCACCGCTCTTCTATAAATGAATCGAGTGCTGTTTCTCTAAAAATTGGAACACCGACTTCTAACAACTCTTCATAGATGAATTCATAAGATATGGTCGAACACGGAGAAATACATTCTTACAGCAAGTGGACTACCGGCATTGTATAATGCCTCCAATAGGTCAAAGGACCTTGCCCAACATATGTCAGTAAACTAACCACTGTCCATAAATTGGAATGTATCCAGCTCCACGCTTATCCACAGTGAGGAGTTAATACACTTTTCGGATTGAATTTCTCTACATAGCATGTTTGATTACATTTAATGCATAATGCATGTTTCTAGGAAGGGGAGACATAATTTCACCAGTGGACTTAGTACAATATTAAAATTTTGAATCCCTTTCGAATGAAAAAGATGCGTTGAAAGAAAGTTGCGTGTTAAAATAAACGAATTTCGAATGATTAGCTGACGTCGGATAAAGTCTGCGCAATCGCTGCGAAGCCAACCAGCATTGCAAGCAGGTTTTATAAGGCGTTTTAATGTCGTTTTCAGAAGATGGCGTGAATATGATAGGATTTGGAGTCAATCGAAAACATGAAGTGTCTAATGAGACGATAAAAATAATGAATTATTAAGTAAAATTGAATATAATCTTTCCAAGTTAATCTTTTTTCAATATGGCATTTTGGTGTTAGATATTTCAGATTCTACACAATCAGAGGACCAGAAAACCATATAGTATGGGCGGACTTACGTCAGGGAACGTCTGTGCAGTACTGTGGACGATGTTCAGTATACTGAGAGGAGGGGGAGGGGGGCGTACCATCAATACTGTGGATGATGTCCAGTATACTGAGAGGAGGGGGGGTACCATCAATACTGTGGCTGATGTCCAGTATACTGAGAGGAGGGGGGGGGGGGGTACCATCAATTCTGTGGATGATGTCCAGTATACTGAGAGGAGGGGGGGGGGGGGTACCATCAATACTGTGCATGATGTCCAGTACTGTGGGAAATTCCGTCAGTACTGATTGGAGGACATTTAGTACTGTAGAGGGAAATCACAAGCTATTTGGGTTTAACTTCTAAGATACTGGTGGTTTCCCTCCCCAGTACTGTATATTCTCCACAGTACTGATGGTATCCACCTACAGCACTGATAGTAGCTATCCCTCCACAGCACTGATTGTATCCCTCTAAAGTACTGATAGTATCTCTTCAAAGTACCGAACATCCTCCATTGTGGTGCACAGATGTTCCCCAGGGGGTGATTTCTCAAGTCCTGAATACTGGATTATTTGAATTGACATCATATACTCGTAGATACAGTTTCAATCCTCCCTCTCTAATGCAATCTTTGAAGCTGCTTATGTTAGTTATCAAAATGTACTTACCAAAATCGTGATTGCCATATAGGGCTGCATGAACACCAATCTTTTCCAACACTGGAATCATTTGCTTGCCTTTCGTTACTGTACTCACTACAACAAAATAAAACAAGCAATAATAATTCGTTAGGTTTTACTTTCTATCTCTTTCTGACGTACTACTGCAAAGCTGGGTCCATGGCCCGATGCCCCCCCCTCTTAAAACCAACCCCGTCTCTAAAAAGTGTAGTAGCTGTAAAGTAGTGTGGTGTGGAGGTTTATGATAAGAACTGAATATTCAGATATAATCCCCCGTAACATCCCTAAAACTACCTAGAACAGAAATAATCCTCTACTACAACACGACCCACACTATTACACAAACGTTGTATAGGGTGCTCCTTGTAAAAAGGTTTCAGAGATAAGCCAATGAGGTATGTAAAGACTAGAGATTCTACTTCGAGAAAAGTATAAAGCCAATTTTTATACGGTAAATAACTTTTTGCATGGGACGGCAAATAACTCTACCAAGCTACTCTACAAACTCCACGGGGAATAACTCTACAAACTCTACCGCAAAAAAGAATTTACGGCAAATAACTTTACCAAGATATTGTTCAATTGCTTAAAATATTTCTCTGGAAGTGCATGTCATGAACGTAAAAAGACTGGGAAAAATAACAGAAAATCTATTATCTTAGTTCTAAAAGAGAGGCTTGAAAATGCCATACAAGAAACTGGGCCTCAATTAGGGAATGACAGTCCCCTTTGGTTAGCCCTGTAGTGTTTCTATACCTCATTGGAATTAGCTAGAGAACTGATGTATCAGAAAGAAAACTAATTTCGATCTACATCTGGGTATAATAATTCGTAAGGTTTCGTTTTCGTTCTCTTTCTAGAATGCAACCCTGATAAGTATCAGACGAAAAGATTTGGTAGTTATTATGTTTCGCTATGTTTTCTCTTATCCTCAACTTCTGCACCGATCAAATACTGAATAGCACTGTGCAAAAAGGCCATCCCTGACGAAACCCCCTGAAACTTCAATGAAACATCAAATAAAACCAACATACTTATCGATGGATTCAGACAGTCTCCACTGAACAACACCAGGGGGTCATCTTTGGCGAATTCTTTGACTTTCGTCACAAACCTCGCTGCTCCTCCAGCAGGCTCTTTGTCTTGCGGCTCAATATTATAAACATCGTTGAAGTGAATGATCGTCAAGTCTTTGGATGTTACATCAAGTACATCATGTTTTGAGCCTTTATTCGATGTAGTTTGCGATCTGCTTGTTGAGATGGGGGGATTCGAAGTTTTAGTTCCAGCTTTATCTTGTTCGGTGTCCTGCTTCAAGTTTTCCTGGCTTTTGAACAAGCCTGTCACAACGACCTCCGCGTTTGCTTTCGATGCATTGCATCCCATATCTTATGTTCACTGTGTAGTTTCAGTCAGTGGCTTGTTATGCTGTGTTAAACTGTTTTACTGTGCATGTAACATCTTCAAACTTGTGTTTTTCATCTTGTATAGTTTCTATAAAAAATAGAAAAATTGTTAGTGTACAAAATAATGAGGTAGCATGCCCTAAACCTTGATTCTCAGGTATTTGCATTGCATTGAATTATTATTCTTTCATGATACACAAGTACTACACAAGTACACAACTTATTACAAGGCAGCATAGCAATAAACTAACAGAGATAAAAGGCAATGAATCGGCATACGTTTTAAGCCTTTCAGGCTGTAATTTGTAGTTAAAAGTTGATCATCTAATATGATCAATATTCGTGACTTTTGAAACGAGAACATTTCATGTGATAAACAAAGGTGATCGTGCGATTATTGAGCATATATCAGCTATCTATATTTCTATAACATATTCATTCAGCATATTCATTCAGGTCCGCTTTCCAGGTGAGTTCTACCGCAAAGCAATAATAATATATATACATAACCAGCTATAACAAACCCTAGCTAAAATCACCCGTTTTCGGGAAAAAAAGTGTTGCAACTGGGAGCTTCGAAAGATCGAGAAGGAAATATATGAAGAATACTAACGAACAGACAAAACAATGAATAGAACGTTAAATATTGATTCCTCCTAGTAGTTATTGACAGATGTTAATGATTGCTTTGAAAATGAGATAAGGCCTCGTTATTTCACACACAGCTCCTCATTTCTCATTAAAAATTCAAAACATGCTTTATTTGGAGTGGGATTCCAACACTAAAGATACAGAATCTCTCTGATCATACCTATATTGAATATAAGCATTTAAAGTTAACTACAACAATTATAAATAGCTACAATAACTATAGAACGGTTAGAAAAAATGGAGACATATCGAAAAAAAATAACAACTGAAGCTTATCTTTCATAATAACTTCTTTCACAAAACTTCATTAAACCTCACGTTTCAGAATGTTTCCGATTTTCCTCGCCATGCTGGAGTTGTAATGCTGAGAATTTAATCATTGCATACGAGCTAGATTAATCCTAAAATCATATATAAAGCAGTAACAAAAATAAGCAAAACCTTTTTTGTAAAATAACCATCCTTGCAATGCTATATGTTAAAAAAATTGGGACATCATTTATTCATGCTACTAATCAATTACTTTAAAAAAGTATACCATAGTTCATTCGTTTTAAGATTATTTTATGATGGTAAATTTTCAAAAGCTAGCTAGATTGTTTTATGAATATTCCGAAATGTAGACTTAACTTTGCAAAAATATATTTTATTGATATATCAATTGCTTTTATTGCCTTAATATGAACTTTGCTAGCTATGAACTAAAATGAATATTTTCTTGTACAACTGCTGTATACAAGAGAGTTGAGAAATATATGCATGCTAATATCAAATAATATAAAATATTACATATGATAATACTCCACATGTTTGTTGATATAGTATCGAGTAATAAATGTATAATCCTTACGCATTAGTATTACCTATGTCTGGCCAAATATCAATGTAAAAATTCATTAGGTTTCATTTTCGTTCTCTTTCTGACGTACTACTCTGTAGAGTGTCAGACGAAAAATGTTTTATCATGTAACGCTATGTTTCTAATTTTGTCTGCCACCCTGAAGTTCTGTACTGATCAAAGACAGTTCAAAGACTTTTTCAAATATAAGTAAATATTTTGAATATAATCATAGAATAACTGCAGATTACCTATACAAAGTCTTTAAATAATCTGGATTATTGACAATACGAAAAACTTTACGAAAATAAATTCACCATTTACAAATTTCACCTTGCTGAGCTCTAAACATCCTGCTTTTAAATTCAAAGCATTGAAATCTTTAAAAAACGAACTAGCCAAACCGTCTACAACAATGATCGATCAACTAACTTCATGTTTTGTTTACGAATATTCCATTCGATAGAGGATGAATTAAGGTACCATGCTCTGTTAAGGTACCGTGCTTTGTTTAGTTGATTCCAAGTTTCTTTCAACAGAAATCAAAAACGAATGACATGGCAAAGCATATGTTCACATCTGATAAATATATGATAATGTTTGGGCTACCACAAATATTAAATTCATCTTAGTCTGTATTTAAATTGTGGATTTGTACTTGAAAATTGATTTTCTTTGAGATAATTAGCTCAAGGCTTCGAATCTGTTTTTCTTGTAATCGTTTACGGTCGCTAATAATTGCGCGTCTTAGGACCTTTGATGTAGAAGATAGAGCCGCGCACTCGATAGGCCATTGCAATTTCGTTATTATGCATAGCGTGAGACGAGCTCCGCCATATGTTGCGGAATCGTTCATGGAATCTTTAATTAAACCCTTATCCCGATCAATCAGAACTTTAATTAAGGATTAACCACAACCTGGTGGCACTTTTCTAATAAGCTGTATTAGAAATAAGCGACTTTTAGAGCGATACAATCTGTGCAGGGCTGTTGTACCAACATAGAAGTGATATATAGCGAGATAGGAACAACGCAAGACGACACACACAGAAAATACGTAGATAGATTAAATATTTTATGTATATATAAGAATGTCCTGAAGAAGCCCTATATGCCAGGGCGAAATATTGACAACATTCTTATATATATATAAAATATTTAATCTATCTACGTATTTTCTGTGTGTGTCGTCTTGCGTTGTTCCTGTCTCGCTATATTTCACTTACTTCGCCGCAAGCATCGAAAGATCCGGCACAAAGCCTAGTATTGTGGACTTTCTTCGTTTAAATAGAAGTGATAGCCGGGGAGGTCCTTCCACGGTAAACATGGTGCCAACCTCATAATGCCAATCACTGTTTCGAATCAATTTAATTTATCGTACCAAAGAGCATACCACAAATCTCTTTCATACGAGCTAGACCCTAACCATATAACTTAATAAATTCATGAAATTATAAAAATCAATAAAAAATGGGTTAAAGCTAGATTACATTTATTATGTTGTTATAATTCAGTTTCAGTTGTACAACAAAACTCAACCCACTAAAGTGCCGTCTAATCTTATTCCTCAAAAACATAAACAATAATGAAATATTGCTTTCAAAGCAATGTTGATTTATTATTCGTTGGGAGAATCTCAAAACATTGGCAAAAATTGTTCAGAGTGAGAGGCATTACCTCTTTCCGAAGCCTACGAAGGATAGAGCAATGGAATTTTTAGGGAAAGTGTACGAGATTTTGAGGGAGTGAAGAATTTACTCCTCAGTTGGAAATATGTAGCCAAACAATAAGAGATAGGAATAAAGCAAAAACAATATTATCATCAAGTGAGCTTTATAATACACTATTTGAATTTACCAGGTGCCAAAGTCAAACCCTTTGCACTTTTGACTTGGGTCTAACATAAAACTTTGGATTGAGCACAATTATTTTTAGATCTATCGATATTTTGGCTTTTATGGGTCTACAAACAGAAGATGTTTGGGTATGCTTGAAAAATATACCGAAGTTTAATTTCAAAACAGCTGTTATAATTACGGCTCATAGAAAATGTTTCCTACTGATTTATATCACAAGAGTTCGTTGATGAAAGAGTATGATGTGAAATGTAGCTGTCACGTCTGTCACAAACTGTTTTCAACATGGGTCTGTGTCAAAGTCTTTAAGTTTTCTCTTGGTCTACGAAACTTTCCTTTGGGTATTCATCTTTTCGGTCTGACTTGGGCATCCCGTAAATTTGGCATCTTATCTTGAATCACAAAACAAAAATCTTACCTGAATTTTAATGATCTCTTGCTTGGCTTCTAAGCGTCAATCTGAGGAGAAAACGATGAATATTTTGACGAGAAAAGCCAGGATTAAAGCTCAGCAAAAGCACTTGCTATGTACAAAAAGTGTAGTAGCTAATCAATGCACCGATTAATTCACCTGTTGAATAACGATTTGAAAACCAATTGTTCGTCTTTATTGCTTACAATCCTCTTTGCAACAAAGCAGCCACAGATTCTATATCAAAGCCAAATTCGTCATAATGAATAACAGTTTGCGAAGCAGGATTCTCTGGTTTTCCTAAAACAAAGCATGACTTTTGTCGGTGAAACTGTAACAAAGTTAAATGATAGGCGAGTTTTAATAAACTTAATTGAAAAGAGTTGTATTGAGGTGTTTCATACCGTTACGTTTTGTTTCGAATTGGAATATCGAGCTTGGCGTTCGAATTCTTTCTGGCGATCGAAATTGCGACGTTACGATCGAGTTCCGGGTTTCTTTAAAGAACAGGATTAAGGATTAAGGATTAGGGGATTAAGGGTATCTTATTAGGCACGAAGCAATATGGGGCAAAGGGGGGCTTTGCACCCTCATCCGTCAGAATTTGCCGTTATTTGCCAGTACTATACTTTCCTAATGAAAGCTAGAACAAAAGTTATAAACCCTCTATGTCTGAGACACTTAAAAATAATTTTTGATATTTCAAGAACCCAAACTCTAGCCTAATTGTGCATAATATCCAGTCTTTGGTCCTACACATAATTGGATGGATATAAAGTAACTGGGGTAGCACTGTTGTAAAACGTTTTTCTTATTGAGATTTATTGCTATACCAAAGCCAATTTATACCAAAGCCAAGTCAGGGACAAGATCCTATAGAGGGGGGTATGTTGTTTGATATAGAGACTTTAAAGAAGTGCTACGCATTCAACTTGGTGGGAAAGCTTGCAAACCCCTGAAATATTTTTGTCCCCCTTACATTTTTGGGCTGGCTTCACAATTGTATCTTATGCGGGTTTTTAAGGTTATTTTGGTTTTTATAGACTTAAAAGACGTTTCATCAACTGCTGATTTCTTCCATGGCACCTCTGAGAGATTGTTCATCATTTTTGCTGCAACTTGGCACCGAACAGAAATTAGTTGAGTAATCTACACTAGCCTATAGAGAGTATTGCACAGGTCGCTTCAAAATGGCGGCAAAATGGCGGCAAAGCTGTGAGGGCTAGGCCTAAACTAAAACTCCAATAACTTGTATCACACAGCTCACAAATACACGATTTTGGTGGGAAAAATTCAAGAAATTTTGCTGAAACCATACTAATCATGCCCCTCCTTACGTATTTGGGCAGCCTTCGCAAATGTATCTTATGCAGTCTTTTTTTACTTTATTTTGGCTTTTCTTGACATAAAAGAGGTTTCCTCGCCTGCTGATTTCTTCTCCAATAGGCACCTTCTAAGAGATTGTTCATTATTTGTGCTGCAAGTTAGCACCGGTTTAGGTTGAAGATAATTTTTCATGAATTACTTTAACCAGAATGGTGCCCAAATTACTAAAAAATGTATATTAAACATTAGAAACACACACCTCCTACTTGCGTAAGAATGTTTGACTTTTTGCAATCATAGAATTTCTGAGTCTAGACTTTTAAGCTGCTCTTACAAGAAACTTCAGAATATTCGTTTCGTTTATTTCTCAATCCTCTCATTGGCTATGTTTTAAGATGGATGACCGACCGAGTTTCAAATTCAAACCCATGCAGATTTTGTGGGTTGGTTATCAATTAATTAAACTAAAAAAATAAAATGCTTTATCAGTCTGCTCATCCATTTCATATTGGTGAATAATTCATGCAGTTCTTTATTTTGTTAAGGTGTTGGCCTTCCGTACTTTTATTTGTTGGTCATGTGGTATGTGATATATTCAGTACTACAGGGGATATCATCTGTACCCTGAGAGATACCATGAGTACTGTGAGGGATGCTCAGTACTGTGGGGAGGAAACCATCAGTACTTTGGAGGTGATATCTAAAGTGCCGGTGTTGGTCTCCCGTACTTTTATTTGTTAGTCATATATTGTTAAGCAAATTTTAGCATACTGCAGTGATAGGTGATCGAGTGTAATTCGAATAATTTGTTTCATAAACCGCAAAAATACCATTTTAAAACTGGATACTTTAAAAAGGTTGATAATTTGATAGAAGGATAATTTAAAAGATAGATGCTTAGGAGTTGATTATTGAAGAAGATGGCTTACTTTGTAACAGGAGTGTCATTATTTCCTTAAATAATTCTTATCATGTCAGCTCATGTTGTGTATGTTAATGTGCGTGTTATATCTATTAACCAGCCAGCTTTACATATCTACGTGAGAAGCACATTTCTTATCACGCTCTTCGAATTAAGCTTTGGCCTACTCATAAACAACATAAAGCACTGTTATAACTTCCGAGGGAAGGATGATAAACTTTTACCGTATATCTAACAGTTAACATTTTATCTCCAGTCATGCTTTTAAGCTACCAACTAGACCATGATATCAATTTCGAAGAAACGATCTTTATTGTAACATGTATATTGTTAATCGAGATGCATACTGTAAATCAATATCTACGACCTATGACTTGCACGCCAACGCTCTTCCAACTGAGCAATCGAGACACTCCATAAAATCGAGCAACCTGAGGCATATCAATTACACAAATCGCACCACCACTCGCATCCATCTGAAAATTTGACCACTTGAAGAATTTTGAGTCAAAAATTACTGAGGCAGCAAAATATTTCCTATAGAAGGGCAAGAGAGTCTCAAATTTTGATGCTTCCAGATGGCTGTAGAAAATTTAAAACTGCGTAATATTATGATAATCCTATCTTAACGGCAACAACTGATAACTGCATCTTGTGTGTAGAACTGCACGTTATAAATACCCCGGTAAACTCTAAAAAACATACCTTAACTTAGCAGCGCAGTTACATCTCCTAAATACTGCAAAAGTTATATTCTTCTATTCACTGTAATGCAAGAGAAGCAAAAGCTGTGAAATCAAAGTTTGTAAAGGAATTAGGACGCGCTAAGAGGAAAAAACAAACGTCTTTTTAACCTGACAGAAGTTCAAGTTGACATACAATCAAATGTGGATTTATGGATTTTTCATAGGTCGAAAACGTGCATTTCGGTTTTATTCAAAAGTAGACGTGAAAGCAAAGGCACAAAGAAGAGTAAATAATATGAAGCCTTGTTTGATAGTATCCATGACAATATTAGGCCAATTGCAAATTGTTCTTCTGTAATTGATTGGAAACGTCTTGAGTGGAATGATATGATATGAGCAGGGCTGGACTCAGACCCCCAACATAGGTTGTTGGTAGTTGTTGATAGGCTTATTATACGCTTACTATTTTCGCAAGGTATGGGTTTATGTGCTAAGCACAAAGGGCCCACTGAATAGGTAAACTAATCAAGCAGTGCAACCCTGGTCCTTCCTCACACTTTGTGGCAGGTCTGAAGGTGGTTTCGAACCCGGTACCCTTCGAACAAGCTAAGGAATCAAGTAATCTAACCACTCGGCCATCCCCGCCTAGGTTCATAGCTACATGGAGTGGTACGGGTATAGTCTGTAAGGAATTACTCTGGAAGTCTTTTCTTGTACTCTTAGCTCCAATAAATATGGAAACGAGTACGAGGCTAACATATATAGTATGTCTTTATTATAGAGTATGATATACAGTATATACAGTCTTTGTAAGCTTTTTTCAACCGTCACCGTGCACACAATTTTTGTGCTTTCATTGTTTAGCCTAAAGTTTTACGGTTGTGCAAATGAACCCTGTGGAATTTTCATCGAAAAATCACCTAGCACCGGTATAATTTTCCTAACAAATCCCATGTAAACGGTTACGAAATCCAAGAGGTAGCATATCATATAGGGTATCATTTCCAAAATATCAGTATGATAAGTGGTATGCTTTCAAAAGGTAGATCATGTACCCCCTGTGCTGGAGATACTCATTGATTACGTACTTTGATTTATACCAATTATTGCTTAATGCCTTGTTTATAATTTCTCATGATTAACGAAAATCATTCTGTTTTACATCTCAATCCGAGTCTCACGTCTTTGCGAACTCCTCTCGTTTACTACTCAAAATAACAGTAGTCAACACTATTAACACTCACCTTGCAGCTTTATTCAAGGAATCTGCAAAATTCACGATTTTCTGCTCAGCCAATGAAGCTTGCCCCAACATCAGCCACTACAAAACAGAAGCAAGAAGAGCAACGATCTCGATAACAAGATTGAGCAACAACAACACATGTTCCTAAACCAACCACACGAATAAGCCTGCTCTGCGTAATTTTCCTTATCAAGAGACTCCTGTTGAATTATACATCATTACGGAGCGCAGGAATTAATCGCAAATCTGAATTGGAGAGGTTTTGAATTCCTGAGCAGGCGTTCTGCTTGTAAGCACATGCCGTCTTGTTTGCAGCGGCTCGTCACACACGATTCTTCGCACGTTGATCAAATAAAGCATATTGGCGATACCAGGAATCAAACCAAATAAATCGAATTTGCTGAAGATTGAGGGCAGGGAATGCGTTAATTAAAAGAATTATATTCAAACCCAACCATCATCTAATATATTGGAGAATAGACGGATTAGGCTTTTTAAAATATGCTATTCATAGGTGCTGGTGATGTTTCCTGGGTCAGGTACGCTCTCGTCCAAGGCTCTGTAAAAACTAGGAGAGAGCCCACAGGGATGATGATAATCATATACATGCTTGGAGTCTGAAATTTAGAACCTGAAGCATGTTTGGGGTTTGGAAATTCAAAGACTAAAAAAATATTTTTGGCTCTTCGGAAACCAGCTAATATATTTGGAGTCTTTAGAAAAAATTAGTCAACATATTTGAGGTTTTTCAGAAATATGAGATTCACTTGGATGTAAACAAATTCCATATTCCTAAAAGAGATTTCGACTTTGCTTTGCCAGTTATGCAGACAAATATTCTCACTGTAGTTTTGATAATATTCTGGAACAGTCTTTGATCGGTACAGAACTTGAGGATGGCGAGGACAGAAACATAGCAAAAGATGATAACTACTAAAGCTTTTCATCTGACACTCATCAGAGTAGTACCTCAGAAAGAGAATGAAAACAAAACCTAACGAATCATCATAACCAGATGTGGATCGAAATAGGCTAACCAGAAAAGAGTTGACAGTAGGCTTGGGGGATTTATGATAGGATTCGACCCACTGGGTCGCAGCGTCCTCGTATGTATGGTCTCTCAAAACTCACAAACAAAGTATCCCACTAAGGCCTATTTTATCTATGGTTGGCTCGGCTCAACATCAACTTGCGAAATGGCTTTCAGAGGTTTTGGAACCAGTTCTCCATTTGTACTCATCAGAGTAGTACGTCAGAAAGAGAACTAAAACCAACCTAACGATTCATTATAACCAGATGTGGATCGGCCAATCAGAGAGGAGCTGAATGGATGGTATAGCGAGTAAGAGCCAATCATCAATTGTCAAGTGAGACGAACAATAAACTGTTATTTAAAAAACCCAAGTTAAATTTCTATTCACCTCAGGGTATAATATTGTTTTAGTTTTCATTTTTGTTCTCCGTACTCCTCTAATGAGTGTCAGACGAATAGCTTCCAGTTGTCATTAGGCTTCACTATGTTTCCAATTTTCCTCTCTACCCAAATGTAGGCATAAAAAATTGAATTTCTAACATAACATGTGCATTAAAATTCACTAAAATAATGTATTTCTAGAAAATACGAATCTCAACAAAATCAGATTTAAAATCAATAAACTTTTAAAAAACTACTTTTCATATTTCAAACAATATCTGATATTTTTTATAACTAGTAAATACAAGTTCGACAGGGTAACAGTGAAGGTATCGTTTGTTTCTCAAGAAACTTGATAATATAGCCAACCCTGGTTTGCTTGTGCAGAGGGTATTGTTATGCTAAGTGATTTCGAATTGCTATGTAAAAAGATTATACAAACGCCTATTGAGAATTAGGGTTTCTTTGTTTGGAGAAAGGTTTACCCTGGTCCCCAAGTAACCTGTTTACCTGGGACAGTTTTGTGTTCTGTGTTTACATGGAGTCTCAGTTCTCCACTCTGCATGTGCAGATCAACACTCTCTGTCCTGGGGGTACAAGGTATTCTTTGCAAAATCATTTTCATGACACGTTTTTGGTTTCTGGGAGTAGTGTCCTGGCATGGTGAGTTATCCTGATTTGCAAATCAAGTGACTCCGGCAGCCGGTCACTCGACCAATCAAGCAACTTTTCTTTTCCCATATAAACAGTTGCTATTGACTACAGTTGCCCAGAGCATAATGCCGACCTAGCCCGAGTTCCCTTGAAGGGCAATAGACCTGATCCAAGGGTCATCGTCTTTCCATATAAAGCTAATTCTCAAGAGGCGCTTAATGTTTTTATTTTAATGAAATTAAAAACAAAAAGTAACGGACTAAAGAGTAATATACATTTATTTTTGAATTCAATAATACCTGGCTAAAGCTCATTCCACACTAGATAAGGCACTAAGCAACTGTGGATAGCTACGACATGTTGTATTGAAATCTGAAATCTTTGGTTAACATTGAATGCACCAAGCTCTTTGCTAAAATGTCTAACAACCATGACCGATAAGTTCCCCTCACTTAGGGTTGCTCCGTATTATTCTGATACGCCACTCTCTGACAAAGCTGGAATTGTCAACGCTGTCGCTTTACGACAGATTGCTTCAAAAATGAAAGGCATGCCAACACAACTTATTTGGTCTGAGGCTTGACGGTTCTACATCATACCATATCCAGAGTGAGCTGAACTTTAGGCATCTTAGCTTGATATACAATGTGTTTTCAAAATTGAAATTTAAGAATCCGTGCTTCCTTAACAGTTGATGATAATATTTTTCAGATCCAGATGGGATTTAGTAACAGAAAAAACCCTTGATGACGATGAGTTCAGATCTCTTTGTGACGTGCTTAAATTCTGTACACAGGATGCATGCCTTCTTCCAACTCCTTCAAATTCGTGAAGTGTCTCTGCCGACAGTTGCAGATTTGATCCAGTCACCCAGAACCAAGGCCTTCATCCGCAAACCCACACACTCACTGGTGTAAGACGCCCTCCACAACCACATGGTGCTCAACCCCTTGAACGTGCCCACGCCCGGCATCTGCATCACGGCACGGTTGCTGCCGACGTAGGCAAACGAACCAAGGTGGTTATAGTTGAACGGCTTGATATCGGCAAAGGCGTTATCGGCATCAGAGCAAATGGCATTGGGGTGATTTGAAAACAACTTACCTAGGTACTTGCCTTGTTGTGCTGCTACCTGAGCCGTGGCTGGAAGTGATTTCAGTTCTTTGTCAACTTGAGATAGGAAGTTGCCGAATTCCTCCATGCTAAGCTGCTGATCCTTGTCTTTATCAGCAGCGTCAAATGCTCTAGAAAGAAAATTTTGATAAAAAGCTGTCGCAAATAGTTAAGTTACAAATCTGAAGGTTTAATAAGGAAAGAACTACAGGAGAAAATCCTCAGAAGTCCCTCTCAATTCTGCACTAATTCAATACATTCAAGCTTCTACAGTGCGTGCCATTTTGAAGGATATGCTTTAACGTGACAAAATATCAGAAGAATGCAGAGCAACATCATTGAAGCAAAGGCTTGAAGGTTCTGAGGAGTTTCAACTCGAAAATCTATAAACAATTGATACTAAAATAATAAGTGATAAATAAAGAAAAAAAGCCAATGATAACATTTTGCTTTTGTACTCACAATGACTTTGACTCGTCAAATGCTTTCGAGAAATGCAAGGCAACTTGAGGAAATTCTTTTCTCGCATTTTCCATGATTGCTAAAAAGGGAATTAAAGCGTAAATTATGACAATTTCTAAACATTATATCATTATTATCCTACAATTATATAGTTGTATAGTCAAACCGTATAGAAATAAGTCCAAAATTGTCTCGTAATTACAATTAGATTTTTGTTTTTTCAAAAAGAATATGAGATTTGTGTTCACAATGATACTAGCAGAACTGGTATAACTTCTGAAGCTGTAGGCAAGCTCTCACCAATGGTTTATCCCATTTGGTTCAATTTGAGAGCCTTGATTTCTAAGTTAGCTGCGGCAAATAAAGTCACAAAGTCAGAGATCGTAGGTTCTAGTACTACTCGGGTCTTGTTTATTGATACAAATAATCTTGATCAAATAAAAACTATATGAATTTTAACACTCTCTGGAAGCTATCTCCTAGGTGTCAAAATTTCTCCATCAAAGTTGAGTAAAAACATAAATAAATATACCTTCAAATTGTTCAAGACTCAAAGAACCAGTTTTATCCGCGTCGGCAAGATGGAAGAGATGGTCAACTTCGTCCGCCATTTTTATCAGCTCTATCGTGGCACAATCTCCCAATGCATATATCCCATTTGCATTACAAACCTTCAAGAAATTGTCTGTCAAGATGGCATTTCTAGAAAATTAAGAAAAAATTGATAGGTATATCCTTGAATATCTAAGGAAATAGATACATGGGGGAAAAAGCAAAGAATTCATAAGCAAATAGGAGAGTCTTGTTATCTACAAATTCTTGTCGGCAATGATTCAGATTCTAGGTCAATATATGTGAATTGTCGATGAAAAATCTATATCTATATTGGTGTTGCAGCTTGTTATATTTAGCATACAATGTACGACTACAGATTGTTGGTGTTTGACAAGAAAAGAGTGCTCAAATTGCTGCAAGGGCAATGAGTGAAAAGTAGAATGGTAGAAGATGGCTCAAGTGATACAAAGAGTGCTCAAGAAGTTGTAAGAACAATGAACGAAATATAAGTATGTGATCAAGAGACAAAATGTGCCCTCCTAGTAATCACCACACAGTAGAGTGTAGTGCTGTACTGTACAGCAACTCGTACACTTGGACATATGATGTATAGTTACACATGGTGGTGTATAAGAACAAGAGAGTGCTCAAATTACTATAAGATTAATGAGTGAAAAGTATATGGTAGAATATTATTAAACAGTCTTTGATTGGAATAAAACTTCAATATAGCCAGAAAAATCGGAAAAGGTATTAAAGTAAAAAGATAGATTAGCATAGCGAAGCAAAACCAGGGATCCTATATTTTATAGACAGAATTTTTTTTTGCCTTTTTGGACTCTTGAAGTAATCTATTGGTTAGCTCACTGTATTGTTGGTGTTGATTGGTTTTCCCACACCATACCAATCATTCACCTCTTTTCTAATTGGCCTATTTTGATCCACATCTGGGTATATAAATCAGTTGTGTTTCTGTTATGTTCTCTGTCTGACGAATTACTCTGTTGAGTATCAGATGAAAAGCTTAAGTATCTATGTGTTTGTTTAGCTATGTTTCCCATTTTTCTGGCTGTATAGAATATCATGTATGCTAACTAGAATCCTATGTGCTTATCCAGTAATCCTATTTAAATATACATCAAAAGACAATTTTGGTTTATTAAGATTGAAAATGTACAAACCTGTTAGTTTGCCCAGGAATCTTTGACATCATTTGCTTGGACAAGTCTCTTGGTGCAATACCAGTGGCCCAAACACACATACCAAAAGGCATCAACTTCTTCTCTTTGGTTTCTGCATCAAGAAGATGAAGTATGCCATCTTCAACTTCTGTGACAAAGGTACTAGTGATGGTGTTGATATTTTCTTTGTTGAAACGACTTTCCACGTAGTTGCTGATCTAGAAGTAGTCGAAATATAGGGAGTTCAAATACAGTAGAGTTCCAAATAAGTGACCAGGAGCTTATAAAATTTTTTTTTGTATCAAGGGGTTTGTTATACAAGATGTGTCTCTCCAAGATTCAAGAGGGACAGGATTACTAGTTGGAGGTTGCAAAAAGGGTGGGTGTACAGTTGATGGGAAGAGTGGGTAAGGAGACAGTGCTTGAGGTTGATTGGGCATATGTTAAGAAGAGGTGGGGATACAGAATTGGGGAGAGTATTAACAAGGGAAATGGCAGAAACGCAAGGGATGGGGCAATCAGTGAGGTGATGGAAGGATGTGGTTGAGAATGATATGAGAGTGATGGCTTGGAGAAGGAGATCTCATTCCATGCAATGCTTGTTAGGAATATGCAACAAATACCAATCAGCTTAAGATATTGCCTGCAAATCTTAGTTTTTGCTGACTATCGTCAGCAGGACCTAACATTTGGTTGATTAATAAATTTTAGTTGATTGAGATGGATAGGTAAAGATGCTTGATATCTTTGTTGGGCATAGGTTTACACTCCAATCACAGAGAATCCACTGAATAACTAAAGATTAATTCAAGCATTGCAACCTTAACATCCAATCTTTCCACTCGCTGTGACCACTTCTATGATTCTTTTTTGCCTTTTTGACTTTGACTTTTATGGCAAATTCTCCCTGGTGACAATATGTGGCAAGTCTTATGATGGACCCTTTCAACCAGGGCTGCATGATGTAACCATTGAGTCACCCCATCACAAGAACCTATTGATCCATTACCTTTTAAATATCTTGATTCAAAAGGGAGTAGAAGGCACTTGATAAGTTGACTAACAGTTGACTAACAGGCTGTTTTGCCAAAAACTACATAACAATTTCTTCTAAAACCGAAGACCATAATGAGAAACCATGATTTTATCAATTATATATAGTGTCAAAGTTATTACTTTGAAAAAAAAAATTTCAGCGACAACCGGAAAATCACACTCTGGCCCTTAATCTCCTCTAATATCCTAAACAGCAGCTGGAACGGGAATTTCTTCCTAAAACACGTAATTGACAAACTACATTTTCTGCCTGACTAATGACAAGCCTTGTCCAACATCAAGAACCTCACAAATCATGGAAATGTCAGCTAAACAAGATTACAACCCTACAGCAAAGCAGAATATCATATAAGATAGATACCTCTTCATCATATGTGGAGAGAAGTTTGTTGTAACCATCTACAAGGGTGATGCTGATCTTGTCTTGTAAATCAGGGTAAAGCCTTTTCAAGTCGTGTTTCACAAAATCTGCAAGCTCTGCTGCAAACTCCACACCTAGGGAAGAAATTAAATATATTCTAAAGAATACATCAAGGTAATAGAAACCAAGGGGGTAGTCATAACACTGGGCAGTGACAGTCTAAAACTTTTACTAGCTATGATTTAAGTCAGAGTTAGTAAGATTTCCAAAATATGTTATACGTTTAGCCTTATTTTCCACAAAGTCCTTTACAATATTGGGTAGAGACAGATTGTATATCAGGTCTTTGTATCCGGATAAAATTGATAAAAAGTTGAATCTTTTCTTTGCCATTGATGATTGCAAAAATGTTTCAATTCTTTGCGCTTACGAGAATTAACTCTGGTATCTACTCAAATTTGAAAACTTGATGATTTTTTTTAGCTAAATTGGTGGGGGAGCAATGGCCCCTGTGGCCCAGTAACAAGAATAACATAGCAATAATACAATTAGTCCATAAATAGTTTGCCCATAGATTTCCTGCTACTTATCAAAACCTCAAACTCAAGTTTCTCAAAATTTTTCTCAAATATCCAAGTAATATTTCTTAAATGCTATCCTAATGGGTTGCTAAAATTTCTAAAAATCCTCACCTGTGGGTCCTCCACCAACGACAACAAAATGCAGCAACTTGCGTATCTCCTCTTCTGAGTGCTCTGGGTAGGAAGCGTTCTCTAATGAATTAACAATGTTTCTGCGGATCAGCTGAGCATCATTTATTTCTTTCAGCGCATGGGTATGCTCTTTCACCCCCTTAATGTTGAATGTGCTTGTTTCCGCACCAATTGCAACAATCAAAGCATCATAGTCCAAAGTGAACTGAGCATGGCCACAGTATATGCCTAGGAAAAAATTTAGAGCATTAGAATGGTTATTGATATTGGTTAAACCACCTATAGTCTATCTTTTAAGATATCCCTGGCAAGTGGCAGCTTTAGAGACTGTGGGTCAAGCAGCCAAGCACCTTCATTTGATCCAATTAGCTGTATTCTATGCGGTATTTTATAATTTATATCATTCTGCAGGGCCCTTTTTGCTTGCACAAAGCATGGGGCCTGATGCTGTGGCCCTCCTTTAACCGCCACTGTCCCTGGCCAGACAGACACAACCCTTGAACCATATCTCAATGCTGCTTTCTAAGCAAAGATGCAATGAGTAACATTTTCAAAGTGTTCCCTGTGACTCAACTGGTGTTTTCACACAGGAGAACCTCTAGCAAAAGACCACTTAAGGTTGTGGCAGACCTATACCACAAGACCATTATAGTATATGTCTGGGTAGGTACAAACTGTGAGTGTTGATTGTGCTATGTCATCAAGAAGGGTAAGAAGATCTGGGCTGATCGAGCCATTGGAGAAGTGGGAAAGGGACTTTGTGTTATACACGCTAACTGGGGATTGCTAATGTGCACCCAATTTTGAGTGGAGTTAAAAACAAACTTGGGTATTCTACCTGTTAACAAGTTTGTAAGTAGGTATATGTGAGTTACTGTGTCTGAATGACCTATACTAAAACGATTATCAGGTTAGGTTTTTTTAGTATTTGACTCAAAGGTAAGCCTATAGTCCTTTGGATTAGAGGATGGCGAGGAAATCCGTTCTGTCAGATCAAAGTCTGCCATACGGGTTTCTTGTAAACAGTTTCTGATAGCTTAAAATGAGTTTATAGCTTTTTTATCATACCTTCATCATTGGATTTAGTACAGCTGATCTGCTTTTTATCAACATCAATATCCGTGCAATGGGCCTCGTAAAAATACGCATCCGTCTTATGCCTCTTCCGCATTATCTTGCGAATTGGCTCGCATATCGTTCTTGCTTCAATCGTGCCAACCGTCACACTGGCCAGGAAAGGGGTGAAGATGAAATAATTGGTGGGAGACACAACCACCACCTCATATAAATCTGGCTTCAGGTTTTTTAAAAAACTGACAGCACCCCACCCAGAGCCAAGAACAACAATTCTCTTCTTCTTGTTTCCATTGGCATGCGCATTATTATACAGATTTCCAAGGCCGAAAATGCAGAAAACAACACCACTTGCTCCTACAACGGCCCCTGCAGCCTTTTTATACCAATTGTTGGTGTTATTTGCTTTGAACCACGCGTTTGCCGAGAAGAGCCGTGTTTCAGTTGTAGGCCTAACTCGAACTGCGTTTCTGCACAAGGAATTTGCGTACCTAGCTGTCCACATTTTCAAATACTCACGTCTCCCAGAGACTTGATGTTCAGTGAAAAATCACAGGCAATGCGAATTTCAAAGCTCAGCAGGTTGTATTTAGGTATCTTTCTGGTTTCTGTTGCATGAAGAGCTGTCTTATAGAGTCAATACTATCGCGTTACCGATTTGCAACCTATCCTTCTCTTCTCAAAGTCTCAGCTTCCAATAAAACAACAAAAACAGCAGCAACAACAAAATATCTTATACTGCTTTTTTTACCCAGTGGTTTTACCGCTAATGCACCGCTTAGCAAAAGGTTGCAGTGATTTCTCTAAGATATTTTAATGCCAGCTAAATTTCTATTAAAGAATTAATAAGGTGGGATTAAAATCATCAAAAACGTGCGCTTGTGCATGTTTTTCATTGCCATCTAATGTGATCCAGCTAGTTCAATAAATCGACAGGGTTTTGGCTAAATCAAATTGCCGTCAGGTGCTATCCATAGATATGCTTTTAGTATAAATTCAAACGGTCGTATTCTTCTTTGAACACAATAATACGACCGCGGTTCTTACCTACCTCACACTAATGTTATTGGTTTTTGTTATAGACAATATAAGACAGAAAACGCATTTGAAAAATCAGAGAAAAAGTAGCAATAGTAATTATCCTTCAAGTTGTTCAACCTATGGTGATGGTATAAATTGTACTATGTTGTGTCTTTGTTGAGCTAAGTAGCTCTTGTTTTTCACTTCTTAATGCACTGATAAGCACAACGCAGATACAGTAGCCGGTACAATAAAATACCTTCACTATGAAGAATCATATATCTTAATATCAGTTGGTATTTGTAAAATACTCTACATACATACAAAATAAAAACATAGTTGTCATACAATGTTGTCGTAGACATACATAATTAGCTATCATACTTTATGCAAATAAGGGCTTTTGAGCTCACTACAGCAATTTTGATAGATTTTGCAGGTTAAAGTGGTGTAATTAGGCAACTTTCGTTGACTGTAACCCTATTTACCACAAATAAAGTTGCTTGGAGCAAAAAACCACCCTTGGGTACAAATTGCTTTACAGAAGACTTCACATTATGTATTTTCAAAAATTCAAAAATGAAATCGACTGACAGAATTCCCAGCACTTGTAATGAATTTGACTGTCCTTCAGGGAAGCAATACGTCAAAATGGATAGAGTTTCAAACTCTATTGTCTTACATCATTTGAAAAGCTACTTTTTCCAATTTATCTACGATTTTCGATTGCATTAACCGTAAATTTTCTCAATTGGGGGAGCTTCCCATTAAATCCAGAAAGAATTTCCTTTTGAATATTTTACTTGTCTCTTTGAAAGTTTTGAATAAGGGCTGATCAAATGACAAATGCATATAAAACATAAAACTATACCATATACGTTAGAAAAAAGTAGACACGATAAGTCACCAGGAATCGAATGTTGCCTTGAATACACTAATAGTAGTTTATATCGATGTTAAATAGACCAACTTAGATATGGATTATTCCTTAGAATTTCTGCAATGGGACTCTAGGAGCTAAAAAAGCTATTTTAGACATACCTATCTCGCTTTTTCTGAAAAATCACAAAGCTACAGAAAACAGATGAAATACATTCAAAATCAAGAAGCAGCAAGCAGGTCAATCATGCAAGGAAACATTCAAGTAAATATCAAAATCAATGGAAAGCACTTGAAGGTTTACTTGAATGATTTATTCGCTATTTTGTAGACGTAAGTAGAAAGAGGTTGAAACTTTTGTCTTCTATTCTCTGAAACTCGACAATTTTTGTGAAATGGCGAGATAGACGTGACTGAAATACTTTTGAACTCCAGAATAGTCGATGAGAACAATCTCCAAAACTAACTTTATCTAAGCTGGTCTAGTTGGCATCGATATAAAATTCTTTAAATGTGTTGGAAAAAATACTCGATTCATAGTAGCTAGATTACGAAATTTGCCTACTTTTTCCTAGCACATACGGTATAATGATTTTAGAGGGCCAAAATCTGTATTCTAAAAACATAATCAAATAAGGAATTAGCTACCACAAGGTCACAATGTATCATGTCTTGGCAAGCTTCGTTTTAAGATGAACGATTTCCATGCTGAGCTTTGAAATTTGCTGGAAGAAATAAAAATATTGAATACAATACCATAAAGTATAAACTTTACAGTCTTTTTTGATAACCCATCTTTTAATAGTTGATTGAATTATCAAATAGAAACTAAAAACTTACATCTTTCAAGCTATTATTTTCTTTCTTCAAATTCAGGTGATGATGAATTTTCTGATTTAGATTTTGATGGCTGACAAGTTTAGAGTTTTCCGTCTCGATCTTCGACATTTCTGTTTTCACCGCTTTTAATTCCTAAACAAAAATGATAGAATTTGAAAAGCTCAATTTGAACAATTTAGAATTCAATAACTCAAACCTTATGAAAAGGAATCACGAAATTAAATATGAAACTTAGAATTAATCTTACTTTTGTTAGTTTCGATTTCTCTTCAACCAAAACAGACAACTGGGATTTAAGTTCTTCTTTCTCTTCAAACACCTTTGCCTCGTGCTTGCGAGTTCTGCAACAAAATACATTTTCACTTAAAATAACGTAATAATTTGATCAGGCCCCCCTATTGAAAAGCCCCCTCTATATCTCGGTGTTACCAGGAAGTCCATGTATTAAGAAAATATTCACTACGAAGACGTAGAAATGGAGAATAAATTTAAGCTACAGGTTTAGAAGGACAGAACTGAAGATGTTGAGGTAGATTAGTGGTGACCAATAGTTCCTTTTTCAGGTTTAAAAACAAGTTTTGATTGACCTCTTTTGTCAGTTTTGAATAAGCCCCCTCCTCTTGCATAAGCCCCTCTTGGGAGAACTTGGCACCGTTAAGGTTGGGGAATATTTCGTCAGCCAAACTTGAAATCATTTTCACAATCCCCTACAATCATCATCGGGGTACTTTACCAGGACTTCAAGTCCAATAGACAGGGTAATTACCCATCCCCACCTCTATTATCAATTATTCTTTAGTAACTGTTCGTAATTATTCATCAGTAATCATTTTTAACAATTTATCAGTATTTTTAATAATTGTTTATTAATCATTATTGGTAATTAGCATTTCTCACCTTTCCAGTTCCTCCTGCATATATTCGTTATCTTCTTGCATTACTTCTAAGCTTGCTAATTGCATCTTGAGCCTTACAGAAATAAATTGATGTTGGTCAAATGTGAACCGTGATTTACAGTTTTATTCGATAATGTTTGGGCCTTTCACTTTGACATTTGTATTCTGTCTTTTATATTTTGAATTTTGCTTTTGCAATCCCTCATTTTCCAAGAATGAAAGGGGTTCAGCAGAGTTTTAGTAAGGCTTTGATAGGGGTTTAGCACTGGTCAAGAAAAGATTCATTGGAGCTAAGTACTCAACTTATGAGTTCTACTTAGCTCAGATATTTTAGGGATACAATCGCATTTCCACGTTTCTGCAAATCGCAACAAAAGTTACCACACAATGCACCTGTCAGAATTGCCCCCTTTTTAAGCTCAAGTTGTGGGTTTTTTAATCAAAATTTCAAATCTTAAGGTTACACAAATAAAAATATACTAGAACTTATAGAATTGCATAATTACTCTGCGTCTATCTTTCTTTTCACTTCTTTTATTTGTTGCTAGAAGAAAAAATACCAAAGAATTATTCCAAATAACTGAGGTGGTTCTAAGCTACCAAGAGAAAAGTGAAATTTTTATCAGGTATAAAAATTCAGTATCGAATGAAAATCAAGAGTAAGATCATCTGATAATGATATGAGGATGCTGAGGAAAAATCAGAAACAAAACGAAGCATGATGATTAGTAAAGGTTTGCGTCTGACACTCATCAGAGTAGTACGTCAGAAAGAGAATCAAAAAGAAACCTAATGAATTAACCCAGACATGGATCGAAATTAGCCAATCATAAAGGAGGCGAAGGATTGGTATGGCCAGAAACAACCAATCATGTGATAATAACTACACACATATTGATAGACAACCAAAATTCGAAAATGAGACTTACAAGTTCCAAGGCTAGTGAATCGTTTGAATTTTTTCTTTGCTCCACATCTGCTTTCAACTGGTCAACATCACTCATCAAACACTTCTCCCTGCAAAATATCAAATTGTGTAATCTATAGTAATTTGCCAATCGCAGTTTCTAACTACTTTACAGAAATGAATCGTAGACTGTTCAGTAAGTATTGTTTAAATACTCGTTAACATTAGTTTGATAATCGTACATAAGTATCGCTTCATATTCGCTACAAATCTTCCTAAATAAATTTTGAATCGCAGCTAATTGTCCCTTGATCGTTGTAAATCGTGTAACAATATATCAAATCATTGAGAAAATGTCTAGAAATTTTCCAAATCTTTTCATTTCGTATTGATAAGCGAATTGTGCACGCTCTCTTTACAAAACTTACCTCTCCGTATATTTTTTCTTTTCAATCTGCATCTCATCCCCTAACATTTTCAACCGATTTTCATAAATTTCCTTCTCTTTCATTAATTCTTCAAAACCAACCACTTTACTCCTAAGATCTTCAATAACATCATTTTTCTCTTTTCTGGTTTCCTCCCAATCCTCGGAGAGTTTCATGAATTCTGTCAATTTCGTTCTCAAGTGTTCCATTTCATCTGATTGCGAGTCGAGAACAGTAGACAGATCGTTCGCCTCCGCACGACCGTGATATTCCGTCAGACGCATTTCGTAGCTTGCAACTACTTCTGCACTTTTGGTTGTCATTTCATCGATCTAAAAGCAAATAAATTTTTTAAAATGTTTGAGTTAGCCACTCCACAACAAAAACTCTTGGTGAAAAGAGTCTTCAAACTTCTCAGGGTATGGGGTATCATATCCAATTATAAACCTTTGATTTATTGCTCATCTATAAATGTTGACAGTCGAAAACGAAAAACTTACTTATTGAATTCAAAAACTTACTTTGTCTTCAAGGCCTCGACAATTAGTCCTCTCTTGAGCAAGTTCACCCTTAAAAACAATGAAAAGATATTTAATTTCAGGTCATAACAGTCTGTCTGATAATTGCAAAAGTATAAAACTACGATAATTAGACCCCTTTATTGCCTCTGCTCTTGTATTATGGGTTCTATGTTTCCTTACATCATTGTTCATAGAATAAGATGACTGGGGAACCTACTGTCATACGTCTTTCGATGTTGAATAGTACCTGAAACTGCACAACATATGCTTTGTCCTCTTTAATGAATGTAAAATTTTTCGTTGCCTATATAAATATGGAGATAAATATCTTAAAGCTTTCATAGAAAACGAACCTCTATGGATAAGGAACGAAAAGATGGTTTTGGTTATTTTGTTCAATAATGAACTTGTTGGCAGAAACAATGTCAAGACAATGCTTTGTGCACTCTTAATCTAGAAAGACTTGTACGAAAATATAGAACGATAGGTTTCCCAACCCATCTTCTTCTATAAACTATGCTTACATCAAGCCCGGCGATGTCAGTATCAACAGCGAGACTCTATAGAAGGAACAATCTATAGAGGCTGTCTGATAATAGCTAAAGCGTCGAACATACAGTAACAGGTGTGGTGCTGTGGTGCCCATCTGCAAACCAACTGCTTGGTGATAAATATACTGGACAAAGTTGATTACAAACAACCATTAATCGAACTTCAAATCACAGGGTTGTCCAGTAGGCAATCAATCTTAATTTGATGATACGTTTCATTCACAATGCAATGAAAAACATAGAGAATATTGCATTATATATAAGTATACCTAGGCACTGTGTTAATCAGAAATGAAGTTTTGGATCTTGAAACGAAGTGATTGCAAATCCTTTATATGAATTATAGCCGACCGTAAGCTTGATCTCTTCTACAATAACACAATATCTTACCTTGCACACAAGATGCGTCATAAATGGCAAATCATGCAGTGACGTCATGTATACTACCATCTCCCTGTTAGGCGTATAGCCTCTTGTGGACTATCGCAGGCCAGCACATTAAACATCAACTCAAACATTAACAAATGGAAGCACTTTACACACAAAGACCCTTTCTACTATATGTAGTGGTGTAGTGCATACTTCTATGCACATTCTGGAAATAGAGACTCTTGTGGCCTTTGATAGGCTAGCACTTAAACATAAACTCAATCATAAGCACACTTGGACCACATTTACACATTTACTACATTTCAAAAGGCATGCTGCCGTGCCTTCTCGAAGTAAGGCTTTTTGCGACCTTTGGTAGACTAATATAAACTTACTCATTCACTAATAGGGGCATTAAATGTGATGTTGTGATGCAGTGCATGTTACCATGTCCCTGCTAGACGGAACGCCTCTTGTGGCCATCGTAAGGAAGCACATTCAGCATTAACTCACTCATAAACAAGTGAAAATAACAACCGAATTCCCATAGAATAAAACATTGGTAAAACGAGCAAATATAGAAATAAAAAATATGTTTTATATTAGATATTTCTCTCTATGCGAGCCACTAAATAAAATCATGGAAAATCATTTATTCAAACTCTATATTTACACCGACGATAATCTTACAATAAAACCACGAACACCGTGCATATTCTCACAATATATACAAGTATAAAACTTTCAAAAATCTTACCCGAATAAAGAAATTTCAGTAAATAGCCTATAAACATAGTGTTTCTTCAATTATAAACTCCAAGCTCCATGGTCAATGCCGGTGGGGCCTAACCTACCTTTGGATAGGGGGGGGGGCTGCTGAGATTTTGTAAGCAGACCCACTTATGATACCAATGTTTGGCAATGAAACGGTGCTTAGATACCCAATTTACGATGTTATTTCCCAATTATGACAAAAATTTAGACAACACTTAATGGAAAAGCTATTTCTTAGATATCATACCAATTTATATGGGACTTGATCAGAACATCCCTTTCATGTTAAGAGATTTTTCGCCAAAAACCCACCTATATGTTTTTTACGAGTTATCTATGTAAACGTACTGTACAAATTACATACAATTTTCAAAGCCTGGAATATAAAAGCGCAGTTTAGAGTTGGCATTTTTCTCATTTGGGTACTTGCAGACAAACCTCTGGTTACTGAGCTAAATGAGACCTTTAGTATGGACTAACCCAAGGTTACCCAATACAGAACACCGATATAACCATAGTGTTGCCTTACTCAAGGCTAGCCTATATTGAACACACAAATACCCTAGTTTGGTCTTTATCAACACCATCGTCAAGGGTCTATAATTGAAGAATTATTTCAGTAATATAAAAAGTTATGCTTATAATTTACGACAAAAATCATCAGTTGCGTGTATAAATATGTGAAAAGTGAGTTATCTGTGTCTCTATTTCTATTTTTAGTCTAGATCTTTGGAACGAGGTCTAGGTCTTTGAAACGAGGTTTGGGTCCTTGAACCGAGGTTGGTGACGTCATGTTATGGCCTTCAATAGAAAGAGAGATGGATTTAGTGGAGAAAAAAAATTGAAAATTCGAAAGCAGTTGGCAAGCAGGTCATTGGTTAAAGGTTGGTAGGTTGGAATGTCTGATATGTTTGAAGCGTATTTATGCACTGAGAGCAGGACAACTGAACATCACAATCTTAGCACAGAGCATATGAATAGTTCAATGATAATCGAAATTGGCCCTGCTTCTTCCCTTCGATATGACTGCATTTGAGGACTCTTTTTACTTTTCAGCCTGGAAGTTCAGAGTTTGCAAATGCTTCAAAGCCATTTGATGACAGGTCAAGATCTTGCTTCAGGTCAAATAGAACAAGTTGATAAGCTTCCATCAAAAAAAATATGTGTGAATGTTAATCAACAATGTTATGAGATAAAATCTAGCAATGATAAAGCATTTGTGCTTTCGAATTTCTGATGAATTCAATCCAGTATATTAAAATTTCAAACCCATTAAAAAATTATCTTTATTCAGGACTAACTGTGGTGGATACGTTTCATTTTTTTTGACCTGTTATTCATGAGGCTAAACTGTTCATGTTGCACTAATGCTAAAAGTTCGCTCGAAATTCAATGCTTTCTTCGACTATGAAGCGATTGTGAAGGGAAAGGGATGATTATTGGAAGTGTTCAGCCTGCTTGCCAATTGTTTTGAATTTCAGAATTAGTGAAGTCACATAGCGTTGAAAAACACTCTTCACTATTTTGTATGCTGATATTGCATATAGCATATAGCATGAAAATAAAGATACAATGAATTCTTAATTACAAAGTATCTTTCAGAATTGAATAGTGAAGTCAGTTAGTGTTGAAGAACACTCTTCACTATTTTCTATGCTGATATAACATATAATGATATTGCAAATAGCATATAACATATAGCATTGAACAAAGAGATACAATTGATTCTTATTTATCAAGAAACTTTTATGATTAGTGAAGTCTGATAGTGTTTAAAAACACTCTTCACTATTTAGCATGCTGATTTCGCATACTACAGCATAAAGACATTCGTATATAGCATATGCATTTCTGCGAAGAAGACCGACTTTTAAAATTAGCGAGGTCAAATAAGGTTGAAAAACACTCTTCACCTTAGAGTATGCCATACGTAAAAACGCATAATCATTGACGGACTATTAAACACCTTGTACGAGTCGATCACAAGATCTAAGTTGACATTGGGCTCGATAATGATATTTTCAGCGATTCAAAACGGAATCACTTAAAAAAGCATGAATCCGTTCGGACGGCCCATTAGCTTGCTTTTAGAAACTTCCGTACATAGTGAAGCCAAATAGCGTTGAAAAACACTCTTCACTAATATGCATGACGTCAAATGTCGACAGCGAATCGCATCATAAAAGTGCAAGCCATTCAAAGTTGGTCAAAAATAGAGAATTCTGTAAGGGTCTCCTTGCTCGTGGTAAAGTAAGATAGCATTGAATCAGGGAGAGAAAGGGGCAGTATCTTATAATGAAATGGAAAGATTATCAAAGGTGGTGGTGGACTGAGGGATGACCGGGGGATACACTGAGTAAGTTATAATGAACTAATGCAAGGGAGATTGTGTTTAAACATACTTTGCTTCTATAGTGATCTATCTGCTAAACAGTGAGAATGATAAAATATTTTTTATGGGTCAAGTTGCATTTATAAAAAAGTTTCCAGCTATATTCTTTTTTTATAGATTATTTCATTTTATTTTACATTATTCCATTTCAACCGTGGACAGGATGGACATCGATCGGATTTAAGGCTACTCAAAGATGTAAAGTTTCAAACAAAAACTTATTTTCATTACCATGGTAGTTTATTACATAAATATATCTTCCTAAGTCTTTCAATACAACAGTATTCTGCTAGTTGCATTAATCAATGAAACATTTAAACATGAATTACGTTCTTCAGGTTTATGCTCAATCACAATATATCCTAAGTGTAAATCGTAAGGCATGCTCTAATACAGCGGAAACTTGTATTTAAAAGTGGGGAACATATTCTTACAAGCGGATTACCATAATTATGATATGCCTCCGCTAAGTGTCCAGCCAGGCCCTTACCCAGCAAAGGCGGATGCATTAGTCACTGTCCTAAATCAGGCCAATAAGTTAGCACAGTAGCCTCGAGATGTATCTAGCTTCTGGCTTATCCATAGTGAGGTGCTAATTCGTATTTATGATTGAATCCTTCTTCAGAGCCATGTGATATATATATGATAACATAAATTCGAGAAGAAGGGTTTGGAAAATCAATGGAGTTAATTTGGGAAGTTTTCATTCTCACAAATTACTTCGATTTATTACATAAATTCATAAGGCATGCTCTAATATGGGACATATCTTCTCATTAATGAGCAACTGCAATCCCTATGTGTAAATCGTATTCGAGAATGATCAATCAAAAGAATATTCAAGAGAATTTACCTGTAGTGACGTGAACTGTGATTGCTGTTGTTCTAGGGCAGTAGAAAGCTCTTTGTACTGGTCGTTGGCTAATTTCAGTTCTTCTTTCAATAGTTTTATCTATGAAAGAACAACATAGGTGAATAAAATGATGATATAGTGCGAGTTTTTTTATAAAATCTAATCATTGTGTGTAGTTTCAGTTTTGCAGAGAGGGTGCTCAGTAATGTGAAGGGATTATGTCAGTAATGAGAAGGGAATTTATTGAAGAAATCTGAAGGGTGCAGAGTAAAGAATTTTTATCGTTCTCAAGCAACTGCAAAGAGAATATTCCAATTTATGCAATGTTTGATAAGTGAAATTTAGGTATATTCGTTTCAGTAAAGTTATCATGTTTCACAATGTTTTCCTTGCCTTCCTCAAGTTCTGTAATGACCGACTGATCAGATTTAGACATTCATACCTCTGTCTCTCTTTCGCTTCTTTCCTTTTCAGAGATGTTTGATTCTTGCTTTGATGCATCAACCATTTTGCTTATTTTCCTTTTCTGGTAAAATCGAAAAAAACTATTCCACTAAAATCTAACATTTTTAATGGAATTAAATGATAGAATAATGAAAAAAATCTATCCTACCCTAGTGAAAGCGCAATTCCCAACAAGTGAACGCGTTAAAATCAACTAAACGGGATGAAACGGCACCCATTTAAATAGAAAATGCAAGATACAATATTTTCATTGGAAGATGAGATCACGCCTGTCAGCTCGAGGGCTGGGAGGGAGTATTTTTGTCTATACAACGCCGTATTTGAGAGGGGACTCCAAAAACTGCGAAAAACCTTAATGGTCGAGATTTCAAAATAACATAAAATCCTGCAACAGCAAATAATCCAAGAAATACCAAACAATTAACCTTATAATCAAATCAACAAATTAGTAAAGACTGAATACATACTGATACATCTACCCAAAGCCAGAAACTTAACGATTTCGTGAAAAATTACTTCTTCCAAAAACAAAACAAATACTACCTTGTCTTCATAAGCCTGGGTAAGTTCAGTAAACATTCTTTTAGACTCATCTAATTGGCTGATTATCTGTTCCAGTTCCCCCTCTTTCATGACTAGCGAGGCCCGAAGTTCTTGAACACTGTTACGTAGACTACTGACAGCCTCTCTCTCAGATGCGTTGTCTCGGTTCAGCCTTGCAATTTCTTCATCGCAATCTCCAACCTTCTTTGTTAGTTTTGAGACTTCAGTTTCCTAAAGGTGACATTTGAGAAGTTAGTCCAGTTTTATTTTGAGCAAAGTAAAATCCTGCTTTTATCCATTCTGATCAAATTTGATTTTGAATTTTTAACTAATTTAGCTAATGTCAGTGTGTATATGAGAAACTAAAACAAGCTGCTCTACCAAGGACTACAAGGAGTAATATCTCGGATGCCCTATTCCAATGGTTCATTCTCCCATCCGCATAGCCCCCCTATAGCCTGCAATAAGCCCCGAGAAATAGTCCCATAGAGGCCAAACCTAGTCCGAAAAGATCTGGTTTGAGCACGTTGAGTGTAATGTTACCAACAATTAAGAGGTCTATGGCGACCAAACATAATAAAGATTTTAAACTTTCTTTTTAAAGGATTTTCAAGAAGGTGGTTTTTAATAATCCCTAAAACTAAAGAGCTCGTAAAAGCAATACTTGGTAAAATTCTAAATGATACATAGATTTATACAACCATGGAACGAATATGGAAAGTAGTTAAATACCTGACATTCACACTTGGCATGCGCTTTATCGAGTTGTTCTCTGAGGTCCTTGGCTTCTTCAAGAGCTCTTACCACTTCCTACAACAAATCGAAGCATTTCCAAATCAAGACAGTGCTATCATAAAAATCAATGAAAAACAAAAAATATCAGTCATCAACACTGTTGAGTCAAAAATAACTTTCAATGCTAAATTTTGTCTTCAGGATCTTTTATCTAGGCCCTTTGGTGTTCCTTTTAACTTCATTGAGGTCAAGATGCAGAAAGATTGCTTAAGAATTTTATGATGATAAAGAGTCTTATGGAAATAAACCTAAACATTGCAACTATTTTCTTTATCAGTCGTGCCTATCAATATTTTGATGATAACAATCAACACTCTCCATCAAAAGTAAATCTCACCGTCTGTTTATCTTTTTGCACAAGTTTGAGGTTAGTGTCGATTTCAATCTCCAACTTTTCTAATGCATTCTGAAAAAGAAAGAAATAAAGCTGAAAAATAGGATTGAAGGAACTCTCGGCCACTATCTTTGAAATTCCTCATTATTTCAGTTACTTTAGGCTTCTCACACAAGATTTTTTATACAAAACATATTTTCAAGAAAAAAACTTCTCCCACCCCTACTTTTCCTCCATCATATCCATTGCAAGGTAACACAACAACTCTTTGACGTTTGTGTCCATACATCTTGATTCTTATGGCGAAAACAAACAAGGAAGTAAAAGAGTTCATACCTTTAATTTAGCCTCGATATCTTTGTTTTTCTCTCGCTCGATGTTGATTATCTTTTCGAGCTCTGAATTTTTGTGAGCTGTAAACTCCAACTCTTCCCGAGCATTCTCCACATCAGTCTAAAAAAGAAGCATACTTTTCTATAAATGATGCATAAGAACTTTCGAAATGTAACAAATATATGCTGTTGATATATACACAATGGAATTCAAATATGTAATTTGAAGACGATCCCTAACTGCATCTCATCTTTACTGACTTGTTAAGGAAATCAAACCTGGAGAAGTTGGTTGGCCTGGTTCGTCTCTTCAAATTCATTCTGCATATTGTAGTAGTTTGTCTCGATCTTCACCAGCTGAAATGAAAACAGAAAAATTATGAATTTCAAAATAATAAAAAGAAATAGAAATATTATTTAGAAATTATTTTTGTCTATGCATTCAGTCCTTGCTCTTTAGTCTTTTCCTTACAAACCGCATTTTCTTGTGCGATTCCAAGTATTGATAGAAAGAGAAAATTCTTTACGCGTGTGGTACTTATAATCAGATAAAGCAAATAAGATTGTATGTCTAAATTACTTTAAATAGGCATAAGCTTGAAACATCCGCGTTTTATACATCTAAAATTAATACGGTACTTTATATATGCAATGTTTCTTATTCGCTTTATCTTGGTCGAAAGAGGTATTCAACAATAAATTGCTCTTGAAAAATCGAATTTATCTAGGAGAGAAGCAAGAAGGGGGTGTTATTAATCTTGAAAATGGTAACGTACTAGAAAGAAGGCTTAATTGAGAGAGGAGGGTTAAAAAGAGGTGTGTGTTTGAATATAATTATAATCCTTTCTTACTTTGCTCTCAAGGGATGCATATCTTCGTCCAGCTTCGATTGCGTCATTATTTCTGGCTCTTTTGATTCCTTCAACATCCTTATCTGCAGACTGCATCAATATCCGCAGATCTTCCACCTCACTCTTCAACACTGTAATGGAAGATCATATTATTATGTATTAGGTGCAGTGGCGTGCATCGTGAGATTCTGGACGTTGTGAGTTGTAAACCATCATGCGTCAAACTAATAATGAATAGGTTGTTCTGTGGGTTGTCAAGAGGCCAGTAATTTTAAAGTGCCTCTTCACCATTTTTTTTTCTTTGCGTAATTTGATAGAGCTCAATGCGCTGATTCTGAAGCAAAAAGAATTTTACGATCAGAGTTGCGGTTGCTGAGTTATGATCTCTCAAAGTCGTGAAATTCGGGGTTTTTCGTAAAAAACGATGTTACATATAGGCGTTGGCCGAGGGCGGGACGTGACGTCATAGTAGGAACCCAATTTTTTTCCCATACTTAAGCCTTATAATAAAAAAATAGTTAAAAAATAGTAAAAATACAGATATATGCATGAAAATTTCTTTACATGCACAGTTTGATGCGCGCAAGACGACAGGGTACTTTTCATTCTCAAATGTGCCCCCATTCTATTTTTAGAATGGGGTGCAATGCTCATTTGTTCTATATCTCTAAAGTTCTCAATGCAATTACCTTTGCTCAGCTTGTCAACACAACAATGAAACTTGGTTTTTATACGCAATGCGATGCGTAGAAAAAGATGAACTGTCAGCCTTCTTCAAGCTGTACCCCCTATTGCTATTTTTAGAATGGGGTACTAATTCCCAGGTCACTAAAGTAACGATTCTATAACTATGCTTAGCAATGAGATAGAGCAATGAAACTTGGTATTTATACACAATGCGATGCACAGAAAAGAAGAACTGTCAGCCGTTTTCAAGCTGTGCCCCTATTGCTATTTTTAGAATGGGGTACTAGTTCCCAGGTCCCTAAAGTAATGATTCTATAACTATGCTTAGCAGAGAGATAGAGCAATGAAACTTGGTATTTATACGCAATGCGACACGCAGAAAAAGATGAACTATGAGCCTTCTTCAAGCTGTGCCCCCTATTGCTATTTTAAGAAGGGGGTACTTCTAGTTTCCAGGTCCCTAAAGTAATGATTCTATAACTATGCTTTGCAATGAGATAGAGCAATGAAACTTGGTATTTATACGCAATGCGATGCGCAGAAAAAGATGAACTGTCAGCCGTCTTCAAGCTGTGCCCCCTATTGCTATTTTTAGAATGGGGTACTAGTTCCCAGGTCCCTGAAGTAATGACTATAACTTTGCATAGCAATGAGATACAGCAATGAAACTTGGTATTCATGTACTTATAAGCAATAGGAAACAACTGAATAGTTATAGATTGTCCAAAGAATAAATAATACTAAGTAAAAATAAAGTCCACTAATACATTTATTACTGCATAGAAATAATACATTTAATCTGAGTCAATTGCTGCTTCCTTGATATAACCAGTCACCTCGCTTGCTTCAACTGGAAGTGCTATTCGAATTGCTGTATATGCACAGGCAGATAGTGGGATTCTTTTATTCCTTCCCAAGTATCCATGCATCAGGCGGATGAATTCACGATAGGATACACTTTGTAGAAATCTATAATGATAGATTGATATTTGATAAACTAGTGCAGTGAATTTAAAATACATATTGCTCGCCCTAGAGAAAAAAAAGGTTAAAGTTTATTTGGAAAATCAAAAAATGGTAACAAGTTAGCAAAAGATTCCTGAAACTTATAGAAGAAAGGCCCGGCGCAGGGGCTCTTCAGAGTTGGTCCAGTTCAAGCTAAACCTCTTGTGCCCGGGGCCATACCCCGTGAATATTCCGAAAGCTACCGTAAAAATCTAATGTTCTAAAAACCAATATCATTTTTGACAAAAGGGATGTTTTGGCCCAAAAGTTGGTCGAGCCAACACTGCACCAACCGGACCGATTCTGCCAGGCCTGGAAGAGGCAGATGAACATAAATTTTATGGTTGGCACTAGCCTGAAGACAATTCTAAATTTGAAATTCAAGAATGTATGATAAGGGCAGTTAAATGATTATGTTAGGCTAGGGTGATGGTTGGTACTTACTGTCTTTCATGGCGTTTTAAACAAATAACATATAGAAAGGTTGCAGAGAAGATAGGTGGTTCTAAAAAGTGCTTCTTAACTCCAGTTTGATCACTGAAGCTCCTTCAAAAGTTTCGAATTCTAATTTGTACCTGCCTTACATTTTCTTATCTCTACCTACTTAGTTGATGAATCGTTTATTGGTGAAGAAATTAATTATATCAGAAACAGAGAAAAAAGACTGGCCTATTAAAAGGCCTTAGCCTACTTACCAAGACGCCACAGGCTCTATCTCCTCAAATCGCCTGTTCAATTCATTGTCTTTTTCTAACTCTTTCTCCACTTCCCTTTTGTAATTGACGATACACTGCTCGTCTGCGATGAGGTCGAACTGATGTAGGCCATCATCATCGGCACAACTACTGCTTTCAACAGCGCTCTTGGTTGAATTATTTGCGCGAAGAAACTCTCTTCCATCTTCCTACGCTTCTACAGCATATTCTGAGTTGCTCGAATCCTAGAAGTTGTTTTCTTCAGAGGAAGACATCGCGAAAAAGATAGGCCTAGCAGTTGACAGAACTGATAATCGTCGAAAGAGAGTGGAGTGAAAACATTGCGTCGGCATTCGCCTTACCACTATGACATCAGAGATTCGCTCGTTCCCAGACTACTCGTGTAACACCACGATGGGGCACAAAACTGCCCCTAGCTCAACAAATACACCTCTGATTGCAAAAATTTTTTCATTCTCGAAATCAGCGCATTTAGATCTATCGAATGACGTTAAGTCAAAAAAAAGATGAAGAGGCACTTTAAATTTTAAAACTTCTGTAGCACTGAAGACTATGTGTATACTTGATGTCAATGACTTGATACTATATGTAGTGATGGAATGCATTCTGTGGTGTCCTTTCTGGAAATAAGATATTTTGTAGCCTTTTACAGACTAGCACGGTAACTCACTCATTCACAAATAGTAGTATCAAACATCCTAGAACCTTATTTACTACTTTTTACAGTAATATGGTGCATGCTACCGCACCCCTGCTAGAAATAAGACAACTTGTGGCCTTTTGTAGGCTAGCACATTCCACATAATACGTACGTTGTTTTTGCTCCTGTTCCTCTTTAAATCCAGCCTTCAGTGTTGTTAGTTGTGAGTTCAGTTCAGATTCCTTTCCGTTCCAGCACTCTCTCTCTTTTGTTATCAACTGAAATAAAATATGAAAATACTTGTAAAGGCTTTTGAATGATTAAGTCAATTCAATTCAATTTAATTCGTAGAATACCAAAAACTAAAGGTTCACACTACCAAACTTTACTAGACTTTGTTTGCAAACTTACCAAATTTCGTTTGAAAAATAAGTCTGCCACAGTTTGGAGACGTTTGTGGTGTCTGTTCACTCTTGCAAACTTCCCCAAACTAGTTTGACAAGAAGATAGGTGTCTAAGGTTCTAAACTTGTGTAAACTAGTTTACCGACCATTTTTGCGCAAACTAGTTTGCCGAGAGTTATTTAACTGGTTCAAACTAGCAAATTTAGTAAACATTTGTTTGCAAACTCGGGGTTCGCACACAAGTCTACGAAATAAGAATTGATATTGTGTAATGGGCTTAAGTTAGACATAAGAACAGAATAACAAAACGAAGTTTAATATACGATACAAATCAAGACCGATAGGAAGGAATTCATACACCTTTGCTTGTGTCAACATTACATACTTACCTTGGCCGGTTACTATGCAGCACTGCTTTTGAACCCTACAGGACACTTCCACTTATTGTATCCCCTGGGATCACTAATTAGATTCTTTTAGCAGATAAAGAACTTGGCTTACCTCATTCAGCTCGTTAACTTGATGTTGTAGTTTGTTGTTGATTTGGTTGATTTTGATTCTCTTTGCTTCCTCTGTCAGAATCATTTCGTGTTTCTCGTCGATCACTTTCTATTAATAAAACCAGAAATAATACCAGCTTGTTAATAACTTCAATCACTAATTTCATGAAATTATTAAATATCATCCAGGGGAACGTCTGTAAAGGATGTTCAGTACTGTGAAAGATGTGAAGTACTGCAGAGGATGTTCATCACAGTGGATGAATACTATCAGCACTATGGAGGAATACAATCACTACCGTGGAAGATGTTTAGAACTGTAGAGGAATACCATCAGCGCTGTGAAGGATGTTCAGTACTGGGGAGGGAAACCTCAAGCACTACTATTATCACCATAATTGCTCGTAATTTCCCTCCACAGTATATATCAGTAACTAAATTCTCCTCACACTTTCTGTGATTAGGGCTGAATGGAGTTTCAAATCCACGACCCTTAGAACAAGTTTAATTGATCTAACCACTCGGTTATCCCTGCCATTTGAAGCAAGTTCAGGAAAAATAACGTCAAAACTAACCTGAAGCCTTTTCAGTTCGTCCACCAGAGCTTCTGTATAAAGCTCCTCCGCGTCTTTCGATTCAGAGACGGAGTCTAAGAAAGGATTAACATCATCATCATCATCGACATCATTAAGACTGTCCCTCCTCGTGAGTGAGCCATTTCGAGACACTTCAGAGGGCGTCTTCTCGTTGGCGATAAATTGAGCTTCTATGCTGTCTTTTCTTAAACTGTTCCATAAATTCTTCTTCGCAGAATCCTTGATGCCGAGTTCTTTGTTTTTGATGGGAGTTGACTTCAAGGGACTGTTGAAACGGTTTGGCGTGCCAAATTTCATCGGTGAAGTCAGGGTCTGAAATAAAATGAAAATTAAATTTTCTGTCAAAGACCCACATGTATCCCTAGAGGTAGTACTTATCGACTTGACATCGATTATTTTACAAACCCCATTTCAACCATTAGTTTCATTCACTCTCCAAGTTTTAGGAGATTTGGTAAAAGAATGAAGATATTGTCACAAATGTTCACTTTGTCACATAAACTGCAGAGATAAAAATCCAGACCATATTTATGAACATGTCCCAAAACGAAAATATTGGCTTCTTTTCAATTTTAACCTATTTCTTAAACCTGTTTCATTACGCCTGTTCCATCTAATGTTCCAGTCTCCATTTGACAAGAGCAATCACTCATGAACGAAACGACCAAAAGAGCTTCCTCGCACTTTGGTAAATAGAGAAAAATCAGTATTACCTTGATGGTTTGCATGTGAATATCGTTCATAGCTGTTCTCTCCACTGCAGTTTTCAGGTGATGAGATTCCAGTGCCCTCTGCAATATAAATAACGAGTAAATAACAGGCTAGAATATGGAAATGAATAACCATTCTTTTGTAAATTGTGGTTCAATAATAAAGGTATTATAAAAACCTAAACTGACCCGAATCTGGCGCATTTGCAGAATCGAGTCCCCTGTTTTTATATTATGCTTTCCTGAACTCTACTAAACCCTTCTCATACCTTCTCAACCCTCTTACCCTCCTCAAACCTCCAGAGCCTTTCTGGGCTCCCAAGAGCCTATCTATCTGGACCCTTTTAAACCCTTTTAAACCTACCTGATCTCAGTTACGTAATACTGAGCCCTCTTCAATGCTAATGAGATCTATAAAGTAAGGGGTCTGATGTTGCAATAGCACCCCATATCAGCCCTAACCCTAGCCCTAGCCATCAGCAGAATCTAAAACATTCAGTCCAAATTTAAAAACGAAATAAAGTGAGTTGAATACTTAAAGAAATAACAGCCGAGTAAAATTACCTCCAGTTCTGCGATGGATTTTCTAGCAGCCACAAGATCCGACTGCAAATCGACCTCCCTCTTTCGTGAAATCTCTGACTTTTCGACGAGTTCCTCACGTGCCTGCTGCACCACTTGTCGACTCTGAATCAAGTCCTGCTGAGAAGAATCGAGTTTCGACTCTAGTTGAGCACACGAGGTCTTCAGTCTCTCGATCTCTGCATTCGACGCTTCAAGACTTTGCAGGGAACTCGACAGGCTTTTTTCAGAGTCTGAAAAATCAAGTAATAAAATATTTGAATATATTCCGTTGATATAATCATATCTATAATCATATCTATACATCTAACCCATCTTACATAATCATATCTATACATCTAACCCATTATTTATAGTTATATTTTTGTATCTCTATTTACAGTCATACTCTACTCCTCTGCTTTCCAATACATTTACTCTATTATCATTATTTAATTATCATTATTATTATACTATCCATCTACGTTTTTTCTGTGTGTGTCGTCTTGCGTTGTTCCTGTCTCAATTTATGATACTATGTCTCTGCTGGAATTAAGGCCTGGCTTTAGTCAGGCTATAACTCAATAAACATAACCTCACGTATTCAGAAATAGTAGATGCAATAAACATACTAGAACGTATTACTACCTATATGTAGTGATTTAGTATATGATACCATAACCCTACTGAAAACATGGCCTAGCTTTAGTCAGGCGAGTTCATTAAACATAACCTCATTCACTCCTCACTCAGTAATGGATGCAATAAACACCATTCTCCATTACTACTATATCTAGTGATGTAGTGTATGCTACCGTACTCCTTCTGAAAGAAAGGCCTTGCCCTATTGTCAGACCAGCACGTTAAACAGAAACTCACTCACTCATCTACTTTACAACGAAATTTTTAAATCCAGCATAAATCCAGAAAAGAACGGATTAAAGATTAACTTACCATTCTCTATAGAAACCGCTAAAATATCTCTAAGTTGTCTTTCTAGCTGCATAGTATAGCGATGTGCTTTGTTCGCTTCGTTGTTACCACTATCGTTCAACACGTTTTCTGATATTCTCGATTTGTACCTCTTCACTTCACCTGTGAAATTGAAACATACAGTGAATGAACTGACAGAAGTAGAGCAGAGCGATACAAGCAATTTTCATAAGGAACCTAAGTACTATAGAGCGTTAAAAGTTTAAGAAAAAGCTTGTATAACTAAACCAATCAAATCAAGAAACTTTCAGAATTTTTTTTTGCAATGAATCAATTTTTGCCTTTAATTTTACCCTGATTCAAAAAATATTTTAATTTTTGAGTGAGCCCTTTCTGCCATAAAGTTTTGCTCTAAAGACGGCCACTAGAGACAAAAAGGTAATTAGTCTCCAAGAAGAGAGAAGAACAATTATGCCCTACAGGTGCGAGGCAATCTGGAAGAAGGACAACATTTGCTCATACAGCTTAGTTGTAGTAGTTATATATGATGTTGAAAAATTAACGTCGAGAAAAGCTCTCTGTTAAGATATGCTAAATCTTTGTTAAGATATATATGCAACTCTGCATTAGGACAAAAAAGGATATAAAAGAAAGCCAAATAAAAAATTTTACCTCTAAGCTCGAGATTTTCAAGTGCGAATCGTGTGACGTCAGGATGGTGCTCGATCTTATCTTGAAGAACTTTTATTTCTTCTCTCAGAAGTTGCTGAAAAACATCTTATCATTATCAAACACTCGATATTCAATAAGGAGTGGGCAAATAAGAAGTATTTTCAGCTATATGGCAGTTCTACATCTGTTTCGAGTTACAAGTGTCTAATTCTATATTCATGTTAGTATGTATTGGTGAGGGACCATAATCACCCTGTGCAGTACTGAGGAGGATGTTCAGTACCGTGGGAGGATACCATCAGTTCTGTGCAGAGATACCAACCAGATCTGTGGGGAACACCATCAGAGCTGTGGAGCAAAACACAGTATTGAAAATCCTCCACAGTAGCTACTACACGGGCGTTCCCCAGAATGATAAAGAAAATAAGGAACATTTTGACCTGTGATATACCATTCCTGGCATCATTCAGATAGATTGACTAACTTATCTTATAATCTTATCATTACAATCGTAAAGGATTGGTTTATTTTGCACAAGAAAAATTGCAAAGACTGAACCGATTCTCTTCTATGGGATACTAAAGGCTTTCAAAGACACCTTTCTGGAAATGAAAGATTACTGACAGAATTCTTATTGAGCAGGAACAGCGTAAAGGTCACACCCAAAAGAGCTTTCGTTTGCTTTGAAACAACGAGATAAAGCACCTATAGCATGCCTGAAGCTATCAATCGAGAAGAAAGCTAATCTACAAACCATTTCTCGATCCCTGGTATCTTCCTCATGTGCTTCATCTCCTTTCTCTTTCTTCCTTAATCGTTCTAGTTTGGCGATGTGGCTTTCTCTCAGTTTCACGATCATTTTAGTCGACTACAAGTATGGGAAATAAAACAAGCAAAAAATTAATGATTATCGAGAATCACAAAGTTCATTCATCTCAAAGATCTGAATAGTTTTCATTAATTGGTTTGAATTAGCTAGTAAGTATTTTCTAAAGAAAGTTGTGAAATAACTTTTCTTAAACCCATTTACATAAAAGTTTTATAGTAATTGGAAACAATGTAGGAGACTAACCTGTAAAAACTTTTCTTTGCGACTGCAGAGTTCTTCCAATTTCTGTACTTTGTCTTGTAAAGCCTGGGAAACAAATTCAAGGAAACTTTGAATAACTTGATTTATATACAACGACAATTCTTTTCAAAGGTATATCAAATAAATATTTTAGAAAACAAAACAACCAAATTAAGCTTAGACTTAAAAATTTAAAGGGACATATCGCTAGATCAAGTTCAGTATTGTGGGGCGATACCGTCAGTACTGTGGAGGGTGTTCAATACTATGTTTGGATATCATTAGTACTATGGAGGTAATATCCAAAGTACTGCACATTACAGATATTATCTCTCCACAGTACTGATAGTATTCCAGTCAATACTGATGGTATCCCCCCATGGTACTGATGATATCTCCCACAGAACTAAACATCCTCCACAGTGCTGAACATCATCCAAAGTACTGAGCATCCCCCACAGTGCTGAAAATCCTCCACATTGCTGAACGTCCTCTAAAGTACCGAAAATCCTCTAAAGTACTTCACAAACGTCCCCTAGGATGATCACACAAAAGTTATAGTTTTAGAAATATACCTGTTTTTCAGTTTCCGCTTTTTCCCTTTCAGAGATGGCATTTAACATCATTTCTTTCCACTGCTGTGAATCTCCTGCCACGCTCTTTTTCCTCGGTTCGTTCGAGGCTTCGTTTTCAGATGACAAAACTTCGTCAGATTCAGAATCTTTAAGAAATTAAAAAATGAAAATATCAAAATAATATCACAGAATTGTTTTTCAGAAAAATTGCAAACGTAGAGAAATTTTACATTCCAGTAAAAAAAGTGCAATAATCAAATCAAAGTCTTTTGCAATATTGCTAGGAAGATGGCTATCCTTGATGTCATGTTGATCGAGATCTCAAAAGCGAATTAAATAGTTTTGAGCTTGTATCCACAACAAGAAAACACGAGTGGGTTTCTTTCTTAACAGGGTACAACATTCGTTATATCTCTATTTCTCCTGTGTTCCTGTGATCCTTCTGTGCCAAATAGTGTTCCCATCAACAAAAATATTATCCTGCATTGCAAAATATTTACATGTAAGAAACTGGAAACCTAATTTATCACGTTGAGTGTTAATGGATAAAATGATGACAAGAAATAATTACCTGGAGTTTCAACATTTCGACCAATGCCAGCTGAAAAAGAAGATTTGATAATATCTTTACTCCGATAACATGATAGTTTGTATCAAATAGATGTCAGATGGACCACCTTCAACATGGTTGAGTTTTCGAGTTGAGAATGGTTAGTTTAGAAATATTGATCAAACCTGAAGAACTTCAGAGAATGGAAATGATAGTTTACAATTTCATAAATAAGTTATGAATCCAAAAAACATCAATAAAACTTGGATATTTAGGTTGAGCATTACTTGTTCTGTGTAAACTCTAGCTCCATTTGGTGATCCCACTACTCAAGAGTAGGTCGGACATTCTGTAGTGTTTCTCTGCGAATTCTTAATTAAAGTCTCTAAAAGAATTTCCCTTATATTCATCTCTGAGAAGTTTGAAAATAGAACTAAGTGAAACAATCCTAAAACACTAAAACAGAAAACTTACATCTGAGTTGAAGGACAAGTTCTTTCAACTTCTTGATTTCCATTTGTAATTCTGTCACGTTTCCAGCCACGTCTTCATTGATAACAGCCTGTTAAATGAAATCATATAAAAGTTGTATACAATTTAAGAGTTCATTACTAACCCAACAGTGTTAAGTACATCTATGGAGATCATATCGCCCGCGTTCATAATAACAAACAATATATAATCATGTGAACAAGAGGGATATCATGTGATCTTGGCAATTCGAGGACCTACTTCTGTAACTGGCGTCTCAAAGCAAACAAATCGGAGACTGTTCTGGTCACATTCCACTTTTAAACAACAGCTGACTGAAACCTTGAAAGATTCGGCCTTTAGTAAAGAGATCGCAATCTATTAGAGCAAATGGTTTTCTGAAATGACCCTTGAGAGAACTCTATTGTGTGTATAAAAGATCCTAACATGGGCCCCATGCGGTAGCTTTGGTAACTTCGGGGTGTCATCCGCAAGGTGTGGTCGTGTTAATTTTTTGGGTCTAAAATTCAAGCGAGAATTATTTTCTAAGTTAATCGTTCCTGTAGTTATTTTTTGGCTTCTGTATTTCCGGTTTCATTTTTGGGGTTTCCAATTGGGGAAACTGTTCTTGGATAAGGAAAATTGGGAATTCACAAGAAAAAGAAAAGTGATCAGTGTTACTAAAAGGATAGTATTCCTGCTTTTAATTACATGCATCGAATAAAAAAACCGAAAAATTTCCATTTTCATGTTAAAAAACATTCTTTGGAAATACTTGGTTGTTTCATAAAAGAAAAATAATATTTTAGGCCTATGTCAAGAACAAAAATTTCTTACTAAAGTCGCTAAATGGCATTAAAATATCAACATAAGTAAAGCGTCTTTTACTCACCCGTTAGACATTCAAACAGTTCTAAAAGGTCATGATTTGTGTACTAGCATCACTCGGAACTTTTATAATTGAATTTTGCAAATTGCAAAACAAACAAAATAGTCGAAAGCTTGAAAATTTGAACAAAAAATACCACAAAAAGTTTGAAAACGTGCAATGGTTAGAAAAATAATTAAAAGAATCGCAATTTCTGAAAAGTTACATTCATATTTCATGAGTGGTTTTCTTAAAGTCTGTTCTTCAAACTAGATGTCTTGAATATTAATTCGTTGCTAATTTGTCTAATTTAAGGCTATTTTTTTTAAAGATTCCCTTTGTCGAAATACCAAACTTATAAATTAGGAGATTACAGAACCATAAGGAATGCTTTACAGTTTTTACAGATATAGAAATATTTGAGCCATGTAGTAGATGAGAAACAGGAAAGGAGACTGGCTCTCTGTAACTCAAAGTTCCATGCCTTCCCAATCATCAGACAGACTACAGTCTCCTTTCTCGTTTCTCATCTATATCGCTCTGTACTTCTGCATATCGAGCACTTTGATGCCGTTATAGACAACGCAATGCTATAGGGATGACCCATGCCATTTCACTTGACTCCAAACTTTTGGAAAGCAAGTGCAAAGACCTGCTAAAATCGTTTGAAACCAAGAACTAAGAATCGAAGGGTTCTTTTGGGGGCATCAACATTTGTTGCTTCCTCTGCTAGTAGCAGATTGTGAACCAACATGACTAGCTGCCTTCAATTTCTTACGGTTAAGAGCAAGCCTATTCACTGTAAACCAGTCTTCCTTACACAACGAAGGGAGGATATAATCTTCCATTTTTTATTATTTTCCTCTGAAGCTTCTTTCGCCTTCAACTGTTCCCTCAAAACATAGTTTTGATAAATATTTTTTTTTGTTTCATAACTCCAGAAATATTTAAAACAGTTTACTTTTAGTCTTAAAGTAATAGTTTTTATTCTATCAGCAGTGGGGGTAATGATGTTTCATTGAGAAGGGTTGAAATCTTGGTATTCCCTACCTACAACCCATAGCATTCCCTAGATCCTGCAAGACAATATTCTAAAAACCCTGCCTTGAAAAATGTTTCGATGGAGTCGATGAATACAGGTGTAGGTTTCCAGCGAAATGATATTTTGAGTTTCTTACCTTATTTTTAATCATTTTAGCTCTTCTTGCAAAATTCAGAGTCGATAGAGTTTCACCAAAACATCTAAAATATAAAAAAATCAATTTATTCATCAAAATATTATTCATGGAATTCTAAATATAGCCTAAGTAAATAATTAAGTATAGTCTATAGTAAATAAGTCTTTGATCAGAAAAGAACTTGAGGATGGTGAGGAAAATCGGAAATAGAGCAAAACGCAATAACTACTAAAGCTGAAATTGCTTACTTTTTCAAAGCAACAAAGAAGCAAAACATTATATTCTGTGTTTGTATTTAGGAATGTTATGGTGTATTATGAACCACTGGCATTCAGGTGAATTTTCGGTCGCAAGAAGAATTTTTTCCATGGCCTGTGTAGCTCCCAAATATAATTTATTGACAAGAAACTAAACGTAACACAGCAAAATGAATTATTAGAAAAAAAACTACTAAAGCTTTGCATCTTATACTCATCAGAGTAATACTTCAGGAAGAGAAAGAAAATGAAACCAGCTTCTTATATCCTATTCAAAAATATGAGAGGTTCAGGTTTAAATTTGTATCATATCATATCAGTATCATATCAGTCATGATCACTTACTTTGCGGATGGGTGAATATTGGCAATAATGTAAGTCTTCGCATTCCCACCCAATGAGTCCTAAAATCAAAAATAAACAATCAATGTATAAAAATGAATCTGATAGGTCTGGAGAATTGAGTTAAAGATATGATAACGATAAAGTCAAAAAAAAGAGAGATATAGACTAAGAGTCTTTTTGTTTTATCTTTTCGTGCAGAGACTTTTACTATTTTGTTAATGTTTTCTTATGCAAGTGTGCACTCTCGTTCCTCTAGCAAATTAGTCAAATCACTTGATGTAATTTTGCATTGTATCCTTTTGCTAGTGTGCACTCTCGTTCTGATGTACTAGCCAATCACTAGTTAATTGATATACTGTTCAATTAAATGACTTGATGTAATTTTGCATTGTTTTCTTTTGTTAGAATGCAATATCGTCTTTCTCAACCAGACTGTTGGCTGATGCAATGAGAACACAATACCTAGTGTTCTTGTTTCTAGACTACCTTTATTATGACTATGATAATGATATACAGAAGTCTGAGAAAGAAGTATTCACACAAACAGAGGAAAATTTTTGGCGTTTCAAGGGGCAAATCACTCAAAAACACCAACAGTTGAATGTACCTTTTAAAGATCCTAATTGACGTAAATAAACAACACAAAGAATACTAAAAACCACTCACCCTTAAAATGAAAGTAAGTTTCGAATCTCTATAATGCACGTGCCTCGTCTTGCCATGTGCAATATCTACCAATGCCATTATAACATTTCCAAGAGCTGACAAGGATCGATTGATGTTCCCAGCCTCCTTCAGCCTGGCCCCTTCAGTTCTCGTGTCTTTCTGTCTTTCTGAACCAGCAAGGTCGACTAAATGCAGCCTAGATACCCTGATGTTGGCGATTCCGACTTTCTTCTCTTTAGACTCTATCACGACGGTGAACACAGCGTGGCTGCGACTGCTTTCTCTATTCATTGACGTTGAGGCGACTCGCCTGTTCATCCATCCAGAAGTTAATACCTAAGGTAGGGAAAGTTTTATAAAATCTGTGTGTATTAGTTTGGTGCAGTAGTTTGGTGCATTAGCGTGATGCCTAGCATTGATGCGTTAAAGTGGGATTTTGTACGTAAATTCAAATCTATTTTAGTTGTTTTCCGCAAGCGTTTCAGAAGAGAGGCCCATAATTCAGACCTTCCAAAACATCAAATAACAAATGCAGAAAAGATCGGCAACTAAGAACCTGAATTTTTAGGCCTAAACAGGTTCTTAAATAAATCGTGGTTAACAGTTGTAATAATGGTGGTAAATGGTTGTATATAGGCATTGAAACCGTCCTTAAATGCCATTATTAATATTGTAAAAATAAAAACAACCTGTAACGCTAAAATTTTTACCCTTAAGATACAATCGAAACATAAAAATCTTAGGCTGAGAGGCTCTTGATTCTTAGGTTCTTAGTTGCGGGTTTTTACTGTATTGTTTGGTGAAATGTCACGGCTAACATATAGAGTCCACATACAAAGAATCAGTGTCTGAAAAATTATTTCCTCCTCTGTGTGCAGTTTATCAATAGTGCATATCATCACCTCAAAGTCGAAAAAGGAAAATTAGATTCAGCTTTAGACAATTGAAAAATCATAATAAATGGTTTAGAAAAGTTTGGGATTCAAGGCAGTTTTGGTGCTTTTGAAAAAAACGGTTAGATATAGTCTATTTAGTATCGAGACGGACAAATTCCATGAAGGTACGTAGCCCCTTAAAAACATCAATACTGAACAGAATGAGGCATAAGTATTTACAGTAAAAAAATATTTATGGTCTGGAGAATGGTACAGCAGTAGGGAACATTTTTCATTCATTTTCAGAGGAACGAAAGGACCATCTACTGGCCCTTCTAAAGTCAGTAAAAACATTGGTATATACAGTTGTGGTCAAATAGGTTCTACGTAAAATTGAACCAAGCGACCATTATTTTAGCAAACCGTAACAAATAATCGGGCTTATAACAAATAGAAACTTGAGTTTTTCAGACTCTAGGTTGTTGGATATTTGAAATAATAACTACTAGTTATCATGAATAGTATTTGGTATAGGGCAACATTTCGAGAGAAATCGGTATCCTATCATCGGTCAATGAGAAATGTGGTTGCTCCCATATTTGTAAGCAAAGGTCAGAATAAAAACGAAAACTGTAAACTATCAGGCTTGTCTTGATGTGGATCACATGATGTGACCATGAAAGGTTTCAGGAGAAGAGGTGCCTAAGATTCCTAAATACTTTCCAAAACAGCCTTGATAACATCAAATGTATTCACGATGTCCAAGAAATATCAAAGGCTTGTCAAGATAAGAAGTGACTATAATGTCTAATATTGTGTCAGAAACACCCTTGATAAGACAAAATGTATTTAAGTTGCCCTACTAAGTATCAAAGGCTTGTTATTACAAGTGGTGACTATCATGTCAAATATAATATCAGAGACAGCCTTGATAAGTCAAAATGCATTTACGTTGCCCAACTAAATATCAAAGGCTTGTGATGATAAATGCTTGCCATCGTAAGTGGTGACTATTTTATCAAATATTATCTTGAAATAGCCTTGATAAGACCGAATGTATTAAACACTAGTTTTTAAGCTTTTTGTTTTTGTTGCTATACTCAATGGGTGGGCGTAAACACAGCGATTTGCTATTTCCTTCAGATAATCTGAGCTAGGACCCCACACAGCGTGCATTGAATAGCACCACCTACAGGATCATCGAATAAGCCTAAAGTCCTCAGCACCGAAAACTCATTTTGTGCATAATTGATCCTCTCAAAAAGTTTAGCATGATAGCACGAGAGAATAAACCAATTGCTAGTAGGCAGTAATTTTCAAATTGAAGATTTCTGTAGCAGCAAAAAGGATGTAATATGTAAATGGACCTTATCAGAAACTCGATTGATTCGATATTTGGATTTCGTTTTCGTTTCTTTGATGATGAACTACTCTGATTAGTGTCAGACGCAAAGCTTTTTTAGTTATGTTTCGCTATGTTTCCAATTTTCTTCGCCATCCTCTAGTTCTGTATCGATCAAAGACTGTTCTGACGTACTACTTTGATGAGTGTCAGACACAAAGCTTCATAAGCTATTATGTTTCGCTATATTTCCGATTTTTCTTGCCATCCTCAAGTTTTGTACTGATCAAGGACTGTTCTGACGTATTACTCTGATGAGTTCCAGACGCAAAGCTTTTTTAATTATCTTTCGCTATGTTTCCGATTCTTCTCGCCATCTCTTAAGTAAGATATCAATCCCATCCAGAAGGGAGAGCCCCAAAGGTGCATGCTCGTTGGTTGTTTAACTATTAGCAAATTGTTTGCTCCTGGGGTGTGCGCCTCTCCTATGGCTATGATCAGCACCAGCATTAATAAAATTCAATTGTAAGTGTCAACATAGTGGGGACTTGCTGCCAAAAGTCCTTTCACAACATGGTTGGCATGCAAGTAATTACTCGTGTTGTTTTTAATCAATAAAAAGTAAGATATAGTTGATTACCCTGTAAGCATCTCTGGCAGAAGAAATATCCTTTTCCTGCAACCCTTCTACGAAAACTCCCTTCTTGATGTCTTCTCGCAAGTGCAAACCGGCTGAAGCAGGATCGAGTAGGTCGAATATCTGCTCGTTATAGATTTCCAGGAATGAACATTTGCAGATGAATTCTTTTCGGTCGCCATGCTGGAATGAGAGATAGAAAAAATGATTACAAAATACTAATCTAGATTATCGTGGTTTCCCTGCTCTTTTGTGAAATACAAAAAAAACATGTATCAGAATCTTACATTTTGAGATCACCCTATTCAGGTTCTTATGTATATGATCCTTTTCTTGAACAGCGTGTTAAGGTTCTTAAATAGGATCTTATCAAATGAATCGATTGCTTTACTCAAGGAAAAATAAAAACATAAAGATTAAAGACAGACAACACTTCTCTTTTAGAAAAAACGTTAAGCTATTTCAGATTGTAGTCATTGAGGCCTGGATAGTTTCATCAGAAGATCCATTCTCTTTTAGCAAACGCATCGAACAACAATTAGTTTATACTTAACTTTTTTTATGATAAGAAAATCCTTTACATTTTGGGTTAATAATAGGTTCTGATGTGTAAAAGTATAATTGAAGAAAAAATCATTATCAATTTTGGGGGCTTTTAAAAGAAGGATCAGGAAAAATGACGTGTTCTTCCAGTCTGATTCTGTTTCAGTGGCCTTCTTTGTTCCAAATGCGAATTTTTCGAGTAATCCATAAACAGGGAATCCAAATAAATGGGGGATGGGAAAGGGCTGAACCTTATCCTGAACTATGCTACACCTTTGAGGTTGAAGAAATGGAACAGAAGTGCTGATTTGTATACAAAAGTAAACATCAACTAAGCTGGAAGGCATTTTACTTTTGTTAAGTAAGACATTTATTGTTTTGTGCAGATTTTTCTGCTTTTAGGCCTAGGTACGGCCAACATTTTAGGGCCTAAATCTTGATTCTATTCATTTTTGCACAAGGGCCTTAACAGGCCTATGATGAGTTTTGTGATTCGAAATATTTTTGGGAGCTCTGAAATTAATAAATGGGGCTCCAAATGAGGTCGATTGGGTAGGGAGATAATTGAAAATGAATAAACCAGGGGACGTTTCTTAGGTTCATATGAGTACTTTCATCGAAAATGGAGTAGATTAGGGCAACTGCATTTAATCGAACAATTAGAGTATGTGAGGTGTCTGAAAAGAAACTTTACCAACCTTCTCTTGTTCTCGGTTGATTAAACTGAACATGTATTCGAAACCTCTCGGTATAACACCTCGAAGCTCGTGAGAAAAATTATCTGATTCATCAGGTGGACCTGAAAGAGCGAAAGACGTTAAAGTGAGTTTAAGAAAAGTAATTTCTAGTCTTAATGGAAGTGGTAGATATTCATGTTTTATAGATTCAAAGAAATTTTCTCTTCTTTGATCTTGAAGTTTTCCTGCTGAAATCCTTATTCGATGTTTTGCGACCTATATCACGATAAACCGTCCTTTGGAAGAGACTCTAAACCAGGGTTTCCCGTTCCTCTCCTGGAAATATAGATCTTTGGCCTTTCGCAGGCTATCACGTTAAATATAAACTTAATTACTTATATATTTACTAACTTAATAGTAAAGCAATTACTTGGAAAACATCCGAGTTTTATACGTATTAATTATCATTTGAACGCTTCTATCAATAAGTAGTAAAAGTTGAAAAAGCAACTAGCTCTTCATCGAAGGCATCCTTTCTGCTAAAAAGCATCCAATAAAGAAAAGGCAATAATATACAATAAAAACAATGATTATTTCAATATTTGCCAAACATACTGAAAATACATACTTGATTCATTTCATAGAGTCCTGCAGTTTACCCTTTTGCTCATTTTAGCCTTAACTACTTATCAAAAAAAAGTGTATGGCTGAAGATTCTCTGGAATAGTGTGTTTGGCACTGTATATTGCACGTTCTTCATTGCTTAATATTGGTTTGAATTAAGGAAGTATTATTCCCGAGCTGATAGGATTTAGAAAAAAATGCGCGAAGTTGAAATTCGTGGTCAGCGAAATTCAATTACTGAAATGTGAATTAGTAGGTGTTCCCTGGAGCGACAGTGAAATAACATGAATTACAGAACATCTGTGAGAACATTTGATGTTGAAATTCCTGGTTGAAATATTTTCCTAACATGCTCAACTGTTTATGTTTTTAGATTCTCACGATATCTACATTACGGAAATCGCTGGGAAAGTCCACGGGTAAAGGATTTATTTATAAGCATCTTGGACTTGAGATAAGATATCACGTTTGAAGTGCTGTCAAAGCCTCTAGGGGGTTAGCCTCGTAATGATAATGAGGACTACCCAAAGGGAGGCTGTGGGAGAGCGTCTAGGAGCCGAATCATAATGATGCATGGCTAAGCATGTCTATGGCCTAAAGGCTCACACAAACAAACTTTAAACTTATTGAAGATTTTTCAAATTTAGAGAGTTTTTATCATTGTAGAGTCGAGACAAATTAGTCAAGCTTTCTCAGGATGTAAAGCTAATAACTAGAGATTTTCTGATATTTGCTAGCGTAAAGCGTAGTTCACACAAGCAATATTTTATGACAATTTTCATTCACAAGGTTTCTTGGTCGATAAATGGATATTTTAGAATGTTCTTATTGTCGAATGTATTTTTTCGTGGGATTATTCAGCCTGATGTTTATTACAAATATTGTTCTTATCAAAAACGTGTTGTAGGTTTGATAGCGTATTGAAAATATGTATGGTACTGTATTGTATTGTATTGTATTGTATTGTATTGGAAATTCATCGATCGAATTGAATGACTTACCAAGCATAGTAAAGGTCTTGCCTGACCCCGTTTGTCCACTGTGAAGAAATCAAAGAAAAATCAATGACATCAGATAAAACATCAAAATATCCAGGATCTTCATTTTGAATTTGATATCTTAATGACTAAAAGTTAAATAATGATTAAGCTAGTCGAAGAAACATGAACAATAGGAAATATGGATGGGTCCTCATTCAATACATTGTTGTAGACCGCATATGTTGCCTCCTTTTTCTGTTAATGCTGCCATCTTGAATTCAGAAAAATTCACCCCCTGGCTATCCCAGATACCTTTACGAATTCCAAGGAAACGCAATACATTAAAGGATTTCCCGGGGGCATATTTGCAGTAATTCAAGATTATAGCCTTAACAGGAGAAAGATGTATTACTCTTATATTGTATGATAAATCTACCTTGATTGTTTAAACATCTGTGTCTAAGCAAATAAAAAAACAAACAGTCTGCTAATGAGCCCAACACTCTTCCTCCACGATTGCTTCTCTTCCAGTGCTCGCTCCTGACAAAGCTGTCTTATTGCCCGAGTGACGTCAAGATATCAGAGAAAGCTGGCAAACAAAGAATCGCGGAACAAGTCTTCACAACACTCTGGATTAACTCAACTCGCAAACATAAAATCAAAATGTTTGGACAAATAATTCAACATACTAAGCGAATATAGTTCCATTGTATCCGTTGACACAACCTTCGATTATCTTCTTTCCAACCGTAGAAAAAACTTCTTCCTGCAACATATGAAATATACTTATTATGTATAAGACTGAAGAAGACATAGGCTCAAAAGTCGTAGGTGTCCAGTATCACAGTTGTGTTTCTTTGCCTCTTCTTTCAACCAATGTTTAGTATTCCTAGCTACAAAGTGGGAAGTATGAAATGGCTAGAGAAGACAACACTACCTTACTTGTCAAGGACCTGCTTTAGAATTACATTAAAATATATCACATTAGAAGATCTTCTATATCGCTCTGTACGTTCGTACATCGAGCACTGTGATGCGGCGTTGACACCGCAATCGCCATAGAGATAATATATCACATCAAAAATACAAATAAATTACATCTAGCTAAGTTATATTATCATATAATCAGTTTGATCATGAATAGGGCCTGATAGGCCCAAATTTTGAAGAACGTTTAATAAATTATTTGTTGGAGATATTTCTTAACTGATTTGCTTCAAAAAATTAACGAGTGATATCTATGATTCGCATCTTGAACTATGAAGTTTGCAAATTTCTTTATGGCCTCGTCGAGCATCAAAATTAACAAGAATTTCAATATTACTTAGGGGTAATTTATTCACTTCTGCAAGGTACAAATCAGCTGGGAGGGGGTTATCTTGTGACCTTTCGCATGCTAGCTCGTTAAACATAAATTCATTAACCTGATTAAGCCAATTAATGAAAATTTAGATCAACAATTCAAGATATGTATTTAATTTCCAGAACGTAGCATTTGACTGCGAAAGAGACGCATATGATATACTTTTTTCCTGTTTGAATATCATGCAGTTTCCTATGATGAGATCATAGGCTTAGAAAGGGGAGGGCAATTAGTAATTCTATTATCAAATCTTTAATTTCCTAATTCACTAACATCTGTAAATTCAATAATGACCGGATCATCACAGAATAATCTTACTCATTCTATAATTGCAAAACTGCCAATATGTTAGACTATCGTTCTACCTACAAATCAAATATACGTAAAGAGCAACGATGAAATTCGAATTCATCATTTAGGCCGGCCAATAGAAGGGTTGCAATATAGTAAATAGTCACGGGACGCAATATTGCTGTTGTAGTTGTTAGTTAACTCCATTGTTATGTAGCAGTAGGCCGCTTGTTTGTTTTGTCTGAAAATCTCTAACTAGCAAATAGAGATATAGCAATGTCGACGAGGATGGAGTTACAACAAGGGCAAAGAAGCCAAAATCATAATTTCAAACAGTTCAATTTGCTTGTATTTTTCTACCTAGTAGCTACTATGAGAATGTTTCATTCATACAATTAAAAAACCCCTGCAGGGTCTTATCTCTCTTGTTTTTGGTGTAACTGCCCATTATAATCTTTAAGTGTTAGCCGAAAACAGCGCTCTCTGTTGAGGATGTCCTATTTCTCCACCACTGCTTGATCTTTGCACGGTCAAAAACCACAAATAAACGAAGGTAACTGAGATAGGGTTAGAGGTTAGAGGTTTGTCATGTTTTGATAGCAAAAATTGATGTTCACAGGTTAAAGAGAGTGGTCGTATCACGCAATACTCAAAATACTATTATATTACAGTCTTTGGATGGTACAGAACTTCAAAATAGCCAGGAAAATCGGGAGCATAGCGAAACGAAAACATAGATTACTTAAGCTTTTCGTCTGACACTCAACAGAGTAATACGTCAGAAAGAGAACGAAACAGAAACCTAACTGATTATATACCCAGAGGTTGATCGAAATAGGCCAATCAGAAAAGAGGTGAATGATTGGTATAGTGTAGGAAAACCAATCAACACCCACGATACAGTGAGCTGACCAATAGGATTACTTTAAGAGTCCTAAGGCGAAAACGAACTCTTTCTGTCTACACAATAGGGGATCCCTGGTTTTTATGTAGACTGATTCCAAAATACCTAAGTGAAATGTGGATCTTGCTCTGCCAATAATTCGAAAGCAATTCTCACTGTAGGCTTTAGCACACGCTGGATTGTCGAGCAAATGTTGACCTATAGCAGAGTCATGTTTCAGTGATCTTTTAGTTTTTGAGGCGCGAGATGGTTGTTCTCGTTGCGGCACAGTGTTTTGGCGTATGCTAACCAAAAAGGATTTCAGTAGCTCATAATTTGAGTATCAACATAATTAACGACTAAAAATGGTAGGGAGATCCATAGAGATGGGGGCAGGCAGAAATTGATCAGGGGTTAGGAGTAGCTTGGACGAGTAGGAACTAAGACAGACCCTATAAAGACCACACGATATAAGAAACCTATGGCCCTTTTACACTTTTTTTATATAAGAACAATTTTACAAGAACACCAGCCTCAAATTCTGCCAAATGTTAAAAATAAGCTAAGAACAAGCTGAGGCTGACCTTTTTCAGCACAAGAAAATAAATCCTAGAAATACCCATAAGACTAAGAAGTAAATAAAAAAAACGAATCGGTGGCACCTTTGGACAGGAAAGTAAAATTTTCGACTTTTCAAGACGGAAGACAGCAAAAACAGGCTTCCCAAGCATTGTAAAAATAAGAAAATTTTTAGGCCATTTCAGCCTAGAAATGAAAAAAATTTAAGAGCAGCCAGCCTCAAATCAAATTTACTGGTTCTTATATAAAAAAAGAGTGTACAAGCACTTATAACTCTAAACTCAAATCAACTTGAGCAACTCAGACGACTGAAAGTCCAATGTTTTTAGAAATTGTAGAGATAAATCTTCTTTAAAAACGATTGAATTATTAGTTACAACCAGGGCCGCTGAGAGCCATGCCCTAAAAAACTTAAGCCAACGGGCCCCTATCAGTCAACGGGCCCCAAAATTGTGGATTTTCGTATCCAATTGCTCATTTGAAGAGTAAAATAAAACGGTTTTGATTGATTTTAATAAAATGGTTTTGAACGATTTTGTAGCAGATTAGAACTTTTTAAATTTATGCATTTGCAAGACGGTTTCTCTTCCCAAAATGCAAATTTCTGCAATTCAGATATTCGAAAAGTTTCAAAGGGTTCCGGGCCAATGGATAGATGCACCCCTTCCTCTTTGTGGGCCTAGTTAAAATTTCTCTTGAGCGTTTGGTGAACGCTGCTTTATGACATGTAGCGCATAAGCTGTGCAACTGAGCAAACACACTGGGTAACAATCGCACACACTGTTCCATTCATTGCATCTTATGTAACCATGGCTGCATATTTATTGATATTTCGATATTCGATAAACTAACGGATATTAAGACTTGAGTAACCGCCCGACATCCAAACAGATCAACAGAGGCTTATAAAAGAAAAGGTTGATTAAGAATTAAATGGCCTAAAATCACATTGTTACCCCAGCGCATCTGGGATCAAGTCGGCTTCGTATTGAAATTGCGCTGTCAGTAACGTTAGCTGGCTTTGTATTAACGAGGCTGTGAGATTAACCTCGTATTCAGAACTTGCTGTTTCTTAATCTTTTTTAATCTGGGTGTTCAGCAACTGTGTCCAAGGTCTGGGAAAATGAACTGCATGGAAACCTCTGAGATATTTCCCCTTGAGGTTTTGAAGAGGACGGAGAGACTGTCGCATTCTTTTATTGTTTTTGTGAAATTCTCTTAAACTTAAGTGCTTCAAAACCAATTCAGTACTCGGCAGGGAAAAGGTTGATCGAGATAATTTGTGTGAATGATAGATGACCCAAGTAGGATTCGAACCCACAATTATCGACTTGGTACGTCAATGCTCTACCAACTGAGTTACCGTGGCAGTTAACTCTTCTTCTCAAAAAGTTAAGTAATTTCAATTTGATGAAAGCTAAGATAAAAAGGGCCACTTAATGGTTTTGGAGCATGTGTTCCCAGTGCCCCTCATTCCTACGTCAATTATTAAGAAAAAGAGTATGCACAGGTTTTTTTATAATAACACTTGGTTCTGATTTCAGCCTAGGTGTTTTTTCATCAATTGGTTACCCCCATCCTTCTCCAAAACGTTTTTAAAGCGCTTTTCTGAGTATGGGCTTTACGTAGGGGAGCTTTTAGTGAGATAGTCTCGAATACTTTTGGAGACAGCTGAATATTGCGACCCAAATTTTAGCCTGGTGTCTCTTATAAAGGTTGTTCTCTTATAGAAATATAACTCATCGTAACAGTTTAGAGATGGTGAGATGAGCTGTAAGATTGTGATGTGATTCTCGACTTCCTGATCCATTGTGAGTGACCTTGCAAAATATTTTGATAACAAACAAAGCTAATCTAGGGCCTAACGTGGATTTGTCAGCCAAAAACAAACATGGAACTTCACATGAGCTAATAACTGACTTCTTTTTGTAACGTTCCCACGCAAAAATATAAATAAGCAGTTGTCAACTTTGCTAAGTTCAGTAGAAAGCACTAAGAGCTTTGTTTGTAGATGGAAATAAAAGATTCTCAATTTGTAAATAGACCAATGTTGCAAATACCAAAAACAATCAGTTTTTATCTTAAAATAGTTTCAAAAATCATCAGAAAATAGAACAGATAAATCTAAAAATCAGTTTTACACTTCGTTTAAGAAACTATGGAAAATAGTTTCTTATCTTAGATTCAAGAAAATCTTCACACGAAATAGTTCCATAGGAAGCATCTTCAAATAGGGGGGGGGGGCACCATACTTCAAGGGCACTTTTTCATCATCATTAAGCAAGAACGGCAATTTTTGAAAGGCAAAATTTCGTTTCAACGCTTAATTGCTGGTTTTAATTGGACAAAGCTTTCTTATAGTTATTTACTTTTTTGGATCATTCTTTCAGAGCTAATTGCTTATTTACAGATTGCCTATAGAAAAAACGACTGAAGGTACAAATTTTTGGTCCAAGACTATCCAAACACTGTTCTTGGCTTACTCCATATGCATTTATTTTCGTAAAGTGGGTTCGTAAACAAGTGGTTTTCGTCTGTCAATATTCCCCAAACACTCTGACCGGGTTTCCATTTTCCACCTCATTTCTAGGACAGATATCAAGTTCGCAAAGTATACCCCAGAACAAGGTATCAAATAATTTCCAAAACATTGTATTTTCGCTTACATTATTCATACTTCTATGATCTGTTCCTTAGAATCAAGAATCTTAAGGCAAAAAGCAACTTTATCGTGGTCTTTGATGGATGATAATAGACGATTATGCAAAGGATTACGGATCTATTCTTACGCAATGCATGATGGGAATGTGCTCCTTAGCAACGCATAGCAACTAAAGTTGCAACGGCCTAAATCTTTCACAGCTTCAGTCTAGTCCTTAGTTTTAGTAACTATGCGTTGCTAAGGGTATATTCCTGTTATGCATTTCCTAAAAAGATATCAAGGATCGTTCATCGTTCTGGAATTTTCTGAAATTGGCATTAATATACCCAGAAATATCAGAAACATAATGAAACGAACACATAGATTACTAAAGCTTTTCTTCTGATACTCAACAGAGTAATACGTCAGAAAGAGAACGAAACAGAAACCTAACTGATTTATATACCCAGATGTGGATCGAAATAGGCCAATCAGAAAAGAGGTGAATGATTGGTATGGTGTAGGAAAACCAATCAACACCTAAGATACAGTGAGCTGACCAATAAGATTACTTCAAGAGTTCTAAGTCGAAAACGAACTCCAAACTTAAGTAATCTATGTGTTCGTTCCATTATGTTTCCAATATTTCTGGCTATACTGATGTTCTGTACCATCCAAAGACTGTTCTATTAATATACCCATAACAAAAGCCAGCTGAGTCTGTGCAGTTATTCTGGTCTCGCATAAAAACCTCGAAGATGGAAATTAAAAATAAAATTTTAAAGAATGAAATGATACCTGTGTCGTGTTCATGTCGGCTACATGATCGTAGGAGAATTGTTTCGGTTCTGGCTTCGAATGTAAGATCAGTGACTTCGAGGACGTCGCTTCCACACACAGACTGTGGTCGATGTCTTGTTCGAAGGTCTTCGCCGGTGGCCTAACTCGAACGTAAACCTTGATGCTGTCACCTTCATCACTGCAAGAAGAAGAAAAGTTTAAAATTTTTCATATCGACAAATGATTAAAGAGAAAGGAGAAAAAATGAGTAGGAATAATTTGCTTCAATATTCAATCCTAATACAATCTGGCCCTTGATTTTCCCCAGAAGTTGGCCAAGTTTCCCCACTAGTTCAGTGCTCTTTTTGCCCGAAAGTATACCAAGATGTCAACTGTGTATGTTTTGTCTGATATGATTACAAACTCAAGGGAAAATAGAACTAAAAACTGCCTATGCCAGGCTGCATTTATTTGAACTATTAGGCCTAACACCGTTCTTTTCATCAATTTTACATCGAAATATCCTCTGCTGCCGTAAGGACTAGCTAACTCAATATAGTGAGTTTGCCACCATGATAAAAGTCTGCTCCTAGGAAAAAACCTTGGGCGATAACCAACAGAAAGGTCAAGCCACCATAGAAAGCAAACAATAGCCTAAAACAGCAGCTATGAACTTTACAAAACTTCTCGGACATTGTAGTTAAAATCTCCTAATTTAGGCCATTTGGTTAAAAATTAATTTGGAAATCTTCAACCAACTAAACTCCCTGTCATTCTATAATTGAAGCATCCCCCTGGACCAAAAACCTGTTCTAGTGAGCCATCCAAACCCAACCTTACTTCCCATTCATGTTTGGTTTTTCAAGCTTATTTTCAAAACTGGAGGTTAAACACCTAAGGCGTGGCTTAATCATCCATTCAACAGCACTTTAAGCGAAAATCTTTGCATATCTGAGTGGATTCACCAAAATTGGTAAATGGCTGGTCTAGAGATTTAGGCAAAGATAGATTAATGGCTATGGAAATATTATACTACGAACTCAGAAAAGATTCGGGTTTTTGGAAATAAATCTGATAATCCTTTCGATTAGTTGGATTTTCAATTGGTTACGATTGCATAAGCGGTCAAAGGCTTTCCAGAAAATATGCGAATAGGGGTAGAAGTTTTTTCAGAGGAGGGGGGGAAGCTAAGGGGAGCGTTCACTTGTAACCTATAAAAGGTCATTTCTACACTCAATACGTACAGACCTTTCTTCAAAACGGGGAGCCATGGCTAGGCCTGGCTAAGTCTCTGCTAATTTTAATGGTAATTTAGGGGCTATTTACACGGGAACATTAATTCCATCATCATATACTTGGTCAGCATCCAATTAACTTATCTTTCTGAACCCTGTCCAACAAAGGAAAATAAGCAGTGAGATAATGCATGTGAGAGAACTCGAACCCATAACTCCTTAGTAACCGATTGACCCCTTATTAACCGAAATGAGAATGATGACGATGATGATGATAACGAAGAGCGAAGTTTGCAATCTATATGATTCTTCCATTTCATTAACGATTTTCGCAGTGCATTGAAGATAACCTTCACAACATCACTACACAGCATCATGGTTGCTACTTATGAGGAGAGTTTTCAAACTTCAAGTCAGCCTACCACGCAGTGTGAGTTTCTTAGACTGCCAGAAAATACATTCTTCGCTTTGGAAGAATATTTAGCGATATGTATATAGGTTCATTTGAAGACAAGAAGACAAAAGCAAACGAGAAGACTCTTCATCTCGACAAGCCTGTTTCGTGGTTTCCACCCACCAGGATATGTTCCATGGAGTATTGAGGTTCATCTCCTGATGAGTGGGAAACCACTATATGTTCATTTGCGCACATACACTCATTTATTTTGCCTCTGCAAACACAAGACGCAAGAGTTGGTCAAAAACATGCTTTGCAAACTGAAGAGGACAATCTTAGGAATCTAACCCACCAGTGCTTATAATTTTCGAAAAAAATGGGATAACAACAGGGGCGGTGGGCCAATTGGCCTAGTAACACATACGTAAATAGACCAAGTCTGTATCAAAGTAACCAAACTACCGATTCTTCAATTTCATTAACGATTTCTGTGGTACATGGAAGATACACTTTACAACAGTAGATAGGAAAACACGTCAAAGCTGTATTGACACTCACATTAGATTTACAAAGCTGAGCAAATCTTGACTGCATTAATAAATCATGTGGGATAAGCCTCCGCGAAGTTAAATAAGAAAAAGAGATTATTAAGAGGTGGTGTTTATAGTGGGAAGAACATCCTGAAGCTAATACTAGACAGAAGTTGAAACACTGTTCAAATTATGTTTTCAGTCTCCAAAAGTCAAATAGCCTTTTAAAGATGACGGGGGCATTTAGGCCAATAAATGGCAGTGCTATTAGGCCAATAAAGATGGCGGAGTCATTCGGCTGATAAAGATGACGGAGGCATTAGGCCAATAAAGATGACGGAGTCATTCGGCTAGTAAAGATGACGGAGCCATATCGTATATATCAGGAAGTCTTAACAATACCTGATACTAGTACTTCGGCTAATTATTGAAGGGTCTTTATCACACAAAAAATAAAGATTTTCACATTGATGAAAGATTAGATAAGAATAAACCATGCTTTTAAAACGTTTCGATAACAATATTGATATCTTCTGTAGTTAAACGTTTCTTACATTGATGAGACGATGATGATGTAAAGTAACTTTAAGGATTTTTGAATGAATTAAAGGAGAACGTCTTATTAGTCTTCCATGTATACATCTAATCTTAGTTAAGCAATTTACAGAGCTCAAAATCAAAGATATTTCAGAAATTTTCAGTAAGGCAAATCTTTTTGTTTTCAATAAGGAAAATAGGTTACAATGACTTAGATTTTTCATTTTTCTGGCGCTGGCGTATGATAATATTAATAATAAGTAGAAATATGTTTAAATCAATCCCATTAGGAATTAGTGCTTGCTATCTTGAGATTAACAAAATTTTATTATGTATTTTTGCTTAAATCATACAACATATGTCTTAAGGAACAATCATAAAGAAGATGTTTTGGCTTTATTAATCAATGGCTGGTTTGAATCTAGAAGATTGTTTATGATAGAAAATATGTTTTTTTGAATTTCATTTAAATATCTTCATGGGAATAATGTGCAGAAAAACCAAGAAGTTGGCATTCTTTGAAAGCATTAAATTGGATAAGGATTTAAATACTTTTAAGATATTATGAAACCAATTACTCTTTAGGGAGGATAGAATATTGTCGTAGATTTTCTTCAATTTGGGGGTCGGTCCTGATAAAGTGAAGTACAGGGAATATTCTAAAAATGGGGGAAGCGGTGGAAAAGAAAATGACTGAGATGGGAAAAGTGTTAGTTTAAAGGGAAAAAAACAGCAATGTCAGGGCTAGATCAAAGGGAAGGCATAGGAATCAGGCATACACCAATGAATCAGGGGGTTGTGTAGGACTTAGTCATCGACAAGACATACGAATTGCCCTTCTTTATTCAGAGCCATGCTGTAGTATATCTAGCAGGATTATACCTGATTTCCAAATTAAATGATCATTTACGTTACTCCACCTTCCTTTCTGAAAACTTCCAAATCATTTTGAGAAAAGGGAGCCAAGTGAGAAAACAAGGTAGATACGAGAAACATATAAAAATGAAATGTAATGTAGACAATCTTACCTGCTGTAACCTGCATTATTTGTGTTCTCTAAAAAGAGAAAATACACAATTAATCTCAATAGAAACAAAAATATGAAATGGGCTGTGTTTGCATGACACGGAGAATCATACTCCCATTGATGCCGCACCCATAAAGTTATTTCTACATCCATGGCAATTAATGATATGGAATCTGTTCATGCAAAGAAAAAACGCTAACACAAACTAATAACTAAAAATATCAGAGGGGGCTAAGTCCCCTATGTAAACCTTAAGAAAGAGGGTTTCCTCTATATAGCCCCCCCCCCACAGAAACCCTGACTTTCAGAATACTATGAAATTGCTTTGAATTTGCATTTGGAAGAATGCTCATATATTCTGTGAATTGTCATTTGCCAAAAATTTTTAAGAACCTCACAAGAAGGCAAATTTTCTAGTCTTTTTGTTGACCCTAGATGAGTGCGAGTCTGGTTGGTTTAAAATTCGTGTAAAATGATTTGTTTTATAAGAAAATATAAGAAAGCAGTGTTGGAATTTATTGTAGAAAACAATAGATCATTTTGTTCTATTGTTTTCTTTAACAATAGAAAACAACAGAAAATTTAAGAAAAGTTCTTCATGGTGACCACTTAAGACTTTCTTTGAAAAATGTGTAGGTTACCATCCTGTGCTAGTGAATATTCCTGATCTTTTTTGCCGCTTTCTCATAGAAAACAGCTTAAATACTCTACCTTTTGATCCGCAAAAAATCTTTCGCCAAACTTTCTTAAGTTTTGAAAATCTGGCCCGCGGTTTCTTATAAAAAAATGAGTGACTGGTAAGCTCATTTTAAATTCTACTTATCATTTGGTTCGAAAGATTACTTATCAGCAGCAGACGCTTTTGAAGATAATAATCCGTTTTGCTTGCTAGACGAGTTTTAGAGTGAGATAACATGATTTTGAAAGAATGAGATTTTGAACATTTTTACTTGAATGCCTAGGAACCCTTCTACAAACAAATAAAAGCCATTCGAAAACTCTCTAAGTTACGATTTGAATTCCCAATTTACATTTAATTTAATTAATTACTATTGATTCTAAAATTGACTTCATTTTCATAGCATTACCATAGGTTACCTAATCTCTTAAATCAAGAAACTTTGAAATGTTTTTGTTTATGTTTCAACTAAAGAAAGGCCTAGCAAACTTCAGTGAACAGGTCAGCTAATATCAATTCGCAAAAAAAATCACAAATTTAAGGATAGACCAACATTTTAATGGAAACGAGAAACCAACCTGACGAGACAACCATTTCGTAACGGTTTTATAAGTTCAGGCCTGTTTAGGCCTACACTCTTGGTCTTCCTCAAATTCAAAACGATCTTTATCTCTCAGAACATCACTTCCAAAACTGCACCAATATATTTATCAAACATAAATGATGCGACCCAATTACATCCTTTGTGCTATCGTTTATCTCTCTTCGCCGTCAGCAATGAAATAATATTAAAGCGAAAACTTGAGCAAACAAAAACTCGAATGTTTGAATTAAAGCAAATATTTGAAACTTGTGAGCAGCGAATTTTGACTTGAGCCGCGCCAACTGATTAACGCCACTGCGCATGTGCAGGTCTGATTGTTCTCCTTCGCTCAATGTTGACATTTACTTTCTGATGTTAAATTGCTCAATTACTCGCGAGTTTATAATATATTTGTCTTTCTATGCGTTCAACTCGGGTTTATTATCGTTGAATAACATGAACACAGTTTCCTTGAAGCTTTGAGCTTGACCTGCAAAAAATGTCTGTTATTTCAAACGGGATAATCCCGGGAATTCGTTTGGTTATTTTTCAGTGTCATCGAGCCTAATGTGTCACCCACTGAGACATCCAGAAGGATCAGGGCTGCCAGATATCGAAAGAGCAACTATGCCAAATTTATGCCAAATGCAAATCCATGCCAAATATGAGTTTTGACACCATAACTGCTCTAATTCATGGTCTGTATGTAAGAACAACTTTGAATAATAAAAGTAACAAAATTTTGCATAATTCAAGCAAGCTCTTCAGTAGAATTTTTAGCATATTTGTGAAGCTAACTATTGCTGCAAAAAAAAGTTACAACAAACTTTTGTACTGCAAACATGAAATAGCTAAGAAAGTTTCAGTACTGGGTCAAAAAAACGCTCTTATAAAAAAATACGTGTACATATACGAACAATCATTACATAGCATTTCAAAAGTTTTGATCTCGACCCACTCAAAATCTTAGAAAAGGGCCAAGCTGTTGCTGAGTTTTAAAACTAAGAAAATGTTAGAAACAGGATGCCTTCAGACTACAGCATTGAACAATGAGAACATTGAGATTACAAAATAATTTGTTGCCAAATCAATAAATTTGGCATTTTGAGGCCACATATGGCAACCCTGAAGAATATTCATATAAGACCTTTTTGGATTTACTTGAGATTTTCTGCTATTAACTTGGCTTTTACGAGCCAAATGAGACCAATGACAATTCAATTGCAACCGCTGGGCTTTTGGTGACTAGGGGGGCTACAGGGGGCTTGCAAATGTGAGTAAGAAAAATAAAATCTTCATATCTACCTAGATTTCGCATTGTAACATAACTCCTTATCATAGTAGTATCTTAAAATTTAGCAAACTAAAAAACACGCTTTTCCTATTGTAAGAAACTATAGATAGTGTAACCTCTGAGTAATAGAAAGAGTAATAGTAATGGGTCCGTTTTCCGTTTTGGCACGAAAACGAAACGAATATTTTCTAGCTCTTTTTTGCTTTGTGTTCACATCAATCCACTCTTAAAAACCAGAGCTAGATATGCTACCAAAATAAAAAAGATAATATATGATGAACGCCAAAAATGGAAGCAAGAACTTAGTATTTCGAATACATTAAACAATATAACAACCAAGGTTAAGACAGGGGTAATATCGTTTTCATAAAGAGGAGAACGGGGCCTAAAGCTCAAGGAAATTCATCTAGGCCAGTTACCCCCGGAACACTGAAGGCCAATTTTCATTCCAGACTAAAACACAAAAGGAATCAAACCAAGGACTGAAGTCGCATATGTAATTTTGTAATTCAGTTGGTGGATAATTGACTGATAAAGCTAAAGATTTCCAGACTCACCCTCAAATAGATTACTTTTCTTTCGCCCAAGGACAGGGTAGTTATTTCCATTTTGCATAGCTTCTTCTGTTATAGGGCCTAAAATGATATAAACATCATATTAGCATTAGCCATTGAGCATTGCCTTATGAATTTATGTAATGGCAAAATCATACAAATGGTTCTCGACTAAAGAAGGATTAAATCTAGGTCTTGTGCTAGATAGACGTGAAGGCTTCAGCACTATATCATCATAGCAATCACCTTTGGTGGGTGAGGTGCTGGGTTCGAGACCAGTTGAAGGCCTGTTAGTATTGTGGAAGCCCACATTTCCTCATGTCAGACCATACCTTTTGGATTTATGATATAAACATTAAGATAGCGAGAAAACTTAAAAATCTAGAGAAACATAATAAGCACTAAAGCATTTCTCCTGATACTCATCAGAGTAGTTCCATTTCAATTTCAATTTATAGAAACATAACTTGCTACACTTTTACAAGGAGCGTCGTTATCAATGCTAACAGCAAAAAGGAAGAGATAAAACTAAACTACGATATACTAAATAGCATGAACGAAAAAGAAATAAACGAATTATAGTAAAAAGAACACTGGTAGCTAACACCGATAATAGTGTGGGAGATGTAGTAGTAGCTACATCTAAAAGAGAACAAGAATGAAACTTAACGATATGTTACCTAGGAGTGGATCCATGTCGGCCAATCAGAAGAGGTGATTGATTGATATAGTGAAAAAACAACCAATCACAACCGCTGCTTCAGTGAGATTAACACAACAGAACTGAATATCTTTCACACTACTGAATATCCAACACGACTGCACAAACCTTCCACACAGTTTTTCTGTTCGTTTTGGTTTCTTTATTGGCTATTGGTCTCGGTTGACTTACTCTATTTGAATCTAAATTTCTTTTCAGTCGTACCTGGTTACCTGGTTTGTTTTTCTTTAAGACATATTTCTTAGCAAAAACATGAGACATTCGTATTATTCACAATGGTATAGAAATACAAGGGTTGTTTTCATATCTACCCATCATAGAGTTTCTTTGTTGCAGTCTTTTACGCAGAAATTCTTTTTGTTTTTCTCTTGGAGTTAACTTTGCATCTTGTGTCTGAACCTCTGAAAAACACAGTTTGACATGTTAAAAGCGAATGTAAAATGATAAACAACAAACTTACAATAAAAGTGATTCTATGAATTGAATAACTGAATTAAAACTTAAAGACAACAAAAAATGCTTCAGCCTGTTTTACTATTTTTCATAAGAAGCTAAGCCCCAAGCTAGTAGGCCTACACAGCTTTTCTAATTTTTCATTTATTTCGGCTATTACAGTGCTTTGTTGGTGGGAATTTAGATGTGATGGACTGAGAAACTCTTGATTTCAGGGACTCACTAGGCCTACAGATTTCGTACGAAAAGATGCGTGTACACGAAAAACATGACAACCTTTTCTACAAGAAAAAGAAACAGTTAACAGTCAATTTTGATAGTTGCTCACACTGTGTTATTTGTAATTTATAGGTCTTGGTAATGTAAATAAAAGATATATATGTAAAAAAAGAGTGCAGGTCCATGCACACGATGACAAATTTTCTTACAAAACAGCATCAAAGATTTGTGTGAGGATCTTAACAGAAAAAAAACGTCGTAACAAATCGTAACAAATCATCATACGTCGTAAGTTCATCAAATTTGATTCGAAAATATCTTGAACATCGTCAAACATCGTTAGATTTTTGTTTCATACAACAAAACTCTCAATCACTTTAAACATGTTTGATAATATTAAGGGCTGTATAATAAAATGACCCACACAATAAGATATTTGGTCTCGAACAACATCGAACACATGTTTGATGATGTTTTGTATGACAATTTTTCATCGTGTGGATGGGTCTTACAACATGTTTGAAGATGTTTAAGGTTGTACGATTAATTGGTTCACACAATAAAGCATTTTTCCTTGAACAACATCCAATACTGGTTTGATAATGTTTTGTATGACAATGTTTTATCGTGTGGACGATTCTTGAAAACATAGTCTTGACGATGTTCAAGGTTGTACAGTTAAGTGTTGCCACACATAACAAAGCATTTGTTACTGAACAACTTCTATCGTGCTGAGTTCTCTTTACTCACTTATTACAGGCGAAGAACAGATCCTTCGTAATCCTGGCCTCTTATTCTGTTTACCAAACGCATCCAGTTCACCTACATTACTGCAGATATCAGCCATTTTGCTGCAAATGAGCTCAGAAATCCTCGATCTCTCGTTTCCTTCAGTTCAACTTATTGGTTTTCCTGCTGGTCGCCTTTTCCCTCAAGAAGATTAATTCTTTTGATATGCACAAGGAGGACTGCTCAGAGCAATCATCCGTGAAATTTGCAGAATCGGATCCAGCTATCACAAAAACACCTGTAGGATATCATACAATATATCGTATTAAATGAAATGAAATATATTAAGAGATCGGTCGAAAGCTCCTTTGAGAGGCTCAGGATCTTGAAATCCTTGCGTTGAAAGCCATTGTAAGGCGGAAACCGCCAAGTGTCATGGTTCAAGAGGAGATTGCTTTGTTCCAGGTTTTACACCTGGCCTCTCCTATATCCCCTGGACACTTCTAAACACGGCCTAATTAAGATGGTTGCAATTCTTCACATTTGAAATTGAATATTTACTGATATCGGCCTGTTACAGATATATCGGTTGCAATCAGTTAAAGGCCTTGCACCTTAAAAATTATGTTGGAAACAGCAACAAAAAAATCTGCAGCTAGATACATCGAAAAGAAGCATGGTTATCTATCTTTTATCGACGGCAGTGACGAGGGAAGTTTATATTGTTTGTGGGGAAAGCAATGAAATTAGGCCTAGTTCCTTGATAGACGATTTTACAAATCGAAGTGCTCAATAATTTACATTTTGAAATCAATACTGTACAAAGTGTGTAATACTGCACACTAAAATAGGTTCTGCTCCTTAAAAGCTCTTACATCCCCTAAACCCTTCCTTGACCCTTTTGAACCATTCATATACCCTAACCATATCCGTAACTTTTCCTTTGTTTGTCATCTTACTTTAATTCAATGTATTCTATCTAGCTTCTACAGAAACTAATCTAAACCGAATACATTCAACTTTGAACCCTCTTCTCTACTCCTTACAGGTCGCATATGGCATTGTAAAACATGGAAACAGAAATCTCCTCTACGACCATGACATTTAGCTTGAAATATTCCTTGTTTGTAAGTTTGGCGTAGGAAGGATGGATTTTAACTGTCACATTGTGTTAAATTGAATTCATTTCCATTGATACGGTATGATCTTGTTAGTAACGTATGATATGGTTTGCGCTGATTGTCTTGTTTTAAGCGGTTATTGTTTGTGAATCTCGCAATTATAAAGGTTGCATGTGTTTTTGACTTTTTCATCATAAAGCAGATTTGATTCAATTCATTGCAAATTTTGCATGCGAAACAGAGATATGCATAATGAATAAAACCTATTGAGTATAGCCAGAAAAATCGGAACCATAATGAAACGAACACATAGATACTACTTAAGCTTTTCGTCTGACACTCAACAGAGTAATACGTCAGAAAGAGAACGAAATAGAAACCTAGCTGATTAATATACCCAGATGTGGATCGAAATAGGCCAATCAGAAAAGAGGTGAATGATTGGTATGGTGTGGGAAAACCAATCAACACCCACGATACAGTGAGCTGACCAATAAGATTATTTCAAGAGTCCTAAGGCGAAAACGAACTCCTTCTGTCTACACAATAGGGGATCCCTGGTTTTTATGTAGACAGATTCCAAAATAGCTAAGTGAAAGGTGGATCTTGCTCTGCCAATTATTCGAAAGCAATTCTCACTGTAGGCTTTAGCACACTCTGGGTTGTCGAGCAAATGTTGACCTATAGCAGAGTCATGTTTTAGTGAACTTTTTGGTTTAGAGGCGCGAGATGGTTGTTCTCGTTGAGGAACAGTTTTGTTGCGTATGCTAGACGGCACGTGTTGTTTAACCCTATCACATAACCGCTGAGATGTGCGACCTACGTACCTGGCATCACACCGGCACGAGTATTCGTAAACTACTAGGCTGTTTTGTGTGGTAGGCACACTATCTTTGCGGATGGATGGGATTATCTTCTTAGAGGAAAAGACGAGACGGGGGCTGACCGTAGCGTAGCACTTGGTTATGGCTGTTTTAATTTGTCTTTCGAATCGCAAAGAGACGTTGCCAATGTAAGGCAGTTTTAGATAAACAGGGCACTTTTGTGGACCAATCTTTTTGTCAGCCGAGAAACCTGCGATTTTATTACGAAAGCAAGCCGAAATGAGGTCTTCTGGATAACCATTGTTGATGAGGGTAGATTTTATTTCTGCCAATTCTAAATTGAGTTTTGGTTCGGAACAGATCATAAGTGCCCGGTGAACCAAGGTGTTAATCAAATTGATTTTGATTTGTTTGGCACAAAAGGAATCCCAACGTGTATATAGGCCGCTAAAAGTTGGTTTCCTGTAAACACTGGTAAGAAAACCAGATTCAGTTTTCTCCACAGAAACGTCAAGAAATGGCAAGGAGTTGTTTTCCTCCTTTTCAAAGGTGAATTTTAGAGACTGATGCAATGAGTTGAGTTTGGCAAGAAAAATATCACATTCAGACTCTTTTTCAAAAACCGCAAAAGTGTCATCAACATAGCGAAAGTAAACAAGGGGCTTTTGATGGCAGTTGAAGAGTTGATGCTCATGGAAGCCGACAAATATGTTCGCTAGCGCTGGTCCCAAAGGGCTGCCCATGGCGACACCGTCCTTTTGGCGGTACATCTCATTGTTGAAACTGAACTCCACAGAGCTAGTTGCAGATTTCATCAATTCAATGAAAACCTCCTCAGGGAACGACGGCCTTTCAAGCTCACTTCGGTACAACGCGTCGGCGCAAATTATTACTCTGTTGAGTGTCAGACGAAAAGCTTAAGTAGTATCTATGTGTTCGTTTCATTATGGTTCCGATTTTTCTGGCTATACTGAAGTTCTGATTTCTGATTCCAAAGACTGTTCTAAAACCTATTGAATACTAAATGACAAAACAAAACCAACTAAATGATCAGAATAGTTTTACAACAGTTTAGGTTCAAGTGTGAATTGAAATTCAGCTGGAATCAAGTTTGAGTTAAGTACAAGTCCAAATCAAGTTTGGGTTTATTTCAAGTTCAAGTCAAGTATATCGTCCAGGTCGATTTTAGCTCGAGTTCAAGTTTAAGTTAAGTTCAACATAAGCTGAAGTCAAGTTTAGTTTGAGTTCAAGTCCGGTTTAGCTAAAGCTTAGGCTCAAGTCAAGTTTAGTCCGAGTTCAATTTCAAGTCCAGTTTAACTTAAGTTCAAGTCAAGTTTAGGTTGAGTTTAAGTTAAAGTCATGTTTAACTTAAACCTAAAACAATTTAAGTTCGAGTTAACATTCAACTTAAGTCCCCTTCAAATTTTGTCCGACTATAAGTTCGAGTCACATTTAACTTAAGTTCAAGTAAAGTTTTGTTCAAGTTCAAGTCCTGTTTGACTCAGGTTGAAGTAAAGTTAAGGTCAATTTTAAGTCCAACTTTAACTAAAGTTCAAGTCAAATCAAGTTCAAGTCATGTTGGGTCCAAGTTCAACTTCAAGTCCTAAGTTCAAACTAAGCTATGGTCAAGTTGAGGTCAAGTTCAAGTCCAAATCAAGTCAAAGCCAGGTTAAAGTTAAGTTAAGTTTAAGTTAAAATCTTCCTCTGGTTGCGTCAAAGAAATTCCTATGTCGAGTAAAATGAAGGTCAAAAGTAAAGTAAATAAAAATAAGAATAAAAGTGAAGCGAAGAAAGCATAGCAAAGTAAAGGAAAGTTACAAAGAACGAGGTCATAATTGTAATATATAGTAGAGAGAAGTAGAAAAGAGTAAGGTCTGGCAACTAAGTGTACAGTGTGGAAAGTTAGGAACATGGTGAAATTTCCCTGACCGTCTTTAATGAAATGCAGCAGCCATGGATCATATTGTTGATATGATGCATCTATCATTCCATCAAGGACAGCTAGGGCAAGCCCACTTTGTTCAAACTTTAAACTTCGTTGAAAGGCTTGTTCTAAGAGAAAAGTGTCGAGCTCCTGAACTATAATGTCAATCATTATAAAGTAATGGCTCAATGGGAAACACAGAAATCTGGGGACAATGATGATCTCCGGGAAATCCAGCTGCAGAAGAGAGCTCGAAATTCATGTTATAACAACATGCTGCAGAAGAGACAGTCTCTTAAAAAAACAGTCTATTCTCTTCTCTTTGTCTCACCATAATGAATAATAATAACAATAGTAAGTCATTATAAATAGTAAATCATAGTAAAATAGTCATCATCTATTTTACTCCTCTCTACTCTATTTTACCATCGAAATTACGATTCCAGTAGGATAAACCTTACCTTCGAGTCAAAGCAAAGTGGAGTAGGCCCATATAAATTCAATCATGTAAGAAAAACCAGTCTCTGATATTTGTAGAGAAAGCCTACGTTCTCAAGCTCCACTCAGTTAATCCTTCCGAATCAGTTAAATTCGGGCAAGTTACCACCAAAAATTGACTTTAGATAACATCAATCCTTGAAAACACTTTTTTCCAACTTCTTTCACATTCAACATTTGTTCTGAAGCTCGAGATTTTCTGGAGACTCAAAGAAATGTGAACAATGCTGTTATAAATGCAATGTTGAATAGCAGATAACTCATTCAGTTAAAAATTTCTTAGGAGCCTTGATGACCCTTGAAATTTCTACAAAAGGCATATGCTAGTGTGGGAGTAATTTCTCAATGTACACTTCCCAAGGGGAAAAAGTTATGTGTACTATTATCAATAAATGCAAGCGTTTTGAAAAGAAATAGTTATAGCGTTCCCTGGGATGAATTAATTATGATAGACTTATTTCACAATCTTATTCAATACGAGGCAAGAATCGTGGCCAAATTCCCAGTCGGGCCAAATTTCTAATCCCGGGAGTAATTAAGTCAAAATCTTAAGATATTGGTCAACCATGCACTGCAATTGCATTTACCTCAAATGGCTAAGCTTGATTCCATTTGCTCATGACAAAATGCTAAATTCGCTCTACTCCCTTCTTATAAACGTTCAGAGTAAACTTTAACTGTAGAGCTCAACTCAACTAGGCCTAAGTAAACGCCCTGGGAATCGTCTCGTCTGTATAGTAACGAGGAGTATGTCCAGTAGATGTCATAAGCATATCGGAGGAGTGTTAAGTACTGTGGGGGTATCATCAGTACATTTAAGGGTATTTAGTTTACTGTGGGAATACCATCATTATTGTTGGAGAGATACGTTCAATACAGTGGAGGATATTCTGTACTGTAGAGGGATACCATCACTCATACCATCACCACCATCAGGGATACCATCACTCATACCACCACCTCCATCAGGGATACCATCACTTAACAGTATTTTGTTGAAAAAGATGGGCCGATATGGGGTACAAGGAACTGAACAGAAATGGCTTAAATCGTATCTATCTGACAGACACCAAGTAACATCGGTAAATGATAGCCAGTCGGCTGAACTTCAAGAAAAAGAATATGGAGTCCCTCAAGGGTCAGTCCTAGGACCACTTCTATTCATCTGCTATATCAATGACATCCAAGCCTCATTGAACTGTGTTTCTCATATATACGCAGACGACACTGTTCTCTTGTTTTCAAACCCTGAAGTAGAAGCCTTAAATCAAAATGTACAAGCTGGAATAAAGTCAGTAGCCGAGTGGCTTTCATCTAATAAGCTCACTTTGAACGTTGGAAAAACAGAGTACATGCTTTTTGCTAATAAAAGAAAGCTGAATTTAGTGAGAAATTTTGACCTGAATATAAATGAGACCAAGATCAAAAGGACTGAACAATTTAAATACCTTGGAGTATACTTTGATCCCACATTATCATGGAAAGAACATATAAATATTACCGCTGGAAAATTGAAAAACAAACTAAATAAGATTGAAAGAGCTCTACCATATTTGACAAATGACACTAAAAAACTTTTGTTTAATGCTCTTATTTTACCCCACATAGATTACTGTAGTGAGGTTTGGAGTTCCGCTTCAAATGCATGTTTGAAAAAAGTTGCAAGTGTCTATAACCGCTCATTACGACTGTTAGAAGGAAAGAATGATAAGTATTGCAATCTGAATACAAGACTGGAGAAGAATATTCTGAAGATGATGTTTAAGAGCGTGAACAAGATCAGTCCAGTATATCTGCAAAAACGAATCAAATTAGCAAGAGAAATTCATTCGAGAACAACAAGATCTGCGTTGTCAAAGAAAATTTTTATTGAGAAAAGGAACACTAAGTCAGAGGCCAAACTGTTCACGACAAGGGCAGCAAGTTTATGGAATTCGTTACCATATGCATTGACTTCTTTAGATAGCTTTTTAAGATTTAAAATTAGTATAGAAGACTATTATCGAGATAAAAACTGAACATAGTTACTGGTTAAAGAAATTTCATTCGTTTATTTAAGAGTTTTACAGGTACACTTCAGTCATTTTCAATTTTTATGTTCTTTTTAACTTTTAGTTGTCAGTGGGCCCTTTTGTAAAGAACTGGTTTCACCGGTTATCAAAGGCTACCCACTTTAAACATGATGTATTATTATTATTATTATTATTATTACTATCAGTACTGGGTAAAGATACCAACAGTGCTGTAGGCGGGATACAATAAGTGATGTGGAGGTAACATTCAGTGCTCGTGGTATCCCTTGCAAGTACTTAACTGGCTTCCATGTACTGATGGTATCACCCACAGTACTGATGGTATCCTTAGTTCAGTACAGTCTCTGCAGCACAGCATAGACGTTCCTTAAGATAGTAAAAGTAAAAAGACGTGAATATTCGTTTAATAATTCTCTAATAACAATAAATTATTACTCTGCATAGATTAACAAAAATTTAACATCTATAATATCATTGAACTGCTCTGATCAGAGGTTTGTCTGATTAAAACACAAACTTCAGTCCTTTTTAAAAAGACTCGTGTCATAATTATAAGGTCGCAGTTTTATATCGTTTCAATAATATGGGAAATATATACTGATTTCGACGCATACTAATCGACTCTTTCACGCAAGACAGCCCATGTATCTTTGGGGGGGGGGGGGGGTTAAGGGCTAAGATTCTTTCGAGCTTCTATATTTGAAGATTCAAATTTCATTTAAGTGGGAAAAGATGGGCGAGAGGGGGAGTAAGCCGAGAAAACCAAGATCGAAGTCCGGAGTGGCTAAGTGGCAAAGGTTAGGAAGTAGACAAGCTGCTGAGGCGGAATGATGGAGAGAAAGGAGAGACTCAAAGGTGGTAAGCGTCGAGATTAAGGTAGGGATAGCATGATAGTAAATGTTGAGAGGAAAGCAAAGTTTCCGAGGTGGTGACATTTGAATGGAAGGCAAGGTTCCCAAAGGTGGTAAGAGTAGAGGGATACCAAGGTGCCATGATAGTAAATGTTGAGAGATACATAGGTAAGTACCCTGAATTTGAGGAAGGAGAGATAGGCAAGGCTACCAAGATGGTTAGATTGGAGGGAAAGGGGAGGCCAAGCAGATAAAGCATGGAGAAAAGGGGATGGGTCCCAAAGTGGTAAAGTGTGAGGTGGCAAGGGTAAGAAATAGGAGGCTGCCAAGACCATAGGGGTGAAGAAGCAGGCCAAGAACTTAGTATGTTTGGAGTAAAGAACGTCAAAAGGGTTACGAAGGGATTTCAAGGACAATTTAGAGTCAACCCTAAATAATGTAGAAAAAAATATATCCTAAAGTGGCATTTGTTTTTATTTCGAACCAAAATTTCATTCTGATGTATCCTCTTAAAATTTCATTCTGGAGATTTATACTAATTGTAGGAGAGATTTCATTTATTTGCCTCTCAGTTTAAAGTTTTCAAAAGCAACCCAACCTCGTGAAGCTCCAAGCTTCCATCGCTATCTACCTAAGCTTCAATGCTCTAAAATCTTTCTATGAACTCGCTAAAACTGCTGCAAGGGCCTCCATGATAAGGTTTAAAGCTATGATTTGACAAGGTTCAAGTGGCATTTCAAGCAAAAGAATCAATTCGTGTGCAACCATTCCAAGCAATTTTGAAAATGCTTGAACAACTTAACTGGATCACAACAAACAAAGCCTTAGGCCAACTAACGATTTACTTAACATGAATATATATTACTATGCGCTATATGAGGTAATGAATAAATTTATGATACAACTAAATTTGATACTGTATCAACATAAAATCTAGTGACAGTTCTCTTCATAGAAGAGAGAATTCCGATGGTTCCAGATGATGATTTATTGAAAATCATTGTGCGAGAACGATTATAAACAAAACTTTAACTGGGATTTTTATGGCGAAAGACAAAATAGAGGTTTTCACGGGTGATATGACGAAGTTACTAGCTATGAAGGCAGTGGTTGCTAAAGATTCCCGGATTGATGCGATAAAGTAAGTGTAAAAGAAGTGGTTGCTAAATATCAAAAAGAACTAAATATCAACATCTTAATAAGAATGCAATGTTCTGATTGCATTTTTTCCTCTAATTGTATTTTGTTCTAATTATGTGCTTCAACAGTCAAAAATGCTCAATCATGTGAATAGAAAGATACATACGTAACTCGTCTGTCATTTAATGATGGATTCCACCGGATAAGAACAGGACAACGTCCAATTCTGTTTTGATGACAAGTCAGCCAAAATGCGAGCAGCACCCACGTCTGTCAGCTCGTCCTTGGGTACCACAGGGGTGACGGTTGAGGCCTTTTCTGAAAGGTAGTTGCCACTCTGCATGTATGGATCTGCAAGTCCGAGGGATGGGAAGCCGTTTTCCAAGCCTTCTAGCCTGTAAATATAGTAGAGGAGCAGCTTTAGTAAGAGGAGATCTTCTTGGCTCATTCGTTGTAAAAGATTAAATTCACATATTTTTTCGTTCTTCACAACAATAGATACACGAAAACCCAGTGCTGTAGGAAATACTAAGTCAATCGAGATAATTTGTGAGAATGAAAATGACCCGAGTAGGACTCGAACCCACGACCTCTAGATTTGATCTCTAGAACGCTACCACTGCGCCACCGGGGCTACGAGAAACCGGGATTGATTTTTCAAATCCTGCTTCTCCTCAAGAAATACTAAGTAAACAAATTATCCTAAAAGTATATCTTTTTGATTATCCAAGGTTTAACTAAAGTTGCTACATGACCCTTTTGGCCGTTAACCGAAGTTGAAAAGTTGAAGCAACATTGAAGTACTATGATTGAAAATGTCAATACAAAACACATGAAGTATATGATATATGTGTACAAAGCTGGGTTATCAAAAATACGCTAAGAGCGTCGATAAAAGGCTTAATACGTATTTGAAATTCTTGCTTTGTATCTGCGGCATAAGGATACAGGGTTACCAATCAACTTAATCGTATGAAGGAGATAATGGTAAAGCAGTGCTATGCCTTCGGCAGCAGATTCAATTTTATTCATAGCATACAACCCTGATACAAGGTTAAAAAATAGTGTATACTAAATGACCCAAGAAAAGCAATGCATATCATTCTTGGGCCGTTAAATCAAAAATAAAAGAAATTAAGTATAACTGTAACAAAAATGCAAAACATTCTTTGGATGGTAAAGAACTTCAGTATAGCCAGAAATATCGGAAACATGGCGAAACGAACACATAGATTACTTAAGCTTTTCAGTGTGTTCGTTTCGCTATGTTTCCGATATTTCTGGCTATACCAAAAATGCCAAAGTACAAATGTTAGAAATACGTAAAAGTCTATAAACTAGTAAAATGATGAAATGAAGTTTTCCTTCACTTTGTTGTTGAATATTTTCTTGTTTGATATTGATTTTAGAGGTTTCTTCAGATTGTTCCATAAGGGAGCCCCTAGACTTTGGACGGTATAATCCCCCCACTCATGCTAGATTTTCTTATTCTATAGTTAGGTCTTTGTCTACAACTCTTGACACAAGGTCTTGAGACATCGAGAACAGGTTGAAAATATTTCTAATAAATGGATTTCAATTTAGGATTACAAAAATCCAGCTTCCCCTGCCCCCAAATCAATATTGATACTAGTATCGTGTGTGACCTGAGGACCTTCAAACAACTTTGCATATCGATTCAACATTGATTTGGGGGAGAGGGGGACATTTTCTTTATGGTTCGTTGATAAAGTATAATATCTGTGCTTGTTTCATACATTATGGCGAGGATTGTAGTTTACAAAGAAAGTATGCCAAATACGTATTAAGCCCATCTTTTAACGCTTTTTGCGTATATTTGCTTACAACCTCACTAACCTGTTTTGATTTACATTGATACCCGACTCCATTGCTCTTCCATCAGGCCAGAAACTATAACTTCTATGCCATGGGTCCACCTCTGCTAAACAAAAAAGGAAATGATTACAAAAATTTAAATTCCAACTCAATTCAAAGCTGTCCTTTAGAGACTAATGTCGACACGATTTGCTGTGAATGGACCCATTTTAACCATGACCCAGTCGTGAGACAAAAGTTTCAATAAATTTGAAGCATTTGCTAGAATATCTGTAAATCTAAATGAACCACTCATTCCGTTTCAAATAAATGTCTTACTTTTAAGTAAGAAGCGTATCGTCATTAAAATAAAATAGGCTAAATTAAACTACTAAAAACAGAGATAAACAGTTTTTGATTAGGACAAAACTTGAGAATAGCGGGAAAGTCCACATATGGGTATGATTAATGGCTAGGTATCCTTTCGTTCCCTTTCTGACTTAATACTCTGATTGATGAGTGTCAGACGCAAAGCTTCAGTAGTTATTACGTTTCATTTACCATTCTGTAGCTTTAATTGTCATTCTCTTTCTGACATACTACTCTGATGAGTGTCTCTCGTAAAGCTTCAGTAGTTATTACATATCATTTACAATTTGTTAGGTTTCATTTTCGTTCAAACAAAAAGCTTCAGTTGTTATGATGTTACGCTATGTCACTGATTTACTTCGCCATCCTCCACATTTAACTGATAGTGCTTAGCAAAGGTCTTCACTTCTCTTGTCGCATACAATACATAAAAAACACGTAAAAAGAAACCATAGAGCTTACCCTCATTTCTGTGCTGAACGGGGGAGAAGTAAGGCCATCTTGGGTAGAACCCAGTTGGCTGATGCACACCAATACCAGCAGATGCAACAGGCGCATGAGGGGATAGTCTGGAACAAAGAAACAAACACTTTTATTGCGTAAATACAAGAAGCATCTACAAAGAAATGTTTTGTGGTTCGATCCTAGGTTGGATAATAGGAGAGAATCATTCAAACAAAAACAAATCAAATCATGGTAACAGAAGTTTCGAAATATCTCCAAATATCAAAAACAAGCTAAAAAAAGGCTAGCTATTTTGTACTATAAGAATTTTAGGAAATAGCCACTAAGGCCCGTCCACGTGATAAAACAAAATATTGCTGTGTGATTAAACATCATCATTTATCATCAACCCAGCAAATTCAATTGCATCATTTTTTTCTGCGTACTCCATTGGACTAAACTTTGGACCATGTTTTGGAACATTTTGAGTAGACAATGTCTCGAACACCGCTTAACATTGTCAGATTTATGCTGCATTATATTTTTGTTTGAAAATGTTTATCGTATTGACAGACTTTAGACTAACAAATAAATATAAAAAAGCAAATTGGCAGCTCACTTGGACGTCAAACGCAATCAAAAGGATCAGGAGTGTGAAAATTGGCAACAAACGACACAACTGATATCAAAAAGGTGATATTCAAAATTATCATAAAAGTAAGAGCAATTTAATAATATTTCAACCAGAAAATACAGTGCGTATCTAAGAACAGCCAGCTTCGAAAACTTAAAACTGGTTCCCACAGAAAAAATGTACGTAACAAATTTAGGATATGTCAATACGAAAATACATATGCCATGTGACACCTTAGTAATTGACACCTGTAGAAACGTTATCATTCTCGTTAACTATGTCGTAATTTCGTTGATTTCCATACTCAATGTTTGCCGTTGATTTAATTACCAGGAGTATTTATATAGCTATTGATTGTAAAAACTAAAAACAAACGTAATAAACTGGTAAAATGATTTCTGTCAACGCCCACTTCTAGAGTTGAATGTTGTTTGAACAATCTTCTTTTCACTTCACAGATTCTTTAAGAAACTCGTTAGATTAGAAACAAGGAAGGAGACTGGCTCTCTGTTACTCAAAGTTTCATGTTTACGCAATCATCAGACAGACTATAATAGAGTATGATGATTACGTAAGCATGAAGCTTTAAATTACAGAGAGCCAGTTTTCTTTCTTGTTTCTTATCTATATCGCTCTGTGCCATCGTACATGGAGCACTACGATATGGTCTTAGAAAACTTATTTGCTATAGAGATAACTCATTATATATGTACACTCTCGTTATGAGAAACCCTGACTTTCAAATAACCAAAAAATTAATAAATGTCAGTACTGTAAGATAATTTCCAAAGAAACTTATAAAATGCTGGTTATCTCTATAGCAATTGCTTTGTCTAAGGCCGCATTGTAGTGCTCGATGTACAGAGCGATATAGAAGAGAAACAAGAAAGGAGACTGGCTGCTCAAAGTTTGATGCTCACGCAATCATCAGACACACTATAATGAATTACATCCCGATTCCGAAATTATATCAAGACAGCCTTCCCTCAACTCTCTACATTTATTGGGGTGTAACTCATTATAGTCTGTCTGATGATTGCGAGAACATTGAACTTAAGACACAGAGAGCCAGTCTCCATTCTTGTTTCTCTTCTAAATTTTTTGTTACAACTAATGAGATGCTGATTATAGATTCTATTCTTGTTTTGAATGTTGAGTGTGCTGTAGTTGTGTTTTTAAGGCTAAAACGAGAATATTTGTGCTTAAAATTCCAAGACCAGCATATCTTTTAGATTTGCTGCAACACCTTGAGTGCTTTTTAACCCTCCAGATTACTTCAGGAAAGCCCTCCATCTTACTGATGATATCCATCCGAATCACTAACAACTTTCCATATTACTGCTGGTTATTACCTCCACGAATTTGATGAGATCCCTCCACATTACCACCAAAATCCCTCCACATTACTCCTTCCCCATTACTGACCACCATCTACTGAAAAAAACCTCAACATAACTGAACACATTCAACATTACTGCAAAAATCCCTCCAAATCACTGAACACATTCAACATTACTGCAAAAATCCCTTAACTATACAATAGAGCCCATTAAATTGATGCAAAATCCATCCATATTGCAGCAAAATATAACCACATTACTTCAAGATAACCCTCCAAGGTACTGATGAAACCTCTTAACATTACTGAATTATATCCCTCCACCTCACTTCAAGACATGCCTCCACAATACTTAACTCCCTCCACATTACTGCTGAAATCCCTTAACATCAAAGCTGAGAAATGACCAGGATGTTTTTGAAATTACAAATCAAAAAAATACCTTACAAACATTCTAGCAGTATCACTTGACAGTCGAAATGACTTACTTTGAAGCAGCATTGATTGCATAATCATCCATCATGACATTGCCCTGCAAATATAGATTTTGGCAGTGCAGGCATCCATGCACATTATGTACAGCATGCACACACCGAAAGCTCGAGCCCAGTCCTCTGTCATACTCGTTCATTTCAATCCCGTGCCGTCCAATATTGCGTTGCCCAACCTGTTGACAGAAATAATAGCATTTAAAAAGAATAGGGATAGTAGATGAGCCTTAGAGATATAAAAACAAGTTATCCGTGGGTATAGTGGGGTGTATCCTGTAAGCCTTCTAATTTGGTACTGAAAATTCTGAACGATGTGGGTTCCGAGCTACCACAAGACGTAATTTTGGGGGTTATTTGGTGGGCAGTCGTTTTCAAATGTGAACTGTTGTTGTACAAATGGGAGCATTAAAAATACAAGGACCTCTCGCTGTTATATAAAGTCAAGTAGTGCATGCCAACATGCATGCCACTAGTGGAAATAAGTCCTCTTATGGCCTTCCATAGGATAGTAGGTTAAACATTAACGAAAACACTCATAAAACACTAGGAATTCATTTTTACTAAATGTAGTTTGCTAACCTGCCCCTTTTGGAATTAAGGCATCATGCGGCCTTCCATAGGATAATAGGTTAAAGATTAAAGAACTCACTCATAAAACACTAGGGTCTGCTACTACTACTATATGTAGTCATGTAATGCATGCTAAAGTGTCCCTTGGCATCTAGTGGCCTTTTGCCGACTAGCACATTAAGCCAAAACTCGCCTGCCCTTCGAACTTTGCCCTCCCCGTCCACGATAAAATGTTCAACAAAATTCATCGATAATGTAAATGCAATAAGATTAATTTAACTCAAGGACTTTATCAAGAACAATTTAAGTCTTTCAAAAAAAGAAGAAGCAAACCCTATCCTCTGCATTCTTGAGCCATACAAAAACAAACACAGCGTTGATCAATGTCGAACCTGTCAATCACATAAGTCAGCTGTGTAGATTTCCAAGTAAGTTAAGAGGTTAGTCGAACACAACCAAGTGCTTTGCTCAGTTCACACTCAGTTTGACGTTTAGCATTAACCTTCCGATCCAGAGACATGCGAATGAATAATAAACTTCTTTCAAAATGTAAATAGCAAATACTTGCGTGAAGATATATGCAAATGTTGGATAATTTTCCTCATTTGTTTGACAGTGAAAAAGGCACAGTTGTCAGCGATATTCTATTTCCATTTGACCCTCTCCATACATTAGGGCAACGTCCACGAGCAGGCCAAGTTATTCATTCCTCACAAAACACAAAAGACAGAACACCGATTTTAGCACGTAAAGTAGGAGCGGCTGCAATGTTATCTCACTACTGATGATAGGAATGATGACATCATCTGCAGTACTGAACACCTTATAAAGTGGATTTTCATGGCATCCCCTACAGAACGGAACACCCTCCACAGTACTGATGGTATCCCTCCACAATACTGAACACAATCCATTGTACTGATAGAATCCCTCCACAGTACTGAACATTATCCATTGTACTGATGATATACCACAGAAATACTGAACATCTTCAATAGTACAGATAGTATCCCTCCACAGAACGCAGCATCCTCCACAGTACTGATGGTATTCTCCACAATACTTAACACCATCCATTGTACTGATGATATCCCAACACAATACTGAACATCCTTAACTGTACAGATGGTATCCCTCCACTATACTAAACATACTCCACAGTATTGCTGGCGTCCCTCCACAGTACTAAACACCAGGGACTAAACACCATCCATTGTACTGATGATATCCCAACACAATACTGAACATCCTCCACAGTATTGATAGTATCCCTTCACATTACTGATGATATACCTCTGAATCACCACTGCACCCCTCTACCCTACTGTACACACAAAACCTAGGGTGATAGTTGCTTATTGACAAAGATCTGAAGTAATCTGGCACACCTGGTATTTACAACGATGAGACTTTTCAATATTTGATAATTTTCCCAGAGAAACGTTAACAATTGTGGCAATTATTTTCAAAGCATCTGGCAAATAATAACATGGATGATGAAAACAAAAATGGATATTTATTCCCACTGAAACTCTTTTGATAACGTTTTAAAGCTCGCCTCGACGGAATTTCGTGATCATTGGTTGTTTCATCATACCAATCTTTCACATCCTTTCTATTTCAATCCACATTTGGATATAATAGACCATTTTCCCAATTACGTCATCTCTATTGAAATTCATCCTGAAACAACCGTAGCCTCGACATGATGCATAGCAAAATCCCAAAGCCTGCATTGCTTTCAAACTCACAAAGCAATTTCCCTTGTTGCTAGAAGCAATGCACGCTTTGGGAATTAGCTACGCATCATGTCGAGGCTAAGGTTGTTTCAGGATGAATTTCTATAGAGATGACGTAATTGGAAAAATGGTCTATTCATTAGAGTTCATTTTTGTTCTCTTTCTGACGTATTACTCTGATGAGTGTCAGACCCAAAGCTTAGGTATATTTCGCTACGTTTCTGATCTACCTTGCCATCCTCAAGTTCTAAACTTATCAAAGACAGATCTAACGTACTACTCTGAAGAGTGTCAGACCCAAAGCTTCAGTAGTTAGGTTTTCAATTTCTCTTGCCATCTTCAAGGTCTGTATCGATCAAAGACTACTATTCACATGAATAATGTAAAACGTACCATATCAGATGAGAGGACATTGTTTGCAGACTCTTCTGGAGGAATCTGTTGTCTTCTCATGATATTCGCCTCGTAACTCTTTTCATCATGGTACGGGTTGTGTCCGTTCAGGCTCATGTCATGCTCCGTCACCATGTTGTCCGATCCTTTGTGGATTCTCCTTCTGGCGTTTGCAAACCATGTCTTCACCTGAGAATAACATATTGAGATTTTTCACATTCTCGTATGAAATCCGAATTGGAACCTGCACAGTGATGATGGCATCCATTCACAGTAATACTAATATCCCTTCACAGTACTAATGGTATCCCCCTACAGTACTCATAGCATCCTTCTACAGTAATACTAATATGCCTTCACAGTACTAATGGTATCCCCCTACAGTACTCATGGTATCCTTCCACAGTACTGAACAACCCCCCACAGTAACGATGGTATCCCTCCACAGTACTGATGATATCCCCTCTTCAGTACCGAATATCTTCCACAGCACTAAGCACCCTCCACAGTATTAAACAGCCCCCACAGTACTGAACATCCTCCAATGTACTGTTGGTACTCCTTCACAGCACTGAATACCCTCCACAGTATTAAATCCCCCCCACAGTATTGATAGTATCCCCACACTACTGATATGATATCCCCCCAACAGCCTCCACATTACAGAACATCCTCCACAACACTAAACGCCCTCCACTGTACTAAACAGACCATAGTACTGAGGATCCTCCAATGTACTGATGGTATCCTCCAACACAACGATGATATTCCCTCCACAGTTATGCAGGGACGTTCCCCCATAGTGCAAACGAATGAATCAACACAAAAAAGAATACAAGATTAGAAATACTTAAAAAGTCTGGTCCTAACAAAAGAGTCTGAGTACAAGTAAGGCACCCTGAATCTTGACAGAAAATATGTTACCTTGGCCTGATAGAATTTGTCTTGGTTGTCTGAGGGGATGTTTACCGAGGTGGTTACCAAGGGGTCTGAGTCTCCGACGGGCTCATGAAATGTAAGTTATCTATGATAAACCATTGTAAGCTCTTTTCTCTCCCATGTTAAATGGAACTCAGGGCCATTGAATCAGCTCTTACCGTTACGCCTGCCAGCTTCTGGACAGCCCTGTTAGTGAATTGTCTTGTTGGAGGGGTATTTCACTCCCTTTTGAAAGCATTGATTTAAAGATCTTTTCAAGAACAAAACGATTTTCATTAGAATAATAAGATTCCTAGGAAATGTGTACGAGATTTTAAGGGAGTGATTTGCCAGTCGATCTTGCTAGTCTAGAATTTGGAATTAATCTTTCATCATCATACTGCAGCGAGTCAACTATAGGTTACTTTCATTTAAGAAATCAATATACAAAATATCCTACGAAAAATATTTCTCAAGTTTAAAAAATCTGGTCTACGGCTCATTATAAAACTGTATGTTTTACCTGATTGGGAGTGAGGCCAGACATCTTGGCCAGTGTGATTTTCTCCTCCCCAGACGGATAGGGGTCATTGAAGTGTTCCAGAAGCCATTGCCGCAACACCTTGATTGACTGCTTTGGCAGGGAGGCCGTTTTTCTTACCCCTGAGGGGCAAATGGTAGCAGGGGGTGGATGCCTCTTCCTCACCCTGAACCTTGCCAAGGGGGTCAAGGGTTTCTGCAGCCTCTCTTCTTCTTGGATGTAGTTGGCTTCGTCCCAGAATTTGATGATGTCATCGTGTTGCTGGAAGACATTATTCTAAAACGAAAATTGGTTTTCTTAAAATTTTATAAAACTTTAAGGTGCTTTTATTCGCTTCTACAGGCATTTAGGTGAACAAATCATAACAACTTCAGCTTGACACTCATTAAAATTTGCCGTTTGAGTACACTCATTTCTTATAAGATACTGTTTATAAGAGTACTGTTGGGGTGGGGGCATATCATCAATACTGTTGAGGATATTCAGTATTGTGGGATATATCATCAGTACTGCTGAGGATTTTCAGTACACTATAGAGGAAAGCACAAGAGCTTTAGTTATTACCTCCATAGTACTGTAGTACTGAACACTCTCCTTTGTACTCGATAACCCCCCTACAGCACGAAACATCCTCTACAGGACTGAATACCCTTCACCGTATTGTAAAAACGTTCCCCAGGGGGAATTTCACGAAATCTCATCCAATCAAACTTGAGATTCTCTTTCGTATTTCATGCACTGACACATTCGTTTGTAAGATTGTGTAGAAACATTCTGAAAGTAACATTTATATTGTCAGGGTTTGGTACGTAGGCATATTATTACGCCATTATGGCTTATGGAAAGCAGGAAGAGATCCCAGAACAGCCTACACTATCCACTCCCTAACAAGTTGATCAGTGCATGTATTACGGAATTGATGGAATGGGATTTCATAAGCTCCTCCCTAGTGTAAAAACAATGGGCTATCGTTCCCAGTCTTTTTTCGAAAGTCAATTGTCCCTAGGCCTTCAAAGCCGTTGCTGGAGCAAAACCAGTCTTGTTTGGCTATACAAAACGTTGACCTGGTAAAATATAGACCAATGTCAAGTTATGCGTTTGATCAATCATCCATTTGCTTTTAATTCTTGAATAAGGAGAATTCATTATGCGACAGCTGTGGTCGAGAGAGTTCTTGACCTCTGGGATTTCCAAAAATTCCATAAAAACATCTCAGCTTTTTTGGAGAGAAAAGGGAAACTCCAAAGAGTGTATGTAAATAGGTTGAAATTGAGAGGAACCCTGAGGTAAGAGTTAAATCACTTTTTTATATGCTGATCATGCATAAAAATGCTGAAACATGGAAATCGACATAGAGCTGCAGAATTAGAGCGTTATCCATAGTAAGTTCTAAATAGAGAAAGAACATTCTTCAAGTCTTTATTCTACAAGTACATGAAGAGAAATGGATTGCAAAGAACAAAAGATGTAGTTTTAAAAATCAAGCTACCGAATCGCTGTCAACATCAGGCCAAGAACAACAATCTCTGCAATACTGCATTTGCAATCTACATCTTCAGTAGTAAAGGAGACTGAAGAATGGAGATTAAAATCGATCTACACACACTTCTGAATAATAAATAGCAGCAGAACAGTTGATAGCTGTGGAAAGAGCCTGTAATAGCCAAGAAACAGGCTGAGATTCACAAGAAAGAAAAACACTCATTTTTTATACGGAACCTACTTTGCTAGAATTCTGTAAGAAGCGTTTAAGTGCTATCCTTCGTATACTATTGATCATGAATTTTCTGAGGGCAAGAATTACTAAAGCACCAAGACATAATAAAAATTAATATGAATTCTTGATCTATTTATTGAAATATGAGTCCTTTTGTCGAAAAAACTTTTCTTTACTTTTCGATAATCACAGAAAACACAAACAAAGTTTCCAGGTTTTTTTCCAAAGGTACGAAGCTCCGATATTTCTTATGAATGGTTCCTTATGAAAAATGAATGTGTACAATAGGTTTACTTGGACGTACCTTGATCGTTTCTTGCACAAACTGGTACTGCCTCTTGTGCAAAGCCAAGCATATCCTCGCACGGAGTATTTCCTGGTGCTTTTTATACTCGCTCAGATCTGGGAGCCTCTGCAGAAATATTTCAAGGGCATCGAAGCTGTTTCTTTTCGAGAGAGTAGAGCATATCTCAGCAGCAATGCCGAGCAGGGCTAGATCACTAGAAGCAGCAGTCTTCGAATGCACTGTCCACGTGTGCAGCAACTCTTCGACATACTCCCTCGAGTTCTCCTGTAAAGAGTCTCTTTCTTCTTGGTCCCTTCTACCTTGCTTCGGTGTAGATATCATGCTCGATCTGAATGTCACTGGAATGGTACAATCGACACCTGAACGAATCGACAAGGTGCTATTTCATATGTGAAATCCTTGAAACTCACATCAAAACGGGAATGTACATCTGCTGTTAATGAAACCGTTTTCTTTTGAGTTTTGCAATAAATTTCTCTTGATCTGTGAACCTACAAGGGGTTTTTATCAGACTCTCACCAAAATAGGCATCAGTGTCCACAGAGCCGTATTCCTAAGATTCTTACAAAAACAAATAACTTTCCTCTTGGTCTTTTCTACCTTGCTTTGATCAGCATATTCATGCCAAAATGATATCCTACTGAATTTCAACGGGTCAGGGAAACCGACGGACAAGGTGCTATTTTCACATGAAAGCTTCGAAACTCACATCAAAATGAGAATGTACATCTGGTGTTAATCAAGCCGTATTCCTTGGAGTTTTACAGTAAACTTTCACTTCTCTTGGCCCTCTCTTCCCCCAACAAGGTACTTTTTTCAAGAATTCGCTTGAAATTCTGATGAAGAATATCTTTCTTCTTGGTCTCTTCTATCTTGCTTAAATGTTGATATCACACTCGATCACTCCTTGAAATAATTGATCGAAATATCCCATTAAAGATATTCTTACTCCAGATTCTTGAAACAAACACCAAAATATATTTTTATTTCAACCGTATTCCTCTGAATTGTCTCATAAACAATATCTTTCTTCTTAGTCTCTTCTATCTTGCTTTGATGTAGATATCCCAATCGATTACTTCCTCGAATTGTACATATTTGGACCAAAATGAAATTCTTACTTAAATTTCTCGAAACACACCAAAATGTCAATGTATTTAAACAGTTTTCCTTCGAATATATAAACAATATCTTTCTTCTAAATATCTTCTATCTTGCTTTGATGTAGATATCGATCACTTTCTCAAATCGTACAGAATTGATCAAAATGAAATTTTGACTGCAAATTCTTGAAACACACATCAAAATGTATATATATTTCAACCGTATTCCTCTGAATTGTCTCATAAACAATATATTTCGTCTTAGTCTCTTCTATCTTGCTTTGATGTAGATATCCCAATCGATTACTTCCTCGAATTGTACATAATTCCACTTTTTACTGAAATGAAATCAACTGTACAGTAGATGCGAGAAGAAACCCAGAAAATGCTATTTTCACTCATTGAGCACCTATCCAAATGATTGATGTTAGTTCTATTGTATTGCATAACTTCTCAACAAACAAACTCCTGGTTTTTTCTGTCTAGTTCTGATGGATCCACTTTTCTCTCGGTTTTTTTCTGTCTTGTTCTGATGGATCCACTTTCCTCTCGGTTTTTTCTGTCTTGTTCTGATGGATCCACTCACCTCTCAGTTTTTTTCTGCCTTGTTCTGATGGATCCACTCACCTCTCAGTTTTTTTCTGCCTTGTTCTGATGGATCCACTCTCCTCTAGGTTTTTTTCTGTCTGAGCTAAGTCTATGCAGACCTCAAACTCCAGCTACTTTAGAAGATGCTTGGAAACGAACCAACGAGCTATAACACACCTCCTAGTTTACACAGGTGTTAATTCCACCGTGCGATTCGCAGAATTATTAGGTTGGTTCGTAATGAAACCTGTACGCTCTGGATGGAAAAGAGAAAAAGAGCCAGAGATTTCAATCTGCTTTCCTTGGTGTCTGCACAAGACTGGAGAAACCCTTGCAATTCTCATACATTCGTGAAGACCTTTTGTTTCCTCTGCTCCTTGAAACCTCCAGGTAATGAGCAAGCGTTTGTTTTTGAAAAGAGTAAATTTTGATGACACACTTGGGAATATACGATCACAGGTGACGGGCTTGTTGATGTCAACTCGATACATTTTCTGTGATGCTTGTAGATTACGTCCCACTCCGAGCTGTTCGCCAGAGTTTAACGACCTGTGATCGAAGAGATTATTTTAAGTAATTTTTAATTATCATTCCAGTTGTATGTAAACGCTACTAAAATTTCGTTGTAACGAATCTAACGTTTGCTCTACTTCTGTCTGTTTTCTCTACAAATCCGCTAAGGAGCTTGGTAGCCAGGTCTGGAAATAGCACTAATTTTTTTATAAGAATCTATACTTGAATCACTAAAATAACCGACTAAAATCTTGGAACCATAGCTTCTTAGCTTTCACCGTAGATATAGCACAAAAGCTTCTTAACAAGTTTCTCAACCCCGAAACCTATTTTTGTTTGACTTTGGGTTGATATGAAAAAATACAGGTTCGATCTTATGAAGTCTCACCCCATCCAAATAACTCAAAAAAAATACCAGAAAAGATGATATACTTTACGTACGATCCTGTGTCAAGGAAGAGCATTGATTTTTTTGAATGTATCTTTTGTAAAGATGGCATTAAAAGTTTCTTAATAACTCCTTTGATTCATACAAAATCTCCTAAAGTTTCCTAATTTTTGGAACTCTGGCCCTGTGGCTTCTTATAAAAGAATGAGTGATGTAATCCATAGAAGGGGTTACAATTTGCGATCATGCCGCAAAAAGTGTGCAAAAGAGCTGAGGAGAGGTCTCATTGTGTGTAGGAAGAGGGGTATTTAGACTGTTTTCTGCGGAGGAGTCACAGGGACGGAGTAGAAAGCTCGGTCAATGTGTATCCCACCTGTGTACCTCTCCGAATCAACTTTCTCCTTCGCATTAAACTATTCCTTTGCAGTTAACTTCTAATGAAGATATTAAAATTTTGCAGTCATCCAGACCGTTTGTTGATGTGGAAACGGTGTTGTCATTGTCTGCAATTCAACTTAGGCCGAAATCTTACACCTCTATCGAAAAAATAAACCATTGAATATTTGTGGTTGTTTTAAGAGAATATACCACAGTTAAAATGGCGGATTTTCCCCTGTCACTATTGGATTTGGGTTTGATTTGAGAAAAAACGTAAGCAGACAACAGACATTTTATCTGGTTAATCAAGAATTGGTTTTGAAAACAAACGGAACGGCCTAAAAAGCTGCACAAGACAAGCTGAGGTCTTAGTAGTCTAGCAACACCGCCATATCAAGTAATGATCGCTCCCTGACCCAGACAAACTGACAAGTACATGATTTTTTAAAAAGAGTCGTAAATTTTTTAAAGTGCCTCTTCACCTTTTTTTGACTTCACGTCATTCGATAGATCTAAATGCGCTGATTTCGAGAATGAAAAAATTTTTGCAATCAGAGGTGTATTTGTTGAGCTAGGGGCAGTTTTGTGCCCCATCGTGGTGTTACACGAGCAGTCTGGGAACGAGCGAATCTCTGATGTCATAGTGGTATGGCGCATGCCGACCACAATCACATGATCAACTGTCACGCAGGCGCTGCCCCGCAATGTTTTCACTCTCGCTTTCGACGATTATCAGTTCTGTTTACTGCTAGGCCTATCTTTTTCGCGATGTCTTCCTCTGAAGAAAACAACTTTTAGGATTCGAGCAACTCAGAATATGCTGTAGAAGCGTAGGAAGAAGGAAGAGGGTTTCTTCGCGCAAATAATTCAGCCAAGAGCGCTGTTGAAAGCAGTAGTAGTGCCCATGATGATGGCCTACAACAGTTCGACCTCATCGCAGACGAGCAGTCCATCGTCAATTACGAAAGGGAAGTGGAGAAAGAGTTAGAAAAAGACAATAAATTGAACAGGCAATTTGAGGAGATAGAGCCTGTGGCGTCTTGGTAAGTAGGCTAAGGCCTTTTAATGGGCCAGTCTTTTTTCTCTGTTTCTGATGTAATTAATTTCTTCACCAATAATTCATCAACTAAGTAGGTAGAGATAAGAAAGTGTAAGGCAGGTATACAAATTAGAATTCGAAGCTTTTGAAGGAGCTTCAGTGATCAAACTGGAGTTAAGAAGCACTTTTTAGAACCACCTATCTTCTCTGCAATCTTTCTATATGTTTTTTTATTTAAAACGGCATGAAAGACAGTAAGTACCAACCATCACCCTAGCCTAACATAATCATCTAACTGCCCTTATCATACATTCTTGAATTTCAAATTTAGAATTGTCTTCAGGCTAGTGCCAACCATGAAATTTATGTTCATCTGCCTCTTCCAGGCCTGGCAGAATCGGTCCGGTTCGTGCAGTGTTGGCTCGATCAACTTTTCGGCCAAAACATCCCTTTTGTCAAAAATGATATTGGTGTTTAGAACATTAGATTTTTACGGTAGCTTCAGGAATATTCACGGGGTATGGTCCCAGCACAAGAGGTTTAGCTTGAACCGGACCAACTCTGAAGAGCCCCTGCGCCGGGCCTGTCTTCTATAAGTTTCAGGAATCTTTTGCTAACTTGTTACCATTTTTTGATTTTCCAAATAAACTTTTACCTTTTTTCTCTAGGGCAAGCAATATGTATTTTAAATTCACTGCACTATCAAATATCAATCTATCATTATAGATTCCTACAAAGTGTATCCTATCGTGAATTCATCCGCCTGATGCATGGATACTTGGTAAAGAAATAAAAGAATCCCACTATCTGCCTGTGCATATACAGCAATTCGAATAGCACTTCCAGTTGAAGCAGGCAAACTGACTGGTTATATCAAGGAAGCAGCAATTGACTCAGATTAAATGTATTATTTCTATGCAGTAATAAATGTATTCGTGGACTTTATTTTTACTTAGTATTATTTATTCTTTGGACAATCTATAACTATTCAGTTGTTTCCTATTGCTTTTGAATACCAAGTTTCATTGCTGTATCTCATTGCTAAGCAAAGTTATAGTCATTACTTCAGGGACCTGGGAACTAGTACCCCATTCTAAAAATAGCAATAGGGGGCACAGCTTGAAGAGAGCTGAGAGTTCATCTTTTTCTGGGCATGACGTTGCATCTAAATACCAAGTTTCATTGCTGTATCTCATTGCTAAGCAAAGTTACAGAATCATTACTTCAGGGACCTGGAAACTAGTAGTACCCCATTCTTAAAATAGCAATAGGGGGCACGGCTTGAAGAAGGCTCACAGTTCATCTTTTTCTGCGCATCGCATTGCGTAAAAATACCAAGTTTCATTGCTCTATCTCATTGCTAAGCATAGTTATAGAATCATTACTTTAGGGACCTGGGAACTAGTACCCCATTCTAAAAATAGCAATAGGGGGCACGGCTTGAAGAAGGCTCACAGTTCATCTTTTTCTGCGCATCGCATTGCGTATAAAAACCAAGTTTCATTGTTTTGTTGATAAGCTGAGCAAAGTTAATTGCATTGAGAACTTTAGAGATATAGAACAATAGAGCATTGCACCCCATTCTAAAAATAGAATGGGGGCACATTTGAGAATGAAAAGTACCCTGTCGTCTTGCGCGCATCAAACTGTCCATTAAAACAAATTTTCATGCATATATCTCTATTTTTACTATTTTTAAACTATTTTTTTATTATAAGGCTTCAGTATGGGAAAAAAAATTGGGTTCCTACTATGACGTCACGCCCCGCCCTCGGCCAACGCCTATATGTAACATTGTTTTTTACGAAAAACCCCGAATTTCACGACTTTGAGAGATCATAACTCAGCAACCACAACTCTGATCGTAAAAATCAGAATCAGCGCATCGAGCTCTATCACATTACGCAAAGAAAAAAAAAGGTGAAGAGGCACTTTAAGCATCAACTGTTTTTATATGCATCTCTTGTATTCTGAATCTTGGTATTAGATTTTCTTATCATTTGTAGGGCCTAGGCCCTAGGACCCAGACCTCTACAGCGTATCGGGAAAAGAATCTTAAATGGAACAATCGTGTTGTTGTCTGTTGACTTGCTGTGAAATCTTAGAACGAATGGATAGAAAACTACGAATCTCTGGTGACAATTATAACATAGCAGTTTCTTATAAAAAAGAGTGTACACCTATTTGGAATTCGTTAGAAATGTACAGGTGACGTTTGGTGTATACTTAATACTTAATATAATTTTTACCCTTAAGATTTGTTATGTTCCATGTTATTTCATGTAAATACTTTTTTAGTAAGTAGATAGCTTCAAATTCTACAAGTGGACTGTGTATCCTTACATAATCATTTATTATAAAAAGGATTATTGTTGAATTACAATTAAAAGACTCGCTTGGGCCATGGTCCATAGAAAAAAGCTTTGGGGCTTTTTTCTATGGACCATGCTTGGGCCAAGCAAGATCGAACAATTTACTGTTAATCAAATTCCCCCTAAAGTTCTGGACTAATTTGGGACCCCTCTACTTATATTTGCAATCCAATCTCTAAAATATCTACAAGATAACGTTTTACCATTACATTAAAAACGTCATTCTTAATCATTTTCAAATGAGATTCAGTTAATACCATGCCATATCTCAACGTGAAATGAACATTAATCTTTTCCACGCGATTTGGTTTTGAGTGAAATTGACAATCGTACTATTTTAAAACATTTACCATCAAAATTAATCCTCTTACTCCAAGTTTGTATACATTTGTTAAGTATTCTGAAAAATTTCTCTGACCCTGGGTTATGGACCCTGGGTTAGGAATTGCAACTTGCAAAAGTGACTCATTAAGCCCTTCTCTGATAACCCCCCTCCTTCTATATGGAACCCCTCCCAATAGAGCCACCAAAATAAAATTTCCAGGGTCTAGAGATCTTACTGTAAGTAGTCAAATATACTTTCTTGAAAATAAGCAGTGGATTTCTCTTGTATTTGATTCTGAAGATTTCTAAACACGGACACTCCTTTATAAGAACCAACAAGTTTTTATAAACATTAAGATATTCTCATTTTTCTTATAGTTGATTGGTTATTTAAAGGGTGGGTTATTGTTTTGTCAATTATTCTATATCACAAATCAAGCCTTTATGTTCTTATTATGCATGTTCCTGTAAAAAAAGTGTGAAGCAAGATTTCATCTATACTTTTAAGGATTAACTTGGGATGGAAAGAGATTTTAAATAGTTTAGAGGAATTTTTACCTGGAATATTTGACCTTCATTCAAAACAATAAATTTGTTGTCTGAGGATTCAAAGATATGGAAAATTGGGGAAGAAAGAATCTTGGGCAGACATTAGAAGCCAAAACTGTCTGAGAGAGTGTAAGAATGTACACTCTTTTTTTTATAAGAATACTTAATTTTTTTCTGAGCCTCAATATTCTTAATTTTTTGCTATTTTGAGCATCGGAATATTCTTAGATTATTCTTACGGCAAAAAACACGGATAAAGCAATAACTTATTATTTTTGTCATAAATGCCAGAAATGCAAAAAGTTCTTTAATCAGTAAAATATCCTTATTTTCTGTAAAACAAAGCTCATCGACACTTGCATCAAGATTTGGGTGAGTGTATTTAAAACCATTTCCTGCAAAAAGCACACCAATTCAGAAGTAAAAAAATCACTCATTAAAATATTTTTTCATAAGATCTGAGCCTCGCAATATTCTTAAAATATTCTTAAATTTCACAGATTTTGAGCCTCATTATTCTTATAAAATTTATTCTTATAAAAAAAAAAGAGTGTACAGAACGGCGGAACCGGTCCAGTTGGTGGGCTTTAACCGGATTCTTAAAAGCATTAGATTTTCACGGCAACTTTCGGTTCATTTCTACAAAAATGACTTTCTAAAAATGCAAGTGTAAAATATTCATTCTGCAAGAGTTTTGACTTCTTGGGTGGCTAATCCATCCAATTGCCTGAAATTGGTAGCAGGGGTAGTTCGATCGGGAAATGGGGTTTTCACATTTGCATGGTTTTCAAGAGTGTTTAAACTGGAACATAAGACTGTCGGACAAGCCGGAAGCATTAGCTTGACCAAGAGACATAATACTTAAGCCAAACCAAGAATGGACTCCACGAAAGACTATTAAAAAATATACGAAAAAGGCAAGACTCGAATGGCAGGCAACATAAAAATGATAAGAAAAATTGATACCTTTATCATATAGAGTGGATGCTGCCTGTGGTCGAACCCATGACTTCCGACTTAGTCCCAGTCCTGGAATTGCGCAACTTTTTCCCTTCCCAAGTACTGACTTTTAAAAAGGACTTACTTTTAAAGAAACTTTGCGCAAAGCTGTAAAAAAAAGGCATTGAAAGAATTGAATCTTACCAATATTCCCAGGCTTTATGCTTTCAAACTCATTGAATGTGTGTGATCTAGTTGCCAATTTGGATTTGTGGAAGCAAGCAACGGTAGGAAAGAGATTTTCTGCAATAATCTAATCTGAAATGAAAACAAAGAAAAAATCAATTTCAAAAAAATCCAAGTGAGTTACTAGTAGACTGTTTATTTACCAGACCCCAAGTAGTAAATATAATCTCATTTTATTTGTTATTTCATTGATGGTTAGGAAACCTATAATTGTACATCTTTGTCTCGCAATTGATGTTGAACAGTACCTGAAATGCACAACATATGCCTTATCTCCTAACTTGACTGTTAAAATTATACATGGAGATATTGATTGAATGAAAATAGTGTTGCATATTATTAAACTTGTAATTGATATGGAATATTTTTGGATGAGGAGCTGAAATAAATTTTTCGTTCTATTTGTTCAACCAAGACCTTGTTGGCTGAAACAATGACAAAAATATATACCGTGCACTCTCAATTTTCAAAAAGTTACAGCAATAGACTTCTAAACCATCCCCCTCTTTAAACTATAATTCATTCCTTAATTTGGTTGTTCGTTTACAGCTGGTTATTAGCTGGTAGAGTTAGAGAGTTACGTTGACATAATTCAATGTATACAGGTGACATTGGTATCTTTTTAACTTGAACCAAAAATCGGTGCTGTGACCCGGGTATTGCCGCCTTTTCACCTAGGTCACTTTGCTGACAAGGATGGTTAATCGTTCGATTATTAAAACATGAAACGAAAACAAACGGGTTGGAAACGAGAGAGTCGGAATAAGGTAAAAATCCACTCATTAAGGAGGGGATAGATTAAGTCCTTCCAGCAGCAACCACTGTTTGTTTCCTGATCATTTCCTGCCGTTTCTACTCGTTTCACCTCGCTTCATGTTTTAGTAACTACGGGTACATCAAGAGTCTTAGGTTCAAGTTAAACTATACCGGAATGGCCACTAATGGCAGGAATGTGTTGCAATGGTTTTGAGATATCACTGTTTATCTAAAGGCAAGTGGTCGTGGTTGAAACACCCCGCCGTGACACCTTTTCTGAATCTACAGCTAGGCCTCGTTTGCGCTTGGACCACAATAGACCCGCATAGTGAAACATGTTAGAAATCAAAAGCACCCATCAACCAGGTTTCGTGAAAGTTTGACACTTATTTCTCACTTTGAGTGAGATGATATCTCTGTAGGCTTTGCTACAACTTTGCCTGTAGAGACACTTATAGATGCTTAATGGCCCGTATAACAATGAATACCTACCTGTATAGCAAGCTCTCGCCCCTCGAATTGAAAGCCACGAGGATCGAAAGGGCGACCCACATAACATGCGTGCAGCAGTGTTAGGAGTGTGCTGTTGGGTATATTCAGGAGTATGAGGGAATATCTCTGGACATAGAGGGGGATTTCGAGTAGAAGGGGGATACCCTTCATTACTCATGATATCCCTTCAGACAACTGAATACCTCACACTAAGCATATACTATTCTGCACACTACTGAACAAACTCAAACAACTTATGATATCGCTCTACACAACCGAATATCCAACACACCAAGACAATTCTCCACACTACTGACCTTCTAAAAAATACTGCATACATGATAATGCATGGGGTAAAAATAAGGATTACCTTCTCTATACTGTGATAGAATGCATCATATTTAAAAAGTTAAATTCAAGAAAATTACCTGGAAATACACATTTGGCCACTCCGATCACAGAAAAAGTTCCAACGCTGCACAGAATATCTTTTATAAGGACTACCAAGGATTGGTATGCAAAGAGCTTCGTAAACGTTGTAGCATTAACCGGCATCTCATCCCAGGCACGCATAGGTACCTTATAGGATGAGTGGTGGTACCTCCCCGGACGGCAGATGCAGTGAGGATTCAACTGCACTGCCTGCCACCTTCATTTAGACGAACAAATTTGATTTAAGTGCAGAGCTCTGCAAACCAGTTGGAAGACGCGTTGCATTTTATCCTCAACAAGATTTTATACTAGTCTTTGCCAGTTAAGAGCAATGCAGGTTCTTCGTCAATTCAAAACTTCTAAAGAAAATACAAGTGAGATCCAATCTCGTATGTTTGTTTTACGGTTAGTGATACCATTAACCTAACTTAACGAGGTTAAAGCCTTGTAAACGCAAGGTTTGCCCTTTGTAAACTTCAAGTCCACAGTATCTGTCAGAAAACAATAAGAAAACACTACGACAAACCGAACTCTTTTTTAAGGCTCAGTTTTAAGGAGTAGAGAGAATCTGCAGATTACTTTAATGCAAGGGTTTTATCAATCTCGTTCTCAAAGCGATTTTCCTACAGGTATGGTTGTTGGTTAAACAAAGGCTATCTTCTCTGTCGAGCCATTTTCAAAATGGTGACAAAATTTAGTCCAACGCATGAATCCAAAGCGCAATTAAGACTAAGAGTTAGACTCAGACAGTTAAACAAAATTCATATATCTTTTGATAAATATAGATGAAAATGTTCCATAGAAAATGATAAATTTGTTCAAGACCTGACTTAGACAATTCGAAGGAAATCAGTAATTTCATTAGTGATTATTCATTTGAGCCATTTCTTAAAATCTTGACGTGTGATGTGCACAGTTCTATGTTGTTTACTAATTCTTTAAAATACGGATTTCAAGGAGAAGACACAAGTTGGAACAACCACATCGATCGACTACCACTTCTCTTATATGTATGGGGGAATAAACATGGAGGAGCGATTTTATGAGGGACAAAAATAAATAGGCGAGAAACAGGAAAGACTGCTGTTAGACACATTAGCTTGAGCATCGTCATCGCTTTGATTTTCTAAGGGGGTTCCAAGTGTACCATTAAAATGTTGGGGGAATCTCACGATTTTTGGAATAGTGGGCATGAGCAAATCCAGCCAATTCAGACTTTGCATCATCTTTTTTGCTTTACACAATGAGAGGATTCCTTTATAACTCGAACAATATAGAAAAAAAATTCAAACCCTTAATCTTTTCATGTTATATAAGTTGCTAGTAGTGCGGAGCAGCAGCCTAGGACGTCTTCTATAGCGAAGGAGTAACACTTTGGTGACAGTGGTAACTCTACTTATGACCTTGCGGGGATCTAAAGTATGCGCAGCTGTGCGAGAAGGCGAATTGTAAAGTATTGAATACTTAGCATGATAATTCGATATCATTGTTTCTTTATCCTTGATGCCTTAAACCTCGACATTGGTTTCTTCTGAGTTGCCTAAAATGTATAAGGTCAAATAAGTTTTTAGCAAATCTTAATTCAAAAAAATCAACTCAGTTAAGGGCCAGAGCTTTAACAAGATTTTTATTGCAATATTTGGAATCCTCTAAGGAAATCGGTTTCTCTTGGGGTAACATAAAATATATAAGGTCAAATACGTTTTTAGTAAATCTGAATTCAAATGATCAATTCAGTAAAAGGCCGGAGCTTTTACAAGATATTTCATAGCAATGCTTTTACAAGATTTACAAGATTTTTAGATTTTTACAAGATTATTTATAGCGATATTTGGATTCCTCAAGGCCGAAAATGATCTTAGAAAGCCTTAAAAAGTTCTTCACACTGAATACAGTAAAAACCTGCAACTAAAACCAGCAATTTTTTGGCGTAACAGGTTCTAAAATAAATCGTAGTTAGAAGCAGCAACAGCAGTGATAATGGTGGTTATAAAGGATGCATCCTCAGATTCAGGAGGCATAACACTTCAAGGGCACATGATTTTTTCATAGCTTAAGGGGGTCTCTTTCTAAGTCTAAAAGGTGTCTCCAGCGTCCCTGGGTGGTTATAGGTTGTTTATAGTTGTCAATTTATGATTATTATTAGTAACATTAATAGCCCTGAAACCAAATATATTTAACAAAAAAGACAACAACAACTGAAAGAAGAGTAGAAATCATCAACCATCTTCCTACAAGATTCCCTGGCTGGAGAACAAAGGATTCTATAAACATTGTATTCGAAAATAAATTCTTAATGAGGTAAGATTGCCAAAAGAGCCAATCAAGACATGCGCTAAAAGAGAATGATAGAGAAACCTGTAATAGGCTCACGCAATGGAAAATCATCCAGAAGGGCCTTGATCTATGCAGTTATCAAATGAGATCCCTTGTCAATATGGTAGGTAGGTCATTGGCTCGACTAAGAAATACAAAAATATGCCCAAAATTCTTTTAGGGACACCTTAAAAGTTTATTTCTTGGTCCTTCTTAATTTGCCCCGCCTACTATCTGTCCTCATCAAAAGAAGCTCAGATGAGCTGGTAAGGGGGTAAGGTAGCTTACATAAAATGGCATTGGGAAGTAGAAGGATTTGCAAAGAGGAGTAATGAGAAATGGTGAGTAATGGTATAAATACCTCTTCAACAGCTGGCTCTGTTGTTGTAACTTGCTTCTCCAAAACAGTAGATGACACAGCCTAAAATCACAAAAAGACAATTAAAAAAATCATGGACAATTATTGTCTTTTATAAATGGTCTCTATTTCAATAATGAGGCTCAAAGTTTGCAGAAAACAATTCAAAATATCAAAGCTTAGAAGAATCAAGTATTACTTGCAAAGAAATAGGATTTTCAAATTCAATCAAATCAATTCGTGAGATGGAAAAATTGACCCGGAATTGGAAGGGATTCAAAGCCACAATCACAAATTCGTGCATCAGCGCTCTACCAACAGAACATCAGCTGAGATGATTTTGATTGACCAAACCCGACTCATCTAGATATATTCGTTTCTACATTTGGAGAGTGGTGCTGCAATTTGTGAGATTGCTGCAACTCAGGTTGGTCTACCAAATCAACTGTCTCAATATTTCAGTTGGTAGAGCACGAATGCACCAAATCAGTGGTCTTGGGGTTTAAATTTTTCATTCTCATAAATCAATTTGGTTAATCAAGTATTACTATAAAATATGCATGGGAACATTTAAAATACTATGCCTCTATATGTGTCCGGATAATTTGTGAGAATGAAAATGACCAGAGTAGGACTCAACCCACGACCTCTAGATTCGTACTCTAGAAAGTCGTCGCCCTTTGGCAGGTCCAGTCTAGTGTTAAAAAGCCCGGACATGTTCATCGTTGCGTTCGGTGAGTGGTGGTGTAATTTGTGTGAATGAAATGGCCTTGGTTTTGCAGTGGTAGAGCTCTAGAGTACGAATCTAGACCTAGAGTACGGGGTCATAGGTTCGAGTCCTACTCGGGTCATTTTCATTCTCACAAATTATATTGATTGATTTTCCGAATCCTGCTTCTCCTCAAGCCTCTATATGTTGTGATGTAGTGTATGCTTAAGTGCCCCTGCTGTAAACACAGCCTCTTTAGTCAAAGCTAGCATGTTAAACAGATCTTACTCACTTAAAAATTCGTGGAAAAAACAGACAAGAACCTCCAACCATAAGTAGTGATAGAGTGTATGCTGTGGTGCATGCTATTATGCCCCTGCTGGAAACACAGCCTCTTTAGTCAAAGCTAGCATGTTAAACAAATCTTACTCACTTCTAAATTCGTGGGAAAAACAGACAAGAACCTCCAACCATAAGTAGTGATGGAGTGTATGCTGTGGTGTATGCTACTAGTTACTATGCCACTGCTGAAAACAGGGCTTGCCTCAACCAGGTTAGCACGTAAAACAAAAATTCACTCATGCAAAATAATATGCTTTGCCGAGTTTCCTATTCATCTCGCTATTCAAAAATTAAAGCAACAAATATAATACCTCTGTTCCGGCTTTTAGTATTGTCTTTCGCTCATCTTCTGGCTGATCAATAACTTCATCACTGCATTGATCGTCAACTTTGTGCTCTGGGGAGTGTTTCAGTATTGGCCTCGGTTTCAATCCCTCGTTTGACGATTTCCTTTCTTTTTTCAGGATGGATTTCAAAGGTTTTTCATCAGGCTCAGTCAGCTTCAAGAAATGTGCGTAGATGTCGGCAGGAGATCTGAACTTCAGTTGATTTTCAATATTTTCATTAGAGGGATTAGTCGAATCCTTGTGAAATAGATATGTTATGTAAAATGTAATGTAATGTAAAATAAAAAAATATTTTAAATAATTCCATATAATCAGGGGTGAGTGTTAATAAAGATAGGCGGTTATTTATGACCAAACATCAGACTGATATTGGTAAGGTAGGTGTTAAAGATTAAATCTTTGTTTTTGCTTTTCTATTGCTCTATCGATAAATTTGAAAAGAAAGGAGTTGTTTACCTCAGGTTACACTTTGACATGCAACATGTCGTCAAGGTCTGCAACGAGGCCTGTTTCCATGTAGCTCAAAATTTTCATCTCTGACACAGAAATCATGTAACTGCAAAGGCCACGTGGTGATTAACTTTGATGATTGAGAAAGGACCTTGGAGGTTAGGCCAGATTTATTAAGAGTAGCTGGGTTTATCTATTTGATAGCTTATTACAATAGCCGACATCAGAGAACATATTTTTGAATACCAGGAATCATTGGCTGTGAAGGATGTTAGAAAAGAGAACTATTTTGATCGTGAAAAACTCAAAGATAAGGGTTCTTTTCAGAGTTTCCAGAAAAAACATAATATAAAAATGCATATTGACGCAACAAGATTTCTGACGTGACAAGAATTCCAATTAGATATCACATACATCAATTGAAACCGAATTTCCAAACAAGGTCAAGGCATGAAACAAAATACGAAGAGATAAAAGATTTACCTGTGATTTTGAAGCTATATCAGTGGTATGATGGAACTTAATGCAATTGCTCAAAGTTGAATCCAACTCCTCACTCGATGACATAGATCCCGCATCAAAACGCACTCGACTATTTCGCCTTTTTCGCACGTCATCCAAAGAAAACTCTTGATCCATCGGGTCACTTTTGTCACATGACTGGAACCTTTGTTCATGTTTATCATCTGTTTTCACACCATCTTCATTGAATACTTTTCCAAGTTTCTTTTCCTCCATTTCTAGTTCTTCTAATCTTGCGAAAAGTTTCTCTGTAGTGTCGTCAGTTTTAAGGGAAGATTTCGAAGCAGCTTCATGAAGTTCATCAAATTTACGTACTTGTCTCGGTGTTACATTGTGAGAAGCAGCATGTGCGATTCTTCTTTTGCCTGTATATAGAATTATAGAAGATTCAGGGGCCGTCCGAATTAAGGTATCTTTATACAGAGAAAATGTTTCCCCGGTCCCCAAGTCACCCGCTTGCCTGGGATAATTTTTCCACCTGTCTGCATATACTCTCAAATTCACAACTGCATGTGCATACAAGCACTTCCTTTCCTAGCTAGATGAGACAGGCCTTGTCAGAAACAGAAGGGAGGCACTCAATACATCTCCCACCTCAAAGTTTCAAGGTGCTCAGTTGAGCTCTAATTTGTTCCCTTTCGAGTTCATCGTAAATTGCGATAGCTGCAAACAACCATGACAATCAGAGACCACCCACGTATAGTTATTTGCATTATGTTAAAAAGTCGTAAAAATGGCTGCCTCCCATGTAACCGAGACTGCAAAAGTTGACTGTCGTTTTGGACAGCATTTTCAAAGCAATTAAAAGAATTTAAGAAAATAAAAACTAGCCAAGAAGTGTCAATTACAATGCAAATATCAATCCAATGATTTGATTTAAAGGATGTACAACACTAACTCACTATCAACAAGTCAACAAGGGTAAGATCTGCAGGCCAAGGCGCTCTATTGATCAAGCTATTTCAGATTTCTAAGCGCAGGCAAAGACACTCAATCATCTTCCTGACAAGGCCTAGGATGAGACATTCTTTCGAAATTCATTCAAATGACACGTTTTTTGTTTCTTCTGGCAGTACAGTGCCCTGGCATGGTGAGAAATCCTTCTTAGCAAACCAAGTGGCTCATGCTTTAAATATTTTAAGATTTGAAAGATTAGAAAAAACTGATGAATCCGGAACTGAGAAAGTTTAATTGATTCTTTCCACTTTTCTCTGAATAATAGCTGTGCAAGATTTGAAATATGACATCCGTGTCGTTTGATTTTGTATTTAATAAATTGGTGCCGTAACTAGGGTTGCCGTTATTGCTGTAAATAAACTAAAACTCACTTTTCTGTACTGTTCCAGGTTCTTCTTCTTTGATATCTACTAGCTCATTTTTTACCTGAAAAGATAATGGTTAGAGATTGAATACAGAAATAATTCTTCACCTTGAAACACAGTCGACTCTCCCTAAAGCGGAAACCTCCAAAACTTTGTAAAAATGTCCATCCGTTTTATGGAGTACCAGTACAGCTAAGACTTAAGTTAAATGTCGTAATTAATGAGGTGTTTGCTTCATAGAGGTGTCCTCTAGCAGCGAAGGGACTATTCTAATTTTATCCTACACAAAAAAGGGGTTGCGTTTCACACACCAGTGATATAAAGGACATTAGAAAATAACCAATTCGGTTTTGGGTTAAAGCCAAGCAATCCTTGCAACAAGTTCAAACAAATTTTGCCCCATTTCTGACCCATTTGTTTTCTGGTTGTAATCATTGATGCAGTGAGATATAAACAATTTTGGAACAAAGGAACTTGGCCACGACTGGAAACAAATTTGAAACGATAAAAAATGACCTAATTCACTACATCATGGAAACAAATTTGAAATGATGAAAAATGACCTAATTTTCTACATCATAGCAAATACTTTTCTTGCCGTTGGAAGCAACCGGCGAACAAAATTCTTATAGATTATTCTTTCGGAGATTAGATCATGAAGAAATTCGAGCTAGTCTGTTTAAAAGTAGACTATTTCAAAGATTGAAACCATGATTTAAAAAAAATTGTGAGTTAGAACTTACTTCATCATTAGTTATTTCTTCTGTCAGTTTCATTTGCGATTTAAAGAATTCATTTTCTTTTTTTGCGTTCTCCAACCTTTCATTCAGAACTAAAAATTAAAAAGAATCAAAAACCTAAAGAGGGCTAGGAGATTAAACTAGGGAAATGGATTCCATCTCCAAAATGTGAGAAGTATTTGTGTATTGTTAAAAAATGTTTGCTATTGTGAATAACCCCAAACATGAATAAAAAATCTTGACACATACTTGATAACCTGCGCTGAACTATGTTTGATGCCTGATGTGCAGACTGCTGCACAAACCAGTTGTCTCCAAGCAGCACAGTTATCTCGTTTGTGTGAATCAATTTTCCAGGGAATAGCCCAACTGATCCAATCGGAATCTGCAAGAAAAATGAGACTAGTATACGTTTTCTAACTATGCTGTAAGGATTTTGTATAGGCGCAAAACAAAAAGGGCCTACAACACTGAATAGGTGGATTACTTGAAGCAGAGCATTTATAGTTTATACGCAAATACAATTTACTATCTTTGTATGTGCAAGGCACAAAGGGACACAGAATTAGTAAATCAATATATGTAGCAGTTTGACCCTGGTACCTCCCCTCAATATGACCAAACCTTGTTATTTTTTGAGTGCAATAACAGAGAGCTGGCAAATTTTACCCTTAGAACCTCAGGTGACAGTATCTGAAGCTGGGCTTGAACCTGTGAGTTAAATGAGGTATATAATGTTATTTAACTACACAATCATCCCTCCCTTAAATTCAGATTTAAATCTAAGGATTCAAGAATTTCCTTAATGTTCTTGGCAATCACTGTAGATTTGAGAACATTTTGGGCTTTTGGGACTATACCAGAGTCCTAATGATTTTTATGAATTTAGACATAGCAGCTAGTTGTTTTTATTGTTGAACCGTTTTTGGCCTATGCTCCAGGCATTCTATTTGGGGATTTATCATACTCTATAATGACCACAAAGTAGCGCAGCAACCTATGTATATTTGGAATCTTATTGGCAGGAGAAATTGAAGATATTGAATTTCTTTATAAAATCATAGTTACATATAGGGGTATAGAATCCTAAATCAAAGACATTGTTGACTGATAGTTGAGTATTTGATAAAGGCTGTTTCTACTCACTTTTCAAATTGCACAGAGCGATTTGAGATGCACAGGATAACATGATTGTTGCAAAGCATATAAGAATGATATATAGAGGCCCCAATATGCTTAGCAGGGTGGACCTATTTTGACAAACAGGATACAAGATTCATCAAATTTTGACAAACAGGATACAAGATTCATGATTTCAAAGGGTGTGGGATCAAAGAGGATCGGAATAACAAGATAACATGATGATGAGGAATTCACAATAAATTTCTACAACATCCTGATTCTTCAGCTGAGACCCTTTCCCCAATTATATTTTTAGGAGTTGGTAGCTATAATTTTCCATTTTCGCTATTATCGTTGTCTCCTAAGTTGCTCAAATCAAGTTCTACACTAACCATAGTCTTACTTTCAATCTTCTGGGGCAGGGTTGCCAACTTGTCTTGCAAGGTTTTGTACTCCTTTTGAAGATTCTCCCTAAGAAATAGAAATATAACATTTGACATAAGAACTATAGGATATTTTCTATTATGGTGTTATCCAAAAAAGTGCTCAATGCCAAAAGCAGAGCAGGATAGAAATTCAAACAAAGACAACAAGTCTTTACCACAACTTCATGTTTCTTCCATAAGCAATAATCAGACGGTTTTGATATTAGAAAACAAATTTCTTTCAGAATAACAATTCTTCATAAAGATGACACAAAATAATTTGACCTGGCTGTAAGATATCTATGTGGTGTACAGAAATTCATGCACTTCGAGAATTAATAATGATTGTAATCTAGAAGGTCTACATGTCTCATGTGTTAGTAGGAAGACACAAGCAGTCAATTTTATCTTTTAATGCAAAAAAAAAACAAAAAACCATAAGAATGTGTGCAAGCGCCACGAAAAGGAATCTGGCAGAAACAGCTAAAAACGGCAAGGAATCAACAACATGATTCTCAGCCGAGTAATATGTCAGAACGAGATCAAAAATGAAACTTGATGATAAATAGTACCTAGAGCTGGATCAAAATTAGCCAATCAGAAGAGGTTGATTGATATAGTGAGAAACAACCTACCATCACAGGATAAATAACAGAGTGTTCTATCCAATAGATAAGGTACAGAGTCCTAGTGGGAAATGAATTTCTACTGTCAACAAAGTACGGGATCCATTCTTGATTTGAAAAGATCCAAAAATTCACGGGTGTGTAAGAATTGTCCCTCATGAAGAAAAAAAACCTTTGTTTAATTTTAAATATTGGAAAACACACATTTTGCAGAATCAGTGGTAACTTACCATTTTCCTATTTGTGAATCAGATTGATGTAGGACCTATAAGAAATAATGTTTTCATGATGGTTATCTACAAGATTTCTTTGAAATTCAAATAGGAGCAAATAAAAATTCTTCTTTAAACAATTGATTCAAAAGCACACTTTTACTAAAGGATAGCCCACCTAAGAGCATTGAGGAGGAGATTACTGCCTAATGATCATTCGTAAAAAGTAATCATAGAGAAGAGGTGGGCTAGTCTTAAAACTACCGATCAATTCAATATTTTTCGTTGACGTAAAAAAACTTATACCATGCATTGCTGTGACCCGTCCACCCATCATATAAAGACCCTTCTCATAGGCAGGTCTTAGTCATTAAAACATCTTATAGATCTATCATTGTTTTAGTTGAAATCATGTGCCCCAAAAAAAGAAAAGCAAAGATAGATAGTCTTTTGCAAAGGTGGGATCAAGGATCAAAGGTCATATTTTCACAGCACAAACTTTTGGGCTCAGCTCTTAGCCTTTGTGCACATCATAATCAAAGTTATAAGACGTTTGCAGATCACGTTTGCAGTGTAGAAATGTTTTTGTTCGTCTCCTGTCAACTGCAGGTCCATTACAGCTGTGAATTTGCACCAACCCTGACCTGCGCTAACAAATAAATATGCTTGCTAATTTGCCATTGAGGTACACGCTAGTTCTCTTCTTATAAGGAACCGTTTATAAGGAACCTAGAAATAGAATTTCTTGTAGAATACAACTGATTCTTTTGTTCTAATGTTTCCTGTAACAATGGAGAACAATAGAAAATTTAAGGAACTTTTCGTACTAGGACTTGAGGTAGATTCCTTGTAAAATAAAAAGCGTGTATACTACAATCAGCGTAGTATATTTGAAGAGAATCTTTTAAGGTTTTTTGTATTATTTGGTACAAATCTATCTTGGATTCTGCCTCTTCTTTGCTTTTTTGTTTGGTGTAAATGTTAACCAAAGAAATGACCAGATGACCTTGTGTCTATCCTTGCTTTGGATGGCACGGTAGGATGAAATGGCTTTTGGATTTTATTTCTTTGATATTGATAGAAAAAGAACTTTAGAAATTACGATATTGTAGTATACACGCATTTTCTTTTATAAGCAATTGCTTTATAAGCAAGTCAGTACTCGACATGGCAAAAACTTAAGCAATTCCAGTACTGGATAGAGGGATGCTAAGCAATTTGAAAATTCTAGTTCTGTTCATATTGGCAATGAAAGTCGTGCAGGAGCTATAGGTAAGTAGGTTATAGTGGAAACTAGTACTCCAGCACACTTTTGCATGAAAGATACTATTGACATTTGTTGTCCAAGAACTTGTGAGATAGTATTCTAAGAAACAAATCTTCAAGTATAAAAAGCTAAGCAATTGCTAAGCGATTTTGAGTACTCAACTTTGCCCTCTTGCTAAGCAATTTTGAGTACTGAGCTCGAGCTGAAATTGCTTATAAAATAAAATGCGTGTACTACGTTTTGACCTAACTGCATCTCTAACAGGCAGAAGCAGGAAGAACAATAGAGCTGTGAAAAGAACAATAGCATTAGCATCAAGCTGTGGCAGGGGCATAAACCAAATGGAATGAAGAAGTATGGCTGCGCACAGTTGGTAGGCTCCAGTGGAATTTCTATCGATTTTGTAGGCTATTTACCTGTATTGGCTGCCGTGCGTTGTTGAGGCCTATTTTGTTATGGGTTTTTGGTCGAGGCCCAGTCGTCAGTACCATGATGACACATTTTTTATGTCAGTATGATCGAGGCTAGCCAGGCTACCTAAGCTAAATATTTCAACCTACCTTTCTCTGTTCATCTTTAAGTCTAACTGCATTATTTTTTTCTTCGGTCATTTTACTGAACGTCTCGCTTAATCCTTATTTTTCTAAGGCGCATGATGATCTGGCCTATTTTGCTAGTCCACGCTGTTCCTTCTTGAACGTTAGCCCATCAGTGCTGCCACGCACAATATAGCACTTTTATCTACCACGTTGTAATAGAGACTGGTAGATATTCGATATTCCAATAAAGCAAATATCATAGGAAAAGAGAACTTTATCTAAGACTAAGAAATGTCAAGATAGAGCCAAACTTAATTCTATTAATGTCAAAAATAGAAAAATTACTTATTTTTAGAAATTAAGGTTCCAACCAAATATCCCAACAAATATCTCGAAATAAAAACCAGTAAATTCTATTTGAAGCTGACTGTTCTGACTGTTCTTAAAAAAGCCTCTATTTTCAGCCTGAAATGTTCTTAAATTCTTCATACTTTAAAAATGTTTGGGAAGACTTTTTTGCTCTCAGTAGTGTTAATTATTTAAAAGTTTGACTCTTTTAGCCATCTGACATTATCTGTGTGCTGTACATCAGCTTGTTTTGTAATTATTTCTCAGTTTTATGTTTATTTTGTAAAATTTCCATATTGGACCAAAAATGGTCACCTTCGGTTTGTTCTTAGCTTGTTCTTAAGTTTTGGCCAAACTTAAGGCTCGTTTTCTTATAAAATTGTACTTATAGAAAAAAAGAGTACACCAAAAAGTCCAGAATGAGCATAAACAAGACTTCAACACAGCATGAATTCATCACTTTACAATACTATCAAACGACACTGTCATTGGATTATTCAGTTTCTCCTAACCTCCCTCCACTCAATAACCGTTTGACCGTTATGTTTTTGCAAGTTTGAAAAAGATACCCAATCCTCAGGATTTGAACCGTAGGTTTTCGTTTTCCCTACAACCTGCAGAGTACTGAAAGTCCCCAATGCAGGTAAACATCCCTACGAGTGGCAACGCCCATGCAGACAGATTGTTGCTTTGTTGTTGTTGTTGTTGATGTTCATGTTTGCATGTTGGCACAATACTGCGACCACGCATCCAAGCAGCGTAAGAAGACATGATATGTGAAGGTAAAACAAACCATTTTATTCCTTACATAAACGTCTCCATTTATGTAAGAGTTTTTCACGTTCCCATATACAGGCTTGGTTCCAAGGGGAGCCAGAGGGGCCATGGCTCCCCCCAAATGATTAATTTCAAAGATCAAAAGATTTGGGAGAAAACGAAGTGCAGCCAATGATTAGGCAGTTAAATGAATTAGGTAATGCCTTGAACATAATACCATAACAAGAAAACATTACATACGTTCGTACCTAACATCAAAATTATATATCTTTTTGCATCTCAGGTGATTGGATGAATCTCCAAACATTTGAAGTTTTAAGCATATCATATAGGTATTTAGGAAATGAATTCCAAAACTAAATCAATTGGGCAAAACCTATTCTTAAGAATATAGCCCTGAATAGTAACCAAATATATCAGCAACTCTAAGTGCTTAATTTTTCCAAGATAATTTCACTTCTAAGCTTATCATGAACAAACAGCATCGTTGATTTTTCTCAGAAAGCCACCTTAGATAGCAGCTCCTTTCTAGCATAAAAGATCCTTTTAGGAGACCTACTCGTTTACTTCATGTTTAATTTCCAGATGTCATTCGGCTTTGAAAGGATCAAAGATGCACCTACTTGTAAATGACCCTCCCCAAACTAAAATGCTGGACCTGTGCCTGCCCATATATATCGGATAAAGAAACAACCATTTAGGAGCAGCAAGCCAGTAGACAAATATGTGCACCACAGACCTGAAAAATTGGATTGGAGAAGCAAAAGAATTTTACTACGCTAATTGAAAATGTTGCAAATCGAAGAGCCAGACTGGACAATACAGCGTTTAATGGAAGTCTCAGGGGTCCATCATGTATCCGCAAGAACAATTGATAGAGTCTTGAACAAGAACGGATATAGATATTTGCAAGCCATTAGAAAGTGACTAATGTCTACAGCGGATAGAGCAAAGAGAGTGGAATTTGCTAAGAGAGTGATGATGGATCATAAGGGAAGTCTTCGGACCAAGGAGATAGCTTTCTATTTGGAAGGTGTTACTTTCGAATACAAAAGAAGCCCCAAATCCCAAAGTATGGCACCATCAGGCCAAGTATGGAGACGACCATCCGAAGGACCATCACCAGGGTGCATAGCAAAAGGCAGCAAGTTTGGAACAGGAGGGAACTATGTGAAACTCATTGTGGCAGTTTCGTACATTGAGGGAGTAGTTGCAGCGGTTCCATATGAAGGAATGAATGGACAGTATTTTGCACAGTTTCCCCGTTAACATTTCCATGCGATTCTTAACAAGGCCAACAAGAATACGAGGTTGGTTTTGCAAGACGGAGATCCTTCCCAAAACAGCTGTGCTGCTAAAGAAGCAATGAAGGACGTAAAGGCCAATCTGTTCTTGATACCTCCAAGAAGCCATTAACCCTACAGAGAACTTTTTCCGTCTTGTTCGCAGATAGTTAGAAAAAGATGCTATTAGGAAAGACATCACAAAGGAATCTAAACAAGAATTTCAAAATAGGATTCTGGAAACCATGCATGCTATTCCAAAGGACAAAATTGTCAAGACCATAGAGTCACTTTCGAATTGAATGCACAAAATAATAGAGGCAAGAGGAAACAGACTGAAATACTAAACAAAACAGCACATTCTATACAAACTTTTTAGACAAAACCTCAACTCTGTTACTACTAATTTGATGATTGGTAAACGTGTAACTATATATGCATATTACACAGTACATAAAACTAACTATTGTCCTTATCTCTTGCCTACAGACAATCTTACAAAAAAACAAGAACCTAAAATATCTTGAAACTTTAAGCAACCATTGAAGAACTATTTTCTGAACTTAGGAATCTAATCAAAGTCAACTAGTATTTTGAAGCTTAATTTTCACAACTAGAGATACCTTTCAATTAAAGAAACTGTTTAAAAAGGGTAGTTTATTGTGAGCAATGTACTGGAATTGGATTTTTTGAATAAAACTATCTTGAAGTTGCCAAGTTAGTTATCCAATGGTTGCCGGTTAAATACATCTCACGGTTAACGGAATGGTTAACACTTAACACCTTTAATGCTTCAGTACTTAGATTCTCACAATTAACACGGTTAACGGCTTACTATTAGATAATAGATTTATTATTTAAATGATAAACCGTTAACCATGTTTACCGTGGAGAAGGTAGTACTGAAGCATTAAAAGTGTTCAGAGTTAACCGTTCCGTTACCGTGTCATCGGATTTCAGAACTAACTATTTAACGCTGATTAATAAGCGTCTATGCCCCAGAGCAAAGGTTCGCTGATAGGTATTTGTTTGGTGAACTGGAAAATCCTCCATCTAGCCTACATCATCCCTGTTTCTCGCTCATCTCTGCTATTGTTTTAAGGGATTTCGATGTTTGGACCATAGTCCGGGTCCTCCGAAGACAATACTTTCGACTACTAAGATTTATAATGTTTCGTAAAATTGATACACATACATGTAAATACTTGTTCTGATAATGCAGGACAGTTAAAGGCAGCATCTTCTAATGTGTCTAAATACCCACAGAAATGAATAAAATATAAAATGTTCTTAACGTAAACATACCAATTATTCGTCTATTTTATAGTTTACGTTTGTCCAAAAGAAAAACCATTTAAAACTCTGGAGTTTTTAGAAAGTTTGCACTTAGAAGGAAATTAAGACGAGGTAGTTTTAACGTTTGTTGTAGTTATGTTCCTCGTAAGATAAGACTTTTCATTTCCAAGATTTATAATGTTTGGTAAAAATGATATAAAAGTAATACCTCTCTCACAAAGAAATCTTCGATGGCTAAGTAGTCTAGGCCAATTTCTTTAGATTTTTGGACCATAGTTTGAGTCCTCGTAAGGTAAGACTTTTCATTTTCAAGATTTATAATGTTTGGTAAAAATAATACAAAAGTAATACCTATCTCACAAAGAAATCTTCGGTGGCCAAGTAGTCTAGGCCAATTTCTTTAGATGTTTGGACCATAGTTTGAGTCCTCGTAAGGTAAGACTTTTCATTTTCAAGACTCATAATGTTTGGTAAAAATATTACAAAAGTAATACCTATCTCGCAAAGAAATCTTCGGTGGCCAAGTAGTCTAGGCCAATTTCTTTTGATATCTTGACCATAGTTTTAGTCCTCGTAAGGTAAGACTTTTCATTACGAAGATTCATAAGGTTTGGTAATAATGATACAAAAGTAATACCTCTCTCGCAAAGAAATCTTCGTTGGCCAAGTAGCCTAGGCCAATTTCTCTAGATGTTTGGACCATAGTTTTAGTCCTCGTAAGGTAAGACTTTTCATTTCCAAGATTTATAATGTTTGGTAAAAATGATACAAAAGTAATACCTCTCTCGCAAAGAAATCTTCGTTGGCCAAGTAGCCTAGGCCAATTTCTCTAGATGTTTGGACCATAGTTTTAGTCCTCGTAAGGTAAGACTTTTCATTTCCAAGATTTATAATGTTTGGTAAAAATGATACAAAAGTAATACCTCTCTCACAAAGAAATCTTCGGTGGCCAAGTAGCCTAGGCCAATTTCTTTAGATGTTTGGACCATAGTTTGAGTCCTCGTAAGGTAAGACTTTTCATTACGAAGATTTATAATGTTTGGTAAAAATGATACATAAGTAATACCTCTCTCGCAAAGAAATCTTCGGTGGCCAAGTAGTCTAGGCCAATTTCTTTTGATATCTTGACCATAGTTTTAGTCCTCGTAAGGTAAGACTTTTCATTACGAAGATTCATAATGTTTGGTAATAATGATACAAAAGTAATACCTCTCTCGCAAAGAAATCTTCGTTGGCCAAGTAGCCTAGGCCAATTTCTCTAGATGTTTGGACCATAGTTTTAGTCCTCGTAAGGTAAGACTTTTCATTTCCAAGATTTATAATGTTTGGTAAAAATGATACAAAAGTAATACCTATCTTACAAAGAAATGTTCGGTGGCCAAGTAGTCTAGGCCAATTTCTTTAGATGTTTGGACCATAGTTTGAGTCCTCGTAAGGTAAGACTTTTCATTTCCAAGATTTATAATGTTTGGTAAAAATGATTCAAAAGTAATACCTCTCTCACAAAGAAATGTTCGGTGGCCAAGTAGTCTAGGCCAATTTCTTTAGATGTTTCGACCATAGTTGAGTCTACGTAAGGTAAGACTAGTATAGTGCTTTAGTAGCCAGGACAGTAGTTCGATTCTTCGTGAGGAAAACTTTGGAATTCTAAGATTTATTATCTTTGGTAAAAATAGTACAAAATTTATATATCTCTTACCAAGAAAACCTGGACGGCCGAGTGGATTAAGCTAAGGACTAAAATTATCTTGACCGTAGTTTGAGTCTTCGTAAGGTAGGATTTTTTTCGAAGATCTTTGATATTTGGTAAAAATGATTTTACATTAAGTATAACCTCTTTCGTTATGAAAGCTTGGATGGGCGAGTGGACTATGCCAAAGGTATCAGATGCTCGAACCACGCCTCAATTCCTTCTAAGGTTAGAATTTTGATTGTTGAGATCTATATTTTGTTTTTTGCAAAAATTTTTCATTTAGAAAGCTCGGATAGCCAAGTAGACTAAGCTAGCGGGTAGAACTATACCGACCGTGGTTTAAGTCCTCGTAAGTTACGTCGTAAGGCGAGGCCTTTGATTTCTAAGATTTATAATTTTTGGTAAAAATGCCACAAAAGTAATAACTGTGTCATCAAGAATGCTTGGATGGCCAAGTTCACAATGCCAAGGGCTTAAGATGCTCCGACCGCAGTTCGATTCCTTTCAAGGTAAGACTTTTGATTTCTATGATTTAAGATATTTGGTAAAAATGATAATAAAATAAAACCTCTCTCTTCAAGGAAGCTTGGATGGCCGAGTGGACTATGCCATGGGCTTTAGATGTTCGGACTGCAGTTCTACTCCTCGTAGGGTAACAATTTTGATTTCTATACTATGAATAAAGATGATATCAACTTCAAACCTATCTTGTCGGCGGCATGGATGGCAGAGTGGATAGGTCACTCAACTCTGAATCAAGGGGTGTCGGGTTCCAAATTACATGGTTAAAATGGCAACGAGGGACGAGGAGACTTCGCGTAAGGTAAGATTTTGATTTCTAAACTCTGAATTAAGATGATATCAACTTCAAACTTCTTCTGTCGGCGGCATGGATGGCAGAGTGGATAGGGCACTCAACTCTGGATCAAAGGGTCGTGCGTTCAAAACCATCTGGTTAAAAAGGCAACGAGGAGACTTCGCGTAAGGTAAGATTTTGATTTCTAAAATCTGAATAAAGATGATATCAACTTCAAACTTCTTCTGTCGGCGGCATGGATGGCAGAGTGGGTAGGGCACTCAACTCTGGATCAAAGGGTCGTGCGTTCAAAACCATCTGGTTAAAAAGGCAACGAGGAGACTTCGCGTAAGGTAAGATTTTGATTTCTAAACACTGAATAAAGATGATATCAACTTCAAACTTCTTCTGTCGGCGGCATGGATGGCAGAGTGGATAGGTCACTCAACTCTGGATCAAAGGGTCTCGTGTTCCAAACAACCTGGTTAAAATGGCAACGAGGAGACTTCGCGTAAGGTAAGCTTTTGATTTCTAAACTCTGAATAAAGATGATGTCAACTTCAAACATTTCCTGTCGGCTGCATGGATGGCAGAGTGGATAGGTCACTCAACTTTGGATCAAAGGGTCTCGTGTTCCAAACATCCTGGTTAAAATGGCAATGAGGAGACTTCGCGTAAGGTAAGAATTTTGATTTCTAACCTCGGAATAAAGATGATATCAACTTCAAACGTCTAATGTCGGTGGCATGGATGGCAGAGTGGATAGGTCACTCAACTCTGGATCAAAGGGCAACGAGGAGGTTTCACGTAAGGTAGGAATTTTGATTTCTAAACTCGGAATAAAGATGATATCAACTTCAAACGTCTAATGTCGGCGGCATGGTTGGCAGAGTGGATAGGTCACTCAACTCTGGATCAAAGGGTCGTGGGTTCAAAACCACCTTCAGACCAAGCTGAAAGCTTGTGAAGGAGTGGAGCGGCGCAGGAGGAGCAACAATGGCAGGAGACGGAGGAGTGGCGACAACTATAGTAGGAGAAGGAGGAGCGCCAGCAGGAGGTAACTGTCAAAATAAGGTAAGTAATTGTCAAAAAATAATTAAGATAAGACAAGAAAAGTAGGGGGATGTTGACTTTCGAGAGAAGAAACAAGGGGGTCTTGCACAAATTTTCGAGCATAGAATAACAGCTCTATAGTTCATCAAAAATTTGTGCAAGACCCCTTGGTTTTTTCTCTCCCGGAAGTCAGCATCCCCCTACTTTTTGTAGTTTATTCTATTTTATTGATAATTACATACGTTATAATGACCATTATTTACCGTATAATTTTTCCTCCTCCTTCTGCTGCTCCTCTTCCTACTGTTGCGGCTCCTCCTCCCTCTCCTGCTGCTCCTCTATCTCCAGCTGTTGCTCTTCCCGCTCCATTCCACAACAAGCTTTAAACTTGGTCTGAAGGTGGTTTGTAAGCCGAGACCCCTTGATCCAGAGTTGAGTGACCTATCCACTCTGCCATCCATGCCGCCGACAGGAGAGGTTTGAAGTTGATATCATCTTTATTCAGAGTTTAGCAATCAAAAGTCTTACCCTACGAGGAGTCGAACTGCGGTCCGAACATCTTAAGCCCATGGCTTAATCCACTCGGCCACCCAAGCTTTCTTTATTAGAGAGATATTACTTCTATATCATTTTTACCAATTATAAGATATCTTAGAAATCAAAAGTTTTACTTTACGAGTAGTTGAACTACGGTTCGAGCATCTATAGCCCTTGGCTAAGTCTACTTGCTATCGAAGCTTTCTTGATGAGACAGGTATTACTTTGGTATAATTTTTACCAAACTTCGTAAATTTTAGAAATCAAAAGTTTCACCTAACCAGGAATCGAACTGCGGTACGAACAACTGAATCCCTTGGCTTACACCTCTCGGCCATCCTAGCTATGCCTTTCGTTGTAGGATGTCCCAAGCTAATGCTGTTACAAATCAATGAGCTGAATTTTTCAACCTAATCGAATGCTCCTTGAAAGAAATGATTCCAAGTTGATATCATTTTCCAGTTATTTTTTGTTTTTTTAGTACCAATAGCATAATATTGCTTCCTCAGTGGGCCAAAAGTCTTTTTGATTCTTCTATTTTCGGTCAATGTTAACCAAAAAGCATGGACAAACCATCAGGCTTTGGGCCAATTTTGGTTGATTTTGAAGGAAGATGGATGAACTGATTTTTGAAAAAACAACCAAATTCATACTTTTCATCTTCTATTCAACTAATACATTTGCAATCTATATCAAATATTTTGATTTCCACCAATCCAATCGTTGTAATGACTTTGTATTTATCAACATCCACAGCACTCCATTCGGACCCAGGGGTAGTTGGCTTCAGTTGGGAAGTACCTAATGTATCGTGCATTAATCTTGTTGTTGAATTTGTTAGAGCTTGTAACACAGCTGAAACTTTTAAATTTGAACAGTATTTTTATTGAATGGACGGTACAACTTAGATTTCTTATGAAATATTGTAAACTTTTGTATTTTCAATCATATTTTTGATTAGGCATACTGTTTAAGTGCTTTTATCGTTACTAAAAAGAAATAACATCAGTGTTTCATAATTATTTGCTCAGTTTTTGATGCTCTTTCCAATAATATGACCAGCGGTTGAGTATTTGGAGGTCAGATTTCTTGCGATAGTGGTCAAATGACGTCATAAATTACGTAACAATGGCGCTTCTCAAGGATCCCAAAAGTACCTTAAGATTTTTGGTCAGCCGATTCGCTAGAATGCTAATGGAAATTCCATGTCTACGAGAATCATGAAAGAGGAAAATATCGTTCTCGTTGCGGTCACCATTAGGCGCTTTTAAACTTCCCCTTGCAAGGCGCATAAACCTAATTCGAAATGGCTCTGAGAGGCAATTCCATGAATTCATCAATCAAGTCAAAACTATTTCCTTTATTCGAGTAGATTTCAACATCAATTCACTTTTACAATTGATTAAAATTTACATAAGGGAATCTACATTAGAAAATAAAGACATATAAAGGCAAAGATACAATGAAAATATTAGGGTACCTATAAGAAGGAATAGTAAATTAGGGGTAGTAAATTACTTTTGAAGATGTTATTCTAGAAATCTTTACAAACCGTTTTCAAAACTGGTGAAGTGCTGCTATATATAATAATGTTCACCCCTACTAAATAAGGAATTTCTTGTGTTTCGTTGGGTCACACATGTCTCTCCTATAAGAGGTGATATCAACCTATAACCCTCTAAATATTTTGAAATACCTTGCTATTTCCTACAGCTACCTGTAAAAACCCTTCCATTACAATTGAAATATTTGGGTCCAAGCAGAATGGAAAGGCGATAGGTGAATCACATAATAAGCTGTGGAATAAGCCTTGAAAATAAACTTATCGTAATGATTAATATATACCTTTAGGAAATATTCTCCTGTCTACTACCTTCGCTCGCTCAACAGCAAGGGAAAAATCCTGTATTCCGTCTCTCGTAGGATCAATACACCATTTAGCGACCTGGATACTCGCCTTTATATTATTTCGGTACAAGAGTTCATACTTATTCTATCATATACCGACCCGAATATTTTCATAGCGTTCCCTGCCTTCGATCTTTTTACATAAACTTTTACGGTTTGCGCCAAAAGACGCATAATCTTTGATGGCTATATGAGATTCTGTAAAAGTTGCTGTTAAGTATTTGAATTCATATTAAGTTCAGGATAGCTAGATAGTCAAATTATTAACTTTTAGATTCCAAGCGATTCAATTAGCTAGATCTAGAAAATAAACAATTTTTTAAGCGATTGATATCAACCTAATTTTAAAAATGATTTAATATTTAGATTAATGTTTCAACTCTTCAAATTTATATTGTCAGCTTTTTACCAGGGTTACAAATTAGATTGTTATCTAAATGAGATCTTTATATATCCTATGTCAATATTTTGAGTTGTTTTTATTTATTTTCTATCTAAACAGGTGGAATATTTATACCAACATAAATTTCAAGGGTGAACAATAGAGTTATTTCTAGCTATTGATAGACGCATGCCTTGTATTTGACTGGATCAAACAAAGTTTCTATACAGCCCCGTCATCTTAACCAACTTCAATTATTGCCCTCGATGTGGTGTTCCTCTAGTCAAACAGCAAACAATATGCATAATCTGCATGTGCTCTACACCAGGACTTCACATCTTCATTTTTTATACTTATTGCTCGAATCAAAAGCAGTATAATACATTTAGTACAACTAAAAGAACTACTAATGAGTAGAAAGTCGTCACCCTTCGGCAGGTCCAGTGTAGTGTCAAAGAGCCCGGATAGGTTCGTCTCTGCATTTGGTGAGTGGTGGTGCAACAATTTGTGTGAATGAAATGGCCTAAGTTTCTCGTAGCGCCGGTGCGCAGTGGTAGCGTTCTAGAGATCAAATCTAGAGGTCATGGGTTCGAGTCCTACTCGGGTAATTTTCCTTCTCACAAATTATCTCGATTAATGAGTAAGATCTGCAACACGATGCATCATCTTGACCCAACCTATCTTTTGGAATGTCACAAAAAGAGAGAAAAGAGAGAGAAAACAGCTTAAGAATAAATAATATCTGCAGGCTTCTAAGGGTCAAAAAAAGTTTTGCCTGTCAGTCAATATATTTCAGAAGGAGTCTTCTTTGGGCATCCTTACTGATACAATTAAAACCAATTCTGTTTTCAGAAAATCAAATAAAGTCATGGAATGTTGAGCCTGAGGATAATGTTTTTAAATGAAAATAAAAAATAAAAACTATTGCTAGTTTTATGTAATTTAATGAAAGTATTCTTTGTTTGTTGGTTTTAATTAGTACCGTTTAATTGATATTAATTTCCCTAATAATAGCGCCATGAGATAGGCGACAAACTCACTATAATATCTATAATCAAAAAATTAAAACAGTCATTGATCGGTACAGAACTTCTGCATGGCGAGGAAATTCGAAATTATATCGAAGCATAATAACTACAGAAGTTTTGTGTCTGAAACTCATCAGAATAGTACAGCAGAAAGAGCCGGAAAATGAAACTTAACAAATAACTAACATCCGGGTATGATTATTCGTTAAGTTTCGGTTTCGTTCAATTTCTGACGTACTTAACTAACGAGTGTCAGACGCAGAGCTTGCGTGGTTATTACACTTGGATATGTTCCTGATTTTCCTCACCAACATTGAATAATGTAAAGATTAAATGAAAATGAACTGTAATTAAACTTCTACGTTGCTGAAGTTTAAGATTCATTCTTCCAGAAATTCATAAACGTAATCATATGTTCATCATCATGGTCAATCGGCGAGTAAAATGGATTTTTGAAACAGAGATGCCTATGACCTAGTCTACATATCAAGTGTTATTTTCATAATAATACGAGAGCCTAACGATCTAAGTTTATAAAATACTGATAATAATAATACAGTGCCGGACTGTTGGTATGCTTCAGCCAATGCGTGCATTCTCATTGTTTTTTCCATTTGCGTTAAGCTTTATTTCCATTTCTGAGGTGTTACAGCGGCATTTCCCAATCCAATTTCCAAATTCTCAACCTTTCCTCACTTTTTCTGCACTTGTTAACTTCTCTTTGTTTTCTCAGCCCAACGTTTGTTTTATTTTTAGTTTAACCGTTATTGTATTACGTAGGTCCTTGTTTAGGTTTAACTCGTTGTAACCCTGTGCTTTGTAAATTAGGTTTTTAAGTAAGTCCCCAAATCATTGTTAGAACAGTTACTGATGAAGATTTATATCGAAACGTTTACACAAGCATAGTTTATTTTTGAATTTATCTAAGTGTTATTTTCATATATTCTCCGATGTTCATGTAATATTATCTTGCTAATAACTGCACTTTATGTACCCTACAGAATTCAGTCTTAGATTTTTCCCATTAATGGTGTTTGTAAAATAGTTTATAAATGGAGCTTATTACATATCAAAAACTCTATAGAAATGCGCTTGAGAACAGTTTATACAACATCAAAGATCATTCGTCTTACAGCGCATACAGCGCAAGTTTGATAAATTGTAAATCTAGAAATAAGAAATAAAAATTTTGTTCCGAAATTTTAGCAAAAAGTAGACAAAAATTTAATGTATTTACTACTTCCACTTAAATGAATCAATCAATGGCAATTACCACACCTTGGGTGGCAGGGTTGACCGTTGATTCTGCATTTGCAACCTCCACTTGTGTCTCCGTGACCCTAGGAAGGAATAAATGATCACTTAGATAGAGTTCAGGTTAAATCTTGGAGATATATGATCGCTGTAAGATCTCGAAGTATGAACAGGAGTATATATTACATTAAGGTCCCTTCCAGAGCATAATATCGTATTTTTAAAAGGCAGTATATGTAAGACTTCTCTGGCCGGTTTCAGAAACAGGATGAATTGATTTCATTTCTTGGTTTTCTAAAAGACCATTGGTTATGGCACTCGTGGTTACATCAGAAAAGGCGAATCGAGTTTCAATTTGGTATGAGCTCAACTTGCTTTTTCATACCAGTTCGAGAATTTAAAAAAGCGTGAAATTCTCATTTAGTTGCGAACTCAAATGGTTATGACGGACGAAAATTACTTTCTGATTATTGAGACAAGGGAAAAAATACATTCTTACTGTTCTTTACGCGTTATCAATTTCTGTATTCATACAAATGGCTCTTAAGACGGATCTTATAAGAAACATGATTAATGGTAGCCTAATTGTAATTAGAAGGGGACATTCTGGAACCAATTGTTCATTCCTTTTCTAATATGGATGTTGAACTGGCCAAGGCCTTGCACAAGTGTCTCTAAAATCTCTCCAGTATGTTTACATGAAACTAACATTAAGGTTGCCTATCGATAATTTTGTCATCATTTTCTGATATGCTCTTGGTCACAGGCAGGGATTAGATAAAGAGTTGAAAATACATTATATGGTGATTTTGCCAGGTTCATCTGAAGCAAACAAACTTTCTTCTCACCATAGACGATCACCAACCTCTCTACTTACTTAATAAATTGAGCGATTTTTTATAATAGTTTGTGTTAAGAGGTTTTAAAGCGAATAAACATTTCACATAATGATTGAAGAAGAATAAGAGGTCAGTTTTTAAGATGGACTTGAGTATAAAATGGAATCAAACTTACATTGGGTCCCCATCGTCTTCCCCTGGTAACCCAACATATCTCAGTCCTACACATGCTGCACCTTAGCCAATCACATCCATCCTTTTTCTGTAGAATCACTTTGCATTGGGGACAATGCATCGCGTCACCTCTTTCAACTAACTCCTAAAGGAAGAAGTTATACAATTTTTGGATAAACTACCATGCAACAAAAACCACCTAAAGCGACATGATTATCGATGTAAGCCTAATAATCTTATCCGCAGTTGTGCAGAAACAACAGAGGTACAACAACATTTAGAAGAACCTATTCAACAAAAGGAATCAATGACATTTAACGTAAACGAGAACCTAGCAAAGTAATCGAAAATCATACATAGTCTCAAATAGAATTATTTCAAGAGCTAAAGTTTCTAAGTGGAAAAACTCAGCATGTCCAGTTGTATTTTGATATGCACCAATCCCGTCTAGGAACCTTTTCTTTGAGCTTTGTATGTTACGACTCTCTGTTTTAATAATAATAATAATAATAATAGCAATATTTATACAGGGTAACCTTGTCAATACTATGAGTATTGTTATTAATGGCCCTGTTTGAACATAAAGAAAAATAAGCTATCAATTTACAATATAAGAACCTAAAATATCCTTTAATATTTATTGTCAAAAACAAAGAATCCTGTCCTTGAGTTCATGATTATAATCCTTCCAGATGTTCTTTTAGTCGATGCTTGAAAACAACAATAGAATCTAAACTTCGAATGTCAATGGGTGGTTCGTTAAAGCAAGATGGGCCCTTTCGGTACCGTTTTTCCGTGGTTCTTCTTTTAGGAGCATGAGCCTTTGCATACGAACTTTGGGCCTAGCAGCCATTTTAATGGACTACGAAAGTGGTGGTGGACATGTTAATATTTAACTTACTCTAATATTACATAACAAAAGTATTGTAGTATTTAAAAGACTTTAATCATTTTATTATTATGTTCATGATGTACACCCGTACTCAGGACTCGAATGGCATAGAGTGTTGCGTGTGTTGTAGTCTTTGATTTTCGAGTAAAAAGACACCATGTATGTTTTCTCTACGAGAGCCTATGATACTGAAATAACAAAGAACGTTACCTTTGAGACAGAATATACGAAATTGAGAAAAGGGCTTTGTGCTTTTGGTACTCGTAAACTACAGCTAGATGAAACTTGTTCGCACAGTCGAGTCGTGAGTATCGCAATAGGAGGGAAAATAAGACACCAATAAATTGTATTAGGTAGCTATACTAATCTCAAGGTTTTGTTGTTATATTAAAAAGGACAAAAGATTCTCAAAAAAATGAAGAGAATTCAAACCAGTAAATGAAATAGAACCAGATGGAATACCCATGCAGGTTACTCGCGGAGGTGGATTAATTCCTGAATTCAGATGTTTTGAAGAAATTATAAGATTTTAATGACGGGTTATCAATCTTTAACACTTCCCTAGCATAATTCTCCTTCAGGTAGCAGGTAGCAGGTATTCCCTATCGTAGCCATCAGCACGTTAATCAAAGGTGGCTTTGAAACTGCGTGGTATTGAGACTCGCAAGAAGAAATTGACCACGCAATTTGACCACGTGATTAGACGACATGTACTGACACAGTGCCCATTTTTCACAATACAGCAAAGATTCGCTTGCACGGGCCACAAGTCGAGATTAGTAACACTGCAAGCATAAAACAACTTACATCAAGCATCTGTTGTGTTTTTCTTGCCGCGTCATCGTTTCCGGCTCTTATTTTTATGTCATCTTGGTATTGTTGACAAGTCATACCCTCGTGTATCGCTTTGCATGTCAGACAATTTTTCTTGTTGCAAAGCTGGCAAATAAACGTATTGACTGCGTCTTCGTAGATGCACCATCCCGGGCAATTGGTAGTTTTGCAGTGGAAGCTATTGTCAGCACGATTCTCAGCAGTGTTTAGGCTCATTTGAAGATACTGCAAGAAGTCTTGTTCCGGCAGTAACTATAAGGTAATAGAAATTAGTGTAAGGTAACAGCAAACGTAAGGTAGTAGCGATGAAAGAGAGGTAATAACAACTGCAAGGTTAAGGCAATGGGAGTAAGGTAATATTCACTTTATGGTAATTGCGATGAAAGCAAGGTAAAAGCAAATTTCAGATTATAGCATTGAAAGTAAGGTAAAAGATAGACCATGGCAAATTTGAAGATGTAAGCAATGTAAACTAATTCCTAGGGGGAAAATCTTAACTTACTTTCCGCAATAACATGCCATTACTGGATGTGATACAACTTCATTTTTCAATGGAGTTGGGAAGGTAGAAGTTCTGAGAAAACTGAAAAAGGATGATGAATCTCTTTTTTTGCTCAATGAAATAGAAAGAGCAGAACATTTAAGCAACTAAGGAATATTAGATCTTGAGGATGCAAGACAAGCCAAACACCACCGTCATCTGTATTAATGATAAAGAAAGGCGGAGAAGAAGAGTTATTCGGTGATTCTGCCGACAATTATCAGAAAAGGTGAGAAGTCGTTCCCAAAACTTCTCACAAGAAATTCCAAGTATTGATCACATGTTTCGGTGAATGCCCCCCGCGTAGCGCTCTATTTGTATGGACACACTGCCTTTAAGGTATGCACTTTGAATAAATTATCATATAAAAATCCTGCTCAACATTACCGCAGATATTTCTTGAGTAGTGATGACTTCATTGCATGTAAAATTGCCGTCATTGAATGGACAAAGCACTTCTGGGTCTTCACATGCTTTTATGTGTTCTATCAAGCACATCCTGAAAAGAGAATTGATATTTCAATTACTCGTTAATCTCAAGTTCAAACTACAAGTAGCAACGAAGCTCATCGTGTGTTTCCGTTGTTAAATTAAAAAAGGTCTATTCCCTGCTCTCTAAGACTTTTTAATTTTTGCTACCGTAGCACAACTCTCCAACAAATGACACATCTGAGTCATTCCAGACAGCAAACAAATCTTTCCGTTTCATCCACTGCGGGGGAATTAATGAGTGGTAACAATCGAAAAGCTGACTTGTTGCGGCTATGAAATCTCGCACAAACCAATTTCACAACAAGGAGATATACCAAATGATTTTAGATCTGTAGGACGAGGGACTCGGATATGAACGCATTTTCAAAAACTACAACATAGGCTCACTTGCACGAGCTACGATTCAAAAAGGCCTGTAAGCCCCAAAACATTCGAGCCTTTAATAACAACTACTTCCATATAGCAGTCACTATTACTTAACCACCAAAAACAAAATGTTCCAAACGCAACCCTGTTAAGCGGATTGTCTTTCGAGTGGCAGCCATCTGCAATTAGCAGCTCCTTTCCCTTGAATCTAAAAGTTGCCACTACTAAACAGTGTATTCAGACTAACGAGGCTATTGGGTGAAAAACAACAATGAAAATGATGAAAATAATGAAAACAAATGAAAAACAAGATTAGGAAATATTGAGCTAAAATACGTACTTGCAAAACATATGTAAACACTCTCTAAGCATCGCTCCTTGCCTCTCTTCGACCTCCTGAAAACAAATTTGACACTCGAACGGTTCCGGGTTGGGGATGAGAGTCATTTCAGCAGCTTGCATCGTATTTCTGAAGTTGTCCATTGCTGAAAGACGTTCCTCTTCTCGCCTCTTATTTTCAACCTATGAAATTGAAAATGGTTATCATTGAAATAGTTGTTGAAACGCAAACCCCCGTTTAAGATCCGAGTCTCCAATCGTTGATAGTTGATAGGATAGTTGATAGGCACATACGCTTACTATCTTCGCAAGGTATGGGTTTATGTGCTAGGCACAAAGGGCCCACTGAATAGGTAAACTAATCGAGCAGTGCGACCCTGGTCCTTCCTCTCGATGTGACCACACCTCGTGATTCCTTTTGCCTTTTTGCCTGGAATTACAGAGATCTGGTTAATTCTCTCCTCACTCTGTATGTGACAGGTCTGAAGGTGGTTTCGAACCCGGGACCCTTCAATCAAGGGTCAAGTGATCTAACCACTCGGCAATCCTCGGCAATCCCCGCCATCCCCGCCTCCAATCTCAGAGTCTACGCCCCACTCTACCAACCAACCGAGCACTGGTGCTATCAATTCGATCAGCCAGCCCAGGTCATATCAATCAGACTGATTGTAGAACGCAGCTATCAGGGTAATTTACCAACAGGACAAAACTGCAACTGCGCTTTTTCAACTGCACAGGGGTGCACTGGGAGCATACACAAGGTGGGAATATCTCTTGACTTTTAAATTTCTTAATTACATGCCCTTCCAATAAAAAATTATAATGAGATTGGAGAAACCTGTAGTGCCAATTCTTCCAGCTCTTTTTCTTGTAAGAGTCGATTTTGTTCTCTAAGATCTATTTCAAGGTCAGGTGGGGGAACGTAGTCTGCAGGTCTGTCTGAGCCACACATCTCACATCCAGGTCGGGTGGGGATGTTTAAGAAAGTGCAGCCTTTACACGCCCAACCTGAAACAGATAATCAAACAATAAAATAGATGTGGACATTTGAGAAGAAGGGGAGTATGGAAAATCAATGAAGATAATTTGCGAGAATGAAGAAAGACCCACGCAAGATTCGAGCCTATACAAACACTAGTTCGGCACATCTTTGCTCTGCTAACAGACCCCTTTTACAATTACGTAAGTTCTTCAGAAATTCATCTTGATACGAACCTAGCCTCGACAAGATTCATAGCTAAATCCCAGAACATGCGTTGCTTTCAGACATACAAAGCTATTCCAATTGCTGTTAGAGGCAGTGCACATCGTGGAGGAGTTAACAAAGTAGAGGTTCAGCGTAGGGGCACAAGAGTGCCGGGTTCACAGATTTTGCTAGATATTGCAAAACGACAAAACTAAACACTTTTTTGGGGTAGATCCACCTTTCTTTTCAAAATTACAAAACTGTGCGAAAATATTCTGACTCTTTTGAGATCAATTTTCATATCCAGTGACCTCGTTTCTTTAGAGCTGAGAACAGAGAACAGGAAAGAATAATAGACCGGGATGGAAAACATATATCTAAATGTTGACACCATTCCTAGTTTATTTGAAAAGGAATTTTCTGCTTGGATGGCAAAAAAGTATTTAACTGCGACCGTTCAATATAGTATGGGATATCAATATACTTAAAGGGAAGTGACTTAAACGGAAAGAAAGTTTTGCTAGCTCAAAAAACACGAATGGTTTATCGATATATCCCCGGTATGGGACATTATCGAAATAGTTCCTGTATTGGATATTGATATAGTTTCTGTTTAGTTAATCATTATATTCCCTGTATGAGAAATCGTTATATTACCTTATACAGAATGTCAACATATATCTGTGCCGGATATCTATGCATTCGCTGTACAGGGATATCAATACCTTCCCGTATTGCATATCGATTTACAGTAAAAACCCACTTATAAGAAGCACTACTTGAAAACCTCTACCCTACGATTTCATTTTAGATAACATTTTTTGAATCATTTCACAGACGTGTTTTGACAGAATATGAAATAGAATGAGGAATCAAAAGAGTATGAGAAATGCAGAACTATGTCATTTTAGACCACCAATCCCAGAACTTCTTGGGATTAAGCCAAAATATAGGCACTTATTTGCAGGATTGTACTGTAGTCCCTGTATAGACTTACTAGACGAGTTTAATTCAAACTGAGACTCGTGACCTTGGAAGTAATTTAGACCCACTGCCCCCTTTTTTGGCAGAGCCAATCAAAGCTCTACTTTCCTCATAAGGGTAAGTCACGGGCTGATTTCTAGTACTTGAATGGGTGATAGGAAAAACCGTTGATGCTTGTGTACAGTAAACTAGGGCAGAGCCAGGGGGCTGTAATATTTGTGTAAGTATATTTGGCTTGCGTAATTGTTTCTCATATTAGCAGGCTTGGTAAAGTCATGTGACCGGAATTCATCGAGCTGAACCAATTCAATTCCTTGCCTCACGAGAGAGAGATTTCAAATTTTATTTAACGACGACGAGTTGGTTTGTTTGAGCTTCGTTCGAACATCTCAATTCAGAAATAATTGTAAAAGCTTTGAAAAAAGCATCTGTTCAACGAAAAATATTAGGTAAGTCTTGTGGATAACTTTGCAATAAACTTTTTACACACGAAATGTGAGTCCAGGTAATTAATGTTTTCATTTACACTAGGCTATTAAAATTATTGCACAGGTCAATTCAAAATGGCGGCAAAATTGCAAAGCTGTGAGGGCTAGGCCTAAATTAAAATTCCCATAACTTGTGTCAGACAGCTCACAAATGCAAGGTTTTGGTGGCAAAATTTAGGAAATTTTACTGACACCATAGCTCATAACAACAAGTAAAAATAAATTGAGGGAGAAACTATGTATGACTTGGGATTTGAGTGATGGTCTAAATCTCAGCAAGAAAATTTTGAAGAAGGAGTTGTCATATAAAATCAGTACAAAAGGGTTGTAAAAAGTCATTAATATGGTAAAGTGCTTTGTTACTTTGTTGCTACTGCTTTGAGGACCCCCATGAGTCTTGTCCTAGCTGTCCCTGTGGTGAGGCAAGAAGTAAGTTGGGAGTCTCAACAATTTTAAGGAAAGGAGGAGACCTTGGATTTTAAAGTACATTATTATGAATAAAGAAATTTATCTGATACACACGATTGTAACTATCATTCCTGGGTTTGAGATCAATAACCAAGTAAAATACTTCATAAATGCAAATTAAAGGGGCATAAGAAGGAGGACAAACAACATGTTTACCTGAAGAATGACAAAATTGCAACTGATGTGTGGGATGCAAGATGAAAAATTACTCTTCCCCTCCCTTCAAATATTTTGAACCTCCTTCATTTTCCCTTTAATTCACCATACAGAGAAGAAACAAAACCCATGGGATTCCACAAAGCAGTAGCAACAAAGTAACAAAGCACTTTACCATATTAATGACTTTTTACAACCCTTTTGTACTGATATTATATGACAACTCCTTCTTCAAAATTTTCTTGCTGAGATTTAGACCATCACTCAAATCCCAAGTCATACATAGTTTCTCTCTGAATCTATTTTTACTTTTTGTTATGAGCTATGGTGTCAGTAAAATTTCCTAAATTTTGCCACCAAAACCTTGTATTTGTGAGCTGTCTGACACAAGTTATGGGAATTTTAATTTAGGCCTAGCCCTCACAGCTTTGCAATTTTGCCGCCATTTTGAATCGACCTGTGCAATAATTTTGATAGCCTAGTGTATTTGCGTTGTGGTGGTAGAAGTCTACTAGTTACTCATCAAATTCTCGCTGTTCATCATTCTCTCCTCTGGTTATCTATTCTCCTTACTTATCTTCCTTTCTATGACTTTGCAATTAGTTCTTCACATTCTGTTTAATTTATCGTGATATTCATTCCGTATCATTTATCGTTGAATTTCATTTGAATTTCTCATGTTGAGCATGAGACATTACTTGGTTTTAGTAGGAAGTTTTTTTTATCGATCTGAGCAAAAAAGAAAAATATCGTAAGGAAACTTCCTTATAGTATGAATCAAAATGCCTTTGATTCAATTCCAATTCTGGATTATGTAATATTCAATGTGAAATGCTACCCCCGTCTTGACTTTATGAGACGTACCTTGGAAAGGAGGCGTTCGAAATTAGCGAGATATCAGTCCCTATTTTGAAACTTTTTGGTTGTGTTTGTACGAGTGATGAATAAAACTCAGATATAAAACATTGAATGAATATAAAACAACACGTAGTATCATCTAGTCCCTATATGGAATGTACGCCTGCTGGAGTGATGCTATACTAACCCTGCTTCCGTGTTGGTGGTGGTGGTGGTGGTGGTTTACGTGCAACCTCAGGTAGAAACACGAAGCCATCATCGTCTACACGTTCTTGTACAGGGATACTGCTTGGCCTTTTCTCGAGTGGGTACTGTCCACCGGGTGGGGGTAATCGAGCATTTCGACCTGCATTCAACCTCGGCTGGGGCATGTTCGTTAAATTCTGATCGATTGAAAAGAAATCACGTTGGTCCGCTGCAAAGCCATGGGGGCTGTGGTTTGGAACTGGCACACTTTGGTACCCATTGCCCCTAGGGTCTAGATATTCTGGCGAGGGCATCCTCTCTCTGGGTTTAGGATAATCTCTAGGCGGAACCAGGGGCTTATCATCCGGTATCGAGGGCTCGTTTGTTAGGCCAGCTTCATTGGCTGACAATAGGTACAGAAAGATGACTGTCCCAGTCGTTTTAACATTCAGGTCTGCAAGAGTCTGGTTGTCTTTCGGTAATATTTTCCCAATGATCCATCTCTGCACGTTTATTGGGAATTTATAGACTTTATGTACCTGAAATTGAGAATTTGAGAGAGAAGTTTTTACAAAGATGTTACGATACGAATTCATCAAAATCTAATTGTGCCCTATTCCAAGTCATTAAGCCAGCCCTAGATTTTTCGCAAATTTACCATTATAATAAGATAAAGCTTCTAGCCCCCTTTTAGGAATAAATTTTTGAATAAGCGACCATCTCAAGTAAAACCTCTTCATCTGAGTTTAGTCAGAAAGCTCATAGATGCATTATGAACACAAAACGTGTTAGACCATATCTTGTAAATTTACGTTTTGATGTCTCTTGAGAAAGCTTTATTCCAAAACACGAAGGGTTACAGCGCTAAGGCTACTGTTCTGATTTAGGATAGTGGTAAGCACGTTCACCTTTTGTGGGTAAAGCCCAGGTTCAAAACCTGGTGTTGGCATGTTGACGTTGTGGTAGCTCACTTTGAAAACATCTCATTCGCCGTGTAAAATCATGCTTGAGAATTCATGATTCATTTATGAAGAAGATATTCATGTCGATGACAACGAGGAAATGAGGGACAGTGTTTCAGATTTAGAATTCATTACATTTTTTCAAAAATGTGTCACCTGATCAGCAAATGAAATCAAGAGCCTTTTTTAAGAAATTGTTAGTGGGGGGGACAAATTACAAAAAGGGATAATGGGGGGAGTTGGGTCCCGTCGTGGTATGCCGAAGGTACGCAAGCAATGCAATGCCGAAGGCCATTGCCTAGAACAGCTTGGGGTCTGAGGGTGCTGCAAGGCCCCCCAGCAGATTCAGGGCGGGGCCCCTAACAGCTCCTGACACTTTGTCATTTCTAAGGTCTCAAAATGGCTTTAGTTTCTCTTCCTGCATATGTCAATAACCCCAGAAGCGCTGAAAGAAGCTTTGATGAGGATGAAACGGACTTAATGCAACTGCTCTTGAAAAGTTGTTTAATTTGATTTATCAGGCAAGCCTAACAAATGGATATTCAATTGTCATGTGTTGAAAATTTTGTTAGGCCCAAAACAGGTCTCGAACTCGGGAAATTTTCTACCATAAGTCAGCATGGTAACCAAACATGACCCTGAAGAAGGATTAAATCCTATACCAAAATTAATTGCTCCATTATAGCGTCGTGCACGATCGATATTACAAGGACTCTGGATTGGATTAGCGATATCTAGAAACTGATTAAGCCACAAATATATTTAGACCAGCTTTGAGATAATCAATTCATTATCATCATCAATTCATTTATAGTAAGTTTATAGTAGACTTAAAGTATACAATTAAATGGAAAAAACGAATAACCACTACTTAAGGCCTACTCTTGAAATATTGTTTCAAAAATTGCTTTGGTTAAAAAATATATACAGTTTAAAAACAAGGATAGAAAATGCAAAAAAGCTAATAAGCTTTCCTGCTAGGAAACCAACTTGCAGGACATATGCTTTGCAAAGCCTACAGCAGCATTTGATACCTTTATGTAAATTATTATGGTTCATCCGACTTATGGCTCTAAAAAGGTAGATAAATTACTTACCAAGTGTTTCAACCGGCCAATGCTGGTTTTAGCCGGGTTGACATCAAGCTTGACAAGCGTTGGATTGGTGGACTGCATGTCCTCGACTTGAACTGTTATGTTGATAGTAGAGCCTACCACCAGACTCTCTTCTTCGGGGCAAAGCATTTGAATCGTTACCTTCGACTTGCGGCTTGCCAACTGACCAGCGAATTCTTTTGCTTTCTCCACATTCCCATGCTCTATGGCTTCCGATAGTATGAGACAAATTGCACCTGGTAGGATTGATGGACAGTTATCAATGAGAAATTGTTAAGTATAAATCAAAATGAAAAGATTATCAACAAAAATCAAATATGGCGTCAAATCTGAAATCAAATATCTTAGTTATCTTGGACCAAACATTCTCTGCCCAGTGCCTACTACAAGGAAGACGCTTATCAATTTTCCAAATTAATATTTCAATAAATTCTTGGAGGGGTCCCCCCTCCAGTTTATCAAGTCCCCCTTGTATTAGGCACCTAACAGTGGGGCATTCTCTCTTTGATTGCATGAACATGGCACCATCTGCAAACCATTCACAAATGCAGACGAGAATATGGATTTTCGAGAATATATGCTGCTCTTTTTGTCAGTAATGATCTGTCATAGGAATGCCCAGACTTAATGTAAGTGTTTTTTGTTTTTTCATGTTTGTTTCAATAATTCACCCGTACTTTGCAAATAATGGCATCAAATAATTTGTTATTATCATCGTTAACTAATTTTTTTATGAAATAAAATTCAGAAATGAGAAATGAAGACTTTTCCCCTAGAATACGCCAGTTTGCAAAAAGATAATTTGAGAATAGCGAAAACATTATTCTAGTGTGCTGTGCTTGTAAAATCCTGCAGAGAGAAAAACGTGTTTCGCAATGAAATATAGTAACATTTTGTAGTGATAAAACTTATATTGCAAAATAATAAAATTTCAGCTACCAGATACAGTGCAATTTTTTCAACATACTTAGTCTCCACCACATCATACCTGTTCGGAGACTTTAAAGATTAGAGCTTGATTTGTTTCCTAGGCTAGGACACATTTTTACTATATAGTCACAAATCCAAATCTGGATTGAAAGAAAGAAGTTTTCCTAAGATAGAGAAAAAATTAAGCAAAATGTCCACTCACTTTGTACAAAAAAAATTCTATCAATCTGGGCAGGAGTTTGATCCTTGTGGGACAAAATGGTGATTCTGTTTACCTGCCTTTCATATAATTTGCCATGTGTTCAAATATTTATTTCTTTTTCTGAAGTTGTTATTTGTTATTAAATTTAGTTTGGTTTAGTTTAGTTTACCTTAGTATTGTTAATCTTCATGACAACGCTCCTTGTAAGTGTAGCAAGTCATTATTATTATTATTATTATTGTTCATGAACTCTTATAAATAAAGTGATATATAAATAAGTCTCTGGTTTTTCTTTTAACACTAAAGCTTTCAATAAAGCCATCAAAACTTTTAAATGAAGCATACCTAATTAAAGTAAAATATGGTTGCCATTCTAAGCCTCTTTGCAGGTTAAGTATCCAAAAGAGAGGGGGCTCCACTTGTATCCAAGCAAGTAACGAACGAATACCATACTATCGATTCGACAACAATTGGCTTTCATTGAATTTGATAAACATTTAACTAGTTCATATGTTGTTTTAAATTATGATTTGACGAAGTTTCGTTTCCAAAGAGGCCTAAATAGAAAATATTATCAAAGCACAACGAACTCAGTTGAAATTTAAAGTTCTAAAAGATGGGAACCCAGTCATAATGGAAATATCTTAAGAGAGCTTCCTACATATCGTTGTTGATTTCTTTTTAGGGATTCATTAAAAAAGTCTCAACATCATTGCAACATTTTTTCAAGCTTTGAATTTAATTACTAAACCCCTGCCGACTCCCCCTCACCTCTAATATCTATAAAATGAGGATAATTTATAACGTAAGAAAAATTTGTAAGAAATGCAGAAATTACCCCAAGAATCAGGAGTGGGTGTCTTTCTTTTCTCGTTTACAAAAGAATTGTTGGATGGAGGTGAATTGTTTGGTTGAATTTTAGCTCCGCCAGGATTTTTAGAGGGTGACGATGTCATCTGGGGGCCCAAAAGGGTAGCGTCCTCTACAATGGGTTTGTCTCTTCCTGCATCATCTGTATGCTGCATGAGGGATGCATTTAGTTGCTGTTGAGATTCAGATATTGGGGGATCAGTTCCAGCTTTTGAAATTTCTTCCATTTCAGTATTTTGAACGCTTTCAAGTACTTTTCCTTCTGAAGAAACAGTTTGACTAGTTGCCTGTTTCACAATATTTTCTTGGTTTTTTGATAAGATGGACTGAGGTATCTTCGAAACAACCGGAATGCGCTGCAGGGTGTCGTAAATGTGTTCATCTTCAGGAGCATCTTCTGGCTCAATCTCTTTGTATTCCGGGAAAACAGGAAATCTATTGATGCTTTTTTCAAACGGATTCACGGCGTTGTAGGAATTCGGATCATGTCTATCTATGGGCCTCATTGTTGGAGCACCTTGTTGGGACATCATTGGAATAGTTTGTTGGTACATATTTGGGAAACCTTGCTGGGACATTCTTGGGACACGTTGCTGGGGCATTATTGGGACACCTTGTTGAGACATGATTCTGGCATGCTGTTGGTGCGTCATAGGGGTACTTTGTTGAGACATGCAACCTTGACTTTGCATTTGGTAAATTCTGCTGTTAGGTGGGCCTGTATTCGCAAAAGCTCCATCAGGAGGTCGTCGCTGTTCAGCTCCACTCTGTGGCATCATCTTATTCTTGTTGAAGCCAGTAATACCTTAGAATAAATTCAGAAGAAATAAAACATTTGAACTGCTTTAATTGAAAGAAGCATTCTTTTATTTTTGGCCACATCCGCAAAACTGGTAGAAATACAAGAATCACGAGAGTTTATTCTTACTAAATGTGTAAGTTTTCCCAATGAAGGTTTTTCTCTAAAGTATATCAAATTCTTGATTCGTATCAATGTCGAACAAGCTAAGCGAGTTTTATTTCTTGATATATACAGGAAGTACTTTGTGATAATCTTGTATAGGGACTGTGCAGTTTTCGTACAGAAATATACTTTCCTGGATTCTGAAGCTCTTGATATTTGTAAAAATCGCAACATGAATCAATTGAATGAAATCTAGCATTACTATCATAGTAGCCCTACTATATTAGTTTTCTACCTGAAGCAATTCTTAATTTGTTTTTCTAAAAAGCAGAAATAGTTTTCTAAAGTGATATATCCCATTTGCTTTTTTAATCAATAGTTTATTCCAAAAAGTTGTAAATACTAAAACTTTTGACATCTACAATTAAGTCCCATGAAGCATGAATTTCTATGGCACCACATATGAGAGCTTGGTTTTGAGAATTAAAGGCAATAAACAGAAAGTCAGAGAAATTCATGAACGACTACTACATAAAAGTTTTCAAAGAAAAAAATTGTGTTTCAAATATCTCAAAGCACAACATGGTTTTTTAGGATGAGAAGAGCTGAAATATCATGAATAGTAGAATACCGGTGAAACGAGCCCCGATTATATCAAAACTTTCACTATCAACAATTTAAAACTTTGCTACCTTGAATTTCTGATAGTAAATTATTTTTAAAATTCTCCATGTTTCAAATCCCTGGATATGATGACCTTCCGTTATCAGAAACCAAATCTCTGACCCTTTGAAAACAAATACCCTTGACACAAGGAGTATGAAACTTTTCCTTACCGTTATTGATGAGTTTATTCAGATAGTATGCAAATGTTTCTGCTTCTCTCTCATTCTGCGATGAAACTAAGACTTCATATCTGTCCTGGGTATCATTCTGATAGAATACTGTCAGAAAGTTCTTCGCAATCTCCTTTTTATTGGGAAAATAACTGATGTTCTCTTTTATGAGATCCAGTACCAAGACAGGCTGCAAAAAATATTTTTGTTGAGTTAAAATGGAATTTTTCTTTTATTTACTTTAATGTCTGATAACTCTATTTGATACCATGTGTTGAACGCTGGTTTACAATTAAGTAATTTAATCCCTTTAAGCCATTATGAAACACGGTCAAATGATAAATGACACTAAATGATATTTGTGCATCTTTGAGTGTTTGGTGATTGCACAAAATAATTAGATTACCAACTTACAAAATAGTAAAGACCTGCAACAAGAGTGTACATTTATAGAAGTTAGCCTTAACAGGTCCTTAAATAAAGTTTAGTTGACAGTTGTAATAAAAGTGCTAATAGTAGCAACAAAGTAACAAAGCATTTTGCCTCATTCAAGGAGCATAAAGAACTCGTGACTCACTTTGTTTACAAAGTTTGTACCAGTCCAGTACTGTCTTGCTTATAAAGCAGATGCTTATAGACCACTTTCAGTGTTTATATTTTACGCCTGTTGATTTCTTTGTCTACTGAACAAATGGCTTTGAATTAATTGTCAAAAGGTGTAAATTTTTATTTTGGTCCTATTTTGCATTTCAAAAGAATCTCTTTTGCCTGTCCAAAAATGTAAACATTGAAAGTGGTCTATAAAAAAGAATACTTGTAAATAAAATGTGCAAGTGGTTAATGGATCCATCCAAATAAAAGGTGTTACCGTTTTAGTTGTAGGTGATAGAACAGCCAAGATGTATGTCTCTGTATTAGGTGCTTTTAGAACTGAAAAGAGTAGTATATCAGCAACTTCATCATTGTGCAGGGACTCCCATGTTTGAGAAACTGGAACAAATCTACGAACCCGTCCATGACATTTATGAATTATAGCTTCCTCCATTCTTCATTCATTACATTGGCGACAGGATTTCTAGAAAGTTTATAGCTAATTAAAAGGCTCGAAGCCCGAGAGCGTAGTAGAATTTCGTTCAACAGCGAATTAGCCAAAAATATATTAGGCCCACTTTCTGCTGCCTGCTCCCTTCACGATGACTTTCGACTTTTTATCTTTTTGAAATCTATTGCCACTTGATTTTAATAGAGTATGAGAAAATCAGAGAGTCATATTGCATTATTTTCAGAGAACTAACTGGTTAGAGTTCAATTCCTTTGAATTAAAAAATGAAATTCTAAGTTCCGGCATCCACAACATAAAACGCAATTAGTCCTCCATTTTAAAAGCATCTTCTGAGAAAAGGACTTTCCCTTTCAAAGATAGCCTCGATATCAAAACCCATCGCGCAATAGCGAGACGAGGAGATACTTTAGGAAATACGTCATTTTATATTTTTAGAAATTCTAGAAATTCTAAAATATTCTTTGAAAAGTAGGCTGATTTTGCATTAATATTCAAATCACAATATTCAATATATCAAAACCTTGGAATGTGAAATAATCTGCCATTGTTCCAAGCCATTTAATCATCGGACGCTCTTGAAGTTTATTTGATTGGATTTTCAATCCGGGCAGACAGGATATTGTGTTACGTGGAGTGATACTTATAGTTCTGTGAAGGAATACTTTTGGTACTTTGAAGGGATACTTTTGGTACTGTGAGGGGATACCATAATTTTCACTGCGGTCCTATGGTTTCTCTCAAAAGTTCTGAATAATCCTCAAAATTACTAGTGATATCCTCAAAGTATTGAAAGTTTCTTTTCACGGTACTGAACGTTTTCCACTCAGTACTAAACTTATTCAGCAGTACTACGATTACGTTCCTAAAGTAGTTTTAGAGCATTTGCGGGTAGCTTTTACAATTTTAGGCCTCAAACATAAAAAATATTAAAGTTTCTACTTTTTAAGTAGATAGAAGATGCATCATAATGAAAGAATATGATTATAGAATAGTTAATATCATTTTCAACTCTTCGTACTTATCTATATACAATAAATATTCACCCTCACTTTTAAAAACATGCTTCCAAACATTAACATCAACATATCAACATAAGATATAAAATTACATAAAACACAGCAAGAATACCTATTCCAGTGTTTATTTCATATTCATAATCTCATATATGAATAATGGCTGTTAAATACTTTGTTATGTCATACCGTATAGGCCATATGATAAAAATACCAAACATGGCTGTTTTACCTATTTCTATTCATTAAGGTTCTTGTGAAAACACGAGATTCTTACGAGACCATAATTTTCTAATAGTTTCCGCGTAGGTAGCATTATTTCAAACACTAGACTTTGTAGTCATCCAGTTTCATGACATAATAGAGCCTGCGAATGGGCCCCATATTGGACAAACGTTTATCATTAAAAACATTGTATCAACAAAGCAATTGCTTCAACAAAACTATTGATATCAGCAAGAACCTTGCATAAACATGTGCCAGGCAAACAGTTCGCTCGTCTTCGTTGGACCATACAGCCTTGGCTTCATAATACGAGGAAAGACCGCCCTTTCCTCCTCCATGGATGAATATCTAATCTTTCTGGACTGTGAGAAAAGCACTACACCAGCACGATCAAACCAGCTTTCTCGATATCTTCAAACCAACTCTTCACCGTTAAATATTGTTATTTTCTTTAATTTGCAAAGCTAGCGTTTCCAGCTCCTTATCAGGAATGTAAGGCTTTCTTGACGTAATTTTTGTGAGGCCCGGTTTCTTTGTTTGCATTTTGGTACCTCTGAAACATAAAAAGCATTCATTGAAATAAGATGCAGCTCAAGTTGATTGAAAACATCAGATCTTTAATGGGTTTGATAAAGAAATAACACGAGTTATGAAATACAAAAAGAAGATATAAGCGATCAAGAAATATTATTAAAAGTTTTACTGCTGAAACAAGTCGCTGGGAAGTAACAGCTCAATATACATTTAAGTTTACGACATGATATCAGCTTGTTACATTGTCCCAAATTATCACGATGTCAAATTTTCGACATCGTCTAAGTATCGCATTGTTATTGTGAAAATCTCAATTTGACAAAATTTCAAGCATTGGCAACCATCGTTTCAATACAATGGAAAAATTGACGACGTCCTCAACTTTTTGACCTTGTCTTGGTGAAAAAACGAGTGTACAGTATAACCTTCAAAAATTGACATAATGGCGAAAATCGTTGGGTAAATTCAGCTAATTCCAACGGGACAGAAATTAAAGGTCAATATTTGAGATGCTGTTCCCTACTTTGGAGATAACAACACAGAGGACTCAACAACCCCATCAAAAACTATTTCATTAAGAACCAACGCGCTTGGTTTTTTTAAATGCAAGAAACTTCTTATGAAATGTTTCAAACTGTTGGATCAAATAGGCGAAATATCTTTCTTTTCCAAACAACCGATAAGCAGAACGAGCAAGGGCAAATCAAGGTGCTTAGGCCAATGAAAATTGCCCTAGGTGAAATATGATATAAATTTATTTTTGGACCTCACTTTGACTGAGGCTCTTAGAAAATCTATCCCCCCTGCCCCCTTTCCTCTCAAAGGAGCTTTGATAATAGTCACTCTGAAGGGGGGTTGAATCTAGGGTTCCCATGTCCCTGCCGGAAATAAGGCCTCTGACCTTTCTCTCCTTTCACAAGTTGGGGCGTTAAACATATACTTACTTATAATAAGCAATGTAAAATAAGAAAAGTTAATGGAAATAGACGAAAATATCAAAGACAAGACGAATTTGCTTCAAACATAGGCTCAAACATCTCAACGCCTCGCTTCGAGAAAAGCTGGGAGGGATTAGTTATAGATTGTGATGATTCCAAACAGATAGGGAAAGGATCGATTGATTTCGAGTTGAAAAGTTGAAAATAGGTAATGGAGCTGAATAAAGATAAAGGATGTTAAAAGACCATAATAACAGTTTTTATGTTTGTGAGTCTTTGTGAGCTGAGAGACTGTTAAGGTAAGCCTCTCAAGGCCGTTTTTCTAGCAGTTATTTCAAAATCATTAACCTTTTTGTAAAATACGAGCAATAAAAAAGATGCGAGGTTCAAGGAGGGAAAGCAAATATTTTGTAAGGATAACAGTTTCCTGGTAATCGAAAAGCTCGACTTCTCAATTAAAATGATTCATTGTTGGGAATCATATCTCTCGTCGAGCACATTAATCAAGGTAAAAGCCAGTGCTTGTAGTTTCCATCTACCACAGTACTGATGGTATCCCTCCACAGTATTGAACATCCTCCAGAGTACTGATGATATCCCTCCACACACTAGTGAAAATCCTCCACAGTACTGATGGTATCCCTCCACAGTAGTGAAAATCCTCCACAGTACTGATGGTATCCCTCCACAGTATTGAACATCCTCCAGAGTACTGATGATATCCCTCCACACACTAGTGAAAATCCTCCACAGTACTGATGGTATCCCTCCGCAGTACTAAGCCTCCTCCGCAGTACTGATAGTATCCCTCCACAGTACTGAGCCTCCTCCACAGTACTGATAGTATCCCTCCACAGTACTGAGCCTCCTCCACAGTGCTGATGGTATCCCTCCACAGTACTGAGCCTCCTCCGCAGTACTGATGGTATCCCCCTGCACTGCTTATGATATCGCCCCACAGTACTCATCATTCTTCACAGTGCTCAGGATCCTCCCCAGAGTTGAATATTATTCAGAGTATTGTGGAGACCTTCCCCAGGGTGATAACTCCTCGATACTCACTTGATTGCAGGTTTCGTTCTGTCGAGATAAACCATGATTCTGGTCTGCACAATACTTCGCTCAGAAGAATGCTTTTTCTCATCATAGAAACGTTTGCGAAACCAAAAGTGTCGCAATGCGTCATCAGCTGTTATGCGGCGTGATGGTTTGACGGTTAGCTAGATTATGGAAAATACCGATTATTAATGAAAAGGAAACAAACAGACTCAAAGAATAAACTGCCATTTCTGCTTGGTATGAAGTGCAGTATAATATTTGATACTTTGTGGCATCTCTCAAAGGAATATTGTCCACACAAATGCTCCTAACTTTAATCTTTTGTATCTTCTTGAAATTCTATCATGTTGATTTCAAAGCAAGTGGAAGAAAACATTTAGGCCTTCCTAAATTTGCAAAAAGAGTTGTAAGACACTATTATAACTATCAAAACTCGTGTGGTATATAAACGATACTAAGTTATATTTACGGTTTGGGGCATTCATTATTGACAAACAAACATAAGACTTCTAGAAAGACTCGAGAATGAATTTCATGTCAGCATATTGTGAATACTTGGATAACTGGATACAACCAGGTAGAAAAAGATCCTAAGTCTGAGGATACACTATTATGAGATCTGTAAAATGAACTATTAACATCTTTGGCATCAATACCACAGGATGTAAAGGATGTTACTTAGTTCTTGAATAATTCACAGAATTAAGGAATCAAGAATAGTATGAAATTCGAACATAGACGTCCCCGACAAATAGGGAATTTGTGCCAATGTTAGAAAATACAAGATGATTAGTAATGATTTTGTCTCCTATATGGTTCTTCATGTTCCATCATAAACAATTGTTCATAGTCTTGAAAAAGATTTCGAAGCAATTCATACACAATACATGTTCATACATTCCTATACATTTTCCCCTCGCACATTATGTTACAAGAGTTAATAAATCTAGACCCTAACCTATGTACATGATCATTAACACCCATATTATATTGCGAGTATAACTTCTCCTGTATGGATATGCAGTCTTTTGGCAATAACAAGTTACAATGAAATACCATCCGAGCATAAGTCAAAAATAAAGAAACTATCAACAAAATCGCATTTACCATTTCTTTGACGAGTTCTTGTCCCTCGGCTGACACACAATTCCATTGCTTCTTTGGCAGCTGATAATTTCCCTCTTCGATGTTCTTCAGCAAATGCTTGTAATTGTCACACCAAAACGGAGGATACCCTACCTAAAATTGAACAACATATTAATACTATGGATAGATATCACAAGCAACAGTCTCATTATGCTTTGATTTAGCACCCCTTCTTTCAATCACCCCTTACTTAAAACATTTTTCAATAAATATTCTCCTCTGTCAAGTGTCTCCCTCTAGTAGACGCCCCCTTGTTGACGGGCGTATATTCATATCATACAGAATAGTCATCAACAATAGATATACAAACATGCCTTTTAGTTTAATTTTGAGATGATGAAATCAAATAGATGAACCATGAAATCGTTCAAACTCCAACCATCCAAGGTATTTAATCTCATATAATGGTAGTTAATAGCTTTCTGGAGGTGAGTGAAGCAAGTTAAAGAGTTTCAAAATAAAATCAGAACAGAAATTGAGATATATGTGCATCTGCAATGGGGCATTAAATCGATAAATCGCACAGAAGTAAGTAAATTTCAACTGAATTGGCACTGGAAATAGATGTTTTGTAAAAGGATGTGACTCTATTTAAGAGTTTAAAACGAAGATCAAAAAAGAAATCGAATTATTTACGAATCTGCAACATGGGTATGAAATCGTAAAATGGCACAGAAGTCAGTATATTTCCTCTGAGTTGGCACTTAAAGTACATGTTTTGGGACCAGGTGATCAAAAGTGCCAAGAGGTGAAATCGCAAATGATCTTGAGAAACTAAGTAAAGACTAGTAGAAAAGGGCTCACCAGGCAGAAAAAGAGAACAACACCCAGTGACCAAATATCACTTGGAAACCCAACAACAGATCGATCTTGCAATGCTTCTGGTGACATGAACAAATCAGTACCAACTGGATCACATTCGATGAGGGTGTTGCCTTCTGCAAATAACATAGAGTTAACATTTCAATCGAAAAAATCATCAATGATCTGTTTCGCACTATTTCAATTATATGACTTTGGATGACAAGGAAAACTGGAAATAAATATAGACATGGTAAATACGAAATGTTTTCGTTTGAAACTTGAAGGGCTAGTACGTTAGAAAAAGAACAAAATTGAAACCTAAAAATTGTCTAGCTCTTGCTCTCATTACTCTGGATTTCCTTTTTGTTCTCTTTCTGATGGACCACTCCAATGAGTATCCAACAGTAAGCTGTCGTAGTTATCACCTTTAGTTAAGTATGTATCCGATTCATCTTACCATTCTTAAGTTCTACACCGATCCAATGCTTTTTTAAGAGCAATTATAAAAGGCTGTCCCTCGCAAGAATAAGATCAATGGTAAGAATAATGTTATCCTAGAAAAATAAATGTCCCATGAGTCGTAAAAAAGCATCATATCAATAGATAATGGATAAATAGAGATTTTGCCTAAAGTCTAAAATTTCCGTGCAATTTCCATGTTGTAAATTCAGCCTCATATATATTTAGCTTCTTACTTTTAGCTTTTTGATATTTTAACAAACACAAAGAAATGAGTGATAAAACACTGAAACTAAATACAGTGCTAAAGACTCTCTTTGGTTTAACAGAAAGTTTTTTATATGTAAAAAGTCTCTGCTTTTTATTAACACTACTTTCTCTCAAAGTAATGACAAAATGGCTAAAAAAAATTAGAAACATATCTTCAAAAGGAAATCCAAGATGCCAAAAAACTTTCAGGTCTTTTAACACTATCCTTCTATGTCCAAATCCAAAAAACATCTACAATCTGAGGTGTGACTATACGTATTATATGAAGTACTAAGCAGTGGACTTTGGACATGGTAGAATGAAGGAGACGGACGAAGTTGTGGGTGGTTAATAATGACCTTCTTTTTTTGTGAACCAACAACAACTTCGTAAATCTCATTAATTCTACCATATCCAAAGTCCAATGCTTGAATTTCATGTAATTCATATCATGACCAGAAAAACCAGATCAATAAGCTATCAATTCAATTCCTACATCATGGAATCAAAAAATGTGCCTGTTTTGGCCTTTGTGACAATTTGTGAAGGCAACGTGCGGGAAATCATGATTGGTTTCATTAATAAAACTATTCTACCTGTGCTTGAAATTCTATCTGGTGAACTCTCAATATTTACGACGTATGAAAACTACACATCTTTGTTTGATTTTAGCATGCTTTTTAAGAATACAACCATTGAAATCAGTAAAATCTATGATAATCCCAACACCTAGTCTCTGATTTAATCTTTTTCTTTGCAATTCATGTTCTCGTGATAGCCTAGAAACGATTGCAATTAAAATACTCCTTACAAGACCCAAGCCTACTTTCCATTTGTCTAGAAAAATAACTGTCTTTGATTCGTACAGAGTATAAAGGTGGCGAGGAATATCGGAAACATGATAAAATTAATTATCGGGTAGTACGGATGTACCACTCCACTCTAATGAGTGACAGGCACAAAGCTTTGGTATTTATGACATTCGCTATCTTTCCGATTTCCCTCATCATCCAAAAGATAAAAAAGACATTAGATTTGACATTAGACAAAAGATTGGGGCGAGAGTTCGTCAGTTAAGGAAATAAGATTTTTATGAAAAAAAACGTTAAGATCACGAAGCCTTTCACATTGTCTGAAATTAAAAACGTGTTGAGAACTTTTTCAGGGTTATGATTTCAAAATCTAAGAACATTTCTTTAATAAAAACTTTCAGAATACCAAATGTTTTTAACAAAAAACGTATATTTCTGATATATAAACGTACCGGATATTCTTCTGGCCAAGTTGAAGTCAATTATCTTAAGCCATGGGGACACCTCTGGATGATCTAGTGTTGGATGTTGAACCCACAAAATGTTCAAGGGTGAAATGTCCTGGAAAACCGAAAGACGTTTAACTAGAGGGATACGATTAAATCATATGTTACCAAGCAGCCAATGAGAAGGTTCC